>BSBM01000001.1:45155000-46382500 GCA_027924585.1 Larix kaempferi | reverse complement strand
AAAATAATCACAATCTTAGCTGGGTCGACCAACATGCCTTCCTTGCATACAATATGTCCCAATAGGATACCGATGGGGCACATAAGATGCACTTCTTTAGATTCAACGAAATATGATTTTGTCGACACCTTTATAGCATCATCCTAAGGTTCGCAACATGGTCCTTGACCATCCCATATATATGGTCCTTAAAATATTTAAATGCAGCGACGACTAGCCTTGAAAAGATTGTGGGGGAGTTCTTGCGACCAAACGGGATCACTGTGTACTAAAAGCATCCCCATTCTGTCACGAAGGTGGTTTTATGTCGATCTTCCTTTGCAATTCTGATCTGGTGGTATCCTAAAAATCCATCTTTGAATGAGTACACCTCCTAGCCTCCAACACCTTCGAGTACTTCATCAATGAATGGCATAGGAAATGGATCATGAAGGAGTGCATCGTTTAGCTTCCTGAGATCGACAAAAATCCAAATTTCATTGGTATTTTTATCTTGGATGACCATTGGCCTGATCCATTCTGACTCTTCTACAAGCTCAATGATCCCTACATACAAGATCCGCTCTATCTTAGCCTTCACCTGCTCCTTATATTTGGGATTTAGTCTATATGGTCATTGTTTGATTGGGTTAGCATCAGGTTTAAGAGGGATCTTCATTTCCCCCAGGTCAACAAAAATGCCCTTCATTTCAGAAAAAATTGTTGGGAACAAATCTTGAAATTCATGGAGTATGTCGGTGACCTTTCCAATTGTTGAATCATCTCAATAGTCTCTAATACTAGCAAACTTAGGATTTTCCTTTGACCCAACATTAACCTTCTTAATTTTCGGTGGTTGTTGGAATTTTTCAAATGGCATCTATGGTGCTTTGACATCGCGGATACCTTCTGATTCTGGGACATAGATGGCTTGAGGATATTCCTTGTCATCAGGTCCTCTTGACACATTATAACATTCCATCATCATTTTTGGTGTCACTGTACATTGTAGTCCCATTTATCTTTTTGTCAGAACTGTCTCGAGTACCTTTTCGCAGATTTCCTACAATGCGCTATGGATGAAAGGATTCTCATCAGTGAAGCTAAATGTCTGACTGAAACTAGTGGTCAATTTTTCCCATGTAGTTGTTCCTCATCACAGTTCTACTACGATATACCAACTTCACCGTACTTCATCTAGCCTATGAATGAAAGCATGAACCCATTCTTGCTTCGGTATCATTCCCCATGCACTTTGACACTCTCCCAAATGATCCCTTATATCACCCCTTCCATTTTATTTTTTCCCGTAGTAGTATTCATTCTCCCCAAATATGACTTCCATCAATTGTCAACATAATTTCCAGCTCATTATCGATGACTTGTGCGCATCCCACCACCGTGTTGGAGTGGCCTTCAATGCTTCTTTTGGTGCTAGCAGTCGTTGTGGTTCTGATACCTTGTCTTCAAACTCATGGATGAATATTTCCAGATTAGGTAATCCTTTGTATGTTGGAAAATCACATACCTCTGTCGTTACCAATCTCAACAACTGAGTGATTTGTGCACACTTTTTGAATGACACCTCATGCAGCCAATTCTGCCAGTTTTCTAGTGCCTCGTCAGAGTTTGACTACACCAAATTGATACTTCGCCACCCCAATTCCCCATCGACAGTGGGATTGATGTAATCTTCTGAAACATTGAATATGTTGTCCCATCCTTCTGTAAACTCATCCCTCAATGGTTCGACATATCTTTTCCCTTCGAGTGGATCGAGTGGGGCAATGAACCTCATTTCGCGGTTTTCGAAAGACATCATCCTTTTCTTAAAATTGATGACGAACAAATTCTCCATTTCCCAATCTATTCCCAGTAGCACAGGATATGGGATTGTGTTGTCGACTATCTCTATGATGTCAAAATCTGTGCATGTCTTCAGTCCTTCTACTTCGACAGGTAGATGAGGAAATTGACCTATTGGTGTAACTTTTCTTTGATTATCCAATCGAAGCTGCACAGGGGACCATACCAACTGTGGTTTCCCCATCATTTCCTAGGCTTTCTTGGTTAGAATCGTCACATCCGATCCTAGATCCAAAATGATGGAATCGACATCATATGCGCCAATCTAGGCATTCATCCTCATCTCTCTTCCTGTTTTCTTCCCATGTAAACAATTTACTGTATGATCCCGTCACCCTTCCTCCTTTCGATACAATAGGATAGCTATCTCTACCAGTGCATCTTGATCCTTCGCTAACTTCAAGCAGCTTTCTAGAAAATTTCTCAGGGTATTGACCTCCCTTGGCGACCTCTGTGAATTTGTCGTATAAAAAAATCAACGACATCTCATAGACAGGTTCTTTTTGGCCTATAGGAAGCGACTTCCCATTGTTCTTGATCAATGTGTCTTGTGCTTCTAGAAAGACTTTTTTTTCTACTTCGACGTCAAATCGTACCTGCTTCCGAGTCATAGGTCAAACACTAGGAAGTGGCCTATCTTCTCTTGTCGTATCTCCTCCTCTAGTTACCACTGCGAAATTTACTGATTGACTTCTTATCACAACTGAGATCTTCTGCGAATTTGGATTAGGATTTTGTTTCTATTTTACATTCATATTTGGTTGTGGTTGTGGTGCATTCTTAGTCTGCCACTTCATGATTAACTGAGGGAAATCTTTGACATTGTGATCCATTGCACTGCAATAGGTACACTGTGGGGTTGGATTCGATCAATCTCTCTGATAATGTCTGATCCGGCCACAATTATAGCATGTAACTGGTCCTAGACCTTGACCAGAGGTTCCTTCATGACCAAAACCTCCATTACGAACACCCTAAAATATTCCTTTGAATCTGCCTTGCTTCTGATTGTATGGCTGCTGATTATATTGTGTTGGATGATACTGCAGTTCGTTATACTGTGGTTGTGGTTGATTATACTGCAGTTGATTATACTACGGTTGTAGTTGATTATACTATGCCACAGTTGATTATACTGTGGTTGCAGTTGATTATACTGCGGTTGCGGTTGTACAGGAGGTTGCCCATATCCCTTCATGAAATAAGTATCCACGATTCTTTCTTGGAGCAAATCATATGCTCTACAATCCTTCTCCTCATGAACAACTGACCGACAAAAGTTACAAAAATATTATCCGGCTTTGACACAACCTTCTGCAAGTACACACATTCTTCCTAGTGATGTTCCATTGTTTGAAAAATTCAACACTAGATCATTCCTCCTTAACTGAGTGGATTTGGTGCACTAGACTATAAATATTCGCAGAATTCAGGACACTGATATTTATGATGTCCTTTAGACTTGCATCGACAACACCATACCTCTTCGCAAAATTCTTTCCTCTTCTTGATATCCTACAGTTGGATAGTCAAGTTCGCTAACTACGATTGGATCTGGCTCATACTAATCCATGTTTCTCCAATCAGGGAAGCTTTGAGCTTCATCGTAATTTCCAATGCCTCCACCTGGGATACGATCTTCTGCTACATCATCGTCATCCGAATGTGTGGTATCAATCCTACAATAAACCAATATTTATGTTGTATGTCTCTCATTCCAAAAATTACTTTGGCCATCATATTTTTGTACCTCTGATCAAACTCCCACACCGACTCATTAGGGAATTACTTTATTTCGTTCAACTCTGTGATATACTGCGATTCCAATTTGGGTTTCCTCTATTCGTCGGTCAATCCAGCTCTGATTTCTACCAAGGTTTTCTACGGATGCCCTGTAGGTACTTGTAAAAAATTCATATACTAATCCAGTGCATGACCTCTAAAGGTCATCACCAATTGTACTTTCTTAATATCGTCATCCTAGACTTGTTTCATTATCCACACTACTTCGCATAAGAACCAGTATTGTTTGGGATCCTCGGTCCCATTACCTTGAAAAAGAGGCATATTTACGTCGTCACTTTCCATCCTTGGTTTCCTATTGGTGTTTGTAGATCCGCTACTCTTACTACAATTCTGACACACAGGACAACCCTGCGAAGAGCTTGTATTTCTTCCTCCAAATTTTGGCACAGTGCACAGGGTTGTGGGTACATTGTATCTTTGGGTTTTTCCTTCCTCAGGTTCATGGGTATCCTGGTCATCCTCTTCAACGTTGTAGGGTCGCTTAGTCCCTTGTGGTCCCATTTCGCATTTCTCTTCTCCAGTCACACTAGGACTCTCTCTCTCTCTCTCTATCTCAGTCCTCCTCTTCTTCTCTGGTCGGAACCTCACCCCACTTCTTAGGCGACCACAATCTTCTACAGCTTCCCTCGCAATTTTGTCATAGATCATATCCATCTACCCTGCATCATTCTATTAAACCGCATCTGTGCGGTACCCACGACCTCCGCACACCCGAGCTTTACTCGTTGAAGTTCATCTTTAATATTCCCTTTTCACAATTGAGCATCTTGATCCACAATTTTAGCAACAATAGATACCTTCCTCTGGGTCCCTTGAAGAACATCCTTTCTGCGTCGTTGTATGATTTAGCCATGTCGACAACAAAATCAGTAATGTATCCTTTCAAAATGATATATACCCATACATCGACATCCCTTGAAGCTTTGTTGTTAACCCATCTCAACTCCTGGATCAATTCTAGGGTCCAGTGTTTAGGCTCGCCTCCTTGAAAATTCTTCTTCTGAAAATTTAGTTGGGACAACCATTCATATAGCAGTATAGGAAACTCGCAAAAAAATACCTCGTGGATATCAGAGTAGATTTACTTCTGCAACCACTCGATTTTCGACTATCCAGGGTTCCGATTTTCTTCCTAAGCAAATTCTTGCATCTTCTTGTGGAACCATTCTGTGATATTCGGCTTTGTCAGATTCAACAACATGTCCTCTCTCCTTTTAACACTAGGGTCCCGACAACAGAACCATTTGTTGACACATATCTTTCGACAAGGGTTCACTTCACACAAGTGTCAACAAATCTCAACACAATCTCCCATAGACATCGGCCCGGAAAGGGTTTAGCCTTTCCAGCAACACCGCAGAGCGAGTGAAGTCTCACCCGATATATCTAAGGGGGGGATACAGGAACCACGTTTCCGTAGATATGAGAGAACATGCACCATTCGCACTCAAACCCAATGTAAACTGTGGATCAACATAAACATCATTCGCATCAGAACATACTAATCGGATCTACGCAATAACATATTCTAGCAGCATATCTACCTGATCTGAGATACATAACACTACGAGGACATTACAGATTCATACACCATATTTAACCATGTTGCGACATACATTCAATTATACTACGATAACAGATAATCAATCACACTATGACAGGTAAAAGAGACATAGACATAGACAAAAATTCCTTCTTATTACTCATTAGTTTGTCTTACATCGCATCACCAGGGATTTACATCCGCAGAACCAATACAAAATCAGATCTGCATATCAACATCAAGAAAAAAGGAAAAAGACGTTGAAGTTCATATAAGATCATATCAAAAGATACAATACTATCGATCAAAAGGATGCCAAAAATATTCATTCGCAATGCTAATGCCCTTAGGCTTACAATTCTACTCCTATTTACAGGCTCACTTGGTCGTTACACTTAGTCCACTTCACAGAGTGACTCATTAACTAACTAACTAATCAACCAATTTCTCCGCACTATCCTCTTAACTTCCGCTATATCCGCTGTGTGACTGGTCCTTTACCCTTGCCGCCAGGGTAATTTTTAGGGGCAAAATTTCTCCAATTGGCTATTTTTCAGGATTTTTTTCAAAAAATAAATTCGCTATTTGGTCATTTTAGTCTGTAATATCGCCTATATTTATATAAAATATGTTTTTTCATCATAATATTCGCCAAAATTTACACATTTTAGTAGAAAATTGTATGTTTCATATTTAATATTATCCTACCTATCTATATACATGCTTTTTTCAATCCAAAATAATCCCCTAGGATACTATACTTAACTATAATATTAGAATCCTTGAAAAATACCCTGCTTGTTGTTGTCCCTTTGACCACTTAATGTACCAAAACTTGTGTGCCTCAATCCTGTTCCAACAAAGTAGATCTTCTTGTGTTCCTAAATGATTTACCAAACCATTTCTCTTCTCACTTTTCATCGATATTCCTTACCTATTACTTAGAACCCCCTTCAACATTATCCATAATATTGGGATTTTTTATGCCATATTGTTTAGAACAATCTGTAATTCCACTCTACTTCAGGATCATCATCTGCAAACTTGACACTTTTATTTTTGCTTTCTGATTTGTTTTATTACTTGACTTAGCAACTGTTGCAGATATGTACTCTGAGACTTCTCTATTGACCTATTTTTCCCTCACATCTTCAACATCTAATACTAATTCATGTTTATCTTTGATCCTGGGATCTGTTATGCTTTCAGTAAATATGTTTTCCATCTTTAAGATAAGCGAATTGCTTTGGTTTCCTGTCCTAACGTTTGATCTTTAATATTCTATAGAGAGGACCAATCCACAACATTCTTCCTTTATTCCTTCTTACTTCTTCTTCCATACTTTGGTATAATACTTTATTTCATGGAAGAATCCATCATGCTTTTGCATTCATGAGCTTTGTGTCCAAAGTTGTAGCATTTGTAACATTCAATACTATGGTTCATCATACTTCTACAATATCTGGCCATTTGTCCATAATTTTGGCAGATGTAACATTCAATATTGTAGTTCATGTGGACACCTCCATTCCTTGCTTGATCATTTCCTCCATAAGCTTTACAATTTCTATCCATGTGTCCAAAATTGTTATATGAAAAACAATAACCAAAAAATAAACTTTGGTACCTGGGAGGAAATGATATTCTTTGTGATGTAACTTCTTTATATCTATTCCTCCTTGAATCACGTTGACCATGAATTCTTTCTTTGTAATATTTTTCTTGAAGGGAGCTTCTAAGAATATCTATATAACTCTTAGCATTTTCTATACTTTCCTTTTCTGGTAGCATAGAGCTTTCATTTTCTTCAATTATCTTCTCAAAACTTGAATTTTCCTTCAACTGAGCTGCCATCTTGTCCAAATATTCCTTTAGAGAAAGGATCTCAAGTTCTTTTTTTTGACAAATTTCCTTCTTCTCTTGAAATTGACTTGTTAGGTATTCTTCAACTTTCTTGGCCTCTTCTATCCGACCTTTTAGACCAACAATGGTCCTTTCAGATTCTTTAATACTCTCTTCAATCTGTCCTTTTGAATTCTGATCATCCTTGTGATATTTTTGCAGCTTTAGTAACTGATTCTCATTTCTAATCTCTTCAATTTCCATGTTTTCCAAACTCAGCTTCTTCAATTCTTTCTTTAAGGAGCCAATTTCAGCTTCTTGTGCTTGACAAGAATTTTCCTTTCTTTTACATGCTTCTTGGTATTCTCTTCTTGATACTTCTGCAGTTGTTTCATTAGCATCTTGTTCTTCTTTATTTCTTCCATTAAGTCATCTAGGGCACTAATGATTTCTAATTCAATCTATACAACTCATTCAATTTCTGAATCTTCTTTATCTTCAAAAGCATTGCTTTCAGAAACTTCATCATCTCCTTCTGGATGTTCTTCATTTTCTGTATTTGACCTTTCCTTTTGATTGTCTTCATGTTCTTGATCGAGAGATCTCTTTGTGTAGAGGTTTTGTATCTTGTCCCAGAGTTCTTTAGCTTATGTACACTTTACAACTTTGTCTTTCACAGGATCAGATAGTCCATGCAAGATGATATCCATTGCCATTGCATTATTCTTCCTTAACTCCTTCTTGGCTATTGTTTTTGGTGATCTCTTTGGAGCAATGTAAGCATTCACAACAGATTTCTAGATATCAAAACCTTGTGCTTGTAAAGAGAGTCTCATCCTTATAATCCAATGATCAAAATTTGATTCATAGAAAAGAGGAACCCCATCTACAGAGTAAAGAATTTCATGTTCATCCATGTGTTGTAGAGATCTTCCTTCCATCTATTGGATTGTCATGAAGGAACCTACTCCGATGCCAATTGTTGGAAATACTAAGATGAGGGTGAATCAGTATGGATCACTTTTTACCATTTCAAACATTAATTATATCATGTAAACATTAACCATTAACAATGTCATTCATCATCACATAAACCATAAACAGTTCACAAGAGATTTAATGTGTAAACCCAAACGAGAGAAAATCATGGAATGATTTTCATATATAATAATAAGATTACATTCATAGGAAGCACCAAATTCCAATATTATCCATCACCGAATGGAAGGAGGCACCAACCCCCTGATTTATAGGCACCAACTTGATTTATGTTTTTTTTTAGAATTGATTTGCAATGGTTCTGGATAGATGCAATATGATATTTATCAATTGTTAATAGATATGGACCCCAGGCATGCTATGCTTTCAAAGGTTCATGGGATTCACTCAGCTACCAATGTCGTTTAACGGATTGTGTATTGGGGCAGTACCCCTCACTCCATGACTTAGGTAAAACTGATAACCGCTTTTCCACAAACGACAGCTCCTGGTTTACCTCATGGGTGGGAACTAGTCAATCAAGTAGGGGTCGTTGCCCTTTTCACTGATACATCCTCTCAATGGTCTAACTAATTTGGGGTTCCTGTGTTACTCCTCATAATTAGTTTTAGGGATATGCCTAGGTACTTCCCATAGTTAAGCGGATAGGGATTATTCCCGAATCCGAACTTGCAATTGAAAGGAACAATACAGATACAAAGAAAAAGAACTGCTGCAATAATCACAGTGCTTGGAAGCCACTACGAAAAAAAAATGCTATAAATTCCACCCAACGAGCCCAAGAAAGTGCTATGATACCAGATGTGGGGAACTTCCATCAATTAAATGATGAAAATGCACAATATATGTAATATCCATTTTTCAAATTTTATTAAAATGCCCAATTTTCCACTTTTTTTCCCAATTTCGACCTTTGACTAGTTTTACTGTTTTGACCTCCAAATCAACCCAAATGCTCCCAAATCTTCTGTAGGAGTGTATGAATGGTATTTAGAATTGAATATCAGGTTCAGGGATGTTTTATGGCCCTCCAAATACTGCTGCAAACTTGATTTGTATTCTGATCAATATATGTAATTTTGACTAGTAATTTGTGCATCAAATCCCCCTCGGGTAACACTGCAAATGGCCTTCCAAATGCCTCCAAACTCCCACAAATTTATGAACAGAGGTATATAATGTGATAAGTATGTGATTAATGTCTCATATGAACCATTAATTTATTTTTACTACTGTTCTAACTCTCTCACATTCAACAGCAAAAACCCCCAATTCGACCCTTGGGGAAATGGCACTATTTCACCTCCCAATACAACTAAACTGAGTAAAAATGATTCAAATGATCAAGTACAGTACATGAAACTTGTATAAGACATCCATGGTAGTATATTTATCACAAATATATCAGATAATAATCCATCCATTCGAAATAATCAACATTATAGTGGCATACATCAATGCATTGGGGAAATGGACATTGTTTGCTCATTAATCAATAGTTTTGCATACAACCAGTGGGTATTTCGACCTGAGACTTTCTGAATATCAATAACAGAGGATATTAAGCTATTAAAATCATAAATATATAATGAGAAGCTCTCTCAAGAAGCACAAGTGCTCACCAAAAACGCCCTCCCTCAAGGAGCATGAATATGCCTTCAAAACTGGAAACGGTGGAGAGAAAGTGCTGCACTAAACCAAACCATGAAAATTCCTATAGCTGCTACCTGCAAATAAAAACTCCATTAAAGCACCATGAAATACCTGATTGGCCTCTCCAAACACCAACTTGGATGGGAATCTTTCACCCTCGAAATTGGCTAAGGCAAGAAACTAGTCATCCACTAGCTCTCTCTTTACAAATGCAATTTTTCTCAAATCATCAAAAGCCATTCTCATACTTGATTTCTACATTTTATAACCAACATTAGCCTTCAAGGGGTCGAAATCCTCTCAATAGATTCAATAATTTTCCATTTAGAAAATATTCCTCATTTGCCACTTGTCTCCTAGTTCCAACCTTCCATCTTCTCCCAAATTCGAATTTGAGTCTCTTTAGATTCCTCCAACTCCATGAGCGCCTTCTTGAGCCTATTTTTGGGGCTGAAATGTCATAATGGTCAGGTGTAAGAAGTCAAGTCTGAATTTTGTCATAAATGCCATAGATGCTTCATTATTGTTGTCATAAAACTAGGGAATCTAGCCCAAGTGTCCACTAGTCTCCAATTTGACTCTTCCTCTCCCATGGAGGTTACTATTCCATCCCATTTCGACCTAATATGCTCAATGCCATGTGTTATGACTTACCAACTCACCCAAGAGTGTTCACCTTCCCATGAATTTGAATTGGCAAGAGAGAGCTGCCATGTGTCATTGAAAAATCAAGCTAGTGTGGGTCCCACCACCTCCATATGTCTCCAAAACCACTTGCCACCTAGAATTTCTCTTGAATTTATTTATTCATCATATTTATTAAATTCTTGAACCCTTCTAATGTCTAAATATCATTTATTAGTTTCCTTATTACCATCCCACATGTGCCCATCCAACCTAGGAAACTAGTAGGATTGATGGGATTGTCTTACTATGCACTTATTTGAATGGGGACATTACAATATATCATAAATAACAGAACACGGAAGGGATTTATTGATCGCAGGCCACTTCAAGGGGGAAACCTCCTTTGAGAAATCTCAATACAATTAACTCGTGGATGCCTTCATTGGCCTCAACACATACTTATATACTAAGTCTAAGCTAAACAACTATTACTCCCCATGAATGTAGGATAATACAATATACTAACAAAGTAAAGAGAAGGGTTGACACGGGTTCCTAACAAGAAGCTAAGACTAGTGAACCCTGGGTAAATGCCATGACAAAAGAACTGAATCAGATTATGAAAACTGAAACATGGGAACTAGTTCCAAGACCTAAAGATAAGAATGTCATTGGAACCAAGTGGGTTTTTAGGAACAAATTAAATGAGGAAGGGTAGGTAATTAGAAACAAAGCAAGATTGGTGTGCAAAGGATATGCATAAGGTGAAGGGATAGAATTTGATGAGACTTTTCCCCTACTACCAGAATCAAAGTGATTTTAATGTTCTTGACATACGAGTGCTCCAAGAATATCAAAGTATACTAGATGGATGTAAAATCAACCTTTCTAAATGGAGATTTGAAAGAAGAAGTCTACATAGAACAACCAGAGGGGGTTCAATTATCAGAAAATAAAGACTATGTTTGCAGACTAAAGAAAGCCTTGTATGGACTAAAACAAGCTCCAAGAGATTGGTACTCAAGGTTAGACAATTACCTTAGGCAACAAGGATTTCGAAGAGGAGCTGAAAGTAATTTATACATAAAACCCGATATTGAAAATATGATTATTGTTGAAGTTTATGTAGATGACATTATCTTTGGAAGCAATGATGATAACCTGAGTAAAACATTTGTAGCAGAAATGAAGAATGAGTTTGAAATGTCTATAATAGGAGAATTAACATTCTTTTTGGTTTTGCAAATCTCCCAACTCAGCAAGGGAATATTTATCTCTCAGAACAAATATGTAAAAGAAATGCTAAAAAATTTTAAAATGGAAGATTGCAAACCAGTATGTACTCCCATGATAACCAACTGCAAGTTAAGAAAATAGGATAAAGCCAAGAAAGTAGATAAAACATTGTATAGATCAATAAATGGCAGTTTATTATATGTAACGGCTTCAAGACCAGATATTATGCAATCTGTAGGACTAGTTTCCAGTTTTCAAGAATCCCCTAAGGAGACACATGTTCAAGATGTTAAAAGAATATTCATATATATGACAGGAACTTTGGATTTTGGTCTATGGTATCCACAAAATGAAAACTTGACTCTGGTAGCATATACCGACACAGATTGGGAAGAAAGTATCGATGATTGAAGAAGTACAAGTGGAGTGGTATTCTTTTTGGGGAACTTCTTAGTGTCTTGGATGAGTAAAAAACTCTTCAGTGTCATTATCAACAATAAAGGAAAAATACATTGCAGCAACAACATGTTGTGCACAAGTTCTCCGAATGAAGCAAACCTTGAAGGATATTCATGAGGATTTTGATCAGACTATACCAATCTTATGTGATAACACAAGCGTGATCAGTATTTCCATGAATCTGATAATGCATTCCAAAACAAAACACATTCCCATAAAGTATCAATTCTTAAGAGAAAAAGTTGCTAAAAAAAATGTCAAGTTGGACTACACTAATATCAAGGAGCAGATTGCTGATATATTTACAAATCCTTTCCCAAGGGGTGTCTTTGAATATCTCAGACAGAAATTGGGAGTGATCCCCAGTCCTCATTAAATTACTCATGGTATAAAAATGATCACGCAAATAAGAAGTAACCATCACAGAGGAGCAACAGAAGGCATGAACATAAGCATAAATTCAGGGGGAGAGCTTGCAAATATTCCTTTTCCATTGATGTGAAAGTGGTGAAAGTAGCAAGTAAATCTACATCAAGATTTTGCAATATAAGACTTCAATGAAGAGATAGCATTCAGAGGGAGCTTAGCTTTACTTGGTGTTGACATCAATGCCAAAGGAGAATTTTGTTGATGTTGGTGTTTTCATTGATGTCAAAGAGATTGTTGAACTTGGTGAAGACATTGAAGTCTTAATGTCAGTTTGAAGAAGTATATAAAAAATATGTGCACAAGTCTCAGCAAGTCCCACCAATGCCAAAGAGATTGTTTAACTTGGTGATGGCATTGAAATCTCAATACTAGTTTGAAGAAGTATACATAATAAGGTTGTATGTGCGCAATTCCCACCAAGTTATGGCACTATAGTGTGCAAGTCACACCAAGTTATGGCACTCTAGTTCGCATGTTCCACCAAGTCATGAAACTCTCGGGCCCAAGACCCTATATCAGTGCAAGATAAGGACAAGTGGCTAAATTACTGCGAAGTTAGTAAATATACAAAATTGCATGCTGACGAAAGAATAATATGTGTGGTAAGCTTGACCAAGAAGAAAGGAAGAATGGATGTCACCGACTTAGAGAAACCCCAACTTGTGGACATATCAATTGAGTAAGATCAATATAAATAAGAGAAATATTGATGTGTGTTGAGACAATCCTGGGTGTGCAAAAGATGTAGTATTCTGAAATTCCAAGCTTCGAGGAACATATGAAATGCTTTGGGGAATCAATGGCAGTATGACTTGAGGAAGTGCACGAGATTACATGACAAGAAGAAATACAAGGAGTAGTCATGCAGAAATATAAGGAGCATTTGTGAGAAGAGCACCACAAGGATCATTTGAATAGAAGGATACAAGGAATGGTTTCATAGAAAGAATTGGAAATGTGAAGTATAGTAAGATAAGCAGTCTGCACAGAACAAAGGAAACATATCAGAAAGTGCAGAGTGGTTTGTGATCGAGGTACACAACAAAACATATATATCTAGGTGGTAGGATGGGGCAAGGACATAATATTGGTGTCTTCCATAGTTTGGTTCCTGGAATCTCAGGTGGGTTCCTGACCGTGCAAATTGGTGTTTGCTTACTACGATTTGGTGCTCATAAGAGGATTGGTGTACTCACAAGTTGGTGCTTGCAAGGGATTGGTGTTCCTATCTGATTCGTGTCAGCAAATTTAGTGAGTGTGTGCTCACATTTGTATTGGACATTGGTGTCTCCTAGCATTATTTCTAGTAACAATATTTCATATATAATATTTCTCTACATATTCTTTGCGCAGTGTTCTTTGTCTTGGAAATTGCTTATGATACATGGTATATATGTTAATGAATGATTACATGGTATAACAAATATTTGAAAGGATAAAAAGTGCATGATACTGATTCACGCCCCCCCTCTCAGTATCATTTGGGGCCTAGCACTCATTTCCCATGATTAGGATTGGAAATTTTTTATTCTTCTTCTTATTTCCTTTTTGGTCTATGGACTGGAGTGTGAGGACATCAGGGTTTTGGGTAGGATCCAAGGTTTGTTGTGACAGTGGTCCATCAATAGGATGAGTTTTTTTAATAGAAATTTGTCTCATCTATTGGGTTATATAATCAACTGTGATATGGGAAACACAACTAATTATACCATTGGAATGTGGTCCTAAGGGTGGCTTATCTATATCTATCATGGCTCAAGTGGTGTGATGGATAAGCTCATAAACTATGTTAGTTTGAGAATAGATCAATTCCAACTGTTGAGCACTATACATGAGTTGTTCTTGGGTAAGGGATCCTTGCACAACCATGTCTTTAGAAAGACTAGGAAACAATGAATTTACAAACCATCCTACTAGGAATTCATCAAGGATGTTTGCTTTGATGATATGATCATAAATGTGAGTAGTGATGGTTTGTCAGAGTGATGTCAAAAGTTATGTTCTCGTTTCATAGCAGATATGTAAGTGAAAATGTGTAAGGAAGGCCATGGCCAAATATGGGAAATCTGTATAAGTATTGCAAGGTATACAAATGTACCATTTTGTAGTGTTTCTTATGAGGGTGCACCAAAATAAACGCAAACAAATTCTATCATCAACCAATGAGTCAAAAGAGAACCATAAATGGAATGTCATCACATGTGTAGAAGGATCTTCTCTTGATGGACTATCAAACTTGAGTATGTCAGATGGAAGTTTGGTCGAAAATTTATGCCACCCATTCAGATGTAAAATGGGATCATTTCTTAGCTGAGATAATTTTGGTAAGTTCAATGTGGAAAAAATGGTGATCACATTGGAGTTTTCACAATAGTATTTATGATGGTTGGAGCTTGATATCCCCAAGATACGAGGTTATGTCCTTGGAATTAATGGTTATTTCAAGAAGTAGTGTTTCCACCAAGAAAAATATCCCCCAAAGGTAGACTATTTACCCACATAGGAGGTGTTCCCCAAGGAGGAGGATTTCTCCCTGGGAAAAAAGACACTCCATGGTGAAGTGGTGTTAAAAGGAGAATTGGTGACCCCTGGCACATTACCACTTGCAGGAGTATTTCTTCCAGGCATATTTCTACTTGAAGGTGTAGGATTATCCCATAGATTACTACCACCCCAAGGTGGAGGATAATTCCATGGAAAAATTCCACTCAAAATTGAAGAGCTTCTATCGAGAACATTAACACTCTATGATCTAGTTTTTCTCTTGGAAACAGGACCAAGCCAAAAAATAGGAATTCCTTAAGGAGGATTAAAACCTTCTAAGATATTGCTATTGTTGGATGGACCAACCCAAACATAACGGAAACCCATGTTTGGAAAACTTGACCCACTGTTAGGCATACATGAAGTTAAAGCTAACCCACTTTCAGGATTAGGAATCGATTAGTAATAGGAATTGTAGTGCTTGTTGTAGTCCCACTAGTGATAGGGAAACCATGTGGTGGAACTGGTGTGCTTACCATTCGCAATTGATAAGGATGGGTATCAGGATTTTGATGCGTGCTAGTGGTGGGGAGAGTTCCATTAAAATCTCGTATAAAGGGATAACTAATGCATATAGCCACATGATGCATGGTGGAACAAGACCCTTTTACATATAATGACATGCTAGGACCAAACATGGCATAATGCAAATCATATATAAAGGAAAACAAATCAACTAGTGGTGATTCACCTAGTGCTAGTACAATTGGACCGTTAAGATTTTTCAAAGGAGGATTAACGTTGGTAAGTGTTTGATTATCAATAGTCCTGATTTCTGGTGGATCAAATTATTCAATTCTATTTAAAGGATCCTAAAACAAATCTCGCTATGAAGGGATTGATCGAATTTTAAGAAATAAGTACTCTCTCCAACATAACTATCAAGACTTGTAAATGTTTTATCTTTTGAATCACTTTTAATAGCTTCAGGTGGGTGTAATCATCTCTACAAAGTAGTGTGACCTTCTATCTCCAGTGACTCACCTCTCTGCCACCTTGAAGGGAATATTGATTGCTAAACCAATTTGAAATGTTTTAAGTGTTGAGATAAAAAATGAAAGAAAACTAAAACAATCAACCCTGAGGCCAGCTGGACACAATGTACCACAAAGCACAAGACTACAAAAAAACTTTAAGTTACAACAAGCAAACCACTCTTCAAAAAATCGGAGTAGGGTGGTTAAGGCCCTTATCCAATTAGTGTATAGGTGAGTAAAGAGGGCCTTCCAAAAATTATTCCTAGGGGATGTGAATCCCCAGTAATCAATCAACAAAGGTGTGAATGAAATAGTTATGACAACCCTCACTCAACAATCACCCAAGGTGCAAGTACTCTCCTTAAAGGAATACATGCCAAATGGGTTGATGTAGATGTCTAAATGGGTTGATGTAGATGTTAGACATCTATATCAAGTACTGCAAGGATTTCCCACTTGTAGTCACCCATGTGATATCCTAGGAATAACAACTAAGGTTACCACTTCATAATCGGCAACCCGGGTGAATAGTTGTGATTCAAGATTAGGCATATGGTTACAAAACACAGGACTTAATTCCTCAACTTGAAGCTCTAGATAAAAGTGGTGTAACCCTAATGAATTTCCACTTTGATCCAAAACCCCCATACATGCGTTAATCCCACTAAAAAAGTGAGGAGGGGATATCTACCCCACTTTCCTAGCCTTAACACATGTGTTATATGTTCTTTCTCGACAAGCACTTTTTGATAATAATGGATTGTCTCTCATTAATCAATTTCTTAGTTTTGTGTTTGGTGGCCTTGAAGAGTTTACTCTCCAACCCTAAACCAAGGCCCTAATGCTTAATCTAAGATGACTTTTCTATAAAACAAATTCTGATTGATTTTAATTTAAGCATTCATTTTAATGTTTGTTTTTTAATTCAATGGTATTATGTGAAACTTGTTTACGATGTTATTGAATCAAATTGATAAACCAAAGAATGTAATATGCCAACACCAACTTATTTCCTTTTGATAAATAAATTTCAATCTAAAAGAGAGAAAAGAGGTTCCCCCTTTCTTTCATTCAATTTGCAATAGAAGAAAATTTATGAAATAATCAATGCAAACAAACTCTAATGGTTGATAAAGAAGACTTTTTAGCATGGAATCACTACAACTTTTTCTTTCTTTTGAGGAAAATAGCATAGAGTTGGGTACACCAAGAAAAAAATTTATTTTAAATATTTTTGAAAATGAAAAAACTTTTTGTGATACTTTAAAATCCAAAAAAATTGTTATGGTTGAAAGGTGTAATTCATACATGTGACTAACATCAAAATATCTTGTAAAAAACAACCTGCTGCATTAACCTAACAGAGGCTTGAAGATCCGTTCACTTTTCTACTTAAAATGTGAAGCAATATTTAATTTTATCTTGGTAAGTACAACGTGTAAGAAATCAAATATATTAATCAACTTCCCCTGAGTATTAGGTCTAAGCGCAACACAACTAGGAAGATAAAAAAGACAGAAACTGAAAAAAGAAATCCTAAACTAACTCTTGTCACTAATGGTTTCTATTTTCGGTGAAAAGGAGTGACCAAAAGGGTTTGGTGACTACTTTAGGACTGAAAAGTGTGGCCTTTTTCTACTATTGGTCAAATAGATGTGATCAAGAGGTCCAAGAGAAAAGGGTTGATTAAAATGTTGTGAAAAATACTCATATATGTCCCAAACTTTCCCAGGATGACCATCAAGGTAAAACAAGCTATAATATGGTTTCTAAAAAAAAGATAACCAGGCCAAAAAAAAGCTCGGTCTAAAGAAAGTTCAAAGAACATTCCCTAGTATGGTCACGGGTTACTTTATGAGGGAAATTGTCACAAAGAGAATGAGCTAAGTGCTTTCCTCAATGAGTGGGTTAGGCTCACTGAAAAATAAACAACACATCTACTCTACTACTCCCTAGATTCAACATGCATGCAAAGCATACTTTTAAAAACAAGACATAGGGATGTGTACCTTGTTATTGTTGTTTGTCCAAAACTTTTCCAAGACAAGTTCTTCAATTCCAAACCCTACTCCTATGTTATGAAAGAACTCCACACATGAAAACAAAACACCTTTCCCATCATTCCAAGAAGTAAATAATAATAAGCATTCATAAATAAACAAACTTATACATTGGAAATCCAAAACACGCACACACACACACACACATTTGTGGGGAAAGGGGGATGGGGGGAGAAAATTGATTTGTATTAACTAAAGAGAAACATTCTTCTTACAATCCTCGACTTTGCTTGTTGTACTCCCTTCTCCGGAACTTGAGTCTTCTCCTTTTCCCTTAGCCTCAATGATTAGAAACTTCATCTTGCTCTATGATATGCTAATGCTCTTTAACCTTTGTCTAACTTCCTACATATTCACCTAATAGTTCTCTTTTATAGATATGAATTAGGTATATACTAGGTGATGATTACAAAGTTCATACTTTACATGCATTACAAGTCTCCTCCATGTGAAATTGAACATTTTTTCACTTGAGTGCACACTTTTGGTGATGCTTTTGCCCAATTTGAAGCCTTGGTCACAGTTTGTAGGCCTAATGTGGCATCCAGATTGGTTTGGTCATGCTTTTAGGGATGAATGTAGCGATCGTTCGTCTCTTTCCTTAGGAAAATTCGCGGCCATACTCAAATTTTATTTAAATTTCATTGTTTTGAGGTCAATTTCTTGTGTAGAAGGTGCCTTGATGTCAACTTAGGAATTCTCCATCATGGGTGTTAAATATCATTATAACAATAAGGCCTTCTTAAGACCTTGGACATGATATTTGTACTCTACAATGTTATTTGTACATTCAAATTCCAACCTACATGAAATGTTTTCTAGAGGGATTATTATCCAACATTATGTTCCAACTCCCTCTTGGGACCTAGGGCCATCAAAATACAAAGTCCACAATTCTTAATGATTGTTTAAATAAACATTATGTATTTTATTTAATTCTTCTAAAATACAAGTCGAGTCATGATTAGTTGAATGTTATTGAACAAATTCGGATTGTTGATCTTGTGTAATGGAGGAATTTTCTGCAACAAATCCCCAAAATAGGAATAATAGAATAATTTCTTAAAATAAGGAATTCAAAGGAAGAAGGATCGTCAATAGCATCTAAGTATGCTATCATGTTCTTCATGTATTTTTCCCTCTCAATCTTAATTTTATTCGATTGACCTTTCCAAGGAAACTAGAGGTGAGACCAATCTGATGCAAAATAACCATTGAGTTTTTTAGACCAATCCTTGCTTTAAAGTAAACCATAAGCTTGAGCGATGCCAACCAAAATAATATCAATGATTTGCTGCATGTTTGGATTTTAGGAAACATGAATCAAAACATCCTTAAGTTCTCCTATTACCTTAACTTTGGATATGTCTAGGTGAATGATATGAGGCGAACATTTTGTGGGTTTTGCATTTATAATTTTAGACATTGAGTATAACATTGCATTTGATGAGGCACCGGATTCAACCATGCAATTATGTACATTCTTGTTGAAAATTTCAAATGTTAGGAGAAAATGTGAAGTTTGTGACTCTGATTTCTTTCCTAACAGAGTTGCATTAATTGATTCCTATTGTTTGTTGATTTTTTTGTAGCCTTGGTAGAAGTAGTAACTGAGATACATTATTGTATTTCATATATATAAGATGCAACTCCCTTTGATGATCAAGATTACTAATGTCAAGGATATAATATTTTCTTTAAGTTTCTTTAAATACTCAACCATGTTATAGTCTATGGAAGGTAAGTTCTCACTGCTAGAAGAAGGTAGGATTTTAATTGTCAATAGTTGTTCTAACCACAGAAGGAGAAATATAGATTTTCTTACCACTAATAGTTGAAGGATTTGAAATGTGTTTCTTAGCAACTAGTCCTTTAATACTAAGGTTGTAACCACTATGGGCATGCACCTCCTTTGTATTTTCCTCTTCATATACTGTATTGAGACCTTGTATCATATCCCACATAAACATAGCAATTTCCTTAGTTTTCTCTTCTATGGTTTCTCTTGGTTTTCTAAAAAATCCTTAGTTGATTCTTCAGTTTGGTCATATTCATCTAAAAAATGATTGGAAATTAAGTTCATGGAATTTATCCATTGAGTATAGGTATTATTTGAGTGATTTTCTTGATGGTAGTTACACATTTTTTCATAGATATTTCCTCTAAGTAAATATTGAGCTTTGCAAGAGGAGGTTCTAACATTCTAGGAGGATTTAGAGGATTAGGAGGGTTATTATTCCTTCAGAAGAATGGTCTATATGGTATTTGATTGGAATTGTTTTCCCTTGTTCCTATTTTAATCTCAATTATTTCATTCTTCAATTTCTTAACCATTCATTGCAAGTTATGTAAATCAGGAGAATTTTTTCCTTATTATCAGCTGCAATTTTCTTGGCAAGTTTTGGAAGAACTACATTTTTCTTGATTTGAGCAGACTCTTTTTTATTATTGCATTGTGATTTTATTTTCAACTAATTATTTATAATTTTACCTTTTTTTATTCTTCAAAGTGTTGTGCTAGGTTTTTATTTCTTATTAGTTTTACAAACATAGAAATGGTTGTAGGAAGAACATTAGCATAAGCTTCAACTTGCATCTCTTATGCGGGAACAATTTCAAAATGAGATTTATTAAAGAGTGTGGTGAATATTTGGTTAAAATATTTAACTATTTCTTTAGGTATCATTACTAAAGAGTAAATTTCATCCATAAGAGAATACGTAGTAAATTCTTCACCAAACTTGTCAAGGAACACCTTCTGAAAATCATGTAATGCGGCCCACTAGCAAATTGAAATGCCAAGTCAATGTTGTATTTTAAAAGGTGTATGGAAAATATTGGCAAAAAATATCTTCATGTTGAACATTCATCAACCTGATAGATATAATGAATTTTTTAATGTGATCTTTAGAGGATATCGATAATTTGGACCACATTTAGGCCATGATCACTCAATATGTTTATGGAGGTCATAAATTGGTCCAGGAAGTTCTAGGGAATCTTGAGCGAACCATGGTTTGTTCGGGTTCTAATTTTATTCATTTCCCATTTCCGAGTCTCCAAATTCAGAAGCTTAAGATTATGTTTCAAACATTTCGTCATATTCAAAACATTTTGATGGTATGGAAGGATTTAGTCTTGAATGGATTTGGTTCAATGGTTGAGAAATTTCAAACAGAGAAAATTCTGCCAAATATTCAAAAGAATGCTCTAGCATGGTTTCTTATTCGTAAACAACTCTTCTTGGTATATTCCTTCTATGTGGTAACAGGGAGGTCACATGCAAAGAAACAATTCCTCTTGCATTTTCTATAGTCATTCACGTGAATGTGTTTACTTCCTTGTTTGGTATTTCATATGGAGTATTGCCTCAAATTTTTTCCATTATATTCCTATCTTCGAGTGGGATTGATTATTATGGTTTAGGTAATTTTGTTTCAAGATTAGCATATACAACAAAAGAAAAAATTTGATGGGATGAATCATCATGTAGATTCATGCTCTCCTTCTAGCGCCAATTCTATTGACAAGGACAAATTCCCCATGCCAACAGTAGGGGTTCAACCCAAAAAAGAGTCCCAAATATACTCTTTTTTGTTTGGAATAGATGAAAACACTTGATTAATGGCCTGATTACCTTTTTATAAGCTTTAAAAATATGGGAAAATATATTTATTTTCTCTTTTCTTTTGATAATAAAAATGGGGAAAGAAAAAGCTACAGCTTAAATCTATTCTAAATGCAATAAATCCTAGGAACTCTTATTTATTCTAAATCCTAGCCAATGCTTCTAGTTTTAAATAAAGTAGCTATATCATTGGAACCAAATGTGTCTTTCATTAAATAAATATTCTTACAAACTAGTTTAATATATTAATTCAAAAATAACTAACACAAATAACATTAAATGGAATTATGAATAATCAAACATTCAAAACCGTTCTCTTAAATTCTAATCACTCCATAAATATTTACTGAAGCAAGATAGGGAAAAGAACTAATAACTTAGAAAAATCAGATCGTAAGTTAAAATCCCTCACTGCACATCCTTATAAGTAGTTTCCCTAAAGAAAGGCAGTAAAAAATCTAAGCAATGCTACAATAAATAATTCTTCAATCATAAAACAATTAGCTAAAGTAGCTTCCCAACATCCACTTCTTGAAAGATGTAGTATTACACTGTAAAATTTTCTCCACAAAGGTCATCTTTAAAAATCCCTTTCTACTTCTAGTTTACTCCTTAAATAGATACAAAAATTAGTTATTGTAACAAATTCCTAACTTAACCTTAACTTAACCCCCTCGGATGGGGTGATATTGTGACTGAGGATGCTAACTCAAAATGTGAGACGATGTCTTGCCACATGGAAGCTTGGTGGGACTAGTGGGACTGGTGGGCACATGGGGCCTTTAACTATCACCCACCTCACCTGAACATTCATGGTGTTAATTTGTACTATTATTGTGGGAATGATGGTGTAGTTGGTCTGCAGTACAAGGGATATCACGAAGAGTAATAACATGTCCATCCAAATGGTTATTAACCTTGTCATGAATTTGATAGATGATTTCACTTCAAATTTTTTGGAGAAGAGTGAAGAAATCCTTATTATGCAGATATATTCCATAAATAATCAATTGATACGGGTGGATTTGTGGTCAAGTGAGCACACTTGGCCTCCTCTTCCTCCCAAGATGTCGTGCCTTAGGAGAAGAGGAAGGCCTCATTGAGGAGCTTGGTATTTTCATAGAGGGAGAGCATGGGTAGGTAGTGTAGTTCCAACCTTTGAAAATGAGGAGTATGCTTTGATGGATGTGGGCTATAGATATCCACATGGAGAGGTCATAGGGCAGGGTGGTGACTTCACCACTCAACCTGGTGAATATTCTCAGCCCGTTGAAGGGAATAGTTCTAATCACATTAAGGAGACTCTGGATGAGGTTGGAGCTCAATCCAGGAATTTTTTTTGCACATAAGTGATGGGTCTCAACTTGATAAAGTTATCTATAAAACTATCGAGGAACATAACTTGCTTGGAATCTCTGACTCCCTTCACATCAATGGTGTGCAACAGACTAAAGAAGACAATTATCTCTAGTAGGGATGTTGTGTGGTTTGGATGAATGATAACATATTTTATTCCGCTAAGGTAGCTCACTAGGTAAAGAATTCTCAGCCACAGGATGATTCCGAGACAAGACGTCCTAAGAAAAAAGTAAGGAAAAAGGGAGGCAACTCTCCCACCAAGCCCCCATATTTGTAGCCTACATACAATCATCAAGATGAGGGTACATGTGGATTTACCTTGGTAGAAGAACATGAGAGGCCTATCTTTGAGATTCAAGGTGAAGTGGATGACCTCCATTTCAAAATTAATCAGATCGAGAACAAGCTCAATTTGATGTTGACCATTTACTCTCAGCCAGATTGATAACGACAAGATAGGAACGTGACAATTCTGATAGTCGTCAACCATGATCTCCCCATTCACCTGGAGCAGAGGCATAGGGACGAACCTACTAGAAATAAATATGCGCAACTAGATTGATAATTTTCCAACATAGGTAGGATATTTTGTCACTTTAGTTTGTTATCCTTCTTTTTGCTTAATCTTCAAACAAATCGCCTAAAGTATGTATTGTAGGAATCTAATTTTTTACAATCTAGATGTATTTTTTTTTGGTTCAATCTACAGTCTAGTTGCCATCTGTTAATTAATGAAATTTTAGACTTTTTGGCCTTGATTTTGGGTTGATTTCCAATGTTGGCAACCCAAATTCAGGAAGTCTATATATGCATATTTTTATTTTTGGAATGATAATAGAAACTCTTAATTACAAAAAAAACATTAACTTAACCCCAAGGAGAACCTGGGTCAAATTGTTTCTCTAACTTTTTTCATATTGGCCCCATTTTTCAAATAATTCATTACATAAAGAAAAAATGAGGAAATACATGCGGTCTAAGTGGGGCCCTTAGATTTGGTAACTGAGTTTGATATATTCAAATGTATTTTTGAATCTTTGATAAAGAGCACTATATCCACAACAAGGAAAAGGCCCTCTAGTGGAGGTTATAGTGGAATCCCATAAAAAAAATCCTGAAAATCCATTTATAACAAAGGTTTCTAGCGGAGGCGAGTGGGTGAAGGTTTTAGCAGATGTATTTTTTTTAGTGCGTTTTATCAAAAAATGAACCAGTGAGTGTTTACACATAACACACCAGGAAAACCACAAATTCTAGTGCACCATGCTAGAAAAACTATCAATAAAAAAAAATTAATTAAAAAACTCTTATTATTTTAATACCCCTAGCATCGTGTGTTAATAAATACAACATGCACCAGTGCGTTTGACAATAAACCCCTCAGTGCATTTAATATACAATAACACATCGCTCTATCAATATCCTTTTATTGACAGATCTTGCAAAATTTTGAAAACCATTCCAAAATGCCCTGGTGCATGTCAAAGAGGAAAACACACCATTTATTATTATTATTATATATATATATATATATATATAATTTCATTACAAAACCCATTATTTTATATTAAAAACCCTACCATTTGGTGCATCCTGATGATTGGATGTGCTGGTGCCTGCTATTGTCAGCCACATCAAAACAAGGTTTAATAAAAACAAATGCAGGGTAAAACTCATTTTTACCCTCCTTAGTGCATTTTGAGCGCATCTGCACCGGTGCTGCACTTCACCCACTTGGACGCCCTGACATCCATGGTCCACATGGACACATTCTTCTCTCGTATTGGTTAGTGCTTCTAGTTTGAATTTTTCCAAATGGTGGGAAAAAATTCACAATGTCCACACATTGCCAGCATGCCTCCTTGATGGGCCATTCAACGGGTAAATTGATTCTTACTTCGTAATTTAATTTTTTAACGGATTATTTTTTAGAATTTAGCTTAAATTTGTCCTATTTAAAAAAAAAATTAAAAATTTTGTGTGGTGCGTTCGATCCTTTCGGCTCGCACCGATGAGCAGTGCACCCTATAAATTTTTACAGGGCTCATCACAGACGATGCGGGCCGAATGACTCAAACACACTGCCATATCGTAAATTTTTATATAAAAACATTGAAATGGTAATCGGTGCATTCACTATTGGAGAGCACCAGTTATCTAGTGCACTTAAATGTATCAAATGCATCGGTTAACAATACCTAAAAAATGAAAAAATAAAAAAAAATTATACGGTGCTCCTATGGCACGTTAGGGAACCAACAACGATGCACTGACATGCCCTAGACTCACCATATAATTTTTTTTTTCATTTTTTAGCTATTTTTAATCGGTGCGTTTGATACATTTAAGTGCATTGGATAACCATTGGTCTCCAATATTGAACGCACAAGTTAAAAATACCTAAAAAATAAAAATAAAAATAAATTATGTGGTGCGCCTAGGGCATGTTACTGCACCGGAGTCAATGCTTTGACATGCCATAGGCGCATCGTGAACATATTCTCATTCAACATTAACATTTGTTAAATGACGGTGCATTTTGTTTAAGTCAATGCACCATTAACGTTGTGCTTTACTGAATAGTATAAATCAGAGTTCCAAAATACATAATTTTATGGTGCTCATTGGGCACGTCATTGCATCAGTACCAGTGCTCTGACGTACCATAGGTGCATCATCAATAGTTTAATATAAAATTTTAAAATTTAATAAATGGCGGTACGTTTCAATCATTTAAGTGCACCGTATACAATGCACATTTTTGGCGCACTGATAAGTAAATTTATTCAGTAGTTTAGAAACTAATAATTAACAGTGCTTTTACTGGACGTTGATGCACCGGTATTTGGTGCGTTGACGTGTTTTAAGCGCACAATTAACCAAAATCTATAAAACATGCCGGCGTGTCTTGTATTTGGCGCACCTTTAAATATTTTAAATATATGAAAATATATTACTGTTGCATGATACTTATTGTAACGCACTAATAACAGTGCTTAAGATATGAATGCGCACCATGAGCTATGCGTTATCGTTAATTAGGCGCACCGGAGATTTTTTTTTGCAATTTTTATTAAGTATATATAATGTTCATATATTGATTTTACATGTATATTTATGATATTAATTGATGTAATATGTTAAGCAGAGACATCAGTGCCGTGATGCCAGGAAGCAACAAGCACAAGTTGATCATTATAACTTCATTAGAGAGTGGGAGGCTAGGGAGAGAGAGAGAGATTTATTCCCTTACCCCATATAGCCTTAGACTAGAGTCACCTTGAGGAATTTTTGCCTCCTCAAGTTCTATGAGGACGAAACATCTCTCAAGGGTAATAGTACATTCATCTCCTAGTTGATCGCACATTGGGATCATCACAGGCAGGATTTTCAAGTTGGTCCAAATGACTGGTACCAACCCACTAAGGAGGACATCTATTTTATCACCGATATCTCTAGGAGAGGTGAGGACTTTCCTTAGTTCCCTTATGTCCCGGATGGAGTTGTGTCAAGTAATCATCTAGTATATGTTCATAGATATGTCCATCCCTAGATCGTTGACCCTGCTAAGTTTCAGGTGTGTAGTGGGAAGCTCTCCATTTTTTCTTTTGGTGGAGAGGATGTGAGGTGCCTCTATTATTTGGTGCTGACCATCGCACATCAGACCACTGATGGGAAACACATTAGCTTCCCTTTATTATATTATGTTGATTCTTTAGTGCAGAGACTTGGATGGATTAGGTGGTCTGCTAATTTTTTATGACAGTTTTGTTTTTCTCTTAGCCGATGTCGTGCGTGTATTGATAGGAGGGGGAACTTCCATTTTGGTTCAGATTTATTTTTTTAATTTTTTTAGAGATTTTTGGCCACTAGGCCATCTTTTGAGTGACGCCCTACTAGGTTGATCACAGATGTGTGCATGCGCATGTTGGGGGAGATGATTCCCAAGAGGGGGAAGCTAGAGTTTCCAGCGAGTATTATCCCGGATGTATTGCACATGCTAGGAAGCTTGGAGTTCAGATTATATATTGTTCCATTTCCATATGCGGGCTTGGATTGGAGAGGGTGTCAGAACATCTTCTTCACCTGAGATGAGCCACTAGATCATTGAGTTAAATTTAGCATTATGTTTAAATTAATCTAGTTTCATTTGATTCTCTTTATACTTAACGCAAATGAGATATATTTTAAATTGTTATATTAAATTCATGTTTAATGAAATTGTCTAATTATTATTGTCATGTACTATATGTTTTACAGATATCAGGAATTTTGATGGTGATGTCCAGCCTCCTTCGGCTTAGGATGAGGAGGAGACAGAGGTGGAGGCATATCATCCTGAGGTCTCCCAATTAGGTGCTAGATTTGGATGACATAGGCCAAAGAAGAGGTTTCAACTGGACGTCACTGATCGGATAGCTTGTTTGCTAGTAGATGTGGGGGTTCATACTGTATCTACTAGATACATTGTCAGGGACCCTCGATTTGTGAAGCTGTGGAGGATGCATCCTCGTGATTTGAAGAACTTGATGCAGCATGTTGTTGGAGCATGTGATTTTATATATGTTTCTCGTCATATCAGTTCTGCAGCACATGCGGGTGGATATCCTCAACTGAATCCTAGTCCACCTCCTTCTCCATCAGATCCTTCTACTGCTGACATAGCATCCACATCCCGTGCACCTCCTCCTCCTACACCTCCGACATATCATCCACCTCCTCCTAATCCTCCTTTATCATTTCAGACATCTCCTCCACCTCCCCCTCCCCCTCCTTCGATGGATCCAACATTTGATTTGTTATCCCTATCCGACTAACCAACCTCTATAGATGCATCAACTCCCCATGATCCTCATCCACTAGTCCCCTTAGCTTTGGAGAGGATGCTCAGATCGAGTGAGATGATTCGGATTCCTAGAGATGCCTTTCCTATTGATCTGCATGTTATTTTATTTCCTAGCAGAGGTACTGATCATGCCTCTGGCTCTACTGTTGGAGGTGTTGATACATTTGGTGGGTCGATAGATAGTGATGATGATATGGTTCTGGGGGTGGACTAGACATGTATATTTGACATTTATCATCAATTTGATATACACACACACACACGTCATTTTCTATTTTGCAGACGTTGATGTTGATGTTTATTTATATGTTGATGGTCATGATGTGTATGTTAGGTTAGGTTCGATGATGTTCATTAGATGTTTCTGATGGTTAGTTAGGAAATGGAACTTGTTTTTTGTTACATGTTATTGTTAGATCGTATGTGTGTTAGATGATGTTTAAATTTGTAAGATGTATATGTTAGATGAATGTGTAACCTAATGTTTATGATGGTACGTTCATGCTTATTTTTATTAGTTTTATATTAATGATGGTATGATGGTGTTTATTTTTATGTTTGTTATATGGTGACAATGATAATGATGGTATATTTATGTTTACATAATATAATTGAATCAAAAATATCATTGAAATAAATATTTTAATGAATTTTGTATTGATAATGGATGAAGTTGTGACAACTACATGATTTATAATTGTTGTATAAATTGTCTTAGTATCATGTTTATGAACATCACAAAAAAAAATCTAAATATGAACATCAATATGACCTATCAATGTATCATTCAAGATTTTTAATTTTTTGACAATAACTCACTTTACAATGACAAATATCAAATCTTTAATAGGAAGAAAAACAAATAGTTAATTAAAAGAACACCATTTTCTCTCAACTAATGTAAAGCCACAACTTTCATTCTCCAAATAGATTATTATTATTAATCATGAAGTTGATTTGATGATCTTTCTATGTATTAAAGATATATGGTTTTTCTTTAATTTTATATTTCATTTAAAATTGTCATACACATTGCCCATTTGCATGTTTTTAAATGTTATGAAATATTTGAGCTATTTTGCATTGTAAAATATATATTATAACTAATTGATTAATCAAGGGGAAGACACATGTTACATTTCCAACTATTTATTTATCATATTAACATTTAAGTTGTCAAAATCAATTTTTATATTGAAGAGTAAATTTATATAAATTGGATTAACTATTAATATATATTAATCAAATTAATTATATATAAATGATTGTAAATTTATATTAATTCAATTAATTATTGATGTTTTATTACTTTGTTAATGTTATTATTTTTAAAGGGTCGGTTTATTACTTTGTTAATATTATTATTTTTAATTTTTTATTTAATAACATTAAAATATTTTTGTATTGAATAATAATTTCAAAACTATTCAAGATTTAAGATATCAAATATTCATGTGAGTTTGCCAAATGAATATATCTAATTTCTAAAATAGTATAAATTCATATTAGTGATATAAATTAGATTAACATAGGATTATGTTATAATAAATTTACATTAATAAAATCTAAATCAATGATTATATATTGATATATATATGAAATAGTTTTAGTCAAATATACAACCATGACTTTAATTTACAAATCAAAACTATGTACCTATTTACAAACCATAAAATAAGGCAAATAAATATTAAGTATACATCTTTGTTAACTGCTTCATCTAAATCCTTATCATCTCAACCAATTCTAAGATGGATTTTAATCTCCTAGAAATAGAGAGATGAAGAAATTCAGTCCAACTAAA
This sequence comes from Larix kaempferi, assembly GCA_027924585.1. Classification (NCBI taxonomy): domain Eukaryota; kingdom Viridiplantae; phylum Streptophyta; class Pinopsida; order Pinales; family Pinaceae; genus Larix; species Larix kaempferi. The sequence continues at coordinate 46,352,843 of BSBM01000001.1, read as the reverse complement.
TTAGTATAACATATTTAATTATTTTATTACAAAGGGGAAAAAAAAATTGTCTTAAAGCCATTTTTTTCTCCTAAAGAAGATTCCATACCTACACCTTCACCCTTAAAGCCATTTTCTCTCTCTTATTGCCATTCAGAAAACATTTGCAAGCATTATAACAAAGTGCCATAAATTAATGCAATTATAATTCTTAGCATTATTTATAACAAAAACATCATGAAATACAACCATTCAAATATTGATGGAAAAATTAGAGAGCACCCTAAATTTTGTTGTAAATTTCATTGTTATCAAGGCCATAAATTAAGTTATTGTAGAGCTCAACACTAGTAAAAAAATGTTGAATTTTCAATCTCGAGCAATGTTACAAATGTGTCATTTTCTATGTTGGAGTTAACATTATAAATACAATAAAAAAATAAAAATAAAACATTACATTATAACAAAAATTCAATTTAATCGAATCACATATTAAAAAAACATTACATTCTAACAGAAATGTCATAGAGTAATGAAATTATAATTCTTAACATTATTTATAACAAAACATCATAAAATACAAGCATTGAAATATTAATATAGAAATTTGAGACCACCTTCAAGTCAGGAATAATATGCTAGCCTTTACATTCACAAAAATAAAATTGAATCATATAAGTTGTTTTCATGGTGTATTTATATGTATATAGAAAACATAATATGAGTAATTTGGACAATGACATATAATCACTCCATACAATTATAAATTACTTCATAGACATAAACCGTATTTCGCATCATATTGGTTGTTAACCAACTGAAATTGTTTAAACAATGCATCCAGTAATCAACTTTCCATTTCCACCATCATAACATGAAAAATAAACAATATAATTAGACAGTCAAATATAACAGTAGCAAAATGATATCTCAATCTATAAATGATGAAATAAAACATGTAAATATCACTCTATGTTTCCATCACCCTCATTATCTTCCTCGATTGGCACGATAGCACTGTTGTTCTCAAAAACACATTTAGATCTAGGGTCATGTCTTAATATGAACTACCAATATCTATCTAACACATTCGGGTAAAATAACCCTTGGTTCCAGTGTTTTGGGAAAATATAAGGCTCCTTACTTTCATCCCACATCTTTCTATAGTTGATACATATCAACCCACTATCATTGTCTTCCTTTACATTATTTCCTTCGAATGTGTCCCACCATCTGCACCTAAAAATAACACATTGGAAAGATGAGAAGTCCACTTCAATGATCTCTTGTATCTTTCCAACATAACCCGACATCCCTCCTATCAGGTTTCAATCTTGGTGGCCAACACAACTAGATTGGTCGAACTTGACTTCCAATCAATAGTATTGTGTAACACACCCATCATCAGCATCCTCGATGTGAAAATGATGTCCATAATACTACATAGATGGGAGCGAATGCACCAATAAGAAAATTTAACAAATGATGGTTTCATATGTTTAATAACCCAACCATTAATATATTAAACATAGATGTTATAATTCAATGTTGCATTATAAAGTTAGAAATGTATAGAAATATTTTATTACTGAGTTGCTGCACCTGATCCCAATGTTTAGTGCATAGTCCTCTTTAGGAGGGTAACGATCGAATGCACCATATTTTTCTCTGACTTGGTCTACAACCCAAATATTGGGACAGATAATTGGCATGTTTCATTTAAATGATCTAGAAAAATGCATGCTTCTACCATGAAACCTCCTAAATGATTTTTTGTCAATGTCTCATTTCCTCCTCTTCTCTTCATACAATGCGATCCATGACTAGGTTTCCTCTGCATTGTAAAGAATGAATTTATTGGATCCTTGAAAATTTCCCTGGTTCAATGATAAAGCTTAATCATTACAAGAAGATTGGTACGACCATAGGCCTTAAGAACTTACTCTCACTTGCAAGCATCATATTGATGGTATTGGTAAAGAAATTCTATAATAGTCACTTGACATACAAAGGATCACTATGTAACTTTGTAATGTATTGATGCATTGAAACAACATAAATGTTGGAAAAATACAAAAGGAAATGATTTAACATTAACAAAACTGTAATTTCTCTTTTTCAGTCCTCTTCCACTTCTTCTAATTGCTCTTTTCCCCCTAGTTTGTGACATCTTCGGATCAAAAAAGTTCATTCTCAAAATATCTTTAACCTGTCTCATCTTACTCAAATGAGTCTTATGAATACACCTCTCAGTCACTATCCAAGCATTCATACAATGATTCCTAACAAATTGTATAACAAATGGAACTTTCCTCCCTTCCATTATGTGAACCAAGTAAACCACAGAGGATTTACATTGACTCTTCTAAACAAACCATTTCTTTGAACCAAGGTGACCATACAAATTTACCTTCTTCCCCTATCTAAGAAAACACACAACCTATTACTTCATGTATGGCATGTGACAAAAGCATGGCTTGCATGATACAAATTGAAGAACAATTATTTAAAGAAGTTGTAAAAATACGAGAATCTAGTTTAAGGAAACAAATCCCTCCTTTATAGGTAATCTAAACCAAGCCTCACATATCCATTTCTATTTATCCCTATATACCTCCATCCAAATGATGTGAGATACATATTACATTATGCCATCAAATAAATTCCTATAAAATTAATCACAAAAACGTAGATGACCCCTCTTGCATTAGTCCAGGCTAGTGGTGCAAGTATCATAAGTGACACTCATAATACATATGAATTATGTCATTCCCTTCCATGGAATAATCCTTCCTTTTGTTGATAAGGCATACAATTTACTACCCTAATACAAATCTATAGCTTTGAACATGACACTTCTTCAAGTCAATTTACATCTTCTCAACGTGATGCTACTTCTTGGCCATACTAAAGTGGGGGGGGGGGACACACTTGGCTGGATGTTGTCCAACCTACAAAATAAGTAGATCCCTCTAAATTACTTATGGAATCAAGGGAAAATAGAAGGACTAACAAAGAATATATAACTACTTTGGAGAATGTGGACCCTATTCCATAGCCTAGAATGCTCCCTACTTATGATGACAGGATTATTGAGCTCACCCTAGCTAATCTAGAACCTTTTGACTCAAAGTCTTATTTAGAAATAAGGACAAAAAATTGAATCTGGTCTTAATACCTATGAGTTACCCTTAGTTGATAGTTTCAATTTTTCAAAGGGTGTAAGAAATATGATCTATGATAAATATATGAGGGCAACTTATGAAAATGAGAAAATTGAAAGGAAATTAGGATCTATGCATAATGAGAAACAATATATGATGGCAGATTCCCCCCCTTAGGGATTTGAATTGTTTTCCATGATAGTTTCTAATTTCCCTTCTTGAAAATATAAGAGTTTCTCTTCCTTGTACTGTTTATTACGATAAGGATGATGGTAGAGATATTGTTTATTTTATTTTATTTGAGTTTATCAATATTAAACACAAATAATAGGTTGTTGTGTAAATGTGTTCGTGATCCATATTTCCTCCTCATTTTGTCTCATCACTCATTATTGTGATGTTTTTTTCTAGATATTTGGGAATGGCATACATCTATCTTGTGTTTGATTTGGTTCATTCCTAGACGTATTCACAATTTTGTCACCTAGTCCCAATTTTGGGCATCAATCTACCTCTAATAGTATTAATGGAGTTAAAAAAAAATCTAAGAACCATACTAACTTCCAAAAATAACTTGATTTGAATGGTTGAGGGTTTATGGTGGGTAGAATTATAGGTTTTCCATACATTTTGGGTGGGTAACAATCTCCCCTCCTCTGCTCCTCTCCTCCTTTTTCTCCTCTCCTATCCTCTGCTCATTTGATCCTCTACTCCTCTCCTTCTCTCCTATCCTCTGCTCCTCTCCTCCTTTTTCTCCTCTCCTATCCTCTATTCATCTGCTCCTATACTCCTCTCCTTCTCTCCTATCCTCTACTCTTCTCCTCCTTTATCTCCTCTCATTTTCTCTTTCTCCTTTTTTTTATTACTCTTCTCCTTTTATCCACACGTGTGTCCCTTCTCTGCTTCTCCTCCTCTTCTCCTTGCATCCATCCTCCACTCCTCCAACTGTGGACTCGACTCCTCTATAATATAAATCACAAACCATGTTCACATGGGGGCCTCAACTGTTCTTGGACGCATCTTGAGTGGTATGCTTGCAGCTTGTTAAGGATTTTCATATATATATATAATATAAATTATATAATATATAATATATACAACATAATATACATAATGTGTGTGTGAATTGTCATAACAAATATCATTAGCCTCATCCTCATCATTGATGATGACGATATTGATGACTATGATGATGACATTTCCAATGACAATCATGAAAATGTAGCTGTAAATTATCACGATGACATTGATGGGGTTAGGGGATTAAGGATTTAGTGATGTAAGGGTTATAAAAATCCTCACCATCACCATAATCGTCATTGTCATCAACGTTATCATCGCCATGATCATCATTTTATTTGGCATCATCATCATCATCATAATTGTCACACCCAACATTATTTCCATCATCATTAGGGGGTCAAATGGTTATGGGGTTAGGGGTTTAGGTATTTAGGGGTGTAAGGGTTATAAAACTCCTCATCAACATCATCATTATCTCCAACATCATACTCAATGTCATTATCCTCATCACCATCTCCATTCTCATTATCATCATTGTCATCATGATCGATCATGATCGTTATCTTCATCTTCATTGTCATCATCATCATCCACTATGGCCCCTAGAACCAAAAACCCAACACTTATATCTATGTTAATTGTTATAGTCATTAGGAGTTATGGGACAAGTATGATTAGCAGTAATTATAGGGGTGTTGAGAGATAAAGGTTATAGGGGTTAGATATTATTATGGTTATTGTTTAGTATAATAGTTCTTATGGTTTCCGAGGAAAAAAATAGTTCTTATGGTTAATAAATGATAGGTAAATAGGTTTAATATATGTAAGGAATTAAGGGTTATATGGTAAAATAATAATGGTGGACAAAGAATATGACAATTAGGATTTGGGTTTTAATATTTATGGTCTCAAATTGATAGGGTTTAGAAGTGATAGGGGGTTATTAATAATCCTACATTATGCGATATAATATTTATCTTTCATAAGAATGAGAGATTGTGAGGTAATTTTACAAGGTCACGTTTGAGAGGTTATAGGTGATATGGATAGGAGTTATAATAGGTAGGAGTAATATGGGTTAAAATATATAGGGGTTGCGGGTTATCTAATTTAAGGGTTCGATATTATATGGGTTAGGGTTTAGGTATTAGAAGATAGAACATAGGTTTGATATGTTTATGGGAGATAGGGGCTAAGGCCTAAAGGTTATAGTCATTATTAGCTATGTATTATATGTCGGGGTTTATAATGGAAAAGGGTTTTAAGGTTTAGGGATTGGTTGTTAGAGATTAAGGTTTTATGTGGTAGGAGTTAGGGGTTAAATTAACTCAATGTTATCATATCCTCTTGAATAGAAGCTCTTATGTACAATTTTGTCTTTGCATATACAAGAGAATATGAGACTAAGGTAAGTTAACATGCCTCAATCAGAGACATAGTGAAAAATAAAAATAAGATTGGTTGAAACCACATAGCTCCAACTTGGGTTTCAATAAGAATAGTATCTATCAAAATATTAATGTATTGGAGGTGTTAAATTAGTACATTATCTCCATAGTAAAATGAAAAAAAAATTAAGTGAATTAAATAAAAAGAAAAATCTATCGATATCATTTATAGATCAATACCACCAATCCCTATCTAACACATACAAGTAAAAAAATGGTATCATATCCTGATCAAGAATTTTTATCATTTGTTGATCCTAGAATTACGTAGTTTGTCACAATGACATTACATGATTTATTGTTTGAATAATGGGAAATATATTTATTACAAATTCCTTCCAGGTGAATGTGTATTTTGGGGATATCCACGTGTCCTATTGCTTTAGCATGTAGCTAGAAGAAATATTAAATTAATTTAAGTGAGAGCTATCATGTGAAAGGAATGAAAATTTAAAATTTTGTCCCAATTTGAAAAACAAATACCACTCTTGTTCTTAATTCACCTATTTGTATATTATTCGAGCTTTACACATTAAAAATTGGTCCATACATATATAAGATATCTAAACATCCCATAGTATTATCCATTAATTTAACTCTTATAGTATTATCCATTAATTTAACTCTTATAGTATTATCCATTAATTTAACTCTTATTCTAGTATAGTATTATCCATTACCTCTTGTTCATTTTAAATGAAAATGGAAGTCATAAATCACATGCCCATTAGCAAGCTAGATTCATGAGATATTAGATGAATAATGACTTTAGAATAGTATCTTAGCTAACCCATAATCTATAATTAACACGACAAAAGGTCTTTAATAAGATATTCATCAATCCATAAGTTCTTAGGTGACTAAGAGTTTTCCTAATATCCAAGGCCTCTATATTCTTTCTCTTCGTGTCGCAATCCTTCTTGGAAATATTAGTTTGGAATTATCCACATAGTGAACTATGGTATATTTTTTAATGTTAAATTATGCATAAAATTGATAAAATTCTCTTTTAGACTCACTTAAAATGAATGACACTACATGTTAGCACACTTTTTTTATAAAGGGAATACTATAACTAACTAAATATATTTAGTGGAAAGTTTTGAATGGTATAATTTAGCTTGATTGTATATAGTTCAATATTTTTATATCTTGATTTATTACTTTGTTGATTTCGTTGGAAGAACTTGTACATAATATTATCACTATAATTCTATTACACCAAGGAATCTAATTGGTGTCACATGGGAGTTGGTCTTAAATTAACTAGAAAATCTATTATTTGATGTGGGGCACATAAATTAAAAGCAGGTTGGTGTGACCTTATCAAGATGGAGAGTTCACGTACCAAATTGGAGACTTGGTTCCGATGGGTCACTTTTTTGAAAGAGTGAAAAAACATGGTGCTTATATTATTTACAGAGATTTTATGCCTGAATATATATTATGCCAATATAGTCATTTGGTGGTGGTAGCCCAGATACATCTAATAGAAATCAAGGTGAAGAGAGGTGAGCCAAAGAGATGGAAGATGGCAGTAGCTAACCATGATTGTATTATGGAGACTTACTTTCCCATAACCCATTGGCCAGATGAATGAGTTACATGTATGCCACTTGCAACATTGACATAGTTTTCATGTTGACTTGTTGAATATTTTATTGGATATTTTTGTGGAAGTTGTTTTTTCGTCGTTTATATAGGGTTTGTTTTGTAAGGTGACCAACAGTTTTATAAATTTATTTTTTTAGATGCTTTAATGCCAAGATTAAAAATACTAGATGGGAGGTTTTTGTGAAAATTGGGTCATGGTGCTCCAATGTGATAAGCACATTGATACTTTGAATACACTTGAATGTGTGGTCAGTGCTCCATGAACTTTCTCCATAATATTTTTATAAATATTTTTTTAGATACTTTAAAATCAATATTAAAGATCTACAAGATGGTTGAAAATTATCAATATCTAGGATAAACATGTGTTAAAGAGTCATAATCTCTAAAAACCAAGAATTATTATTTAATACAACCACCTAACCTTATAAAACGGGTAAATTTTATTTGATAGTAGTTCTAGGAAACAATTCTTTATTTAAATTTTATGTGGATGGATAGAAACTAAATCCTCCAAGAAACATCCATAAGTTGCATGTATCCATTCATGGAGTCACTTAAGGGAGGGTTATACGTCCTTAACTCTTCAAATAAATTTTTTAGAGTTGTAATGGAGGAGGTCATTTCAATCTTGAGAGATCCACCATGAAGATGCAGCAATAATGAAAGAGTTGAGTCCTTCAGTATGTTATACACAATCCTCACTAACGCATGGTTATTCCACCTTAACTTGAATTAAAATATTTAAGTAACAAAACCATAATAATGCAATAAAATTGCATGTATGCAGATCACTTCAATGCCTTATCTACACTCCTAAAAATTAAAGAATGCTTTGTAGCCAGCTTGACTTTCTAAAATATGTTGAACGGTAGATGTTCTCACTTCTATAGAATGTTTCATACACACCAAAAACTTTTATTTGATATAAAAAAGGAGATGCAACACCTATACAACCTTAATATAATTGTAATTTAAATTTCAATTTGTAATTTAAAATACATTTATACAATGTAAAATTTTAATTTCAATTTTAAATTGTAATGTATGCGAATTTTAAATTTTGATTTTAAATGCAATTGTAATGTAATTGAAATTGAAATTTTAAATTGTAACTACACGTTGAATTTTCAATTGAAATTACACATTAAATTTTAAATTTTAAATTGTAATTGAATTGGAATGTGTAAATTGTAATTGAATTGTAATGTGTAGACTACATAATGTAATTGTAATTTCAATTTTAAATTGTAATGTACAATTGAATTCTAAATTTTGAATTTGCAACTGTAATGTAATTGAAATTGAACTTTTAAATTGTAACTACACATTGAATTTTCAATTGGAATTACACATTAAATTTGAATTTGTATTTTAAATTTTAAATTTTAAATTGTAATTGAATTGCAATGTGTAAAATGTAACTGAATTGTAATATGTAGACTGTAATGTAAAATTGTAATTTAAATTTGAAATTGTATTGTAATTGAATTTTGAATTTTGAATTTGCAATTGTAATGTAAGTGAGATTAAATTTTTATATTGTAATCACTGTATATTAAATTTGCAATTGAAACGAAAAAAAAATGTAACTATAATAACTATATCTAGATGTAATATAAAAGACAATCGATTTCAAATCAAGATATACAAAATACACGTGAAGACCTCATTATGATTAAATATACAAAATATATAACAAAATATCCAAAAGTCCATATCCAAATTCCATATATGATAAAAGTCCATGTATATGATAGAATTCCATATCCAAAACATGAAAATGTATACATACATCATCCAAAACTTGAAAATGTATACATCATCAAGTCATTGATTGCTACCAACACCAGGCCCTTGATCGGCCCTGTGAATGCCTTCACTTGTAGTAGACCCATGATGGAATGGAGGCAATAAAATAAGAAATAAGGCCTCGATCTCAACATACTATATAAGTTAAAATTGTGAACTCTATAAGTTAGTTATATTTTGACCAATGTATAATATTCAACAAGAAGTGAAAAATTTTAATGGATGGATGTGAAAATCACCTGACTCGATTCAATGGTGATATATGGCATCTGGGTCGAAATCTGGGTAGAATGGCCCTCATCATGACCATGTGGATGAGCTGCATCCTAATCATCTGAGAAAGTGATTGTAGCATCAACGCCCACCTGTAGTGATTCTTGTGTAAGATGTCATTACATGTAATAAGTTAGATTTATTAAAAATTAAAACTAAAACATAAAATTTATAATTCAAGAATTAAAACATAAAGTATAAATTGAAATTACGAAATGTGAATTGAATTGGGACATAAATTAAAACTTACCTCTATGTCTAGGCATGGTTGGTCAGGACCTTCATGGTCCTCATGTGAACCATCTCAAGCAACGGCCTTGCCTTTGCCCTGTACAATTTGAAATTCAAAGTTAGGATCTAAAAGATAAAATCTCAAATTAAGAATTAAAACATAAATTATAAACTAAGATTAATAAACACAAATTAAATTGGAACATAAATTGTAACTTACCTCGACGATTGTGTTTGGCGGGTTAGGACAAGCAAATGGACCAACTGATGGCTCACTACGAAAGATATCATCCATGAACGTGGTCCCCTGTATGGAGTAATAAAAAACACCCCTTAAGTATTATTGAACATTCAATTTACGACGTATAATATGGTGTAACATGAAAGAATTACATAATTGTACAAAAATATACCTATCCCGGAGCGCTGCATCTGCGATACATCCAAAAGTATGCATCTCGGGCTAACCGAGCATACCCCTATAAGGCCTCCTCATCAATAAAATTGAGTAGGTCATCATCAACCCACTCTATCTCTAGATGTGCAAGTGCAGGGGGTGGTCTAGACGTCTCTCCCTGCACAACAACAATAACACTTCCCATGGCAGTGAACAACGAGTCTGCAATCCTCTTTCTAGCCTCTATAGAAAGATGGGATGGTTGTGCTACATCCCCTGACCTAATAACCATCCTATATGGAATCGGTACCAACCTCAGAGGGGGTGTCACGAAAGCAGGGTCTCTACGAGCTCCAGGATGTTGGTAGGAGTGTCCCCTACCGGGACCAAAGAACTTAGATCTCGTGCTAGTGTACTATGGGTGCATATCTAGAAAAATATATGCATATATATGTTTTTCAAAGTACAATGGTACCTATTCATTGTGGGGGGACATGCCTCATGCTCCAATGAATCTATCACACATATGGTGCAGCGGCCTCAAGCTTAAACTCCTTAAGTCTAAGTGGTTGATTGGGAGGGTGATTAGGAGGGATGTCAAACAAATTTCCTTTAACATCATGCCCTCTTGTGGTGGCTTTGACATCGTCCCATTTATGGGGACCAGTGACATCATGTCTTCTCCTCTAGCATGTAAAACGCCAGATGTCACTAAGAGGTCCAACTTTCTTATAGAGGGACAACATATCATCAATTGCTATCAGCATCATGAACAATGAGCGTCTAGTAGGAGAATACTCCTTGAGTGTGTAGATGCATGAGTTCACCCACTCTCGATGGGTCGTAATATCAGCAAGAGTGATACGAAAAACCTTATCGTCATATGATCCTCCTAATGCACTTGCAATCCAAAATAAAACACAAATGTTAGTGAAAATATACATTATAACTTGCAAATGAAATCAAATGCAATATTCTATATTAAAAATTTACTGAAAATGTATCTAAAAGAAATATGCACTTAATGTACCTGTGTCCTAGCACACATCCTCCTCCTCGGGATCAAGATGTATATCACCAAGATTAACCGACGCACTATTTCTCTTGTTGCTTCCACCAGAGGCATCTGAACCTGGTGTGGTCTCTCTCCTCGGTGAATGAGAACGCTGACGATTTCCACCCTGTGGGGCGACCTCAGATCCTCTAGTGCTTCATCGAGCACGAAGCAATGAAGGTTGCTCTTGAGAACTCTTTGCAACACATTTCTATTTCTATTTCAAATTTCGCATTTCAAATTCAAATTCAAATTTCAATTTCAATCTCAATCTCAATCTCAATCTCAATCTCAATCTCAAATTCAAATTTCAATTTCAATTTCAAATTTCAAATTTCCAATTTCGATTTCGATTTCAAATTTCAAATTCCAAATTCAAATTTCCAATTTCAATTTGAAATTCAAATTCAATTCCAATTCCAAATTTCAAATTCATATACAATTTTAATTTCAAGTTCAATTCCAAATTAAATTTTAATTTTAAATTTCAAATTTCAACTTTCAAATTTCAATTTCATTTTCATTTTCAAATTCAAATTTGAAATTTTAAAATTCAAATTCAGATTCAATTTCAATTTCATGTTCAAATCCAAATTCAATTTCAATTTCAAATTTCCAATTTCAATTTCCAATTCGATTTCAAATTCAAATTCAAATTTTAGATTTCAAATTTCAAATTTAATTTCAATTTCAAATTCAATTTCGATTTCGATTTCAAATTCCAAATTTTAAATTCAAATTTCCAATTTCAAATTCAAATTCAAATTTCCAATTTCAAATTCAAATTCAATTTCCAATTTCGATTTCGATTCCAATTCCAATTCCAATTTCAAGTTCAAATTCTAATTCTAATTCAAGTTCAATTCTAAATCCAATTTCAATTTCAAGTTCAATTCCAAATTCAATTTCAAATTCAATTTTCAAATTTCAATTTCAATTTTGAATTTAATTTCAATTTCAAATTTCAAATTTCTGATTTCAATTTCAATTTAAAATTCCAAATTCCAAATTTAAATTTCCAATTTCGATTTGAAATTAAATTTCAAGTTCAAGCTCAAATTACAATTTCAAGTTCAAGTTCAGATTACAATTTCAATTTCAATTTTCAAATTTCAAATATCAATTTCAATTTTCAAATTTCAAATATCAATTTCAATTTTCAAATTCAAATATCAATTTCAAATTTCAAATTCAAATTCAAATTCAATTTTAATTTCAAATTTCAAATTTCAAATTTCAAATTTCAAATGCAAAGTTCAATTTCAAATTCAAAGTTCAATTTCAAATTTCCAATTTCAATTTCGATTTCATTTTCGATTTCAATTCCAATTCCAATTCCAATTCCAATTTCCAATTTCCAATTCGAATTTCAAGTTTCAATTTCAAATTCAATATCAGTTTCAATTTTCAAAATCAATTTCATTTTGAATTTTGAATTCAATTGCAATATCAATTTCCAATTTTGATTTTGACTTCGATTTTAGATTTCCATTTAATATTCAAATTTCAAATTCAAATTCAAATTTCAAATTCAATTTCAATTTCAATTTCAATTTCAATTTCAAATTCAATTTCAAATTTTTGTTTCAATTTCAATTTCAAATTTATGTCACAATTTCAAAATTCAATTTCATTTTCAATTTAATTATCAAATTTCAATTTTCAATTTAGTTTCAAATTTCTATTTCAATTCCAGTTCCAATGTCAATGTCAATTTCAATTCCAATTCCAATGTCAATTTCAATTTCCAATATGAATATCAATTTCAATTTCATTTTCATTTTCAATTTTCAATTTCAAATTTCAATTCCAATTTCATCTTCAGTTTTCAATTTCAAATTCAAGTTTCATTTTCAATTCCAATTTCAATTCCATTTCCATTTCTCAATTTTCATTTCCATTTCCATTTCAATTCCAATTCCAATTTCATTTACAATTTTAAATTTCAATTTCAATTTCAATTTCAACTTCAATTTTCAATTTCAATTTTAACTTCAACTTCAGTTTTCAATTTCAAATTTAAAATAAATTTTAATTTCAATTTTAGTTTCAAATTTCAATTTCAAATTCTAATTCTAATTTCAATTTCCAATTCCAATTCCCAATTTTCATTTCCATTTCAATTTCAGTTTTCAATTTTTAATTTCAATTTCATTTCAAATTTCAGATTCAATTTCAATATCAATTTTCAATTTCATTTTCATTTTCAATTTTGAAAATTCAAATTGCAATTGTGGTCAGTGAACACCGATAGGTCACAAGTCAAATTTCAAATTTCAATTTCCAATTCCAATTCCAATTCCAATCCCATTTCCATTTCCATTCCCAATTTCCAATATCAATTTCAATTTCAATTGCCAATTTTCAAATTCAATTTCAATTTCAATATCAATTTCAATTTCAAAATGCAATTTCAATTTCAATATCAATTTCAATTTCAAAATGCAATTTCAATTTCAATTTCAATTTCAATTTCAATTTTAATTTTAATTTCAAATTTAAATTTCCAATTTCAAATTTAAATTTCCAATTTCAAATGCAATTCCAAATTCAATTGCAATTTGCAATTTAATCAATTTGAAATTGAAATTGCAAATTACAATTCAAATTGAAATTGCAATTGAAATTTGTAATTAAAATTTCAATTTCAAAGGTTTTCAAATGTTTTTTTTAATGTGAATGGTTCTTGTTATATGGTTATATGACCTTATTAAAATTTATTGGAAAAAAACTGGCAACGTTTATGTTGTTGGTTTTATTTTCAAATATGTATTTTTTTCCAATCTTCCTCATAATCTCAAATGATTGAAAAAAAATGCATAAAGCTGGCAACATAAACGTTGTTGGTTGATATAAACATAGATATTCATAACTTGAATAAATAAATAAAACTTAAATTTAAAATTTAAAACATATTTAACCTAAAGTTATTGGTTTTGCTACACATGTTTTCACTCGGTATTTTTAATCAGTTTTCATATGGTTCTTAGTAATTGATAGGTTCATAGGTATAACAAATTTAGGTTTCAATGGCTTTTTTTACACAATTTGGTTAAATTTATTGAAAAAAAATGTCAACATTTATGTTGTCGGTTTATTTCCAAATGTGTAATCCGACAGCATTTATGCTTGAAAATACACATTTAGAAATAAAACTAGCAACATAAACCTTGTCGGATGATATAAACTTATAAAAAACAAACAAGAAATTAAATTTTATTTAAAAAATAAATAGGTGGGGTTTATGGTCCACTTACCTGGTGGAGTGGATGACATGGTGCATGGTGGCATGGTTACTGTGTTAGGTCTTCAGTCGAGCTACTACTCGGTTGATCAATTGGTTGTTGACCGCTTTCATTGGAAATGGCTTGGGCTAGCCGCGGGCCTATTTTTTATTTTTTGATTTTGTTTTGACAGCTCGATCGAGCAATTACTCGATCGAGGGTTTAACCAAGCCCTCGATCGAGTTTTTAATAGCTCGATCTAGGTATTTGTTAAACCCTCGATCGAGGTGTTTTAAAGCCCTTGATCGAGGTATTTTAAATCTCTCGATCGATGTATTTTTAAAACTCGATCAAAGTTTTAATACCTCGATCGAGGGATTTAAAATACCTCAATCGAGGTTTGGATGCCAAAATTTTTGGCACCCCGCTTGCCAAAAATCGTGAACCACCTTCATGGAATCACCCATATATATTCTCCTACAAAATTATATGTGATTGAATACATTGGTTCTATGTGGAAATATATTTTATCAAATGAAATGTATATTTTCAATTATCTACCCATTTGTGGTTCAATGGAGGTTGTTTGAGGGATAATAGTGAATACCAAATATGAAATAGATAGAGACCGACCATTTGAAACTAAATATAATTTGTATGATCATTTTTATATCATTGTCTTAAACATGCCAACTAAACTTAATTGAAATGTTTAGAGTACATGATTATTATGAGAAGTTTGAACTAGATTATTATCACTCCCTTGGGTCAGAAAATCATTAATCATAAAGCAAGAGAGCATGGTCAATGATAGAGGCATTATTCATAAGACTACCTTTCAAGTACTCCTCTAGTATTTTCCTTCTAGGCTAATATCCAAAGGGGTGGATCTCATATTTAAGAGTGGCCATCTATCTAGTATTCCTATTTCATAGAAAAAAGTCTTGTAACTAGTAAAAGATCATATATCTATCCTTCAATCCTATCTTATGGAAAAATGTCATGCTAGGAAATAATAAAAAATGGTTTGTTGGGTTCTATTCATTATAATAAATAATAACGCATGGGATTGATCATCATATTGAATCCTTTTATTAGCCAAATTATTTTGATTATGAAAAGACTACATTATTACTTTACCCTACATCAAACTTTATTCCTAATTCCCTATGTTAATTTTTTTCCATAGAAAACCATTCATTATTCCATATATGTAGATATAGCCTTCTATTATTCTCATTTCATTTCATGCTTGACGACCTTCAAGAATTCAATATTAAATATCTAATTAAATATATATCATCTATAATTATGTGTTCAATAATCCAATTTTCCCTAAGAATTTAGATTGCCTCATGGGTGCCACTAAAAGAGAAATTTTATATCAATTTCCAATAGATCCTCAACACATAGAGTGATCATCAAGAACCTTACCTAAATATACATATCAAAATGGAATAATATTTACTAGTACACTCTTGTATGATCTAAGGTCTTTTTTTTTAATCTTTTTTAGGTTCTAACTACACACAATTTATATCCCTTTTGTGTTTTGAGCTACTAGAAATTCTAAAAACCTTAATAAAAATGTATTAATGTGATTATTACTAAAATTACAAATTCATTAAAATCCAAAATGTGATACTATTATTTCTAGTATATGCCATAGGAAATTGGAAATCATTTATAGTAGATTCCATTGAATTTAAATGATCATTCAAATTTTTTAACTTGAATTTCTCAATCACTTACACTTTTATAATTGAGCTACTCACTCATCAAAAACTAGATCACTCACTTGAAATATGAGTGGTTGCAAGAAACTTGCTCACTTGAACCTAGTTGGAAACATGTGTATGCATTAACTTGGAAGATGCATGAACTAGACATTCCTCATTTGCACCTCTTATTAGTTATGTGTATTCAAGATTCTTTAGTTATTTGATTTATTTTGTTTTATTGTTCCAGACTTCTAAAACCCTATCCACCTTTTGAAACCGTATTCATAAGAGTGAATCCCAAGCAAACATATGAAGAAAAATAATCTTCTTAAAGAATGACTTGTAACTCATTTAAGTTCGTGGTAATAGGACAATTTTGCATATTGTAGTTGCCAAGAAAGATTGTGTGCACGTTAGTTTAGGGAATGCTAATTGATTGAGAAATAATAAGCCTTTTTCATGAATGACATTTATCAATTTTTTTGACAGATTAAACCCTTCCCTGTTACCTATCAATGTGTAAATTTTCAATCTCAATATTATCCCATTCCATATATTAGGTACAATCCATTGACCTATCATAACAAAGGCTAGAACCATTACCTCCCAAAGTACAAAATAATTTTTCCATTTTCTTCCATTGGGCCGGGCTCTATGTATTTTGGGCCACTACTTGATGCCATAGGACTTTACCAACTATTGATATCAAAACACATTTAGCTAACTAATATATGCTAAAATATGAACAAGATCTAAATTCTACCCATGGAGATCTTTGGGACTCACAATGTTCTTCCATTTTATGAAACCATCCACATTTTTCTCCTTATTCCTAGACCATTATAAATTGAAATTGATTCTATAGATCTTTTCGAATACTACCTTTAGGATATATAATAGGTACATCCAATAGATAGGAATGACCTCAAGTTCATATTTAACTAGAATGTGTCTTCACTAAAAATAAAATACAAACTACTCATTCGAGATTGAATTAGATAGAAACCACTTAATTCTCATTGCAATAACCAACGCATGAATCTTATAAATAGGATATTCTCCTTGTAATATATTTCACTTTAACAAGAAAGGATATTCTACTTTAGTTTATCAAAGTTTGATAGCCTTAATAGTTAAGTAATCAAATATTACAAAGGTTTATGGGAAACTTCTTGAGAGTAACGTAATTTACATTATCATTTTTATAACGTCACTTAAGCAATGTAAGTCCAACATTAAAGTTGTGTTATGAATGTCAGATTGACACAAGGTCTCCCCCAACAAAGGTTCTTACTTAACAATTACACACAACACATGCGTTCTTATAGACAAGATGTAAACAGGATGCCAGAAGCTAGCTTATATTACTTCTACCGAAAACAGTTACAATGTGAAATGCAAGGAATGTAAACAACTAACTATTGTCGGCCTTAGCCTATTGCAATACAGAAGTAACTATGTGCTCTCTCAGTGTGTCGATCTTCACACTCTCCTGGTTCACTGTGGAACTCTGAGCTATGGCTCGATCTTCCCTGTGCTTTGTAGATGTGTGACTCTCCTATCCAATCTACAAACCTCCACTTGAGCTCTTATCTCTTGATCCTCTATTGAACGAATTGAACTCTGCCAAGATAAGTTGTCCAACTGATCCAAACTCCTCAGCCTTATACTCTGTTGCTGCGCATCCTGAGGTCTACTCCGAATCCCGAAACACTCTTCCTCTGTCCATCAATCTCCTCGATCCTGCAAACCTACAACTGTTAGCACCTCTACCATGCTGCACAATCTCTACCTGTGGCGACATCTGTTATGATCCAAACCAACTGCAATAACTGCTACCAAGTACTCTTCTTGACTTTTTGCGCTTCCTTCTGACACTGCTACACTAGTCGGTCTTATCACTGCCTCAACCATACTGTCTTCCATCAACCTTCGACATACCCGTCGGCTTCCTTTCGCATCTCAAGCTTCGCCATTCTACCCCTTCCTCCCCGCTTGGCCCATTCCCAACCTATCAGTGTTGCAGTTCAACAACATGTCGACCTTCGGTGACTCCGCTACAACCCTGTCGTCTGTCAACCTCTGACATGTTGAATCTCGACCTTCGCATATTCTTTCGATCGCATATCGAATGCTCCTGCTCAAATTATTGAATTTGATAACCAATCTTCTCTTTCACACTAGTGGTCGTTAGCACTCCCTCTGGTCGGCATTCCCTATGTCGATCAACTTCAACAACTCTTCCTAGGCCCCGATGCTCCTGCATCAAACTCCCCAGGTGAAAAATAAATCGAATGCTCTGTCAGTCTCCTAAACTCTTCTTCGAAAATCCATGTCGCTTACTCCAACTCATCATCCTACCATCACACTAAGTATTCTTTCCTTCATGAATTGCGCTTATGCCTAACATCGCGTTCCTCTATCACTTCTGTGATTTCCTCCTAGTGTCGATCTGGAATCTACACTGTCCAATCGATGTTCAAAAATTATGCACTTCCGCTGCTTGACCCTTCTTCAAACTTGTACAGATCTGAGACATTGAACGTTGGTGAAATGCTCAAGTCCTTCGGCAGCTCCAACACATAATCATTGTCCGAAATCTTCATCAGACTATTATATGGTCCTATCTTCTTCAGCTTCAGCTTGTTATATGTTCCTGTCGGAAATCTCTCCTTCCGCAAATGTGCATAGACTAAGTCTCCTTCATTGAATGACTGTAGCCTATTCTTCTTGTCGGCTCTCAACTTGTATGTCGCGTTACTCTTCTCTATGCGCTTTCGCACATCATCATGCACTTCTTTCATGTGCCCTATGAATGATTATGTATCCGCGCTTTTCCATATTTCTGTCGGTAACTCGACCAAATCTACCACTCCATGTGGGCTTCTTCCCTGAACAATATGGGCTCAAACCTATCAACCGATTCATAGAATTTTTGTATGCAAATTCTTCGTGCGCCAACACATTTTCCCACTGCTTGGGTTTGTCGTCCGTCAAACACCTTAGAAGGTTTCCCAAACTTCTATTCACCACCTCGTTCCATCCATCTGTCTGCGGATGATATGTCGAGCTAAACTGCAACCTCGTGTCCAGTTTCTTGCATATGGTTCTCCAGAAATGACCCATAAACTTGGTATCTCTATCTGATGTGATACTCTTCGAAAACCCATGCAATCGGACTACCTCCTTAAAGAATAGTACAGCAATTCCTGTGTCATCACTTGTCTTCCGACACAGAATAAATTGTGCCATCTTCGAAAATCTGTCAACTACAACAAATATTGATTCATTACCCTGCTGTGTATTTGGAAATCCTAGCACAAAATCCATGCTCAGGTGCTCCCATGGGGTATTTGGTACATGTAACGGTGTATACAACCCCGTGTTCTGACTTCTCCCTTTTTCCAACTGGAAAAATTGACATTGTCGTACCCACTTCCCGACATCTATCGTCATTCCTGGACAATAATACTTCTCTTCAACCAATGCCTTGGTCTTTTCGATGCCAAAATGACCTGCTAATCCACCGCTATGCAATTCTTGGATTAGGTTCTTTCTTACTAACCCTATGGGAATACACAACTGTTGTCCCTTGAATAGGTATCACTCTCAGATGAAATAATCCAAGTATGGAGTCCTATCGACACTCCATGTTTCACGACAAGCCTCCCATGCTTTCGCAAAATCCTCGTCGGTCGCATACTCTGTCTTCATCGACTCTATTCTCATTGCCTGAACTGTCATCGTGTTCAGTAATGCAACTCTTCGACTCAATGCGTCGGCAACCTTGTTCGACTTTCCCGACTTATGTTGCAACATGAATGTATATCCTTACAGGAATTCGACCCATTTCATGTGTCGCCGATTCAACTTCGACTGAGTATTCAAATACCTCAACACTTGGTGATCTGTGTAAAACACAAATTCCTTGGGAAACAAATAATTCCTCCACTTCTTCAATGCTTGGACAATAGCATAAAATTCCTGGTCATAGACTTAATATTTCTACTTCGCATCATCCAACTTTTCACTGAAGAATGCAATTTTTCAACCCTCCTGGCTCAACACTGCTCCAATTGCCATTCCACTCGCGTCGCAATCGACCTGGAAAACTTTGTCGAAATATGGGAGCGCTAACACTAGGTTCTCAATGAACTTTTCCTTCAACTTGTCGAAATCTCGCTGGGCAGCTTCTGTCCACCTGAACTACCCTTTTCTCATGCACTTTGTCCACAGGGTCTTCACTAGAAGGCAATATAATACCACATTCATTCATATTGCGGTATTAAATATTCATGAAAACCTAAAAATTATATTGCTTATATATGAAGGGGAAAAGGGTTTTTTTATTTAATGTAACAATACAAAAATACTTTGGGGTCTTTTTTATATGGGTCGGCTAACAAATATACTCCAAATGGAGATGGCGGGATCACGGCCGGATGACAAATCAGGTTGAGGCAAGGCTCAGGCTTACTAGTACGCATGGAAATCGCATCTTGAGGCATGCTTGAGGCCAGGGGGTTTCGTGGTGAAGTGGGTTTCCAGTCGATCATATTCGAGAGACAACTTGGTCATTGAGAGCCAATTGTTACCAATAGCACTCAGCCAGTTGTTACCAATAGCCTTGGGAGGCTCTAAGCCTCCAAGGCCTATTATAGGCCCTCGATAGGCCTTGGGGGATTGAATACCCAACCATTCATTCCTATTACAGGCCTTGGGAGGTTTATTCAAACTCCTAGAGCTTGTTACAGGCCCTAGGGGCTTGGATACCTAGCCCACAACAGGCTTACTTAGCGATTGGGGAACTGCAACTTGCAATATAAATGTTGTACTATGTGCATTGGCTCTAGTGACATACAAGAAGTGACATCCTATCTCTTCATTAGACCATTAGATGTTGCAAATCATAATGATATGTGGTTGACTAATTGCATTGTGGGTGAAGTAATGTGCATCCACAATATACATCGAAAGAAGCAAGGTGCATTGCAGAATCCATGTGGGGTCATTAGAGGGGTATAATATCAATATACTAGGTAGAGAATGAGGTATAAAAAATGTTAATGAAAAAAATGATACATACAATATCTTATGAAAATAGGGGTTTTTTAAAATTGGGAAGGCATATTGGGAGGGGGTTAAAAAAATGATTTTGGAAGGTATTTTCCAATATTTAGTGAAATTAGGGGTATTGTTTCATATGCCATGAACGAACGTGTTATGATAGTGGTTTATTGATTTAAGCCCCCGTGACTTTGTCAAAGGTGCACAAATCTGATTGAATCCCCGAATGAACTTCCTGTAGAAATTGGAATGTCCATGGAAACTCCTTGCTATAGTCGTACTTGTTGGTTTCGGCCAATCCAATATTTCCTTCACTTTTTCGGGGTCCATCACTAACCCCTTACCTAAGATTACAAATCCTAAGTACACCTGTTCTTCCTTCATGAAGAAACACTTTTGCAGCTTCACCATTAGCTTTTATTCCTGCAACTTTTGCAATACTTGTCGAATATGTCCCAAGTGCTCTGTCTTGGTTCGACTAAATATCAAGATGTCGTCTAGGTACACTACAACAAACTTACCCAAGAATGGTTTCAGTACCTCATTCATCAACCGCATGAATGTAATGGCTGCATTAGTCAATCTGAATGGCATGAATAACCACTCATGCATCCCTTCTTTCGTCTTGAATGTTGTTTTCGATTTATCTCCGTCTCTAACCTGAATCTAGTGATAACCGCTCTTCAGGTCTATCTTCATGAATTACTTCGCTCCACTCAAGAAATCCATCAATTCATCCATCCTCGGCAATGGAAACCGGTACTTAATCATGATCTTGTTGATAGCTCTGGAGTTTGTACACATCCTCGATTCTCCAACTTTCTTCGGCGATAATACTGCTGGTACCACGCACGGACTCAAAATCTATCTGATCAATCCCTGTCCAATAACACTTGGACCTATAGATTGAGTTCCTGACCTTCTGTCTGACTCATCCTATTCAGTTCCTTGTTTGGCAATCTCAAACCTGGAATCAAGTCGATCTGATGGGATATGCTTCTCGTCGGTGGCAATCCTGTCGGTGCCTCATCGACTACTATGCTCTGAAACTTGGCAAGCATCTTTCTAACTTCAACCGCAATCTTCTTCATTGTCGACCTCTCGACACATGGCCCTTTCAGAATGATAGCGAAACATCCCATCTTCTGTTCCTCCTCTGCAAAGTATTCTTTTGTTGAACACATCAGCACTCGCTTCTCCCAAAAGTTGCTCTCGCCTTGTTTACAGTCGGTTTGCTCCTCCTGCTTCGGCTTCATATTTCTTCGCACACCATTCTTCCACACTATGAGTGTGTTGGCTAGACCATCATAGATCATATTCCGATCATATTGCCATGGTCTCCCTAACAACATATGGCATGCGTCCATTGGGATTACGTCGTACAATACGTTGTCTTCAAGCTTCCTGACCTTGAAGTTAATCAGGCACTATCTAGTCACCTTCACATGGTGTCCTTTATGTAACCATGAGATCTTGTAAGGGTGTGGATGTTCTTGACACTTCAACCCTATCTTGTCGATGACCTCTGTTGACGCAAGATTCTCAATGCTTCCAGCATCAACTATGGTCTTGCAACGCCATTCACCGATTCACACTCTAGTTTGAAAGATAGCCTTTCGTTGTGCCGGCTATTGCTCATCGCGTCGGTCTTCCTAAACCAATGTTCTCCTGACCATCAGGTTTCAAATTTTCTTCTTCTCATATTCATTGGTGTTGGATGTCGACTTTTCCCTCTCGTCGGTTTTCTCATCCCTTGGACGTTTGGGTTTCAAATCCTCTGTAGCATGTAGGTTCTCTGGACACTCATATTCCTTGTGTCCAACTCCTCAACACTTGTAACAGACTATGGGAGGTCTGTCAGCTCCTTTTCTGTCGGATGTACCACTTTGACCATACACACCTTGACTGCGTGTCTCTCGACCATCGCGTCGGTTTTCCTATGTCTTCTCTCTTGTCAATGTCCCTTCCTCTACTTTGGCCTTTCACGGAAACAATCTTTGCACCTTGACCGATCATCCTACCTCTGGTGGATGCGGATTTCCTCGACAGTTTCTCTTCTGCCTTCAAAGCTAACTAGTAGGCTTCACTGACCACTCTGAACCTTGACATGCTCAAGTCGTCTCTAATGGCATATTTCAAGCCATTGACATATCTTGCAATAGATTCTTTGCCTCCGTCAGTCTAACTCGACCTTATCGACAATCTGTAGAACTATTCGATGTATTCCTTCACGGTCATCTCTTTTTGTCAAAAGTTCTGCAACTTCTGGAACATGGAAATCACATAGTCGTTCGACAAGAAATTCCCTTTCAACTTGGCAACCATCTTGTCCCAAAACATGATTTTCTCCATGCCCTTCTTGATTCTGATGGCCTGCACATTGTTCCACCACAATGAGGCATGACCCTTCAACGTCAAACATGTAGTCTTAACCCGTTTAGGATTCTCGATCTGCTTTATGTCGAAGTATTTCTCCATTTCTATGAACCAGTCGATCAAGTATTCTGGGTCCATACTTCCTGAGTAGGTACGTACATCTATCTTTGTCCGACCTCTCATCTATGATAGTAGCTTGATCAGTGTGTCTTCTAGTTCTTCTCCTACTGCTTCCCGTGCTTCCACTTCTTCGACCTCCTCATCGTTGTGGTCTAATGCATCAGGAATAAACCATGCCTTCAAATTTCTTTGATCGATGCGAATTCATTTGTCAAAGTCCGCATTGTTCGGATGCACTCGTCGAACATCTCACGATCAAATGTGACTGGTGCGCCACGCGCTCTTTGTCCAACACCTCGAACATTAACGCCTCTCTAAGCCATTTTTCAACCTCGGATGAAACTCCCACTCGTCCAATCGCAACCTGACTTCACAAGTCGTGCACAACTCTACCTAACTACAGCTGGAGCTTTTCAATGTACTTGCACACTCGATTTACTTCCAATGTTAATACCACTTGACCTAGTTAGGTTGATATTGCTGCATGTCTTCTCGCAGGATTCTTCCGCTCTGATACCACTTGACGCAAGGAAAGTTGGTATCAACTCCTTTCCTCTCGTAGGATTCTCTTCCTGCTCTGATACCACTTGACACAAGGTCGCCCCCCGACAAGGGTTCTTACTTAACAATTACACACAACACACACGTTCACATAAACAAGATGTAAACAGGATGCCAGAAGCTGGCTTATATTACTTCTACCGAAAATGGTTACAATGCGAAATGCAAGGAATGTAAACAACTAACTATTGTCGGCCTTAGCCTATTACAATATAGAAGTAACTATGTTCTCTCTCAGTGTGTTGATCTTCACCCTCTCCCGGTTCACTGCAGAACTTTGAGCTATGGCTCGATCTTCCCTGCGCTCTATAATGTGTGACTCTCCTATCCAATATACAAACCTCCACTTGAGCTCTGCTCTCTTGATCCTCTACTGACTAAACTAAAATCTGCCAAGATAAGCTTTCCAACTGATCCAAACTCCCTGTCCTTCTACTCTACTGCTGCGCATCCCAAGGTCTACTTCGACTCCCGAAACACTCTTCCTCTGTCCTCCGATCTCCTCGATCCTACAGACCTGCAACTGTCAGCGCCTCTGTCGTGCTGCACAATATCCACCTGTGGCGACATCTGTCACGATCCCAACCACCTGCAATAACTGCTAATAACTTCCTTAGCCACCCTGAATGGCTACCAAGTACTCTTCTTGACTTTCTGCGCGTCCTTCTGACACTACTACAGTAGTCGGTCTTATCACTACCTCAACCATACTGTCTTCCGTCAACCTTCGACATACCCATCGGCTTCCTTTCGCATCTTAGGCTTCGACAGTCTGCCCCTTCTTCCTCGCTTCACTCATTCGCAAACATGTCGATGTCATGGTTCAACAACATGTTGACCTTCGACGACTCCGCTACAACCCTGTCGTCTGTCGACCTCTGACATGTCGAATTTCGACCTTCGCATCTTCTGTCAATCACATATCGACTTCTCCTGCTCGACTTATTGACTTCGACATCCAATCTTCTCTTCCGCACCAGTGGTCGTCGGCACTACCTCTAGTCAACATTCCCTATGTCGATCAACTTTGACAAATCTGCCTAGGCCCCGATGCTCTACATTACAGAGCAAACATTTGATACCACAACTTTAACATCTGACTTATGTCGCTTAAACAATATTCTATAATGTCTCTTAAGCGACGTTACTAAGACATGGAAAATTGTTCCTTTTGTAATTGCATTTGTAACTAGTTCAGCTTGGGAAAAATATAGAGATGCAGTTTGAATAGGTCATTAGAGGGTTATTGAGCTTACATGTGAAGTTTGACTAGGTCGTCATTAATCACAAGATAAATGAAATACAATATGGACTTAGACATAATTGCAAGCACATAATGATAAATATGAATGGGGTTTCATATCTATGTTGTTGTCTAAAATTAGAGAGGTGTTCATGTTTGGTCACATGTCTAATAGCTCTAGAATCAAAAGTCCATTCTTGCGTATAAGAAAAGGACCAAAGTGCAAAGAACAAAGTGGAAATGACTTGTTTGATGTTTGGGTTTCCATTGGGGGGTGCACCCATATTACTCAAAATAACTTGATTTTGAATAATATTAGAGAAAACATCCTTTTGAATAGGAGTCATGGGATCCTTAACAAATAAATGAATATTGTACAATGTTGGAGAAAAATATTGAATGTTTGATAAGGATTATTTAGAATAATATTTACAAATTCCACTACAACAAAATAGGTGATTCGCACCTTTCAATTTCCTTTTTGAGTGTAGTTTTTTTCTTTGAGTGGAATTTTCTCAACACTAAACCCAATGAAACATGTTTTTCATACTTAGCACTAGATTTAGTGTCGAACGGGTAGTTGCAATAGATTTACTGTTGGATTTGGCTTCTCTTTTAGCTTCATGTACCTATTGTCATTGAAAATTGCATCCATTTTATGAATGTTATGCCATTATTTCAATTATTATAGAACCAACATTAGCATTGGAGTTGTATTTTCCCATTTTTTTATGACAAATATAGCCTCAAGTTTAGCCTCCATTATAGCTTTTATTTTTACCACCACTTTAATCTCTAATTTGGCCTCAAATATAACTTCAAGTTTTGTCTCCACGTTAGACTCTTTTATTCCTCACCCCAGGCATCCTATTTTACCTCCACTGTGACCTTAGGTGTTTCCTTTGGTTTTGGCTCCATTATAGCTTCGAGTTTTTCCTCCACTTTGCCTCTAATTTTTCCTCATCTTTAGCTTGTTATTTTTCCTCTACTTAAACCTTAAGTTTTTCGACTATATTAGCTCTTTGTTTTGCCTCCATTTTAGCCTTGGGTTTTCCTCCACTTTAGCCTCCATGTTATTCTCGAGTTTTTCCTCTACGTTTTCCTCCATTATAGCTTCAAAATTAGCCTCTAAATTAGCTTCCACAATAACTTTCATTTTTAACATCCATATTTGCATCCACTTTTACCTCCTATAATTAAATCATATTTAGCTTTGTGCATCCAATGTGATTTTAGGGTTGATTGTGCATACCAATTCACCATTTGTTTAATTTTTTGTTTAATGTGAAAGTTATTACAATTGTTTCTAGAAAGTGAAGATATGTTAATGACTAATATTATAACTTTGAAATTAATAGTGATATTAATAAAATATCCTAGTTCAAATGAGATTGACAATTCACTAAATAGAAATAATTTAAACTCCCAAAACAACATCAAGACACTAGTGGAATTTGGGAAAATAAATGACTAGAAGACTAAAAAAGTTAATCACGACAGGGTTTTTAAGGTAAATACAACTAAATTTGAGCAAACAACTAAAAATTACTACAAAAATGACTAATTTAGTCCAGGAATAAAAAATACGACTAGTTAACAACTACAACTAGATTAATATGAATTAGTCCAAACATTAATATGGCCCCTAGGGATGATATAACCTGATGGACTATCAACATGTTTGAAGTAGAGATCTAATTGACCATTGTAACTAATTAGGAAGATGAATGAATAATAGTGACTAGGAAGATACTCTCGAGGGTTTGATGAATAACATGCTGGCTAATTGGTCGTGGAGAATGCTAATAATGGTGCATATTAATGTTCCCTATTTTTCCACAATTTTTTTTACAATTCGACAATTTTTTTGACGAATTATTGAAATTGGTATTTTTAATCACTAAAAATGCATTAGAGAGGTGGTCCTACCTAAATGGAAAATTGCAATTTTTACATTGAAATTTCACAATTTCATAAATTTTAACATTGATCCAGATTAGAGGGTCTCTAAATCCATCTCCAGTGTTAAAATTTATGAAATTGTAAGGGTTTTTTTAAATCTTATTAAAATATATTATAATATATAATTATATATATAAATAGTATATATATGTAATGGTTATAATATAATTGTGTGTATATATATTGTTAATACATATATAAATAAATTGAAAAGACATAGAATTACTAAATAAAACATAAAATATATATAAATTAAATTTTAAAAAATAATACATATATAAAATATATTAAAAAATATATAAAAAACATTTAGAAGAATTTCAATTTGCCCAAAGAGGAAAATGGTTAGGGCCTTTTTACATTTAGGGCTGGACAACTATGGACCCTATTTCTCAGTCAATTATTGGACCTGTAACAGGTGAGTTGTATGTATACCCTCGAGAGTAACCGATCAAACCTCGGGAGAATCCAAATCTTTGTGTTTTAATTGTTGAAGGATGAATGCATTTTGAATGTGTCTCTATGGACTGATTTTTTAGTTGATTGATTCCCCAAATAGAACGAATTGTTTCGAAGATTCATTTTAGCCAGATCGATGACATCTAGTTGCATTTAGAGGAGGATAGCATGCCCGAACCATGGCTATAAAATTCAGGTAATGTTCCATTTAATTCATGCAATGCTTGTATTTTCTCTTAAGAAACATAGTTTTCTGGTAGCACTTATTGAGTTACGGGAAAATTGATCTATAGTTAAGGATTGAGAACTAAAGTTCGGAATTGGTAGTTTAGGTTCATGGAAGCCCTGAAAGGCATGAAAAATCTCTATCACCATCAATGCATGGATTTTTGAATGGTTAAAGACTAGTGGGGTTTTGTGTGTTAACCTTGTCAATTCAAGATTGGTGCAAGTGAAAGAAAATTTCTACCTTTCATATAAGTTTTTCTACTCAAGCCATGTGTCTATATGTCATTTTACTTGGTGTAGGGTGATTCAATCTAATCGACATATGGAGGAAAATTCCTTTGTTCTCCAACTAGTTCAACACTACACTTTCTGGTTCCAAACACATTTCAAACATACTGATAATATTCAAACTGGTAAAGATAAGGTTGATTCAATTTGAGTAAGGATTCAAACACATTCCAAACATACTGATAATATTCAAACTGGTAAAGATAAGGTTGATTCAATTGAGTAAGGAACACAATCAATAGTTCATTGATAAATCAATTGTGTTAACATGTGGATCGAGTTTTTATTTAGCACCTTTGTAGCTTTAAAATTTATGTCAGTCGATAACAGAGATCTCATACCTTCAAGTAGAATTTTGTTGTTGTTGGTCTTTCCATCACATTCATTTAAGGTTATTCTAAACTTTCCCACCAACAAGATCCATAAGTGGTTCCTCTATTGAAATTGGAAATCATGATCTACAACTACGACATCAGTATCCTCTTTCCTCGAGGAAATATCATTGGAAACAAAGTGTGTGATGGATCTTATCCTTTCAAGGATGAAATTTTTTTATCATAGAAAATTATCAATTCCATATTTGAACTGATTTATCACTAATGCAAAACAAAATGCAGGTCAAACATTGTTGAATTGGGACTGATAAAATCAACCAAACAAATGGTCTCTCCCTTGAATTGCATCATTAGATATTACATATAAAACACAAACTAGAGTATATATATATATATATATATATATATAACCATTGTTCTCTTAGAATATATGGGTAGTGATTCGATTCTTGTCTCAATGGCATTTTATTAGATTTAATGAAAAACCTGTATGAAATAAGGTTGTGTGAATTGAGTGATGGTCATTAATTATCGGGATGAATATAGTACCTCAATTTTCCATGTATTTGGCATTCAATGACAAGTACATTGCCAACCCCCTACATATTTATATACTCTTTCCTAGTTTCCCTGATGGAGGATGGTATCATGTATACTTGAATGTTGATGAGATAACTTATGTAAGGTGTAGGGAGCCCCGTTTCCGGGGCCCTCCCAAAATACTATCTAAATAATTTACAAAATAATATAAAACAATTTCGATATTACCAATGAAAGAAAACTGAAAATTTACTTAGAAATATAACTTAGCAAATACAAATGGAATAATATACCTGTCATTCGTAGGTCGATTCCATTGTTGAAGGAGGAGTCGTTGCTATCTCAATCCAATGTCTGATTGCCAATTTCCAACTGACCACTCAGTTGACCACCCTACCAATTCTGGGAATACTCTTCTTCTTCCCGAACCCCCGAGCAATGGGGCCATAGAGCTCACACACATAAACTAGGGATCCAAAAGTGGGATCCCCCCCCACCAAGATCCCTTTCCAAACTCACAATAGAATCAAATCAATTTATTGCAAACATTCTGGTAACCATCCAACCATAGGGTGTTTTTCCCCTTCCTCTTACCTTCCTAGAATAGGAAAATTCTCTGTGACACAAGTCACTTCATGCAAAAAATCCTAATATTCTAATTATTTAAATATAATCAGCTCACCCAGCCATGTGTCCAATTCCTAAGAGAGTGCACCTACATTCCTATATTTACTCATGTTTGTCCCCCCTGATGCTCCAATCTAGTTTCTATTTTTGGTTGGTGCAAGTGGAGTTGGCTATATGTTAATGTTTAGTATATTATTTGCTCCTAAACAAATATTCTTCATTATTTTAATTACTAATAATCATTTCATGTTCAAATAGCCTAAAGGAAAACCTACATGCTTAATGCATAGTATTCATCAATTGTTTTTGTCTTGGGTCTAGGTACCACATCGTTGGGTCCATCCCTCCCTCATTTTCTTTTTATCAACATGGTACCACATCGTCAGGTCCATTTGTCCATCATTTTTGTTTATCGACAAGGTACCACATCATCGGTTCCTTTCATTAATACTTCTTCGTTTCATATGATTTGCGGGAACTTCATGTAGGGATTTAAGATTCGTTACCTTCAATCTTCCATATACACTCTATTGTATACTAATGGCATTGAGGAGTAATTCCATCCATACTGCACACCCCTCAAACTCGTACATGACCAATTCCGTCATGGTCCACTTCACACGACTTCACGGTTCCCTGAGTGAGCGAATAGGTGTTTTTCAACTTGTTCGTGGAATCCGTAGGAAGTCAATGCCGTCATCGTTCTTCTGTGTGTGATTTATTCATACTCTACAGCCCTTATACTTCCTTTGTGAGTCAGTTGGTTATGACAATTACCTATTGCTGCACATATACTCAAAGTACCCATCAGTAGTATTGCTCATCATAATTCATCAATATGCATTATGTAAATCATTCCATAGTCATAATCATCATTCATTTAGTAAATCTGCTAATCATTAAGCAAAACATGCATTTATTTCATTCACATCATATATTTCATAAAATTGTTGATCATTAAGCAGAGTATGCATTCATTCATTATTTTAAGCAAAAAATCCATTTCTATAAGTGTCGTTCATTTCATCAGTTTTGTTTATCATTTTGTCGTTATGCAAATCATCATGTGTTTTCTCAATCATTAAGACACATCGAAACTAAAAGGACCACTATATTAAAGTTTATTTTGTCGGGTCACTCGACCAGTGCTTCCAAAGTCTACAACATTCTAGGGGCATTACATAAGGAAATAATGTTTTTCTTTGGAAATTCAATAATGATGGAAAGGCCATAGATAGGGATTCATTCTTGAAGATTGCTATGGTATCTATCTCACAATAGCTATAATCATTACAACAAAGAATCATGTCTAGTATGTGCGTATGTTTGTTTAACTATTTTCTATTATATATTATATGTATCTATAATTGTGATTATATTTAATTCACCAATGGAAACATGGCCTAGGTATGCATGTTGTGATCAACAAACCAATGACACTTTTGTTTTGCACGTGTTCTAATTGGGTGCCCATAAGTTGTCACTTGCTCATTCCTTTAAAATCTTGTAAGGCCTTCTTGATAGAGCATTTTTCAATTTCCAATTGAAGATAATTTCTAAGTTTATCCAAATTCCCACTTGTTTTGTTTGATTAAGATGTAATAAAAGTTTCATAGTTGATTTGTGAAACTTCCTTTTAGACTGAATTCCAATTTCTTTACTAGAGTTCATATGTCATGTTTGATTCGTTATTTAGACAACAATAGGTTGTATTGGTATGCAATTTATAGTGTTAACATTCACTATAATCTTTTACTAAATAAGAATCATATGCAATCCCACACTACTTGGAAATTTCAAATAGTGGAAAGAAATGGGAAAACTTGCTCATTGCTAGAAATAAGCATGCTACTTTAGGTCAGTAGAGTCAAATCAAGTGTTAAAGAGTATAAACCCTCAACATGGTTTGGGTAATAATTTGAAATGGGAACACGTGATGACCCCATTGCTCGTTTTTTGGCACAATGGTATCAGATGATTGTTGAAATATTGTAACTTCGAAGAATATTCTATTGTACTTTATTATTGTAATTTATTCGGAGATGTTTTATTCCTTCGTCGGGATGTTATTATTGTATTTCGTTATGTAAATTCATTGAGGTATTCCTCCCTTGTAAGTCAGGGCAATAGTTCTCCCTAGAGTCAAATGTAATGCAGTTTTTAAGTCCCCTAGAGGAGTCGGCCCAGTCAACATTAGTTGAGAGGTAAGGTTATTTGAGGCCGACATGTCAAGTTGTAAAATTAAAGTAGAAGTGAATGTATAAATAGAGAGCTAGGCTCTCTCATTTATTCAGTCATTCACACACACACACACACTTGTGTAATTCACATAGGAGAGAGAGAGAGAGAGAGAGAGAGATCTGCAAGGATAAGGAGCACTTGTTTGGGGTTTTGTCTTTGTACTTTTGATCATCTATATTGAGGAAGTTTTGCTGGGTTTTCTTCCCCTAGAGGGTTTCCCAGGATAAATTTGTGTCTCTTGTGTTTATGTTGTGCTTGTTATTCTTTTCAGTGATCCTGTATATGCTATTGTTGTGAAATTGAATTGAATATTGATGTTATATATATTAGAATATTGAATCTTAACATGGTATCAAAGCTATCCTAAAAGAATGCAATGTATGGCATTTACGACACTTGTTTCACTTGCGACAATTTGAAAGCTAGGGCTTTGTATAGCAAAACCTAGTCATCGTGGAAATTTTGCTATAAATCACTTTTGGAAAAGTTTCAGGATCTAAGACTTGTACATTCCTAAGAGGAAATGTTCATGTACCTTATGTCTAAGTTCCAGCCTCATATTCGTTGTACTTTGTGATATATGATCCGTACAAGTTAGGGTTTCTGCCTCTACCAGAATGCATCCCTAAACAGGTGACCTATGTAAAAAGGTCATCTCTATGGATAGGAATATCCAAATGGAATTCAGTAAAATGTAACAGTTAGATAACGGAATTTAGTTTCACAGGTTTGAGTATGAGAGGCTGAAGTTGAAACAGTGACACATGGCACGTCGTACAATTTCGCTATGTTGTTTCATCCCATACAAAGTTCATGTTGGGAAACTTAGCATATCTCTCTGATGGAGAATCCAATGAAGCTAAAACCTGTGGGATTCAAAATATGACAGGTCAAGCTACCACAAGTAGAATTTTCAGACCCTGAGGATCTGAAAGTTCAGAGATACACCAGAAACAATACAGCACATCTGAAATGGGTCAACGGGGGAAATCAAAGAAGAGAAGGAAGAAGTTCTCACTTAGGGTTTTCAGTTTTTTTAGGTATGGCAGGACCTTATACAATGTTGGAGACACCTGATGAAACATTGGAAACTTTGAAAATAGATTTGGAATCCCTTCATCATAGATAATAATCTTCCATCAAAATGTTGTGGGAGGAAGGAGATTGAAAATTAGGGTTTCTGGGTTCTACAAGTAAGAAGAAACCCTACCAAAGTTGGGAGACTCATAGGGAAGCAATGAAGGAGGTTTAAATGGCACTAGTATTCTATCATCCTATCACCATGAACCTATATAATATGTTTACAAGTGATCTAACTTGGATTATTAGGGTTTTACCCTTATAGAGAAGACTACAAGCAATCTCGACAGGCATGACTTGAGGAGATGCAAGTATGTTTTATCCTTTTGATTTATCTGGTGATTAAGGTCATGATATGTTTGTCTTAATATTATTGAGGTTAGTACAATCATGATTAATTTTAGACTTGTCTAATCACCTTAGTAAAAGTATGAATGCATGTGAATGATAGAAGACATTCATTGATTAGGGTTATGACACTTATGATTGTACTAATGCACTTGTGGTGTTGTATGAGGATGATGTTGTCTGCTAACATGAAAGGTACATGAAGAAAGACAAATCAAGTTCTAGATCAAGAATATATGACCATGATGGCATTAATACAAAGACTCATCCATAGTATTTGATCACATAGAAGCTCTACTTACAAGGTATGTATGATTTGGATCTACTATGCTTAACTTATGAGATATGCAGGTTACTAGCATAAGGTCTCTAAATCATTGAAGAGAGCAAAGAAGATATTGTCTAGGTATGTTAGACATAACTAGAAAGCATGCTAATCCAGGTAAGTTTTCCTATATTGAGTTAGAATCCTACTTTGTGTTAGGATCTTAGATAAGTGTACTTTCATATGGTTGATAATGATTATTCATGAAGATAGAGTTTAGCTAATCAAGGATTTATGCATATTGTGTTTCTTAGTTTGATTAATGATATGACAAACTAGAAGATTCCTATGGTCAAATTTGAATATGCATGAGTAAAAGATGTACTCCATGGAACCTTGAATATTAACGCTTGTGATAAATTACCTTTGTATGAAATGATTATGACCGTACGTGTTTAATATTATTTAGGGTTATAATGTTTTAATCTTATTGAGATTATACTAATGAATGTGTGATTATGTATGAGATCTTGAGGATGGCACAATGATGAAACTAGTGCACATGTAAGGGTGCATAGTAATCCAGGATGGATAAAAGCTCAAAGACACAAAATCATGATACTATCATGACATGAAAGGGAAGTAGAGATCTAGAGGGAGGCAACCCCACAAAACATAAAAAGATAAGTATTTGAATTACTTCTTGAATCTATGAATAGTTAATGATATTAATAGTTGTATGCATATTTGTATTCGGAAATGTATCATGCGTAGGGTAAGCATTCATATAGAATTGAATAGTGTACTACTAATGTGCATATGATGGGTAAGTAGCCAATAGTGTTGGACAACATTCCATTGTTGCTTGTCTAGAATGAAACCTCTTTGATAACATGTTGGGAGCAGTGCACGCTCTTGATAGTATGTTCTAGTAGAGATGGAAGGCATCTAGATAGTCACCGTATGCATACGGAATATGGAAAAGTGTTGTGCCAAATCATTGGCCAAGATAGTTGCATAACTATGTGAATCATATCAGTATGCATAAAAGGTTATCATTGAAATGATTTGATGATTATGAAGTGTTACTAATCTTATAACTGAATTTGATTTGTAGGAAAGATCATGTGCTATGATCTACAAGAGAAGGATGATGAAAACTTGTTCTGAAGAACAAGTGATGACTGTTCAGCAAGAATTCTTACAAATCAAACATACTATAGAGGTACAAGGAAGATATGTGGCTTGTAGGTTCTCACATGAAGAGGGAATTGATTATGAAGAGACATTTGCGCCACTAGAAAGGTACACTTCCATTAGAACTATCATGGCACTTGCATCCATGATGAAGTGGATTTTACACCGGATGGATGTGAAGACAACTTTCTTGAATGGTGTGATTGAGGAAGAAGTGTACATCAAAAAACCACATGGATTTGAATTTGAAGACAGACGGACTCACGTATTCAAGTTGAAGAAGGCTCTGTATGGATTGAAGCAAGATCCTAGAGCTTGGTACCGAAGGATAGATAGATTTTTTATGAGCTTGGGCTTTACCAAAAGTAAAGCTGACCCTAACCTTTACTTTAAGGTTATGGATGATGAACCTGTCATATTACTGTTGTATGTGGATGATTTATTTCTGACAGGAAATGAGAAACAGATTGTAGAGTGAAAGAAGAAGCTAGATGAAGAATTTGAGATGAAAGAACTTAGACTAATGAACTATTTTCTAGGTCTAGAAGTATGGAAGAGCCCAGAAGGAATCTTTCTCAACTAGGAAAAGTATGTTGTGGAAATCCTAAAAAGATTTGATATGTTGGAATGTAAATCCATGGCCACACCCATGGATACCAACCTGAAGTTGTTAGCTGATGAATCATCAAAGTTAGTGGATGTGACTCAGTATAGACATATTATTGGGTCGTTGATGTATCTGACGAATACTAGGCCAGATATATGCTTTGCTGTGAACACCCTGATTTA
Source organism: Larix kaempferi (assembly GCA_027924585.1). NCBI lineage: Eukaryota > Viridiplantae > Streptophyta > Pinopsida > Pinales > Pinaceae > Larix > Larix kaempferi. The sequence goes on along the minus strand of BSBM01000001.1, from coordinate 46,317,177 downwards.
GTATCTAGTTGAGCCTAGACGTGTTCACCTGGTAGCTGCAAAGCATGTGATGAGGTACTTGAAAGGTATGATAGAATTTGGTCTATACTATGTTGGAGATCATGACTACAGATTGTATGGTTATATAGATGCAGATTGGGTTGGAAGTGTCTCAAATAGGAAGATCACCTCAGGTGGATGTTATTGTCTGGGATCCGCCATGATCTCATGGTTTAGAAGGAAGCAGTCCAGTGTTTCTCTCAACACAGTTAAATCAGAGTATATAACAACTTTTTTTGCTAGTTGTGAAGTCATATGGCTTCAGAATTTGATGTCAGGTCTATTTGACCTATGGTTGGATACCACGGTGATTCTATACGACAACCAGAGTTGTATAAAGATGACGAATAACCCAGTGTTCCATGACAAGTCAAAGGACATAGAAATCCGGTATTTTTACATACAAGATATGGTACAGAAGGGAGCTATAAAGATCCATTATGTGAGCACGGATGAGCAATTTGCTGATGTGTTGACTAAGCCTCTGTCTTGAGTGAACTTTGAGTACTTTCGTGACAATCTTGGTGTGGTTCGAAAGGACCTTCCTCGAAGTGGGGAGAAGTGATGATGATGCTGGTATTGATGATGATGATGTTGAAGTGGGATTGCATCTTCCCTGAACATTATTCCTAAAGTGATCCGTAGACTTTTGTATTCGAGAATGTGGCTGTGATTGCATATTCCTTGGACATTAGTCCTAAAGTGATTCATAGACTTTTGTGTTCGAGAATGTGGTTGGGATTGCATCTTCCCTGGACATTAGTCCTAAAGTGATCCGTAGACTTTTGTCTTCGAGAATGAGGTTGGGATTGCATCTTCCTTGGACATTGGTCCTAAAGTGATCCAAAGACTTTTGTCTTCTAGAATGTGGTTGGGATTGCGTATTCCCTAGACATTAGTCCTAAAGTGATCCAGAGACTTTTGTCTTCGAGAATGTGGTTGGGATTGCATCTTCCCTAGACATTAGTCCTAAAGTGATCCAAAGACATTTTTCTTCGAGAATGTGGTTGGGATTGCATATTCCCTGGACATTAGTCTTAAAGTGATCCGAAGACTTTTGTCTTCGAGAATGTGGGTGGGATTGTATCATCCCTGGACATTAGTTCTAAATGGATCCGAAGACTTTTGTCTCCTAGAGTGTGGATAAGATTTCATTATCCTTGGACTTATGTCCTAAAGTGAGAGGGATTGATCATCTCGTAATTGGATCATGTGTGTTGCAGGTTATGTTGCTGCAGATGATTTTGTGGCTGATCGAAAGATCAAGATGATTTTGTTGTTGATCAAAATATCAAGATGATGTTCCTTCTGATCGAAAGATCAAGATGATGTTGTTGTTGATCGAAAGATCAAGATGATGTTGTTGTTGATAAAAATATCAAGATGATGTTTCTATCGATCGAAAGATCAAGATGATGTTGTTTCTGATCAAAAGATCAAGATGATGTTGTTGCTGATCGAAAGTTCAAGAGTTGTTGTAGATGGTCGAGTGATCGAGTGCTGCAGAAGATGAAGATCAAATATGAAGACTCGATGCTGTAGAAGATGATACTCCAGTACTGAAGATGTTGAAGATATTGAAGATGTTCCAGTAATATTTCCAGTTGTTGATGTTTTTGAAGAAAACTTTTGATGATTTATAGATGTATCACGTTGATGTTGTTGATGATGCTCTCTCTCCTTGATCCTAAATTTGATGTTGTTGTCAGTAGAATACCCTTCTCGTTAAGGGGGAGTGTTGAAATATTGTAACTTCGAAGAATATTCTATTGTACGCTATTATTGTAATTTATTCAGAGATGTTTTATTCCTTCACCAGGATGTTATTATTGTATTTGGTTATGTAAAGTCATTGAGGTAAATCCTCCCTTGTAATTTGGGGCAATAGTTCCCCCTAGAGTCAAATGTAATGGGGTTTTTAAGTCCCCTAAAGGAGTCAGCCCATGTGAAAATCTTCACAGCAAATCTAAGAGATGATGTATACCTCACAATGAAAGAATTTAGGAATAAGATTAAGAGTGGTCAATGCAGTAAGATGAGCAACAGAATAATAATATAGTAGAACTCGGATAGAAGCAAAAATAATTCACACACACTAATTGATTAATCACAATATGGACAAATAAGTAGTACAATGCATGAGGATTTGAATGCCAAGGTGGAAATTCGAATTAGCCTTCATGGAGTGATCAAAATATCATTGGAGTGTCATCAAAGCACAACTAGTAGTCTATCTCATCATCAGTGGAGTCATCGATGCTCAAGTAACTGTCAACCATCAGTCAAACTGAGTCCAACTGAGTGTGGTAGGCGTAACTGAGTGTAACTAGAACTAACTGAATGAAGGAGGCTCAGTGGAGGGAGCATGAGGAGCTAACTGGAACTAACTGATTCAAATTCCAAGGTGGAAATTCGAATTAGCCTTCATGGAGTGATCAAAAGATCACTGGAGTGTCATCAGAGCACAACTAGTAGTTTATCTCATCATCAGTGGAGTCATAAATGCTCAAGTAACTGTCAACCATCAGTCAAACTGAGTCCAATTGAGTGTGGTAGGCGTAACTGATTGTAACTAGAACTAACTGAATGAAGGAGGCTCAATGGAGGGATCATGAGGAGCTAACTGAAGTCAAAATGGGCAGTCAAGTCTCATTGGAGGTCCATCGGAGTGATACAGTAAGTTGAGAGTCAGTCTAGCCTTAAATCAAGGAAAGAATTGAAGATAACTAAATGGTAGGTAAGGAAGGGCGCCTTTCTCAATTGGTAGATGAAAGGAGGGAAAACTAAGCTCTAGGAGAGCTAAAACTGAGTGGAAAGAAGCTCTGGGGGCTATCCAACTGAGGGCTAGGTGCTGGGACTGATAATTGGGATGCATGAAAATGCATGTAAACCCTAAATAATGCATGCAACCCCTAAAAGTGCATGCATGATTGAAAATGCAAATAATGAAAATGTTGCTAGGACTAGGATGGAGTATAGGAATATCCTAACACCCCCCCTTAATCCATCCTGGACCCTGGTAACTGAGACCAAAGGTCACCCATTACAATGAATAATAATAACAGTCAATAAACCAAGGAAATGGGGAAAACCTCATGGGAAAATACCCCCCCTCAAAATAGACTGTAAGGCACACACAAAAAATAAATGCTCCAGACTCAAGCAGGTGTGATGCTTGGTCATATGTATGGAGGTATCTTTTTCTTGGGAAGAAGTGGATCATGCTCAGAAAGCATGTGCTTGTACTTGCTCTTCAGATCGAATGTGATGAGAACAAATCCAAAGGTATGAGGATGATCCTTGAACCTATGATTCGAATCAGTTGAGGTAGGATCAAATATATGAATGTGCAGATAGTCTTTTGTCTTCTCCTTCGAACCATCATGGGTGAGATTATGCCAAAAAGAACCATCACATGATTGCTTGAAATCCAAATCAGATTTAAGACTTGAAGAATAGTTTCTTGAGATCTCCTTTGAACTAGCAGGGGTGAGATCAAAACTATCATATGCATGAGAAATTATCCCAAGTAGTAATTGCTTGGAATCCAAATCAGATCCAAGACTTGAATCATGGTTTCTTGAGATCTCCTTTGAACCATTAGAGGTGAGATCAAAACTAGTAAATGCATGAGAAATTATCCCAAGCGAATGGAAATGGTTTCTTGAGATCTCCTTTGAACCAGCAAGGGTGAGATCAAAACCATGATGTGCATGAGAAATTATCCCAAGTGAATGGTAATGGCCATATTCTTCAATAAACTTCTGAAAGCATGGAATAATGATCATATAATAGTAAATAAGAGGTGATAGATCAAGGAGAGCGAATGCATTACCTCAAATGACTGATTTGACTCCGAAACATTCAATAGATCATGATGCAAACCAACAAACTCTGGTACAAGAGAGGATTTAGGACCTTCTGCAATTTCTAGAGTGTGAGCTGGCATAGAATTCGAAATAGAAGAAATTTGGAGCATGAGTGTAGAATCTGCAAGTTCTTCTTCTTTGTGGACAACTTCAATATGAGATATGTTTGATACTGATTCATGATCAATGAGATCATCAAGGAGGGTGAATGCATCACTTTGCTTTCTCTCAAAAGGATTTGGACCAATCCCTTCATTCTGCTTGCCAAAACTTTCATCCAGGTGGGCCCATATCTCTTTTGGAGATTTAACATATTCAACATCAAGGGAGTAGAATGCCAAGCTTCGAGACATAGCAAACATCATGGTTGCAATAGCTCTTCCACCTTCATCTAACCATTCATTCTCTTCTTTAGAGGATTCGAACTCTCTTTCAAAACAATAATCAAAGAGATCATGTCTCTTCAAATATGCTATCATTTTTTGTTTCCATTCAACATAGTTGAATAGATAAAGAGGAGGATCTTCTAAAAACATGGAATCTATAGAAGACTTGCAAAAACAATAGATAATATTTGCAACTGCTACTGCTACAAAAATGCAGAAACTGCTGCAACTGCTGCACTCAAAATCTTGATAATAACCTACAAAAAACTCTCAGGAATGGAGATAAACAATACTCTCAACATGCTCTGATACCATGTGAAAATCCTCACATCAGATCTAAGAGATGATGTATACCACACAATGAAATAATTTAGGAATAAGATTAAGAGTGGTCAATGCAGTAAGATGAGCAACAGAATAATAATACAGTAGAACTCGGATAGAAGCAAAATACTTCACACACACTAATTAATTAATCACAATATGGACAAATAAGTAGTACAATGCATGAGGATTTGAATGCCAAGGTGGCAATTCAAATTAGCCTTCATGGAGTGATCAAAAGATCACTGGAGTGTCATCAGAGCACAACTAGTAGTCTATCTCATCATCAGTGGAGTCATCAATGCTCAAGTAACTGTCAACCATCAGTCAAACTAAGTCTAATTGAGTGTAATTGGAACTAACTGAATGAAGGAGGCTCAATGGAGGGTGCATGAGGAGCTAACTGAAGTCAGAATGGGCAGTCAAGTCTCACTGGAGGTCCATCGGAGTGATACAGTCCATTGAGAGTCAGTCTAGCCTTAAATCAAGGAAAGAACTGAAGATAACTGAAGATAACGAAATGGTAGGTAAGGAAGGGCGCCTTTCTCAACTGGTAGATGAAAGGAGGGTGCACTAAGCTCTAGGAGGGATAAAACTGAGTGGAAAGAAGCTCCAGGGGCTAGCTAATTGAGGGCTAGGTGCTGGGACTGATGATTGGGATGCATGCAAACCCTAAATAATGCATGCAAACCCTAAAAGTGCATGCATGACTGAAAATGCAAATAATGAAAATGCTGCTAGGACTAGGATGGAGTATAGGAATATCCTAACAACCCAGCCAGCATTAGTTGAGTGGTAAAGTTAGTTGAGGCCGACATGTCAAGTTGTAAAATTAAAGTAGAAGTGAATGGATAAATAGAGAGCTAGGATCTATCATTTATTCATTCATTCACACACACACTCACTTGTGTAATTTGCATAGGAGAGAGAGAGAGAGAGATCTGCAAGGAGAAGGAGCACTTGATCATCTATATTGAGGAAGTTTTGCTGGGTTTTCTTCCCCTAAAGGGTTTCTCGGGATAAATTTGTGTCTCTTGTGTTTATGATGTGCTTGTTATTCTTTTAGTGATCTTATATATGCTATTGTTGTGAAATTGAATTGAATACTGATCTTATCTATCTTAGCATATTGAATCTTAACAATGATTAATGTGATGGTTAATGTTGTATATTATTAATCTATATTAGAATCCTTATGTTATATCCGTAATTTCTCTTCAAGTGTATTCCCTTGAAAGTTATAGTCTAAATTTGTTTGTATATCTAGAGTATAAATATGTGCACTCGTGATAATTATACAATTGACTCTTCCCTCATTTTATATGTATGGAACATTGACACTTTGATGTTTTTCTAGCAAATATTTGAACTCACATATGTATGGAACATTGACACTTTGATGTTTTTCTAGCAAATATTTGAACTCACATATGTATGGAACATTGACACTGATGTTTTTTCTAGAAAATATATGAACTCACAAGGGGAATTCTTTGATTAAAGTTAAAGATATTGCATCACGAATTGCTACCAATGTTGGAGTTGTTGTTCAAGCCACTAATGCCTTTCCTAACAACAATAGAGTACTTTCTTTCTGCTACAATAGAAAAAATATCCTAAAAGGAGACGTCTGATGGAGCATACAAGTATGTAAAATGATCTAGACAATGACATTTGCAACACTGCTGTAAGTTCCTCAAATCCATATGGAACCTCATACATTTCATCTTCTAGAGGTATAGTACTGTTGGAAATGGAAAAGAAGTAATCTACAGAATGTGTAACATCAGTAACTAGTGCAAATGAAGAACAAGTCTCAGTATCCAAAATGGTTGCTGCATTATGTGAACAACGACTATCTCTTCCACTTCTTAAGGCGTTTGAGTTGTTCATACCACCATCATGTTTGAGTTTTTCATACCACAAGTATAGATATATCTTAAACTCGGATCTATAAAGCACCGAGAGGGATCCAATTTCTTGAGGTGTAATTTTTTTTAATCTTAAGCTCAAGAAATTTGATACCTCTCTTACTCGATATATTTGGGTTTAAAATTACTTTTGATAAATGTTTTATTTTATGAGGGGACATGTATTTATTTTTTTATTTTTTATTTTTTGTAATGTAGTGTTACCTTACATACATGACAGCATCTCCCCCATACTTATCTTTAGATCACCTCTCTCCTCTCGGTGCAATCATGTTATTTGCTTCCATTTATTCCATTCCTTGAGATATGTTGGATTGAAAACATTTTGTTTTAGTGGTTAACAATTGTTCATACTTTTCTATCCAATATAATTTTGTAATACTTTTTTTACGTATTGGTCTTTTTCTTTTAGACTTGATTGATACCTTGGTTTAGTATTTTTACATATGTTTCAAAATAGAAACATTACCTTCCATTTTGAATTCAGACGCATCTATGTGGTGCATGCATTTGCAAAGATGAGGCTTTCCAAGGCTTCGACACATTTAGCTTCCTTTTCTACCCGACATAAGGAGGAAACCCAACAAGTTCTAGTTACACCATTAAAGGGTAATAATATTGGAGAAACATGGATTGCATCAGCAACACTCGAAGATGTGAATGCCATGCTTACAACTTCCCCTTTAGCTTATAAATGGAGGTGTCTTTTACAACTTCTAGCTGGAACTGAATTTGGAGATGGGGGGTCTGTTGTTGCTCATTTCCAATGCCTTTGATGGAAAACTCAATTGGTTGAGCCTGCCTTACAAGAAAGTGTAGATTTACTTTCAGAAAATGCAAATTTAGATGATGGTGCTTTGTTGATAGCATTAGAAAAAAGTGGATGCTAGGAGGAAGCACGAAAATAGGCAAGGCAGCTGGAATAAAGTTTCCAAGAATGGAATCTATAGTTCATCATGTGACAGAAAGACAGGTAATATGGACAGTGCACATCAAGCTTTATGTCATATGTAAAATTTATTTATTCTTCCATCTGTTGAGTACATCTATTTCCTTTTTTTTCTGAAAGGTGTGCTATGTTCATGCTTCCATTGCTACAGATTATGGAAAAATGTATGTGGCAATTTGTACATATCTACATCCTAATCAGTGGTTTATGGTAGATTCATGGTTATCTCACCTATGTGATCAGAGAATGCATTGTTAAAGATCTCAAAATATATTTTTATTGTTATTTCTATGATCAGATTGGAAGTACTTTGTGAAATTCTAAAAGAAAATATACAGATGTATAGAGAACACTAGTTAGTATACATCCCAGTTATAAATTGATGAAGATTTCTATAAATCCTAAGTTATAAGCATGTAGAAACTTATATTCAATTGTTTAAATCCAATCTTGATATTTCAATGAATGGACTATATAATGGTCTAATCATTTGAGTATGAGGCTAATGAGTTCTATTTCAGCTTTGCACGGTAGTGCATATGCCAAGTTGTAAACGGCTAGTGAATATAGTCGGCCTTACAATACATGTCAGGCACATAACGATTGCTTATCCTACAGACAACACCACAAAGTAGTGATAACCATCCACTCTAGAGGGTTTTGATTTCATTATGTAGCAACCTGTGTACCTTGTCTTCTGGTTGAATCTCCTCATGAGTGGAGGCATTGCTATGTAATGTACTTCCTACCTCCATTTCATTGATCATGTGTATCCATCTAAATAAAACACATTTTGAATAAGATCATAATGCTATTCTCTTTGTTATAACTTATAATTGCATCTGTTTTGCTTTGATATTATTGTTTAGTTCATGTGCACATGCATATTCCCCGCTTGTTTCCAGTGTCATTATTTTAAACAAATAACATTAAGAAAGAAGCATTCAACATTCTGGTGTTGTTTTCGGGTGTAAGCCTTATAGTTTACTGAATGGGGGATCCCAATTATTGTTTGTGATAGTACCCAAGAATGATATAGTGTATGTAGATGTTTGGAGAGGAGAATTATGTGGAAAGGAAAAACATCTAATTAACTTGACAAAAACTATGTTAAAGTGACTTGAAGATGCTTTTGTCACATTTATCCTTGACAAAAATTGTGTTAAAGTGACTTGGAGATGCTTTTGTCACATTTATCCTTGACAAAAACTGTGTTAAAGTGACTTGGAGATGCTTTTGTCAAATTTATCCTTTTTTAGAACACGTGAAATGCTCAGGTTAATAGAGATGATGCTTGGTTCTTGTTTTTATTTGTTGATTACATTCTTGGATATGATGTGGCAATATTTATGCTAAGGAAGAAGTCTCAGCAAGGTATTACTTGAGAAATTAAGGACTAAAACATTTTACAATAATTGCAACATGCTAGCAAATGCATTCCCTTAATAGTTAGGAAGCTGTAGTGGAGAATGCCCTAGAAAAATTGAACAATGAGAAAAGGTGTGCTTGGTCTCAAACCTATTATCAAATAAAGCTATCTTGTCTTGGAAATAAGTTTTATGAAGGGGAGTTGATATGTTCCTTGCTTGTATTGCTATCAATTTCCCCATTGAGAGAGTAGCAAGAACTTTATTTGCATTTTTCATATTTTTTTATGCCTTGATTTTAATTGCCCGTAATTATTTGTGGTTAGCAAAGCATGGCCATTTATTCAATAGAAATTGTCTTGATGTGCATTTTTCTAGTGATTTCAATTTTATTGGATTTATCAGTTGGAGATACCTTTAGAAGCATTGGAATTAAGACTAAACATCATGAGACATTGATTGAGTTGCATAATATGACTGGATCTTTTGCTAGAAATATTAATCACTTGTTTTCAGTTGCTAGCACAACAGTTTTAAAAAATACTTTAAGGGCTCTTTATTCACCATATGAGAGTTATAAACAGAGGTATGCACTAATTTGCTAAAAATTCTAGTATCAAGATCATTTGGTTTGAACCTATACCATTAGAAGGTTCCTTATTCACAATATGAGAGATATAAACAAAGGTATGCACTAATTTGCTAAAAATTCTAGAATCAAGATCATTTGGTTTGAACCTATGCCATTAGAAGATAGCTAATGATGCAATGATATGAAGAAGTTTCTTTGGTATTATATTTTGAAGATCAATTCACATCATGTAACTAAAATTCTCATATTTATTTAAATATCCATTTGAACATTTTATAAGAGCATAAATGCAACCAAGAATTGGGTTCATGTCATCTTAGTTGTTTTTAGTCTCCTACAAAGTTTGGTCATGTTAGCTACTTTTAGGTCCAACGAGATGAAATTCAATCATGTAGGGAATTTCATAAATATTTTTAAATCTTTAGTTTATTGATGTTTAATGATGAGGTTACTCTTAGATTTGTTTTACTACCTTTTTCACAAGGATATTCTCTTAAAGAAATAATGTTATTATCCATGATTTTACATCTTGACATTTGTGTTATTTGTCTAATAAAATGATTGTACTATAATTATGTTAGAAAAACCAGGGGTTTTATAGCCATTTGTTTGGTGAATACATGCTCTAAAAACTTGTAAATTGTTGTAGAAAGACTCCAGAACTCAACAAGAACCCCCAACAACATTAGAATCAACATTGCATATTTTTTCTATGACTCTAGTTCATTAGTGACAAGTTACTACATCAGGGAATTATCAGGCTTACCCGTTGGTGTAATTCATTATTGATTTTAAGAAATATTGATGATACAACTTTAATGAGCTTAGGAAATTGCAATTTTCTTTTGTATTTATTTAGTTCTTTCTTCATTTATTGAAATATCTGTAAGTAAGTTTGTAATTTTTCATTTTGTATTCTTAAGGTCTAGTCATATTCATACATCACTAAAAAAGAAGTCATGATGCTCACAACTTGTTTGCTAGAATTACCCCATCGTGAGAAATTTATCCATTTTCAATGAACCATTTTGCATTTTCTAAAACACTCCCTATTTGCAATTTTAGGCAGAGTAAAAGGAATTTGAGGCAAGAGCTTAGCGATACCTATGTACAAATCCCTTTAAATCAACAACATGTAGAAATTGATAGCTCCAATTTTGCTGCTATGTCGCATATACATTAGTGCCTCTCTTTTTCTTGGTAGAATTCAATGTAGTTTCTTTATTTATTTATTTTGTCAAGTCAATTTTTTTTTTCATTGGAACATGTCATGGGGAAACCCTCAGGTACTTCCCCTCATTTTGAGGATGGTACCCAAGGTAAACCATCGGCCCTGATTATGGGGCCTAACCTGGTGGGTACATCAAGTGAAGCCATTATATAGCAATGTATAGCCACCCAGGGATTTGAGCCCGAGACCTTTTGCTCACAACTTATAGCACTCAACCACTTGAGCTATCCCACTAGGCTACTATTTTGTGAAGTCTATTGTAGTAACTAGCTGGGCTTTTTGGGGAGTTGATTTTCTTTTTCTTAACTGGATATGAGGGGATTTTGGGTTGATATTCATTTATGTTTCTGCTGAAAGATGACCCAAACTTGTGATTCCAAATCCAAAAGAGGTGTTAAAATATGCTTTGGATAATGAGTCAAATCCCATGGAATTATCTCAACTTTACAATGAGGTTCACTTCTTGACTTCCATCCTCACTTTCTAATTTTATTGTGGGGATTACATTCAATTCAAATGAATACAATGAATTAATTTATTGCTCTTTGTTCATTCCTGTTGTTGGCACTTGAAGTTGCAGAAAGGTTATGTATTGTTCTAATTATCTGCTTTCTACATTGTTGATGTTTACTTTTTAAAGTCCATGTGCATTGCAACTATGTAAGGCGGTTAATGAAAATGAGAAAGAATTAGTTCAAAAATACACGAGAAATAAGTCACCTCGCCTTTGTTGGTGGAGAAGTGGTACCAACATCAACAATTGAAAAGAGAAACCAACTACCTCAAGATGATATTTAGAGAGTGATCTTTCCCAATTAATAGTTGTACAAAAGAGGCTCCTTGAGTTTATTTGAAAGAGGGTAGAAATTTTAGAAAAAGCACTCAATGTTGAGTACCAGAACGAGTCAATTGTGAGTATCATTTTATTTAATGTACCCATTTTTTTGTTAAGGATTAAAAGATGTACTTTGGATAGGAGATAAAAACCAATTTTCCTATGATCATGCAACTAAACATGGTTGATGTCATTTATATTCTTGGTTGGACAAGATAACTTGTTTGTAATGTGCATTGCATCATTTGCAAGTGTAGTGTTCATACACAAGCTCCTTGCCATTTTGGAATCAAGTTATTCCAATAATGCGAATTTAACATTGCAAATGCTTGTCTTTCATCTTGATATAAATTGTTTTGTTAGAAATTTATATGCAAATGGGCCTTGACATGGTAAATAAAAACTTCTTTGATCTCATTAAGAATTCTATGATAATCTTTACCAATCCTTCTTTTGAGATATGTTAATGACTCTCCATTCTTTCTTATTCAGTTATGGATTTCTATTAGGTAATAATGATTATCCTTTTTCTCACCCCAATTTTTCATAAGAAAATTATGAAATTATAGGTACACCTCATTTTAGTTTCCTACAGAGTCACGTACACCTAGTTCATTGGCTTACCTAGCAAATGATGAATCATTATAAGCTAGAATTACAAATCATGAAATATGGGTGTTAATATTGATAATCTCCCCAATTCTTAAAGGGTTCTAGCTCAACGAAAGGGCACCTTCCTTATAGGAAGGAGGTTGGTGCTTCGATTCATCCATGCCATAATATAAATTAATAAATCATATTGTAATTCATTTTCTAAATATACTACCAATTGATGGAAATTAATGATTAAAATGACTAAATATACTACTAATTAACATAAATTAGTGAATAAAAATGATTAAATATAGTACGAGTTGATGGCAATTATAAATAAACTACTTGTTGACGACAATTAATGACTACAAATACTAAATAAACAACCAGTTAATAGTAATCAGTGACTAAGAAAACTAGTAAATATACTACCAAGTTGATGAATTAGAACAACCAATAAATCACTAAAAAATTTTAGTCATAAATTTAGTCACACTATAAGTGACTGACAATAAACTACTAATAGTCACATGACCAAAATTAGTCATTTATATGCAAATTTTAGTATTTTTTTAAGTCATAAATTTCTCTTTTTCTACTAGTATGAACCACCATATATAATTAATGATGCAATTGATAACAACATCATCATAAATAGTCTCCATGAAATTTAAAAAAAAAGGTAATATATGATGTCAATATCATCATATCATCATGTCATAGCCAACATCATATAAACATAACATATAGGTGAAGAGAAAGGTATGGATGCTACCTCATGAGTTGAGATCTGAAGATGAACATAAACATGAGAAGAATCCCAAACATGAAAAACCAAAGATGGATAAGACAAAATTGTAGAAAAAAACATGCATTGTTCAAAGTGTAGGAATAGAAAGATGTCTAATTTAGTGTCACCACATGAATCGAGTAGATAACAATGATTTTCCTTTTCACTCCTAATTAAGATCCCATTTTGAAGCTATAAATACTTATATATCTTTGTCATGCAAAATCCTTTATGTTGATCAAGGTGCATATAAATTAGTACATGAATTTGTATCCATTAATTGAACTCTAACATTTGGGCCATCACATGTTGTCCAAACATGTAACACCTTAATTCCATGAGGTTGTAGAAATTAATGAATCTAGTAGTCTAAAAGAAATTAGATGAAATATTAATTATCAACCATGATATACATGTAAATTGATGTTCTAATTTGATTTATATACCCAAGTAATCATAGTTTATTCGATTTATATGTTTATATCAACAATTATGTACAATGTAAACAATTTTTATAAACTAGAAGGTGTGTGCATATGGTTATCTACATCAAGAAGGAGCTCAAATGAAGGATGGAAAACATAACAGTACTCAATTTGACTCAATACATTGATCAATTCATTTAATAAGATCTATCACATATCAAAATTAGATTGATCTAGAACTTTGTCCAATTAAACATCTAAGTCATGAAGATCATTATAATTTGTATCCAACCTTTCAAAATCATTGTAAGGATTGTCTATAACAACATCTAGAAAATCTAAAACTAAGTCATCATCATCAAGATGTGAGGCAATGATTGTCTCGACAACTTCATTCCCCTCTTCTTCTAATTACACTCCTTCTTCCATATCTCCTACATCTTCTTCTTCTTGATCACGGACATCTTCTTTAGGCAAAGTATACTTTACAGGCCTTCCTCTTGGATAAAATCTAAAAACAAATGACCACCCTACTCTACCTTGTACCTATGAATAAACCAACCTAGATCCATCTAAACTCTGTATCTACCATGCACTGAGAAGGATCAAATTCCTAGAGGTGCAAACCTTTTTTATTGTCTATATCTTATTGGATAGGTTTGTACCTCAAGGGATTTGATCCCTCTTGGTGCATGGTAGATCCATAGTTTAGATTGATCTAGGATGGTTGTAGTCCAAGGTGGTCACATTAAATATGTAAATGATCATAATTATGTATATGAAGTATGTTAAAGGCAACTTCAAAGTTCAATGAGAAATAAGATGAATAAAAATTTTGAATGATGAAAAATGTGAATAGTAGGAAAGTAAGAGGATGTTTATAATCAATAATAGATTACAAAGTAATCAATATCAATCTATCTTCTTCAATTTTTCAGATAGTCACACCTACTACTTTTGCAATCCGTTTCATATCAATCAAATGAAAAGGGAGGTTCAAATTGAAGACCATCTTAGGAGGTGCACCCTTTTTCTAATTAGTTATACATCAAATCTTTATACAAATGGCTTTAGTTCTTTGTTAATATATCAAATAGAAGTTTTAGAGTGAATTTGGGATTTCTTGGCCTCATATTTATCATTCTCTACTTAGGATATATATTTTTGGATCTCATTTATTTCTTTGTTCGTCATGTTAAATTGGTGTCCTATATTTGTTATCTCCTTTTTCTAATGGGGAATTATTTTACTTTCAAGATGATGTTTATGATTTTTAATTATTTTTAATATTAATCGAATATAACAATTTTATTTTTAACATTATTCTTAAATATTTCTAAAGTCATAAATGCATTCATCTTTCACAATTCATGAAACATTACAATTTTAAAAGTCAAAAATATGTTTTTAAGATAATTCCAAACATATTATGAAAATTTTATTTAATTTAAATTATGGATTATCAGTGACTCCACTCTCTGATATTAGGTTTAAGTCAGTGAATTTTACTGGTTGTTGCATTGATATCAATGATTCAAAGAGAGGAATCACTTATATCATTGCAAGAAATTGTAAAATAATCTTAGTACCCTGAAAATCCAAAGCAATTGATTTCACTTGGATTCTCAATGACTCCACCCTATGATATTAGGTTTTAGTTACAATGAATTTTATTGTTTGTTGGATTGATATAAGTGATTCAAAGAAAGGAATCACTAATATCAATGCAACGGACACTGAAATTCACTGTAAGTTAAACCTAATATCAAAGAGTGGAGTCACTGAAATCAATGCAATCAAATTGATTTGGTTTTCATTAATGTTGTCATGTTACATCAATGTAATCAAATTGATTTGGACTATTAGTGACTCCACTCTAATATTAGGTTTAATTTATAGTGAATTTATTGTTTGTTGATTTGATATCAGTGATTCAAAGAGAGGAATCACTAATATCAATCACTAGTACAAAATGGGTAGTTAGTGACTAAAAATGACTAAATTTGGAGATAAATGACTAATTTTGAGGTGGTGACTACTAGTAACAAATTAGTAGTCTCTTATCACCTAAAAAAATTATTCTTTAATTTCTTGAATTAACTCATCATCTGGTAATTTATTTAGTTGTTTATTTGATCATTAATTGTCGTCATTATATCGTTGCACATAGGAGCATATGAGGGTTGACTGGACAGAAGAAGCAGAGCGTGAGAGCACGAAAATGTATCCAAGTCAGGGAATACCATCTTTGAAACCCGACAGAAAAAAGACAAATACAAGAAAATGGACATATGAGGTATAGAGAAAAAGAGAAGAGACCATACCAAGCAAGTCGTCTTCCCGATGACCAACACACGACAACAGCGGATGAGAAACTAGAATCTGATGAGAATATGATCACGAGGATAGACCATCAAGTGAGTCGATGGGTTCATGAGTGAAACTTGCCTCGCAAGTTTCATCAAGAGTGCAAAATAGTTATCCATCACCAAAATCACCATTAATGCATTCACCTAACCACATTGAATACATGTCAGACTCTGCGCCTATAAATGTGTCGTAGCTTGAAGACTGATTGTGTAATTTTTGCACAAAGCTAGAAAGAGCACACTCTATTCAAAAAATGACAAAGTTTACACTCGATACCTCTACCATCCTACAAGAAACCATCCATGGAACCCAAAAAGAGAAAAATATAAACTAGAGTGAAAGAAATAAAGGGACAAGCAAGATTCTTCCTAGAAGAAGCTTCCATAACCCCATTGGAAGCCCAATTACATAGAATTAAATTGGAAAAAACTGATGAACACAACTTGGCAAAGCAGTATACAGAATTTATAGCATGGGTGATTAAGGGTTCTTAATGGAGAGAATCATCCAGTAAGCTAGCAACTGTGAAGATAAAAGGATACCTAGGAGCACCATTGATGCATTCCTCTGAGGATCTTAAAGACATAATTGTGAAGTTCATCATCAGTCAGTACCAGGATGGTAAGATTTGGATTGGTGAACCCATCCCTATCATCGACTCTCTTTTTTCTCAAATCACAGGTTTTTCAAGCAAGGGATCATATATTCCAACGACAACCAACCCATTGCAATTGGTAAAACAATTCACCACCATGGAGCAAGGCAGGAAGTCAAGGGGGCTAATCATTGGAAAATTCCTATATGATGATGTCAAATGGGCATCTGTGATAGTCTCCCTATGTCTTACAAGCTCGGTTCGACCATTCGAATTGAAACTTAATATGTAAGAAGCAGTCTGAAAGATTGTCTATGATGCAAACATTTTTAATTGGGTAGAACAAGTCGCATAAATAGTTAAAACTACTTGTGTGAAATGCTAGGAGTTGGCACAAGCATTTTGATTCCTATCGTTTCTAATATGGATAGTAATGGTGAAAATAAGTCCAATTTTGGAAGCAGAGTTCACCAATACAATACCACAACTAATGAACAACTTTAAGATATTTGCACCAAAAGGGAGTGCACGGGCCAACAAAGAAAAAGTATACATGGAAAATTGGTTCCAAGTCATCAAGAAAAAGTGTGCTTGATGGAGGGTACCTCAAAATGTATTACACGGTCTTCCTCTAGAGGTGCATATTGAGATTTGAATTGACCATACCAAGATAAGGTACATCCAGGGTCAAACATGTGAAAAACCATTAGAACTTGATTACTACCCCAATATTGAAGAAATGTTCATTGATTTAACTAAGGAATCAAACTCTATATTTCTTGTGTTGGCCATAGATTATGCTTAGCAGTGGCACTTGGTAGAACCACTAACCAACAGCGAAAAATAAGACCAAAAAGAAACAACTCTTTACCTCACGGATTCTGATCCAAATGATCAAGTTGACAACCGACTGGAAATTGTACCCATCAGAGGTCAGAGCAACCTACCTCTTGTTAAGGATTTCATCCAAATGATTGGGGTTATCACCAATGTACTTGATTTCAATCAAATGGACACTCTAAGTTTGAAATGCAAGCAAGTAGAATCCTTGAGACCAATTACAAACAAATTTAATCTAAATGGTTATGGAGAAGAAACTAGTGTACCTTATTTATGACAACTGGTCCTAGATTTCCTTGCTCCAATTAATCTTGCTCCTGATCTCTGACTTGCAAAAAAACCATTAAAAACCTTCCTCAAATAGATTGGATAATATAAATATTGAAATTAAAATTTAACATAAAGTCAACTAGTTAAATGAAATGAACTTCAAGCAGTGAGCCAAACATAAACAATGATAAACATTGAATTTGGGAAGGGGAAGATGTCCAATCTATATTCATATAGTGTCAAATCACAAGATTACCTTAATATTCCATGCACCTTGCAAAACCAAGACTCCAGGTCTCCTGCTTACCTCCTCCAATAATCCCAACCAATCTCCAAATGTATAAAGGGATGAAACTATCTAAGGGCAATACATAACATAGGGAATGGATATCAATGCACAAGGAAAAAGGGATGGAAATGAGATCATTCCTCCAGCATAACTTTACATAGAAAAAAGGTCCCCTCATGGCCTATCTCTCTTTATTTTATAGTAAATGGAGATAGTTACCATTGGATAAGAGGAGGTTGTAACCAATGGGTTGGTTACCAAAAACAGTAACCTAACGTCCTCGATTTTTGAAATTTTATTTATTTTTCATTTTTTTTTAGAAAATCACCCTTAAATCAAGGGTCATATGATATTAAATCATTGTTAAGGCATTAACAAAGTGTGATTACAATTTTTTCTTGAAATCGCTTGTTGTCCAAAAGTTGAGAGTGATTAAATCGCAATTTTCATGACCTTTGGGAGCAATTATGCTCTTTTCGGGTGCATTTTCAAGGAAAATGGGAATAGCTTAGGACTTATGTCAATGATCAATGCCATAGTAGATGAAACCAAATCAAGTCTCTTCCATCCATAATTTTCCTTTTGTGTGATGAACAGTCATCATTCGAGGTGTCATTGATGAACTATCGTCACATATAGAGAAGTGTTGATTTGGGCTATAACAAAACCTGTCACCAAACCAAATGGAGAGACGATTGAGGAAGATGACGAAGAACATCTATTTAAAGACAGAGTTAAACCTGATTTCAAAGAACCTCAACTAAAAGTAAAAGTAGAACAAGTCACCCAACAAATACTTAAATATCAGTAGGACATCAAAGGCAAAGTGACCAGGAAGCAAGCAAATAAAATAAAACAACTTCACTTGGAGACAACAAAATATGAACTTGAGGAGATAAAAGAGAAATCCAAGCCGGTTATAAAGAATCCATAAAAAACAATGTCACAATATATCTGCAGATCTAAAAACAATATGGATAGAGATGACTAGCACTTTCGGCAACCCTGAATCCATCCACTACAACATTGCCCCCGCCACCAAAGAAACTTAATATTACCAGCAAGCTGCATGAAGAAAATATTGTCGAATTATCCGATGACTCTCCACCACCCTCTCTGACCCAAGTCAAACAATAACAACCACATACTTTACCACCTATCTTGTCTTAAAAAAGTATGTTGCTTGAGATATCACACTTCATTAAAAATATTCAAACTTACTCACCACATTTACAAAGGTTAACCTAGATAAAACTAGTTTTGGAAGCATCAATTCCTCCTAATCATTTATATGTTCTACCTAAAACCTCCCCTGCCAAGAAAACCCCGAAGAAATCAAAACGTCCAGTCACACTTAATACTACACACCCCCCTTCGAATTATGTCACCATCCCCTCCAAAACTTATCATACATTTGTTCAAACCTTTCTCTCCAAACCCATTCCCTCACCAACAAACCCCCCTTCAACCCAGTCTACAAGTCCCCCACTACCTGAAGATATGACCGTACCAATACCTTTACCAACAAGTGACCCACTACCCCATTCATTAGTCAACATGTAATGTCCCCATTTTGACCCTATGGCATTAAAATCATAAATGATGTAAATATTATTATAAAATCATGGTGAGGAGCTCAAGGCCAAGGCCCCACCATCGATTTAGTGATGCATATGGTTTACGTGCTAGCCAGGCACATTGAAATTTCAAATATCATGTAAATATGCATTTTAATAAAATACCCACAACTAGCTATGCAATGCAACAAGAGATGGGGGCATGATGTTACAAGGAATTGGGAGGGAAAACATTCAAACCCTTGAACCAATCAAGTCAATCCAAGTGTTAAAGAGAGAACCCATCATACCCTCAACTACCCATGTTGAATTTTGTACCCAATCATTCATTTCTCCCAAGAGTTGGTTGAGGTAGTTAATGCCTTGGGAATGGAGAGGTATGGCTGTCCAAATTCGGGTATGGGTAAGCCACCCTTCATGGAAAATCATGTTGGGATTCTTGGGCAAGAAGAGAGCCATGAATTGCTGCCCAAAACCATTCTTCACCCATCAGTTTGGCTCTCTCACGAGTTGGGAGCTTGCTAGGCATTTTTACCCATCAAAATTATGTGTTTTCCTTCATCCTTAGTTGGGAGAAGGCCATTTTTGTGTTGTATACCAGTGGGGAAGAAGGGGAATCGAATTTGAGTTCCATAGAGACTATTTTGGATGTTGAATTCTTAGATAGTTGGGGGAGAAATCATTTTCCTCCATGTGAATGTTTTTCCCCATCCCACAATCCATTTTTGGCCGAAAATGATTTGGGGAAATCCCATGGCCATCCTATTTGTAAATCTCATTGTTAAACATGTGTATCCATGCCCAATGATTGTGCTTGTTGTGTGTAGATAGAGTATGTTGGGGTATGGGTTATGGGTATCCATTGTTTTGGCTTGAGCTTGAGTGCAAGCATCTAGGGTTCAGATTTAGCCTGATAAACCTAGCTGTGGACTGGCTTGGCTTAGATGTAATGATTATTTGGCTGTGCATGAGCTTGAATGTCCCCTTTTCCTTGTAAGAATCATGTCGAGCTCGGGGGTGGCAGTTGTGTTGAGAGATTGATGAACACAACTGGCATATGGTTGGATGGAACGTTACAGCAACATAGCTAGTTGCTTGGGACAATTGCACAATGAAAATAAGTATCCTCTATGTGTATTTACTTCTGAAATGTTTAATTTGATGATCATTTTGATATGCTGGATGAGTATGAAATGTGTTTGGGTGATGTTTTATTCCACCGTGCATAATTGCTTGATTTGCATTTGCACACTTTTGTTTTTATTTGTATGAATCTAATGAATGGGTTGATTTTATGTAAAATCGCCAGAGATTGGTATCATGTTCCCTTACCTGCCTTGGATAGATGGGAGGGGACGTTACACAACAAAACTCATCTCATTCCATCATTACCCTCATTGACCACAATTGAATCCACTATTATTGCCACTACACCTGCCTCAACCACAACTGTATCGACTATTCTATTGAGAACTACCTCTTTCAAAACCCTTTCAGCAACTCTAACTGCACTACCTTCACCCACCCCGGCTACAAGTACACCATCGTCGACTACCCCTGCAACCATTACTTCCTTGTCGAATACAATCACCTCAACTATTCCTACCACCTCTGTCCCTGCATCGACTACTTCCACCCTAACCAATTCTGCAACAACAATGATGACACTCTCAACACAACAAACAACTCCAAAACCAAAGGAAGGCAAGAAGAAAAGTTCAAAGAAAATTAATAAACGCAAAAATTCAAAAACCCCCTCAAAGATATCTCTACTGATTGCACTGGTATCAAGATCATCCTCTACATAGGCGTTATTTATTCCAACCAAGGCATTAGACCAAAATTTGGATGACACCAAGAAATTATGAGATGTGTAAGAGAAGGAATTTTACTAATATAACCCATGCCTCATTTAGAGTCTTGTCAATATTAGTAGTCAATGATGACCTATTCACTAAATAACATGTCGTGTCAACTGTGTCTTCCCAGATTTCTTGTGCGACTCCTACACCACGGAGCATGCTCCTCACTTTATCCATCAATGTTCTATTCATTCTTTAGCAATTATTTTCTATTGAGGCATGTATGGAGTTGTGTTTTCTCAATCTATATCATGTTGTCTAAAGAACTGATTGAATGCCTTCCCATAAAATTCTCCTCCATTATCAGTTCTCAACACCTTCATATTTTTACCAATCCGATTCTCTACAAGAGGCTTAAACTTTTGGAACTTCTCAAATACCTCATATTTATTCCTCAGAAAACACAACCATATCAATCTAGGGAAATAATCTATGAGAGATATGTAATAGATGTAATATTGTGATCCTCCTAGTGAAGGAACCAGCACTGGTCCAAACACATCATTATGAAATAACTCCAGTATTTCCTTATCCTCGGTAGCACTAAATGAGAAACCTTCACAACTATGTTTACCGTAAATGCAATATTCACAGAAGTCAACTTCTTTAGAATAGTTAGGGAGACCTTCAACCATAACTTTACTATGCATATCACAAAGACCTTTCTCGCCAATATGTCCCATCCACTAATGCCACAATGTGTTCGAGTCAACTAGACAAGAAGATATGATGTCAGATTCAGAACAGACTACATTCGCATAACTGTCGGTGTCTATTCTTCACAATAGCTTGCGCAGGGTTCTAGTCCAAACTCCTCATTAGTACCATTGATCCTTGCATCATCTTGCACATATCTTTCTCAAATATAGACTACACACATGTATTCCTCATCTTACTAATCAAGATTAGGTTTCGATCCAAACTTGGTATCATATGCAGTACCCATGGGAGTGTTCCTATCCTTGGCATATTTCAATATCAGTCTCATTCGAAATTTTCCTTGTCTTACTATCCTAGTTGATGAATCATCTCCCAATAGGAAATCACCACCATCAAACATATCATATTCATAGAACCATTCTCTGCGAGGTGCCATATGATATGACACAATGAAGTCGATCATCCAAGAGTCATTATCTAATTGTGTACTTGTGGAGGCTAAATACACATCACCTTTATCCTCTTGGGAAAGATTACCATCACCCAACTATCCTTCCTCGGACCCTTTACTTCTCTTGAATTCCGTCAACTTATAGTGTTGTCTATAATTACTGACTTTACCACATCGCCAACATGTTTTTGTCTTTGAACCAGGAGATTTACATCTAGTCTTAGATCTGCTTCTCAACTTCAATTTTCTCTCTGAGGTTTTTCCTTTTTATCTGTCTATTGGTCGAAATCTTACCATCAAGGCATTGTTGGTTGATCCTTCCATGTTCTTTCATCTCAAATCTTATGACAATATAGATGCGACCACATCATCAATCTTCAATGTGTTATTATTGATTCTTAAATAGCCACGACCAGACTATCCCTGCGATCTAGCAAAGAACACAACATACTGATACATTTTTCCTCCTTGGTGATTTTAATATCCATGTAATATCCATGGGAAACAATTAACTAATCAAAGTGTTGAACACATTCAAGTGCTTTGTAACCAATTTGTTGATGTATATGTAACTTCGGAATGTATTTCACATATATGTATATTGTATTCCTATAGAGATGTTATTATTCCTCTATACGGAAGTGTCGTTATTTATATTGTAAGTGTCGTAACTTATACTTGATGGGTTATTAGACCACCCTATTGGGGGTCGTCCCAGTCAACATTATGTTATGTGGTTAAGTTCGAGCCTACATGAGTTAGGTAAAAAGGCAAGTCAAGTCAAGTATAAATAGAGTGCGGGAGGCACTCTATTTGCTCACTCACTTCTCACACATGCACTCAAGGAGGAGTGGCGCACTTATGGAGGAGGAGGATCTGCTGCTAGGTTGTGTCTATCTCTTATGGTTGGTTGTATCATTGCTCTATCTATCTCTGAGGAAGTTATTGGGGTTTTTCACCTTTATGGTTTTCCCCAAGTAAATCTGTATGTCTCTTGTGTGCTTGCATTATTGTATCCATGATTGATATGCTGTAGATATGTTGTACATGTTGTTCTCTCAGTTAATATCCTAGATCAGATTGAAGTAAATTCTGAAAATTTAACATGGTATCAGAGCTAGCCTGAAAGAAGGCATGATATGGCATGTATGACACTTGTTGCACTTACGATGCTAGGGCTTGATATAGCAAAAACCAGTCATCGTAGCACTTTCACTATAAATCCGTTTTGGAGAAGTTTTCGGATCTGAAATTGTTACAGGACGAATATTAAATCTCCAGGTACCTTGTGTCCAAAGGACAAGCTCTAATTCGTTGTACTTTGTGATTTATGATCTGTGCAATATAGGGTTTCTGCCTCTTCCAGATCTGAGTTAAAATAAGGTGACCTTGGGAAAAAGGTCATAACTTGGGCTAGGAAGCTCCAAATTAAATTTCGTAAAAAGTGACAGGTAGTACACAGACTGTACTATCTCAGAAAACGTTTTCAGAGGCCGAAGGTGAACCAGTGACATGTGGAACTCCATACAAGTTCGCTATCCTGTATTATCCCATAAACAGGTCATGTTGTGACACTTGGCATAACTCTCTCTCAGAGAATCCAATTGAGGTCAGACCTGTCAGGATGGAAATATAACAGGCCAAGATATCTCAAAAAATATTTTCAGAGACCAAAGTTGAAACAATGACACGTGGCATGCCATACAAGTTCGCTCTCCTGTATTATCCCAAAACAGGTCACGTTGCGACATTTGGCATAACTCTCTCTCAGAAAATCCAATTGAGGTCAGACCTGTCAGGATGGAAAGCTAATAGGTCAGGATATCTTAGGAAACTTTTTTAGACCCTGTGGATCAAAAATTTTGGAGTTACACCAGAAACAATCAGGTACATATTTCTGTCAAAACAGAATTATTTTTTGGTACCTTCATTCATGGCTTCCGGAATTTAGGGCTTTGGAGAAAGTTGGAATTTTTGTAATCAGAGACCACGGCTGAATGCTACTCATCAAAATAAAAATTTAGAGACAAAGATCAGAATTTTTGGTTGGGCAGAAGGCCGGGCTTGATCAGATCCTAGTTCGGGACTTTGATCAGGAAAGTGGAAAATTAGGGCTTCTGTAAAAATGGAAATTTTTGAAATCTGTGACCACGGCTGGAAGCTCCTCAGAGAAATAGAAGCTTAGAGCTTTGGATAAAACCTTTTGATGGGGAAAAAGAGTGGGCTTCATCAAACCCCAGTTCAGGGTCACGTCCAGTGAATCCAGAAGTTTCAAAGGAAAAATTGAGGAGTGAAACTTTGCAGTTTTCAAATTCTGAATATACCAGTTTGATCAGCTCATCAAGGCGCATATTTCTATCCTTTCGGAAGTTTGAAATTCAAAGTTTGAATTTTTGGGGTTTCTCTGACAAACCCATATCCAGCTCCAGGTCCAGTTCTTGCAAATCAAGTGGATTGGGTTAATCCTAGAAGAAGATGGATTGATCATCTGCATGAGTGAAGAAGTTCCTGTTTCAGAGGGAGATGAGGCTAAGGCCTTACATAAGAAGATTACAAGCGATCTCGACAGGTATGACTCATCGAGGTATGTTTTGATATTTTTTCATGATTAAGTTTATGGTATGTTTGTCTTCATGTTATTACAGTTAGTACAATTTTGATTTTAGATTTGTCGAATCACCTTAACAAAATTATGAATGCATGATAGAAGATATTCATTGGTTAGGGTGTTGACACTTATGATTGTACTAATTCATTATGGTGTTGTATGAGGTTTATGTTGTCTACTAACATGAAAGGTACACCAAGAAAGACAAATCATGTTCTGGTCCAAGAACATATGATCATGATAACATGAGGACAAAGATTCATCCATTGTCATGGATCTCATAGAAGATCCATTTACGAGGTATGTATAACTTGATTTTGTAATAGTTAACCTATGAGATATACAGGTTACTAGCACAAGTCATTGAAGAGAACCAGAAGACATTATGCGGGTATGTTAGACATAAACTAGCTAGCATGCTAATCCAGGTATGTTTTTCCTATATCAAGGTAGAATCCTACCTTAGTTTAGGATCTTATACTGTTGTGTTGTTGATAATGATTATTCATGAAGTCATAAGTTTGAATAATCATGGTTGTATGCATATTATGTTTCTTATGATTTGACTAACCATAAGAATCCTACATAAACCTTGAATGCTAATGCTTATTATTTTTGTTTGAAATGATCATGAGTATACATGCTTGAGATTATTGTGTTTTAATAGTATACTAATGAATGTATGATTTTATATGAGTTCACAAGGATAACACAATCATGATACTAATAAGCATGCATAGGGATCAAGGATGAATATGAACTCAAGAACAGGTAATTCAGGAAGCAAAGATCAAGAGGGAGCACACTCCAGTTGCTCCTGCAAGAAAGCAAGGGAGCACACTCCAGTTGTTCCTGCAAGAAAGCAAAGGATCACACTCCAGTTGCTCCTGCAAGAAAGCAAAGGAGCACACTCCAGTTGCTCCTGCAAGAAAGCAAAGGAGCACACTCCGGTTGTTCCTGCAAGAAAGAAAAGGAGCAAACTTCAGTAGTTTCTGCAAGGATGTAGATATTCAGAGGGAGTTGACCATATTTCTACATTCCACAACAAAAAGGTGTAGAAGAAGCTACTTTAGATTAGAACTCCAACAGCTCCTGCAAGGAAGCAAAGACTCAGAGGGAGTCCACCCAATGAACAAAGAAAGATAAGTATTTTAATCATCATTTCTTGCATATTTGTTTGTTTAAATAATACTGTTCAATAATGTATATACTGATGTTCTTAAGAATTAGGTTGTGTATTATGCATATTAGAATAGTTGCATTGATGAACAGTATACTACAAATATACATGGGTAAGTGGCCTATGGCACTGTACAACATTCCATTGCTACTTATCTAGAATGAAACCTCTTTGCTGACATGTTGGGAGTTGTGCACACTCTTAACAATGTTCTGGTAGAGATTGGAAGACATCTAGAAAGTTATGGAATATGGATAAATGTTGTATTGAAGCATTGGCTAAGATAATTGCATGACTGTATGACATATTTCTTTATGTGTAAGAATTTGTTCTGAAAACTATGAGATGTTTTCTAATCATGCAATTTAATTTGTTGTGTAGGAAAGATCGTATGCCATCTCCTACAAAAGAAGAACTACAACATTTGTTCAGCAACAAAATTATCTATTGAAGATATTGAAGTTCCCAGGATACGGGAAGAATGCCATGATCCGTTGATCATGAAGAACGATGTTTGGGATGCGGTCCCAAGAGCTGAAGGGAAGTCTGTTGTGACTTCCATATGGATCTATCAAGATCAAGCATGCTGCAAACCGTAGCATAGAGAAATATAAAAGTGATGAAATAGAAGATACACCAGATGGATTTCAAGACAACTTTCTTGAATGGTGTAGTTGAAGAAGAAGTGTATGTGGAGCAACCACTTGGTTCTGAGACATGACAAGAAATCATATATGCGCAGAGCTTGGTATGGTAGGATAGGCAGCTTTCTATCCAGTTTGGTCTTTACCAGGAGTAAAGTGGGTTCCAACCTTTTCTACAAGGTTGAGGAAGGCAATCCAGTGATACTACTTTTGTATGCGGATAACCTGGTTGTTACAAGTGAAGATAGATTGATTGTCGACATGCAGCGGAAGCTTGCTGCCGAGTTCAAGATGAAGAACTTGGGGATGCTGCACTATTTGTTTTTGGCTTGGAGATGTGGCAGAGTGCAAATGGAATCTTCCTTGGACAAGGGAAGTATGCAGTAGAGATCCTGAAGAGGTTCGGGATGATGGACTGCAAGGATATGGCCTCACCTATGGCATCGAATCTGAAGCTTCTATGTGATGCTTCATCTGAGCCGGTTGATGTCTCTTTGTATCGTTAGATGATTGGGTCCTTGATGTACCTGACGAACATGAGACCAGACATTTGCTTTGCTGTGAACACATTGAGCCAGTTCCTGACGGATCCGAGGAGTGTTCACCTGGTTGCTGTAAAGCATGTTCTGAGGTACCTGAAGGGTACAGTGGATTATGGGCTCAGGTATGAGGAGAATCAAAAGTTTAACCTGCAGGGTTATGTTAATTCAGATTGGGTTGGCAGTGCTGCAGATAGGAAGAGCACATCTGGGTGTTGCTTCAGTATGGGATTAGGTGTGATCTCTTGGTTTAGCAGGAAGAAGTCCTGTGTAGCACTGAGTACAGCTGGGGCAGAGTATGTTGCAGCTTGTTCAGCTAGTTGTGAGACAGTATGGCTACGGAAGCTACTGTCTGGGTTATTTGATCTCCCATTGGAGGCTACTGGTATCTTCTGTGATAACCAGAGTTGTGTGAAGCTGTCCGAGAACCCAGTGTTTCATGACAGGTCGAAACACATAGAGATCAAATATCACTATATCAGGGATATGGTGCAGAGAGGAGCTGTGAAGCTCCTATATGTTGTGACAGATGAGCAGATTGTAGATGTGCTGACGAAGCCGCTAGCCAGAGTGAAGTTCGAGTACTTCAGAGAGAGGCTTGGCGTTCTTCAGATCGAGGACACTTCGAGGAAGAAGTGATAGACACATTTGTTGAAGCCATTCCAAGCATGTTGGAAGGAGGATTCTTCACATGGCTGTGGATGTAAGCGCTGGATAATGGGCATCAGGATGATGTTCTGGTTTCTTCTTGGATATGATCAGTTGGATCATTTATGTATGTATGCATCATGTTGGATGCAGGATATGATCAGTTGGATCATGTGTATATATTTTTTATATGCATCATGTTGGATGCTTGGACCATGTATCTGTATATGTATCAGGTGGATACATTGTATGATCAGGTGGATCATGTATGATGATATGTATCAGGTAGATACTTGGTATGCATCAGGTAGATGCATTGATGATCAGGTGGATCAGGTATGATGACATGCAGCAGGATGTTGCAGTGATGATCAGGATGATCATAGATGACGAGCTTCAGGATGTTGCTCCAGATGACATGTAGCAGGATGTTGCAGTGATGATCAGGATGATCATAGATGACGAGCTTCAGGATGTTGCTCCAGATGACATGCAGCAGGATGTTGCAGTGATGATCAGGATGATCATAGATGACGAGCTTCAGGATGTTGCTCCAGATGACATGCAGCAGGATGTTGCAGTGATGATCAGGATGATCATAGATGACGAGCTTCAGGATGTTGCTCCAGATGACATGCAGCAGGATGTTGCAGTGATGATCAGGATGATCATAGATGACGAGCTTTAGGATGTTGCTTCAGATGACATGCAGCAGGATGTTGCAGTGATGATCAGGATGATCATGGATACATCAGGATGATGTATGGTGAGTATCAGGTTGATACTCTGTGGCCGTGGATCAGGTTGTGCAGATGAGCATGTAATTCGGTGCCCTGGGAGATTTGCAGATGGTCTTTCAAGGTTTTTCCTATGGCATGTAATTTGGTTCCCTAGGACATCTGGCAAATGCTCTTTCGAGGTTTTGCTCTAGGAGGACATGTAATTCGGTGCCCTGGGAGATCTGCAGATAGTCTTTCGAGGTTTTGCCTATGGCATGTAATTCGGTTCCCTGGGATATCTGGCAGATGCTCTTTCGAGGTTTTGTCCTATGGCATGTAATCCGTTTCCCTGGGAGATCCGATAGGTTGGGCTGTGTGCCCGTAATCAGTCCTGGGATGCTCTTGCGAGGTTTTTCCATGACCACATGTAATTCGTTTCCCTAGGAGATCCTATAGGTAGAGCTGTGTGCTTGTAACAGCCTGGGATGCTCTTTCGAGGTTTTGTGATGCACGTAATAAGTCCTGAGGATTCCACAGTATGACCAGTGATGATGAAGACCTACAGGTGGTGGGCCTACATCCAGTATGAAAAAGGACTGGCTCTGTAGAACTTCCTATGACGAGTAGATTCAGAGATTGATTGAGATAGCAGCAGCAGTGACGATGATGATGACTCGATGACGATTATCCAGTGACGATGATCCAGAGAAGATGACTTGTGCTAGAAGAACTGTGCTGAGAAATACCTTCCTAGTTAAGAGGGAGTGTTGATGTATATGTAACTTTGGAATGTATTTCACATATATGTATATTGTATTCCTATAGAGATGTTATTATTCCTCTATACGGAAGTGTCGTTATTTATATTGTAAGTGTCGTAACTTATACTTGATGGGTTATTAGACCACCTTGTTTGGGGTCGGCCCTGTATAAGTCATGTGGGTCAAAGGGTTATTAGACCACCCTATTGGGGGTCGGCCATGTGGGTCGAAGGGTTATTAGATCACCCTATTGGGGGTCGGCCCAGTCAGCATTATGTTATGTGGTTAAGTTCGAGCCTACATGAGTTAGGTAAAAAGGCAAGTCAAGTCAAGTATAAATAAAGTGCGGGAGGCACTCTATTTGCTCACTCACTTCTCACACATGCACTCAAGGAGGAGTGGCGCACTTATGGAGGAGGAGGATCTGCTGCTAGGTTCTGTCTATCTCTTATGGTTGGTTGTATCATTGCTCTATCTATCTCTGAGGAAGTTATTGGGGTTTTTCACCTTTATGGTTTTCCCCAAGTAAATCTTTGTGTCTCTTGTGTGCTTGCATTATTGTCTCCATGATTGATATGCTGTAGATATGCTGTACATGTTGTTCTCTCAGTTAAGATCCTAGATCAGATTGAAGTAAATTCTGAAAATTTAACACAATTCACCTTCACTCATCCTTAGAAGGTAGAACTTCTTTCTAAGGAAAAAACTTGTTAACTAGAGATTTCAACTGGTACAAGTTCCCCAACTTTTCTCATATATTCTTCAAAGTATATTCTCCGAGACATTGAGAATTACAAAATCTACTAAACAAATTCGGATTCTAATCATTTCCTTCATGTTCATTTTTTTTCCAATCTTCCTTCAACACACTAGTCAGAGTTGTTCCTGGGTCAACTGCAACCCATTGTTCTCAATCCACAAAGAGATCCTCCATTTGAAGCTTCCAAAGCTCAACATTTTTCCCACTGAAATTCTCAATTTCTACCATCGATGTCTTAGTCAATCAGTTTAGCTATAAATCAATGTTTTCGGAAACTCCCACTGAAATAGGTGTACACCAAATCCAGGACCAAGCCAAACCCTTAGGAACAAAGGCATCCCCTTGCATCCAAATATAGATATGATACCAACTAGTGGGTTATGATACCTGTTTATAGTGGTTACGCATATGATACATATAGTTAAACACAATTATACATAAAGCAATGACACACAACACATCAGCATATAAATTACCTTGGAAACCCCTCTGTTGGGGGAAAACCAACAAAACAATGAGCTTTACCACTCATCTATTCATCAACACTCTAAAAACAGTGTTTACAACTGTGATTTACTAGACCATAAATCACACTTCATTATATACCATTATTTGCATAGCCAATACATCTTATTTATAGATGCAATACCACCAACTACTCATTAATGGAAATCCATAACTTCCTAACCACTTTCATCTATTATGTTACAATCGAATTGACTAGGTCAACCTTGGTCAATCACCCATTGAGCTTCTGGTCATTCCATTGACCAGTCAGTTGTCTTCGACCAAACAACTATTCACTCAAGACCAATCAACCAAATTTCTACCATCTACTAACTTCCAACTCCAGTTGAATATCGACTTCAGTCGGCGATTTCATGCAAAGAATATAACATTCCCAGTGCAAGAGTCGTCCTCAGAATAATATAGGAACATTTGTTTTCTTATGGTAAAATTTGATTGCAAGTTTACAATGCCACTAGGTAGTCAATGACACACATAAATTAATTTTGTTCACTACACAACAAATCATTTGCATACCATATAATCATCACTATTAACCATTGCATAAAAAAAGTTTGTCATGCTACTTATCGTCAATATTGATAGTTTGTAGGAACCCTTAGTAGTTCTTAGCTAGCATAGAACAATGCACTTATTCCTCATAATCCTTAGTCATTTACGTTGATATGGGAGGTCCACATAGACATTGCAACATATTTACTATGAAATTCTTCTTCTTGTCTATATATATTTATTTTTCCGTAATTATTCCCCAAAGCATATCGATTAATTGAGCATGTTGTTACATTTGACACAATCCCATCATATCATTAATGGAAGACTTGACCAAACCCTTGCAACTTCGCTCTTTGTGCTTGATATATTCCCATGTGTTCACTCTACCCATATCATTATCCATTCAAGAAGAAAACCCCATCATGCAAATCAAGATTGGATGATATTCTTACATTCATTCTTGATCAACCATTTGCTAGTTTCACACACATGTATATATGAGGTCCTTAATGTAACATCGCACCCCTTTCTCTAGAAGAATGAGTTTTGGCCTACATATGACCATATGGAGGTGGATTTTGAAATTGTACATGCCTATAATATGGCGACCTTCCATTCATGCATGACCACTACGACAACCTTAATGTTAAAATCTTGTAAACTTATAGTCCTCCTTTAATTCAGCAAAGCAACACAGTCAAATCTTATAATTGGCATTAATCTTAAGTGCAACACATTAGATCCTCTTAACCAAGTCTATCAAACCATCTAACACAATTTAAACAAGTGTGTTAAACAAGGCCAGAGCAAAGCAATTCCTAACACAATCCAAAGTACTTCAAATTTCAGCGAGTAGGACAACAAATTCCTCAATTGTGGACAACATGCTAAATTTCTATACTTTACCATCCAGATCTATTGTCCAAAGGACAAACAATTTTACCTCTGGTTCAATGGGGTCTATTTCCACTAGGGAAAAGTTCAATGTAAGCCTCACGAGAACCTAACACAAAAACTAGGTCTTCACACTTTAAAAGCTATACAAACTCAATCATGGCAATCATTCTAATTAGTTACAATAAACACATGTGAGATGCACACGATGATGTTGCTAGTCTTCCCAAATTCTTGACATGACATATGTTAGGGTTTTCTATGACAATGCATACAAAGCATACAAATTAGGGTTTTCTATGACAATGCATACAAAGCATACAAATTAGGGTTTGGCCCACTTTAACTGTGACGAAGGTTGGCAAACCTATGTGCTTATGATGATAACAAAACCTAGATTTTCATAATTTTGGCTCCCACCATGAGTCATGAAGAAGGATAATTGATTCATCGCTATCATCTTTCCCTTCACGGGATTCAGGTGGCAATGGATGCCAGGAACGTACGATGATTTGGGGTGAAGTTGAGTGCCGCCCCAGGAATTGTAAAACAATCGAAATGGAAAGATCAAATTGAAAACTGTACGTGATGTTCCTCTGACATGAAGTGCAATCCATAAGAGTTTTGTTTTGATGTTTGAGGAGACATATAAACCGAGACCCGTGAAGCCAGCGGAAGCTTTTGCATGAAATCCGCCTCCTCTGTCTTGATCTTCATCATATACAGTTTTTTTAAGCAGAAAGCAGCGGCCCGTGAGCCTTCAGAGGGCCCGCAGATTAACATAAAAAAAATATCACTCTGCCTGCAAAAATGTTTATCTATCAATCACAGTGCAGTCACGGGCGTTATGATCAAAGATCTTGGTAGGCGCAGATGCTCTTGATCCCAATCCATTGTGAGAAGAAATGCCGCAATAATGAGAAACCATAGTCAGAGATAACAAATAGAAAGAATCTCCTGTGACGTATGGCTTTGAGATTGATAATCTGACGTTCAATAAGTTAAATCAAACACCATTTGATAATATTCCAGTTTGATAATTAAATTTGAAGAATGCTTTTTAAAATAACAGTGCGATCCCAAGCACCTTCGCAACTTCTCAAATATAAAATCTCTCTCTTTATGAAAAGCACACCAAGATAGCTACGTCAATATCGAATGGATAGAAATATCAATATCAAATGGACAAAATGGTTTCATGTTAATTGATTTTGTGTAATTTATTATTCTGTGTGAATGAGCCATAATCAAACTCAGTGGCCCTTTTGTTGTGATCGATAATGTTGAATCCAGCTATTTAAGTTCTTGTCAGAGTATGAGCTTTCTCTGATTTCTCCCAGTTTTCATTTATATTGTGCAGTAGATGTTTGTCTTTTATACAAAATAGAAGGGTATAATAGTAAATAAAACTATCGATAGGGAGGGTAGGAATTTGAAATCAGAGCAGCCTGTCAAATTTGATGTGGTTTTATCAGGTCAGAGAGAATTTATAACAGTATCATATATGTTTGTACTAAGATGATACATGTTTTTGGGTCAGTTTAATTTCCTCGTGGGTGGCTCTCACACGTAACCATTAACCTGTTGAAATTGAACTGGTGATGATACATGTTTTTGGGTCAGTTTAATTTCCTCGTGGGTGGCTATCACACTTAACCATTAACCTGTTGAAATTGAACTGGTGACATGTGGTGATTTAATTTTCAGAATTGCCAACTACCTTCCCATTCAAACTATCAAACTCTCACCTAAAAATTTCATTTTCAAAGAGCTCTTCTTTCTTACTTCTGCTGCACATTAAAAACTTGTTTAAAATTTCATGACAATAATTTTTACTTTCAGAATTTGCAAAATTATAATTTTTTATTGTCAAATTTAAGATATTTCATTGTTGTTAGGCAAGAGTATGTATGTTTGTTATTGTTGTTGGACAAGAGTTAGAATTTGTTAGACAAAGGGGATTCTTTCCTTCACATTTAATCAATATGTTAACATATTGTTAGACTGGTTGCATGTATATACAATGTTAAGACATTCGAGATTATTATTAATTATTTCAAAGTACTCTCTTTAATTTATCTTTTTTTCTTTGTTTTGTTATGGGTTGTAAAGATTTGACTTTAGAATACATAATATGTTAAATTATTATATATATAATAATTTTTTTTGTTTTACTTGTTTTGTTATGGGTTGTAAAGATATGACTTTAGAATATAATATATTAAATTATTATATATATAATAAATGTTGAAATTAAGTGATGGGAGTTAAGTCATAGAGGTTGAAATATAATGATTTTTTGTTGTAAATAATGTTAAATGTGTTTGTAAATAGTTATAATAAGGAGCTTAAAGCTCAAGCATCTTTACAAAGTTAAGGAAATACCACAAAAATATATAATAATATAATATCCATCAAATATGGTGCATACCCTTGTCTCTTGAAGGTACTACTTTTTGGGCTTATGCTTAGTTAAAAAAGAATTCCATTTATCTTGACTTGAGTTGTCCTTTTGAAATTTATCCATGTTTTTTTGGTAGGGAAGACTACTTATGCAAGACAAGTATGTATTATGCATATTATTGGACTGTTATTGCTTAAATTTTGCACAAATGTGCATTTCGTGACATTTGATATGAAAAGGCATTTTCAATATACAACACATAGCTCACAAAGCTTCATTTTCATCAAATATCAAAATGTGTAATGAAGTTATTTTGCATAGTCAAAATTTTATTGATCCCTGTGGATTCATAAAAGAGGAACCCGTGCAACATCACATACAAAATCCTTCGAAACCACACAAAAAATCTTTCGAAACCCATGTGGTTGTGCATACAAGCGGACTTGTAACTTTTGTGGTGCATTCAAAGCTTCCCAATTGCATTTTGAGCACCAAAGAGGTTTGAATTGGATTCTATCATGTACTTGGGAATTCAACAACCCCATATTTGTACATAAAAGTCACTTCATGGAGAAGAGCATTCACATCTTGAACCAACTCTTTGAAGACCTCCAATTTGGCTATAAAAGGAAGCCATCAGCATGGATTCTATAAGGAAAATTTAGAGCAAGGTTATGCTTCAAGAATTTGTTTAGAATACTTCTCTTACATCCACAATCTTACCATTCATTGGCATTTCAAGCTCCCTTGACTTCTTCCTCAAGAAGTAAGTGTTTTCCTTCATCATTCCAAGTTAGTTTGAGAGAAATTAGAGAGAATTCAAAGAACCTTCCCATAGAGAGTGTTGGATTCCCCTTGGAAGCTACATTCCTCAAAGTGACACCATTGTATTCAAAGTTTTTTCAATGGACATTAATCATTTGGTTGAAGTTGTTTATCTCTTATGTTTTATTCCCATATCTTTTTTGGCAAGTTTGATCTTAGAAGTAGCTCTTGTGTTTGTTGTTATTTGTTTTATGGCTTCAACCTCATAGTATTTGTCATACTAATTCACTCATGTACAGTTTCCTTGGTTGCAACCTACAAGGAAAGGAAATTTAACTCACCATTGAGCCATTTTTCTCACAACATGGAGGAAGCTGTCATCCACCAAATTCCCAGAAACAACATAAAACAAGAAGAGATGGTATTCCGGTGCCTTAAGAATGCAATAAAAAGATGAATAAATAGCCTCTTAAAGGCAGGAACCTCCTTTATAATGTATTTCAAATACAAAACAAGATGATATGAGATGATTACAAACTATATCTCCTTGGTGTGTGGGGGGGGGGAGATAAAAGGTACCATTATCATTATAGAGCCTACATAATTAGGGTCCTTGCTTGCCAATAAAGATAATACTAATATGATAATAGAAATGTAATGTCACAATATATAGGGCTTAACATAAACCTGATTATTCATCATTGTTCATGGATCCTTCTTACATTAGCATTTTTCTCTCATTGTTCAAGAAGGAACATGTGTAATTGCATGGTTGTTACGGTTGTAAATTGGAAAAGACCTACATGGCCTTGTAAGAGCCTTTGGAAGTTAAAGAACAAACCTCAAATCTGGCATTGTTTTCTCTCTCAACTATTACCTTTTTTACTCACCCATTTATAGCCACTAAGTCTACCCACTAAAATCAAACCCTAGGTTTGTGAGTAAATATCTAGAAAACAATGAATTCCTTTTTATGATCAATGAATATTGTTATGAAATATTCACTGATAGCTCTGCATTAACTCTAAGTGTTTCCTCTCTAGTCGAATCACTCATGGAGTCTCTCCTAGAGGAAGATCCAGGGGGACTTCTCAAAGAGTCAATGTGGAGGAATCTTTATGTGCCTTAGAGGCCTCTTATCACCCTCCTATTTTTTCCTCTTCTCATCCCTCCCACTTTTTCAAACTTGCTTAAGTTCCCAATGTAAATATTTATTTCATTATGTCTCATCTTAAAGTTGTTTCCTTAGCAAAGCATGATCTAGTGGCCCTCACCCAGAGCCATGGAAATCTAGATCATAGAAAACTAGAGACCCCTCATAAAAATATACTTGCAACAAAACTTTTGTGGAAGATTCTATTTCATTTTTCTCTTCGATGGAAAGTAAGATCAAGATTTGATCTTTAGAAGTGTCCCATACTTCATGGGCCCAAGGGGCATGTATCTGAACATATGGACTCTAGATTTTGATCCAGAGAAGGACATTCCATTTTTGGTTCCAATATGGGTAAGGTTTCCTCATATTTTGTTGCATTGTTGGAGTGATGAGGATCTAGTTGAAATAGAAACTCATTAAGCAAATGCATTGATAAGTTCCTAAACTAAAGGCTCCAATTTTTTCTTATGCAAGAATATGTGTTGAAGTATATCACCTGGAAAAGGGCCTTCTAAAGATAATAAATATATCCACGAATGGTTGGACACACATTCAAAATATGGATTATGGGAAACTTCTTTTTAAGTATAAAATATACTATGAATGTGGCCATTTTGCAAAGAACTGCTCCAAATCCCCTCCTCAAAAGGTAGGTACTAGGAAAGATGGTGAATGGCATCAAGTAAAAAAGGGACAAAAAATAGCAATACAATCCCATATAGTGTTCGTTTGTCCCTCTCTTCAATGCTCTCTTCAAATCAATTCCAAGTATTTCGTAATCAAACCTTGACAAATAAGCAATGGAAAAAACTCAAGGAATTGCTCAAAAGTCGCTTGGTAAGAAGGGAAAAATTCCATATCCAACTATTCTTGAATAAATATGGATGAAAGACTTGTTGTGGTCACAATATACCCCCTACTTTTCTCTACTTTGGAATAGAAAAGAAGACCCCCCAATGCTAAATTTTTGGTTTTTCGAATGTGACATGAATTGATCTGTGAATAATGAATAATTTAAACGAAGTATGATTGCTTGAATGTTTGTCAATGACTTTAGGATGATCTTTGTCAATGTCACTTTTGTCCCTGAATGACTTATTTGGACTGTTTGACTTAGCGGCTCTCTTCTTTTATCAAAAATTTCTTCGACATGATTGACGTTAGGGGTTTGATAGTGAATTAAGTATCTTAAGCATTATTTATAGGGTATTTTATGCTACTCCCTATCCTCCTATGTGCAGTTTGCAATCATTGTCTCCCAATTTTGCTTGGGGGCTTGCCTTGCCAAGTTTGAAAATTGCATGGAAATAGTCAAGTCAAGATAAGCCACTCTACACATATCTATGTCATGACCTGACAATTGCCTTGTTGTATCGGTCACTTTTTTGGAAATGTTTTTTTATTGATCATTGAAGCCTTTCCTGATTAAATAAATACATGTCGCAGTTTCATTCAGGCTACCACTCTGGTAGGTCTCGTGAGCCATAAACATACTCCTTGTATTTCATGTTGTAAGTGGTTTTTCCTTAGATTAAGACTCTCTCTTAGATTGTACCATCTTTATACAACATTTATTGTCCATTGGTTGACTTGGAGTTGATTTGAAAGCGACTCAATCTTTTGTTAGTTATCAAGCATGAAGTGCACCAGGTGATCAATTGACCTAGTTTGAGGATTAAAATATTTCAACCAGTAACGGATGGTGTCAATCCATGCTAGCACGCAGAAATACTATATAACAAAGATAGTGGGAAAGATGACATAATTAAATTTAAGAAATCCAATTGCGAGAATGAGGCCTAAAATTTCATTAAAAAATGTTTTTGTGTGTAATTTTAGGGATAGGTGAAAGTGAAAATGTTGTCAATGAACTTGGCCATCTTTGCTGAGTATGTCATACATTTCCAATGCAACTTGTGGAATTCAAATCCTGAGCCATAGAAGTTCCAAAACGCCCCTTATGATTTCACGACAAACCCACTCGTTAGGCCGCGTCGCTTAGGAAGTTAGCCCCTTCACAAAACAAAAAGGTTACCGTGTAAATAAATTTTAAATGTTAGTTGTTCATCATTTAATTCAATATGATCTAGGATCTTAACCGAGAGAACAACATGTACAACATATCAAACACAAGAGACAAGAGACACAAAGCATTTCACCGGGGAAAACCATAAAGGTGAAAAACCCCGCAACTTCCTCAAAGATAGAATAAGCACCAATACAAAGATCACAAAGATGAAACTAGCCCAAAAGATAGATGTCTCCAGTAGCTACTCATCCTCCACTTGTGCGCACTCCTCTCTCTCAACTATGCGAGTTGGATGAATGAGTGAATGAGCAAATAGAGTGGTGCAACCACTCTATTTATACTTTAACTTGACCTGCCTTTTATCCTAGTTGGGCCGACCCCTTAGGGGAGTCTAGTAAACCTTCCACTTAACTCATATTGGGTCGAACACTCTAAGGTGGTCTAATAACCCATCAAATATAAGTTACGATACTTACAATAAAACTTGCAACACTTTGCAAATAAATGATGACACTTCCGATCGGAGGAATAAGACATCTCCATCGGGGATGCAATAAAGTACAAATGTAATACATACAATATACAAGTGAATATCTTTTGAAGTTACAAATACATCAACACTCCCTCTTAACTAGGAAGGTATTCTCTTGACACAAGTCATCAATACATATAGGCACAAGTCTTCAATACTGGAGCTGGATCATCGTCACTGGATCACTGGAGCATCATCGTCACCGTTGTTGTACTCGTCATATTGATCACTGGTGTTATCTCTCAATTCTACTCGTCATAGGAAGTTCTACAGAGCTAGCCCTTTTTCATGCTGGATGTAGGCCTAGCCTCCATGTAGGTCTTCATCATCTCTACGAGCGGCCCATCCGATGGAATCTCAGGACTGATTATGTGCATATGCAAAACCTGAAAAGAGCATCCCAAGATTGATTACGAGCTACTACTCAACCTGCAAGATCTCCCAGGACCGATTACATGCAAACAAGCAAAAACTCGAAAGAGCATCCCAGGACTAATTACGAGCTACTACTCAACCTGAAGGATCTCCCAGGACTGATTACATGCGAACAAGCAAAACCTCGAAAGAGAATCCTAGGAATAATTACGAGCTACTACTCAACCTGAAGGATCTCCCAAGATTGATTACATGCGAACAAGCAAAACCTCGAAAGAGCATCCCAGGACTGATTATGTGCCTAAGCACAACCTGCAAGATCTCCCAGGGAGCGATTACATGCGAATAAGCAAAACCTCGAAAGAGCATCCCAGGACTAATTACGTGCCAAGCACAACTTGTAAGATCTCCCAGGGAGCGATTACATCCGAACAAGCAAAACCTCAAAAGAGCATCCCAGGACTGATTACATGCCAAGCACAAACTGCAATATCTCCTAGGGAGCGATTACATGCTACTGCACAACCTGCAAGATATCCACGGCCACAAAGCATCATACGGATGCTCATGATCATACGGATCATCATCACACGTGGTGCATCATACGGATGCACATGATCATACAGATCATCATCATATGGAGCATCATGTGGATGCTCATCACATAGCACTTACATCCACATCCATGGGGAGGACCCGCCTGCCACCATGCTAGGAAGGGATCCTGCATCTATGTCTCGTCACTTCCTCCTAGAAGTATCTTCGATCTGAAGAACACCAAGCCTCTCTCTGAAGTACTCGAACTTCACCCTCGCTAGTGGCTTGGTCAGTACATCTACTATCTGCTCATTTGTTGCAACATACAGGAGCTTCACTGCTCCTCTCTGCACCATATCCCTGATATAGTGATACTTGATCTCGATATGCTTCGACTTGTCATGGAACACTAGGTTCTCCGACAACTTCACACAACTATGGATGTTGCAATATATACAAGTAGCATCCAACTGGAGATCAAACAAATCAGATAATAGCTTCCTTATCCATACTGCCTCACAACTAGCCAAACAAGCTACAACATACTCTACTTCGGCTGTACTCAGTGCCACGCAAGACTACTTCCTGTTAGCCAAGAGATCACACCTGATCCCATACTGAAGCAGCACCCTAAAGTGCTCTTCATATCAATGGCACTGCCTACCCAATACGAATCAACATAACCCTCTAGGTTAATCTTCTGATTCACATCATACTTGAGCCCATAATCAACCGTACCCTTCAGGTACCTCAGAATATGCTTTGCAACAATCAAGTGAACATGTCTAGGGTCCGGGATCCGTCAGGAACTAGCTCAATGTGTTCACAGCAAAGCAAATATCTAGTCTTGTGTTCGTCAGGTACATCAAGGACCCAATCAACTAATGATACATCGTGGCATCAACCAAATTTGATGAAGCATCACTCAATAGCTTCAGGTTCGATGCCATAGGTGTGGCCATGGCCTTGCAATCCATCATACTGAACCATTGTAGGATCTCTACTGCATACTTCCCTTTTCCAAGGAAGATTCCATCTACACTCTGCCACACCTCCATGCCTAGAAAGTAATGCATCATACCCAAGTCCTTCATCTTGAACTCGGCAGCAAGATTCCTCTTCGTATCAGCAATCAACCAATTCTCACCTGTCACAAACAGGTCATCTACATACAGTAGGAGTATCACTGGATTGCCTTCCTCAATCTTGTAGTAAAGGTTGGAATCCGCTTTACTCTTGGTAAATCCCAAACTAGTCAGGAAGATGTCAATCCTGCCGTACCATGTCCTGGGTGCTTATTTCAAACCGTTCAAGGCTTTCTTTAATTTGCACACATGTGTCTCCAAACCGAGTGGTTGCTCCACATACACTTCCTCTTCGACTGCACCATTCACGAAGGTTGACTTGACATCCATCTGGTGTATCTTCCACTTCATCACTGCAGCCAAAGCAAGTACTGTTCTGATGGAAGTGTATCTAGCTACAGGTGCAAAATTTTCTTCATAATCTATCCCTTCTTTCTAGGAGAAGCCACGAGCCACAAATCTTTCCTTGTATTTCTCTATGCTACCATTTGCAGCATGCTTGATCTTGTAGATCCACTTGGAAGTCACAACAAACTTCCCTTCTGGTCTCGAGACCACATCCCAGACATCATTCTTCATGATCGACTGGTACTCCTCGATCATGGCATCCTTCCATTACTGCATCCTTGATCCTGGGAACTTCAGATTCTTCAATATCTTCAATAGGTAGTTTTCTTGAACTTCATTGCTGGAACAAATGTCGTTGTCCTTCTTTTGTAGGTGATTGTACACGATCTTTCCTACAAGTCAAATTCAATTGCATGATTAGAACTTTCTCAT
This sequence comes from Larix kaempferi, assembly GCA_027924585.1. Lineage (NCBI taxonomy): Eukaryota > Viridiplantae > Streptophyta > Pinopsida > Pinales > Pinaceae > Larix > Larix kaempferi. The sequence goes on along the minus strand of BSBM01000001.1, from coordinate 46,275,492 downwards.
AGTTTTCAGAACAAAATCTTACACATAAAGATATATGTCATATGTTAAATTTTCAGAATTTACTTCAATCTGATATAGGATCTTAACTGAGAGAACAACATGTACAGCATATCTACAACATATCAATCATGGAGACAATAATGCAAGCACACAAGAGACACAAAGATTTACTTGGGGAAAACCATAAAGGTGAAAAAACCCAATAACTTCCTCAGAGATAGATAGAGCAATGATACAACCAACCAAGAGAGATAGCCATAACCTAGCAGCAGATCCTCCTCCTCCATAAGTGCGCCACTCCTCCTTGAGTGCATATGTGAGAAGTGAGTGAGCAAATAGAGTGCCTCCCACACTCTATTTATACTTGACTTGACTTGCCTTTTTACCTAACTCATGTAGGCTCGAACTTAACCACATAACATAATGCTGAGTGGGCCGACCCCCAATAGGGTGGTCTAATAACCCTTTGACCCACATGGACGACCCCCAATAGGGTGGTCTAATAACCCTTTGACCCACATGACTTATACAGGGCCGACCCCAAATAAGGTGGTCTAATAACCCATCAAGTATAAGTTACGACACTTACAATATAAATGACGACACTTCCTTATAGAGGAATAATACCATCTCTATAGGAATACAATATACATATATGTGAAATACATTCCGAAGTTACATATACATCAACACTCCCTCTTAACTAGGAAGGTATTTCTCAGCACAGTTCTTCTAGCACAAGTCATCTTCTCTGGATCATCGTCACTGGATAATCGTCATCGAGTCATCATCATCGTTACTGCTGCTGCTATCTCAATCAATCTCTGAATCTACTCGTCATAGGAAGTTCTACAGAGCCAGTCCTTTTTCATACTGGATGTAGGCCCACCACCTGCAGGTCTTCGTCATCACTGGCCATACTGTGGAATCCTCAGGACTTTTACGTGCGTCACAAAACCTCGCAAGAGCATCCCAGGCTGTTACGAGCACACAGCTCTACCTATAGGATCTCCCAGGGCAACGAATTACATGTGACCTCACCACAAAACCTCGCAAGAGCATCCCAGGCTGTTACGAGCACACAGCTCTACCTATAGGATCTCCCAGGGAAACGAATTACATGTGGTCATGGCAAAACCTCGCAAGAGCATCCCAGGACTGATTACGGGCACACAGCCCAACCTATCGGATCTCCCAGGGAAACAAATTACATGCCATAGGACAAAACCTCGCAAGAGCATCTGCCAGATATCCTAGGGCAACGAATTACATGCCATAGGCAAAACCTCGCAAAACTATCTGCAGATCTCCCAGGGCAACGAATTACATGTACTCCAGAGCAAAACCTCGAAAGAGCATTTGCCAGATGTCCCAGGGAAACGAATTACATGCCATAGGCAAAACCTCGCAAGACCATCTGCAAATCTCCCAGGGCAACGAATTACATGCTCATCTACACAACCTGATCCACGGCCACAGAGTATCAACCTGATACTCACCATACATCATCCTGATGTATCCATGATCATCCTGATCATCATCACTGCAATGTCTTGCTGCATGTCATCTGGAGCAACATCTTGAAGCTCATCATCTATGATCGTCCTGATCATCACTACAACATCCTGCTGCATGTCATCTGGAGCAACATCCTGAAGCTCGTCATCTATGATCATCCTGATCATCACTGCAACATCCTGCTGCATGTCATCTGGAGCAACATCCTGAAGCTCGTCATCTATGATCATCCTGATCATCAATGCAACATCCTGCTGCATGTCATCTGGAGCAACATCCTGAAGCTCGTCATCTATGATCATCCTGATCATCACTGCAACATCCTGCTGCATGTCATCTGGAGCAACATCCTGAAGCTCGTCATCTATGATCATCCTGATCATCAATGCAACATCCTGCTGCATACCAAGTATCTACCTGATACATATCATGATCCATGATCCTCCTGATCATCAATGCAACATCCTGCTGCATGCCAAGTATCTACCTGATATATATCATGATCCATGATCCTCCTGATCATCAATGCAACATCCTGCTGCATGCCAAGTATCTACCTGATACATATCATCATACATGATCCTCCTAATCATCAATGCAACATTCTGCTGCATGCCAAGTATCTACCTGATACATATCATCATACATGATCCTCCTGATCATCAATGTATCCACCTGATACAAATACAAAACATATGATATATATCACCATACATGATCCACCTGATACATATACAGATACATGGTCCAAGCATCCAACATGATGCATATAAAATACATACACATGATCCAACTGATCATATCCAGCATCCAACATGATGCGTACATACATACATAAAATGATCCAACTGATCATATCAAGCAGAAACTAGAACATCATCCTGATGCTCATCATCCAGCGCTTACATCCATAGCCATGTGAAGGATCCTCCTTCCAACATGCTTGGAATGGCTTCAGCAAATGTGTCCATCACTTCTTCCTCGAAGTGTCCTCGATCTGAATAACGCCAAGCCTCTCTCTGAAGTACTCGAACTTCACCGTGGCTAGTGTCTTCGTCAGCACATCTGCAATCTGCTCGTCCGTCGCAACATACAGGAGCTTCACAGCTCCTCTCTGCACCATATCCCTGATATAGTGGTATTTGATCTCTATGTGTTTCGACCTGTCATGAAACACTGGGTTCTCGGACAGCTTCACACAACTCTGGTTATCATAGAAGATACCAGTAGCTTCCAACGGGAGATCAAATAACTCAGACAGTAGCTTCCGTAGCCATACTGCCTCACAACTAGCTGAACAGGCTACAACATACTCTGCCTCAGCTGTACTCAGTGCTACGCAGGACTGCTTCCTGCTAAACCAAGAGATCACACCTGATCCCATACTGAAGCAACACCCAGATGTGCTCTTCCTATCTGCAGCACTGCCAGCCCAATCTGAATCAACATAACCCTGCAGGTTAAACTTTTGATTCGCCTCATACCTGAGCCCATAATCCACTGTACCCTTCAGATACCTCAGAACATGCTTTACAGCAACCAGGTGAACACTTCTCGGATCCGTCAGGAACTGGCTCAATGTGTTCACAGCAAAGCAAATGTCTGGTCTCGTGTTCGTCAGGTACATCAAGGACCCAATCATCTGACGATACATAGAAACATCAACTGGCTCAGATGAGGCATCACAAAGAAGCTTCAGATTCGATGCCATAGGTGTGGCCATATCCTTGCAGTCCATCATCCCAAACCTCTTCAGGATCTCTACTACATACTTCCCTTGTCCAAGGAAGATTTCATCTGCACTCTGCCACACCTCCATGCCAAAACAAATAGTGCATCATCCCCAAGTTCTTCATCTCGAACTTGGCAGCAAGCTTCCGCTGTGAGTTGGAAATCAATCTATCTTCACCTGTAACAAACAGGTTATCTGCATACAAAAGTAGTATCACTAGATTTCCTTCCTCAACCTTGTAGTAAGGGTTGGAATCCGCTTTACTCTTGGTAAAGCCCAAACTGGATAGAAAGCTGTCTATCCTACCATACCAAGTTTTGCACACATAAATGACTACACCATGCTGTCTTGAAATCCATCTGGTGCATCTTCTATTTCATCTCAATGCTGCTATCTGCAACATGCTTGATCTGATAGTTCCATTTGGAAGTCATAACAAACTTCCCTTCAGCTCTTGGGATTGCATCCCAAACATCATTCTTCATGATCGACGAATCATGGCATTCCATTTCTTCATCCCAGATCCTGGGAACTTCAATATCTTCAATAGATATCTTTGTTGCTGGAACAAATGTTGTAGTCCTTTTGTAGGTGAAGATATACGGTCTTTCCTACAAAACAGGTTAAATTGCATGATTAGAAACATCTCATAATTTTCAGAACAAATTCTTACACATAAAGAAATATGCCATACAGTCATGCAATTATCTTAGCCAATGCTTCAATACAACATTTATCCATATTCCGTAACTTTCTAGATGCCTTCCAATCTCTACCAGAACATTGTTAAGAGTGTGCACAACTCCCAACATGTCAGCAAAGAGGTTTCATTCTAGATAAGTAGCAATGGAATGTTGTACAGTGCCATAGGCCACTTACCCATGCATATTAGGAGTATACTGTTCATCAATGCAATTATTCTAATATGCATAATACACAACCTAATTCTAGGAACATCAGTATATACATTATTGAACAATTTTATTTAAACAAACAAATATGCAAGAAATGATGATTAAAATACTTATCTTTCTTTGTTCGTTGGGTGGACTCCCTCTGAGTCTTTGCTTCCTTGCAGGAGCTGTTGGAGTCCTAATCTGAAGTAGCTTCTTCTACACCTTTCTGTTGTGGAATGTAGAAAGATGGTCAACTCCCTCTGAGTATCTACATCCTTGTAGATACTACTGAAGTGTGCTCCTTTGCTTTCTTGCAGGAACAACTGGAGTGTGCTCCCTCTTGATCTTTGCTTCCCGAATTACCTGTTCTTGAACTCATATTCATCCTTGGTCCCTATGCATGCTTATTAGTATCATGATTGTGTTATCCTTGTGATCTCATATAAAATCATACATTCATTAGTATACTATTAAAACACAATAATCTCAAGCATGTATAGTCATGATCATTTCAAACATAAATAATAAGCATTAGCATTCAAGGTTTATATAGAATTCTTATGGTTAGTCAAACATACGAAACATAACATGTCTAAACCTGTAATTACTCAAACCTATGACTCTTTGGGTTAGTTGAATCATCAATTAAGATAATGTGCATAAAACCTGTGATTATTCAAACCTATACCTTCATGATTCTTCTGGTTAGTCATATCATCAATTATGGCAAGAAACATAATATGCATACAACCATGATTATTCAAACCTGTGACTTCATGAATAATCATTATCAACAACAGTATAAGATCCTAACCCAAGGTAGGATTCTAGTTTGATATAGGAAAAACATACCTGGATTAGCATGCTAGCTAGTTATGTCTAACGTGCCCATATAATGTCTTTTGGTTCTCTTTAGTGACTTGTGCTAGTAACCTGCATGTCTCATAAGTTAACCATTACAAAACCAAGTTATACATACCTCGTAAATGGATCTTCTATGAGATCCATGACAATAAATGAATCTTTGTCCTCATGTTATCATGATCATATGTTCTTGGACCAGAACATGATTTGTCTTTCTTGGTGTACCTTTCATGTTAGTAGGAAACATAAACCTCATACAACACCATAATGCATTAGTACAATCATAAGTGTCAACACCCTAACCAATGAATATCTTCTATCATGCATTCATAATTTTGTTAAGGTGATACGACAAATCTAAAATCAAAATTGTACTAACTGTAATAAAATTAAGACATACCATAAACTTAATCATGGAAAATATCGAAACATACCTCGATGAGTCATACCTGTTGAGATCGCTTGTAATCTTCTTATGTAAGGCCTTAGCCTCACCTCCCTCTGAAACAGGAACTTCTTTACTCATGCAGATGATCAATCCATCTTCTTCTAGGATTAACCCAATCCACTTGATTTGCAAGAACTGGACCTGGAGCTGGATATGGGTTTGTCAGAGAAACCCCAAAAATTCAAACTTTGAATTTCAAACTTTCGAAAGGATAGAAATATGCGCCTTGATGAGCTGATCAAACTAGTATATTCAGAATTTGAAAACTGCAAAGTTTCACTCCTCAATTTTGCCTTTGAAACTTCCGGATTCACTGGACGTGACCTTGAACTGGGGTTTGATGAAGCCCACTCTTTTGCCCCATCAAAATGTTTGATCCAAAGCTCTAATCTTCTATTTTTCTGAGGAGCTTCCAGCCGTGGTCACAGATTTCAAAAATTCCCATTTTTACAGAAGCCCTAATTTTCCACTTTTCTGATCAAAGTCCCGAACTAGGGTTTGATCAAGCCCGGCCTTTTGCCCAACCAAAAATTCTGATCTTGGTCTCTAAATTTCTATTTTGATGAGTATCATCCAGCCATGGTCTCCGATTACAAAAATTCCAACTTTCTCCAAAGCCCTAAATTCTGGAAGCCATGAATGAAGGTACCAAAAAATAATTCTGTTTTGACAGAAATATGTACCTGATTGTTTCTGGTGTAACTCTGAAATTTTTGATCCACGGGGTCTGAAAAAGTTTCCTGAGATATCCTGACCTGTTATCTTTCCATCCTGATAGGTCTGACCTCATTTGGATTCTCTGAGAGAGAGTTATGCCAAATGTCGCAACGTGACCTGTTTTGGGATAATACAGTAGAGCGCACTTGTACGGAATGCCACGTGTCACTGGTTCAACTTCAGCCTCTAAAAAATGTTTCTGACATAGTACAGACTGTGTACTACCTGTCACTTTTTACGAAATTTCATTTGGAGCTTCCTAGCCCAAGATATGACCTTTTTCCCAAGGTCACCTGATTTTGACTCAGATCTGGAAGAGGCAGAAACCCTATATTGTACAGATCATAAATCACAAAGTACAATGAATTAGAGGTTGTCCTTTGGACACAAGGTACCTGGAGATCTTAGCTTCGTCCTGTAACAATTTCAGATCCGAAATATTCTCCAAAACGGATTTATAGCGAAAGTGCTACGATGACTGGTTTTTGATATATCAAGCCCTAGCATCGTAAGTGGAACAAGTGTCATACATGCCATATCATGCCTTCTTTCAGGCTAGCTCTGATTCCATGTTAAATTTTCAGAATTTACTTCAATCTGATCTAGGATCTTAACTGAGAGAACAACATGTACAGCATATCTACAACATATCAATCATGGATACAATAATGCAAGCACACAAGAGACACAAAGATTTACTTGGGGAAAACCATAAAGGTGAAAAACCCCAATAACTTCCTCAGAGATAGATAGAGCAATGATACAACCAACCAAGAGAGATAGCCATAACCTAGCAGCAGATCCTCCTCCTCCATAAGTGCGCCACTCCTCCTTGAGTGCATATGTGAGAAGTGAGTGAGCAAATAGAGTGCCTCCCACACTCTATTTATACTTGACTTGACTTGCCTTTTTACCTAACTCATGTAGGCTCGAACTTAACCACATAACATAATGCTAAGTGGGCCGACCCCCAATAGGGTGGTCTAATAACCCTTTGACCCACATGACTTATACAGGGCCGACCCCAAATAAGGTGGTCTAATAATCCATCAAGTATAAGTTACGACACTTACAATATAAATGACGACACTTCCTTATAGAGGAATAATACCATCTCTATAGGAATACAATATACATATATGTGAAATACATTCCGAAGTTACATATACATCAACATCATACAGTCATGTAATTATCTTAGCGAATGCTTTAATACAACATTTATCCATATCCTGTAACTTTCTAGATGCCTTCCATCTCTACTAGAACATTGTTAAGAGTGTGCACTACTCCCAACATGTCAGCAAAGAGGTTTCAATCTAGATAAGTAGTAATGGAGTGTTGTACAGTACCATAGGCCACTTACCCATTACTATATTAGTAGTATCTTGTTCATTAATGCAACTTTTCTAAAATGCATAATATACATCCTAAATCTAGGAACATAAGTATGTACATGATTGAACAACATCATTTAAGTAATCATATATACAAGAAATGATAATTCAAATACTTATCTTTGTTTGGTTGTTGGGTGGACTCCCTCTCAATCTTTGCTTCCTTGCAGGAGCTACTGGAGTCTCTGATAGTGTGCACCTTAACCAATGTTGAAAATGGATGAGAGGTTCTTCCATAGATTATTTGTTTTCCAGAGTCCAACTCTGTAGTAGATTCTTCTACTCATTTCATGTAAAACTTCATTTCAATACATATTCTTCATCACTTGAAGAATCTTCATTGTCTTCCCTAGTTCTCTTCCTTGGAGGTTCATCATCCTCTGCAGTGTGAGCATGATGTCTTCTCTTGTTTTTCTTCTTCTTGTGGGAGTTGCTTTTGTTCCTGGTACAATCTCTAGAATAGTGTCCCTTCTCATCACAAGTATAATATCGAATGTGAGAAATATCTCTCATGGATCCTCCAAAGTTATTCCTCTGATTCTGGTGGTGGTGTTTACCCTTCTTGTGATGAGGATGCTCCCTCTTGTGGTTATTCTTCCTGGTGTGTGTTGTGAGAGCCTAGTCTCCATTGTCCATCTTTTCTTCTCGATCTACAATTCAAGCTTCTTCTTGTGACCATTCCTCCCGCAACCTACTGAATGTGATGAGCTTCTTTCTAGCACAAATTCCTTGAATGAAGGAATCCCATGACCTAGGAAGACCATTCAAGGTGGTAATCACAATTTCACCATTCTATATATCTTCTCCCACAGCTTCAAGTTGTTCTTTTATCTAAGGGACCCTTGTAAAGTAGGACTGCATGGTCTCTGCATTTTTTATCTTGACATTCTTCAATTGATTCCTCAAAGTCATCTTTTGATTTTTGTTCTTCCCTTCAAACAGCTTGGTCAAGGAATCAAACATCTCCTTGGGTGTCTTTAGAGAAGACACATGTGGTATGAGATGGTCTTTGATATAATTTGCAATGATTCTCTTGGCCTTGACCAATTTCTTCTTATGTAAGGCCTTAGCCTCATCTCCATCTGGGACTAGAACCTCTTCACTTATGTAGGTGTCCAATTCATTCTCTTCTAGGATTAACCCAATCCTATACTTCCATGCTCGGAAGTTATTAGCCCCTTCAATCTTATCCTCAAGCTTGGTGTGGTGAGACATCTTACCGAGAAACTCAAATGGAAATAAAATATTTAGGTCTTACCACTTTGATTTGTTGAAACTGGATCTGGAGCTGGCTAGGGTTTGGCAGAGAAACCCTAAAAAATTCAAACTTGGAATTTAAAACTTCTATCTGGACAAGGAGATGAAATTGACTGAGGCGAGCAAGCTGGTGTGCTCAGATTTTGAAAACTCCAAAAATTGACCCTCCAAAAATGACCTACGAATTTTGGATCTGCAACTTCTGTCAAAATCAGGTTTTTTGGTTTTTTGGTTTTCTCGTCCAAAAATCAAATTAGGGTTTGAATTTCCCAGAGATTCACCCAACCAAAAAGTTTGATCTTAGTCTCTAAATTTTGATTTTGCTAAGGAGAGAAATCCTATGCGGAGAGCACTCCAAAATTATACTTCTGTCAAAATCCCTAATTTCCCGCAGCAGTGACAAGCCAAAATGAAAATGCTTAGAATCCAAATCTGTTTTGACATAAAGATATTCCATATTGTTTCTAGTGCATCTCTTAAATTTCGGATCCTCAGGGTCTAAAACTTTGGCCTATGGTAGAATGACCTGTCATCTTTCCAACTCCGTAGATCTGAGATTCAATGGATTCCCCATGAGAGAGATATGCTAAGTGTCGCAACATGACCTTTTTATTGGATGAAATATCATAGCGAACTTGTACAGAGTGCCACGTGTTACAGTTTTAACTTCGGCCTCTGAAACTTGGACCTGTGAAACTACAGTCCGCTCCCTAAATGTCACTTTTTAGGGAATTCCATTTGGAGCTTCCTATCTCGAGATATGACCTTTGTGCCTAGGTCACCTGTTTAGGGCTGCATTCTGGAAGAGGCAGAAACCCTAACTTGTATGGATCATATCTCACAAAGTAAAATGAAGCTAAGGCTGAAATGTTTACACAGGGTACATCTGTGTCTGATATTCGGCCTGTAAAAATTTCAGATCCTGAACCTTCGCCAAAACGGATTTATAGCGAAAGTTCCACGATGACTAGTTTTTACTAAACCAAGCCCTAGCTTCCAATTTGTCGCAAGTGCAACAAGTGTCGTAAATGCCATACAATGCCTTCCTTCAGGATAGCTATGATACCATGTTATTTTTTCATCATTTAATTCAATATGATCTAGGATCTTAACTGAGAGAACAACATGTATAGCATATCAAACACAAGAGACAAGAGACACAAAACATTTCACCGGGGAAAACCATAAAGGTGAAAAACCTCGCAACTTCCTCATAGATAGAATAAGCACCAATACAAAGATCACAAAGATGAAACCCCAAAAGATAGATGTCTCCAGCAACTACTCCTCCTCCACTTGTGCGCACTCCTCTCTCTCAACTATGTGAGTTGGATGAATGAGTGAATGAGCAAATAGAGTGGTGCAACCACTCTATTTATACTTTAACTTGACCCGCCTTTTATCCTAACTGGGCCGACCCCTTAGGGGAGTCTAATAACCCTTCCACTTAACTCATACTAGGGAGAAACCCTCTAAGGTGGTCTAATAACCCATCAAATATAAGTTACGATACTTACAATAAAACTTGAGACACTTTGCGAATACAAATGACGACACTTCCGATCAGAGAAATAAGACATATCCGTCGGGGATATAATAAAGTACAAATGTAATACATACAATATACAAGTGAATATCTGTTAAATTTTAAGCATTAATTCACAATACTCTAGGATCTTTACTGAGAGAATAACATATATAGTATATCAATGCATAACAATCACAATAAGCATGACAAGCATCACAAGAATCAAAAGCATGAGAGACAAGAGACACAGAGTTTTCGTGGGGAAAACCCTAAGGTGAAAAACCCCACAACTTCCTCAGAGATAGAGAGAGCAATGGCTCAACCAAAATACACTGAGATAGTCTCCTAGTAGTAGATGATCCTCCTCCTCACTAGTGCGCCACTTTCTAAGTGAGAGAAGTGTGAGTTTCTGAGTGATGCAAATAGAGATCTCCCGATCTCTATTTATACTTAACCTGTTTTCCCAGTTACACTATGGGGTTGACTTGTCTATCTAGATACATCCACAATATAATATATATTTCAGGGCCGACCCCACACATGGTGGTCTAATAACCCATCGGCAAGTACACACACTTGCGACACTTGTCAATCCACACGACGACACTTCCTTATAGAGGAATAACACATCTCTTATAAGGGTACAATAAATATATATGAAATACATTATGAAGTTACATATACATCAACACTCCCTCTTAACTAGAAAGGTATTTCTCGACACAGTTCTACTCAACACAGTTCTACTAGACAAGTCTTCTTCTCGGGATCATCGTCATCAATGCATCATCATCATCATCATCACTGCTGCTTCTATCTCAACCAATCTCTGACTCTACTCGTCATAGGAAGTTCTACAGAGCCAGTCCTTTTTCATACTAGATGTAGGCCCACCACCTACAGGTCTTCATCATCTGTGCGAACGGTCTGATAGAGGTGGCCTCTCAGGACTAATTTTATGTGCAGATGCAATACCAGAAAGAGTATCCCAGGAACATTTATGTGCCTAAGCACGACCGGTAAGATCTCCCAGGACTGATTACATGCATCTCCTCCACAATACCTTTAAAGAGCATCCCAGGAACATTTATGTGCCACAGCATGACCGGCAAGATCTCTAAAGAGCATCTCGGGACTTATTACGAGCATACAGCTCAACCTCTCGGATCTCCAAGACTAATTACATGTGGATAGACAAAACCTTTAAAGAGCATCCCAGGAACATTTATGTGCCGCAGCATGACCGGCAAGATCTCTAAAGAGCATCCCAGGACTAATTACAAGCACACAGCTCAACCTCTCGGATCTCTAGGACTGATTACATGTCTCCGTAGTAATACCTCATCCCAGGACTGATTACGAGCACACAGCTCAACCTATCAGATATCTGAGGACTGATTACATACTACATAGCAATACTGGAAAGAGTACCCCAGGAACATTTATGTGCCGCAGCACGACCGGCAAGATATCCCAGGACTGATTACATGTTATTTGCACAACCTGCCACATATCATCTCTTACCTCTAAGTATCAACCTGATACTCATGATCCAACGGATCATCATCGCATGAGGCATCATCCTGATGCCCATGATCATACTAATCATCATCACTGTACCATCCTAGTACATATCATCTGGAGCAACATCCTGAAGCTCATCATCATGATCAACCTGATCATACAATGCATCCACCTGATGCATACCAAGTATCTACCTGATACATATCATCATACATGATCCACCTGATCATAGAGTGTATCCACTTGATACAAATACAAATACATGATACATATCAACATACATGATCTACGTGATCATACAATGTATCCACCTGATACATATACATATACATGGTCCAAGCATCCAACATGATGCATATACAAATACATACAAATGATCTAACCGATCATATCCAGCATCCAACATGATGCGTACATACATATAAATGATCCCACTGATCATATCTAGCATCAATACGATGCATACATACATACAAATATAAATGATCCAACTGATCATATCCAGCATCAACATGATGCGTACATACATACAAATATAAATGATCCAACTAATCATCTCCAGCATCAACATGATGCATATACAGAGCAGTAACTGGAGCATCGTCCTAATGCTCATCATCCAGCGCTTACATCCACAGCACTATGAAGGATCCTCCTTCCAACATGCTTGGAATGGCTTCAGCAAATGTGTCCATCACTTCTTCTTCGAAGTGTCGTCGATCTAAAGAACACCAAGCCTCTCCCTGAAGTACTCAAACTTCACCCTAGCTAGTGGCTTCATCAGCATATCTACAATCTGATCGTCCGTCACAACATACAGGAGCTTCACGGCTCCTCTCTACACCATATCCCTGATATAGTGATATTTGATCTCTATGTGTTTCGACCTGTCATGCAACACTGGGTTCTCAGACAGCTTCACACAACTCTGGTTATCGAAGAATATACCAATAGCATCCATTGGGAGATCAAATAACTCAGACAGTAGCTTCCGTAGCCATACTGCCTCACAACTAGCTGAACAAGCTGCAACATACTCTGCCTCAGCTGTACATAGTGCTACGCAGGACTGCTTCCTGCTGAACCAAGAGATCACACCTGATCCCATACTGAAGCAGCACCCAGATGTGCTCTTCCTATCTGCAGCACTTCCAGCCCAATATGAATCAACATAACCCTGCAAGTTAAACTTTTGATTCGCTTCATACTTGAGCCCATAATCCACTGTACCCTTCAAGTACCTCAGAACATGCTTTACAGCAACCAGGTGAACACTCCTCGGATCCGTCAAGAACTGGCTCAATGTGTTCACCGCAAAGCAAATATATGGTCTCGTGTTTGTCAGGTACATTAAGGACCCAATCATCTGACGATACATAGAGACATCAACCGGCTCATATGAAGCATCACATAGAAGCTTCAGATTCGATGCCATGGGTGTGGCCATGGCCTTGCAATCCATCATCCCGAATCTCTTCAGGATATCTACTATGTACTTCCCTTGACCAAGGAAGATCCCACCTGAATTCAGCCACACCTCCATACCTAGGAAATAATGCATCATTCCCAAATCTTTCATATCGAACTCAGCAGTAAGCTTCCTCTTAGTATCTACAATCAATCTGTCATCTCCTGTTACAAATAAGTCATCCACGTATAGAAGTAGAATCACAAGATTTCCTTCCCCAACCTTGTAGTAAAGGTTGGAATCCGCTTTACTCTTGGTAAAGCCAAAACTAGATAGGAAACTGTCCATCCTACCATACCAAGTTTTGGGGACTTGCTTCAAGCCATAAAAGGATTTCTTCAATCTGCACACATATGACTCCCTGTCATGTATTTCAAAACTGAGTGGCTGCTCCACATATACTTCCTCTTCAACTACACCATTCAAGAAAGCAGTCTTGACATCCATCTGGTGTATTTTCCATTTCATTGCTGCAGCCAAGGAAAGTACTATTCTGATGGAAGTATACCTGGATACAAGTGCAAAATTTTCTTCAAAATCTATTTCCTCTTTCTAAGAGAAGCCACGAGCTACGAATCTTGCTTTGTATTTCTCTACACTGCCATCTGCAGCATGCTTGATTTTGTAGATCCATTTGGAAGTCACAACAGACTTCCCTTTAGGTCTTGGGACAACATCCCAAATATCATTTTTCATTATTGAGTGGTATTCCTCAACCATGGCATCCTTCCATTCTTTCTTTTCCGTTGCTTCTTCATAACTGGAAGGCTCTTTGTTCATAATGTCATAGAGTAAAGCAACATAGCTGGTATGTGATCTAGTTCTTTTCTTTGCTCGGTGTTCTTCTTCTGGAATGCCAAATCTTTTTGCATCTTGAATGAGATCTCTAGCCCATGCAGGTTTCCTCTTGTGAGAGTTATCTTCATGGGGTGGATCTACAGGTTCTTACGGATCTTCATACTCACGAACAACTTCTGGAATTGCTTCAGTCATGGTAGTGTCTTGAAATCTAGTTTCCTTAGGTTCTTCATAAACCTCGATAGGTGCCTTCCTTGATTTGATGAATGCTGAGTTTTCATCAAATGTTACATCTCTGCTGACATCAATCTTCTTGAACCCTGAAAAGTATATTCTGTAAGCCTTCGATCTTTCACTGTAACCCACAAAGATACCCTTCTTTCCTGAAGGATCTAGTTTAGTCCTCTTTTCCTTTGGGACATGAGTGTATACTGAACAACCAAATATTCTGAGATGGCTGACTTCAGGTTTCCTACCAGAAAAGACCTCTTCTGGTGTCTTGTTGTCCAATATCTTGTGGGGTGTTCTGTTCTACACATATACAACTATTCTAGCTACTTCTACCCATAGATGCATAGGTAGATCCTGGTCATGCAGCATTGCCCTTGCTGCTTCCATGATTGTTCTATTCTTCCTTTCTGCAACTCCATTCTGTTGAGGATTGTAAGGAGCAGTCAACTCCCTCTTAATCCTTGAATCACTACAAAGCTTCTTGAAGTCACCTAAGGTGAATTCTCCACCATTGTCGGATCTGAATGTTTTGATCTTCTTGTCAATTTGATTATCCATCAAGGTTTTGAATTCCTTGAACTTATCAAACACCTCCTCTTTGTTTTTCAAGAATTATACCCAAGTCTTCCTGGAGAAGTCATTAATAAATGAGACATAGTAAACATACCAACTTAGAGAACTGGATGACATGGGACCACAAACATCTGAGTGGATGATTTCCAAGATGCCTTTTGCCTTGCTTTTACTGCTTGGAAATGCCTTCTTAATGTTCTTTCCTTTTGCACATCCTTTGCAAGCACCTTCATGTTTGGTCTTGATTTCAGGAAGACCCTCTACAGCCTTGCTTGCAATTGGAAGTGCCCTATAGTGCATATGAGCAAGTCTTTTGTGCCAAAGTTCACTTGACTCCATGGATTCATGCACCATGGCATGTTCAGGTTGTCCTTTTAATTTATACAAACCTCCCTCTTGCTCTCCAATCACTACTGCATCATCTATGGTCTTTCCCTTTGGCCACATTAGGACTTGGCCATCCACAAATGCAACCCTCATACCTTTTGCATCCAATGCAGAGATGGAGAGTAAGTTCTTCTTGAGCTCAAGTACATAAAGGACTTCTTTTATCTTCAAAGATTTTCTAGAGTCTAGATTATAGGAGGCTTCACCACTTCCTTTCATGGGATATTGATAATCATCCCCAAGTTTCACTTTATGGGGTGATTCATGTTCAGACAGATTTACAAAGGATTCTTTAAACCCGGTCATGTGTTTGAAAGCCCCACTGTCAATTAACCAATCATTACAACCATGGGAGATAGTACCTGTGAGAGCAAATATTAGAACATACTCTTCTTCACTTGATGAGTCATCATTACTATCATCACTTTCTGCCCTAGCCTTCTTCTTTGGAGGTTCATCATCTTCGGCAGCATGAGCATGGTACCTTCTTTTTTTACCCTTCTTCTTCTTGCTGGAGTTGTTGTTGTTGTGGTTGTCCCTTTTGTTCTTAGGACATTCTGAAGCAAAGTGACCCTTCTCATTACAAGTGAAACACCTTAGATCTTTCTTGTCTTTGTGAAAATGATGAGAAGATTTCTTCTTGTGATGGGATAGCTCCCTCTTGAACTTTCCCTTCTTAGTGTGAGCTGTGAGAGATTGATCTTCATTTCCCATCTTCTCTTCTCTTGCCACAAGCCTTGCTTCTTCTTGAGAACATTCCTCCCATAATCTGCCGAAGGATATTGATTTCTTTCTGGCACAGATCCCCTGGATAAAAGAGTCCCATGACCTAGGTAGGCCATTCAAAGTAGTCATAACAATTTCACCATTCTCCACCATTTCATCTACAGCTTCAAGTTGTTCCTTGATCTGAGAGACCTTGGAGAAATAGGATTGAATGGTTTCTCCATTCGACATCTTGACCCCTTTCAATTGATTCTGCAGGGTCATCTTCCGATTTATGTTCTTTCCTTCAAATAGCTTGGTCAAAGAGTCAAACATAGCCTTGGGTGTCTTTAGAGAAGGCACATGGGGTATGAGATGGTCTTTGATAGAATCAGCAATGATTCTCTTTGCCTTAACCAAGTTCTTCTTATGCAATACCTTAGCCTCTTCATCCTCTGGGATAGGGATGTATTCTTTTATATATGAGTCCAACTCATTCTCTTCCAAGATTAACCCAATCCTATACTTCCAAGCTCGGAATTTATCAGCCCCTTCAAGCTTATCCTCAAGCTTGGTGTGGTGAGACATCTTAAAGAGTAATTCAAATGGAAATAAAAAAGATTTAGGTCTTACCACTTGAAATGCTGAAAACTGGATCTGGTCCCGGATTAGGGTTTGTTAGAAAAACCCTAAAAATTCAAAATGTGAATTTCAACTTTCTGAAAGGATAGAAAGGTGCGCCTTGATGAGCTGATCAGCCTGGTGTATTCAGAATTTGAGATCAGCAAAGCTTTACCCTTCAGATTTTCCGTTTTGTCTTCCTGGGTTCACTAGGGAGAGCCCTGAATTAGGGTTTGAGTTTCCCGGAGATCTACCCAGCCAAAAATATCGATCCAATGCTCTAAACTTCGATTTTTGCAAGGAGCTTCCAGCTATGTCTTTAGATTTCAGAAATTACTATTTTGTGGAAACCCTAATTTTTAGGGCCAAATCTAAAATTGCTCAAAATTGAATTCCGATTGGACAGATAGATTATCCTTGATGAGTAGAGTCAATCTACTATACTTCTTTTCCAAAATCTGTGGAGAGAAACCCAATAAACAAGAAACTCAAGTTTCCGTCACTGCAAAATGTCTTCTTCTCAAGTTAGCTCTGATACCATGTTAAATTTTGAGCATTAATTCACAATACTCTAGGATCTTTACTGAGAGAATAACATATACAGTATATCAATGCATAACAATCACAATAAGCATGAAAAACATCACAAGAATCAAAAGCATGAGAGACAAGAGACACAGAGTTTCCGTGGGGAAAACCCTAAGGTGAAAAACCCCACAACTTCCTCAGATATAGAGAGAGAAATGGCTCAACCAAAGTACAACCAAAATACACTGAGATAGTCTCCAAGTAGCAGATGATCCTCCTCCTCACTAGTGCTCCACTTTCTGAGTGAGAGAAGTGTGAGTTTCCAAGTGATGCAAATAGAGATCTCCCGATCTCTATTTATACTTAACCTGTTTGCCCAGTTACACTATGGGGCCGACTTGTCTATCTAGATACATCCACAATATAATATATATTTCAGAGCTGACCCCACACATGGTGGTCTAATAACCCATCGGCAAGTACACACACTTGCGACACTTGTCAATCCACATGACAACACTTCCTTATAGAGGAATAACATATCTCTTATAAGGGTACAATAAATATATATGAAATACATTCCGAAGTTACATATACATCAACAATATCTTCCGAAGTTACAAATACATCAACATTAAATATATGTGCTCTATTAGAAGCTCCATTACATTAAATATGTCAAGAAGGTGAATTTTAACATAATGTTGAAATGCTCTAAGTCAAAGTAGCGTTCCTTATATCAAGGTGGTCAAAAACTAGGCATTTGTTTGCTAATCCCCCTTCTGCTGGAAACATGTCCTTACTTGCTTTTTATGTTTTTCAAATTGAAACAAAAGGGGGAAATGATTTTAAAACAAAAGAAATAAAAATATATGCATATACTAATAAATATTAGATTGGCATCTCTTAATGTTGCAAACACCCTTTTTCACTCAAAGGTGCATTAGTTTATTATTTAATAACATGGGAAAAGTGCGTACCTTTTTATTATATAATATAAGCCCTCTCTTAAATACGCACATCCATGGCTTAATGGTCGTGTAAGGTATTACAACCATAGTTCGTAATTGGAGTAACATGGAGGTCACATATAAACATAACCCATCGGCTTATCTCATATATTATAAAAAAATAATAATAAGACTATTTTGGGAGAGGATAAGACACTACAAAACTGATTTTCGGGAACCACTGAAATGTCGGAGATCAAGTGATAAATTAAACCGATATGTCGGCAAAAAATGAGTTTGGTAAGCGTTGTGTTGGCCAAGTTTTTTTTTTCACCAATTAGAATGCTATACTTGATATTCACATGGAATCAAAGTACACATGATTTGTTCATCAACATGCACGATCATAATCCTATAGTAGTAGGCTAACTGTCTCCCATGAAGGAAAAAACCAAAACAAAACATATACATCTAAACAAAAAGTGTCAAAAAGAAGCGATGTAGAAAAACAACTACCCCAACAATCTAAGATTTTGGGTCAAAGATCATCCAATTATAATTCATACATCTCACTTTTCCTTGATCAGGCCAGAAATAAAACATAGTGTTGGATAACCATGCATCCAAATGCATAGAAGGATACAATGGAAACCATTTCAAAACTATAATAGACAGTTCGGAAAAGATACAAGCATCTCGTAGAAAACTACTAGAAGCTTACCTCTGGAAGAGAGCTTCGAAAAAGGGGATCTCACCATCAAATATTAGGTCTCCATTGGACCATTCTTCAAAGTACAATATCCCTTCAACACAACGAAGGGATTTCTTTGACAGATAGACCGCTACACCATTGAATTCATGATAGACATGCTATAAACTAATCAAGTGAAAAGAGGATATATAATGCTTGATTTTTTCCTTCCACCAAAGGATATTGATCACCTTTATCCTTCCTCTATTCTGAGCCCACTTCGGGATAATCTTGGAGTCACCCAAAATCTGCAAGATGACAATGTCTTTTGTACTAGCAAAAATATAAAAGAACTCCTAATGCAATGAGCTCACTTCTAGTGTTAGTTCCTTTCCCACATCCTAGAAAGAGTTTAAAGTCTTGATTTTGATTGAGAGTGAGAGTCATCTCGGCTCCTAAACATCACTATCGTCCTGGGACGCACCATCAAAGAACCCATACAACTAAGTAAGTTCAATCACTAGCTCCTTGGATGGGTGGGGATTTTTAAAAAGACTGGACAAGTGGATTTCATGGAAGGAGGCCACAACATTCATAGCCATTCGCAAAGGATTGCCTTTTTTCCCTTGGAATATAATGGCGTTCCTATGAGTCCACAAATACCAAGAAACAAAGACTAGGAGTGATGCCATCACTTTTGAAGAGGAAACCCAATGAAATAAATTATGATCAAAGGTAGCATCATTCCATCCCTTGGAGCTCTGGAGATAAATGAGAACCTCGATCCATATATGTCTGGTGAATGCGTAGCCACACATAATATGGTCATTGGTTTCCTCCTCCTTTTTACATAAGCAATAGAGCCCAAGACCTTGCCATCCTTTTTTTTTAATTTCCCCAAGTTAAGATCATCCCTTCCAATGGGAGCCAACAAAAACACTTTAGATTTAGTGGGAAATTCCACTTCCAGAGTCACTTATACCACCATTTAACCTCGCAAAACCCTTTAAACTCATAAATTGCTTCTTATGCTCCCTTTTCGGTAATGATACCTTCTTTCGTATTCCACGACCATAGTAAGGAGTTATTTTCAGTATTAAGAAATATGTCGGAATGATAAATCCCATTTATAAATTGATTCCACTCCCCATGGAATTGGAAAGGGAGATTTAATTCAGCAGTGCATTTCCAACAATGTATGCCTCCTTCATCCCCATACGAATATAGATATGCGAGGACTATGATACCTTTTGACTTAAGATCATCTATCAGATCGGGTTGCAGTATTGCAAAATCGACTCCACCTATGATTGGATCCATACCAATCTTAATCTCCAAACCGTTCCCAGGTTTCCACACAAGCCATTCCTTAACCAATGGTAACGACTTAAGTAAGCATGCCCAAATGTTTGATACATGAACAATGTTAGTATGAGAGTTGCGCATCAAGTCCACTATAGGAACATTCCCCATATATTTGGATTTAATGACCTGACTCCATATGCATCTAATAAAGAAGAATCACCAGATGATTTTCGTAGCCAAGGCTTTGTCGAAGTCAAAAACATTTTTGAGACCCTAGCCTCCCATCCTCTTTGGACAAGCTAGTTTTTTCCAGTTAACAAGATACGTCTGGTTTGATTGCCCGACCATAAGAAGGGAAAAAAATTTGGCAAACATATTTTAGTATATATACTGGAATATTTTCCAATGGCTACCAGTATAAGAGAATTTTTTCCAACACCGCTTTTCCTAGTGTGAGTCGGCCTCCCAAGGACAACCACCAGTGACACCAGTTATTTAATCTTTTGTCGATTTTCTTAAGGATCCAGATACAATCAAATTTAAGATAATGATTTGGTTTTAGGAAATAACCGATATATCTTAAACCAGATTCCAACTGATCGGTCTTATAGGGAAGGATCGACTAGATTTGGGATATAAAATCTTCTCCAACACCCACAAGAAGAAGAGTAGACTCTTCCTTGTTTGTTTCCATTCTTGTGGCTTCAAAAGAGGTATTTAAACATTCTAAGAAAGACTACCAATCCTCTATCACACCTTGTCCAAATATAAGGGCATTGTCTACAAAAAGAAGGTGAGTAAGCATAATGAAGTATGAGATATTAATCCCGTTGAAAGCTCCTGCCACCTTGGACTTATGCAAAAGTAAGCTTAACCCTTCGATAACAAGAATGAACAGCCAAGGCGATAGTGGTCAGCCTTGGTGTATCCCTCTAGAGCTATTGAAAAATTGAGAGGACACACTATTCACCAGGACGGAGAAATTTTCCGAAGTGATGCATCCCATAATCCACTGGACAACCTCAAAACTGAAACCAATTTGGAGAAGGACCAGACTTAAAAACCCCCAGTCAACCCTGTCATAGGATTTTTCCGAATCAAGCTTTAACACCACTGATTTCATTTTTTTATTTGACCGAATGTAATCATTCCTATGCAATTCCAATGGTATCTCAAATATTCCTATCCCCCAAGAAGCCAAACTATTCCTTGGACACAAATTGAGAGAGGACTGGTTTGAGTCGCGATGCAATAATTTTTGTTATAACTTTGTAAATCAAGTTGCATAGGGAAATAGGATGAAATTCATCAAAGGTCTGGAGATTATAGGAATTGGGAATAAGGGTTAAAAAAGTGGCATTCAAGGCCCCACTATTAGAACCTCTTAAATGGGATTCTTCCACAACTTCAAGCAAGGCTAGCCCCATCAAATCCAAAAATTCAAGGAAGAATTCTACTGTCCAATTGTCCGGGCCTAGACTCTTTCCTTTAGCAAACCCTTTTAAAACCACTGTTAACTCTTGGATACTGACAATCCCTGTCAATTTCTTGCCTTCCTCCAGGAAAAAGAAACATGGATAACACTTGACCAATTCCAATTTTTTTAGGATGGTGTTCCTCCCCAGGGATTTGAAAATGTGTTGAAAGTGTTTCCTTGTGCCCTCCTCCAACTCTTGTTGGTTTTTAAGGGTTCTACCCTCATTATCACTCAATTTCCAAATAGTGTTGACAACATTCCCCTGATTTTCATACCAGTGAAAGAAAGTTGTATTTTGATCACCTTGAGAAATCCATATTGATCTACTTTTTAACCTCCAACTTTCTTCTTATAATAACAAAATATTATGTTTCCTTCTTTCTAGCTCGTCGACATAGGATTTTTCAGCACTAGATAGTATTCCAGAAATGTTTGAAGAGTATATAAAATTGGTTTTACTTTCAATCTCAACAAACTCCTTTTGAGATCATTTTTCTTTTGCTTCTCCCAGTTTATGATTGCCTCTTTGACTTCTTTGAGTTTGGAATTCATAATCTCCATTTTGGAGTCAGTGGGAAAAACATGGCATGAATTCCAAGTGTTTTTAATGATATCCTTTAACTCATCATCAACAATCCAGGTATGATTAAATTTGTAGGGATACTTAGGTTTGATCATACTTGAATCAAGCTCGATGAATACCGACATGTGATTAGATATAGGAACATTTGAAGTCCAAGAGCAGAAATGAGCCACTGACTCAGATAGTTTCCTTTCAATAAGGAGCTTATCCAAACTTTTGGCAATCCCAAGATCTCCCACTCTATCATTTCGCCACGTCAAAGATAAAGGAGCTGGAATCATATCTAGCAGGTTTGCTTCTTGAAAGATGTTAGTAAAATACCCTGCTAGAGGATCTGTACGATCCCGAGCTCCCCTCATTTCATCCATCGATATTGTTAGGTTTAGATCCCCTACCACTACAAGGAAAGCCTCTTTCAGGATACCTGTCTCCACGATATCATCCCAAAAATCATGTTTGTTTTGGTATGGTCCATAGACATTAATAATCTTCAAGGGTTGATCAAAATTCCTCACATTACCTTCCAACATAATCCCACCACACAAAAGGCAAGGTTCAAAAACTGCATCTGACGGATCCCATGCCCAGAGTAACCCCCCATACACTCCATTTGAATCCATGGAGCACATATCACATCCTAGTAATAGGTTTGTACAAATGCTCTGCGCCTTTTCACCACATATCATTGTTTCCTAAAGAAGTATCAATGTTGATTTGGTTTCTACAAATAGTCTCTGGAGGGCCCGTTGTTTGGGACGCCCTCCAAGTCCCCAAACATTGAGGGTTATAATAATCATTTGTGAACCCTCGCAAGGGTTGTTTGTGCTCTAAGCGCCCTGAAACCACCTTGGATTCTACCAACCAGAAAATCCTTTGAAGCTACACCCACTACTTTATGCACTATATTATCCAATGGGGATGGTTAGGTGATAGTGGATAAACCACCTTTGACCGCTCCTTTGAGGGAATGTTTACCCTTACGGTTTCTTTTCCCTACACCATCTTGCACTACTTCCACATTTAAATCCACAACTGCGGTAGCAGTTTGAGACTCTTCAATGGACTTTTTCAGCTTTCCCAAATAGACTTATAAGGGAACTTTTAAAAGAGCCTTTTTATAAGAGGGGATGAAATATGAAATAAGTTCAATGTCATCAGGAAAGAGGTCTTCTGGGTGATGGTCTTGAGAGGAAATCAACTGGATTGATTCAACACAATAACCAGAGTTCCAAAAGAGGTTAGGATGCTCGAGAGACAACCTTGATTCTTTACCGACATTAGAATCTATATATGGGCTATAGGATAGATTCTCAACTTGGTCTGTATTTAAATTTAATAGGGCCTGAGGTTGATCCACCTCTCCAACTAACCCATTATTATCGACAATTGTTACTTCTTGACTATCAGGAATGATGATATCCACATTACTGTGATTTAACATAGGAGAGGGCTTACCGGAATTCATGAGACCTTCCCTCTCGACTACAATAGCAGCACAAATTTTAGTGTCCATGTTGAGCTTCACATCCATGTTTCTTTTTTCTTGAAAAAATATCCTCCCCAGGGACTCTGAAGAGGTCACTAAAGAGTTATTCCAAGATCTGAAAGGGAAGGAAGAATTCAAATGTCCTGTGTTCCTACAAATGGAACACCTAAAAGGAACTTTCCAATAATCTAGCTTCTAGGTAAAGGAAATTCCTTTCCATTCTATTTCTAGCTCTTCGAGAAAACCCTAGATAACATCCATTTCGACCAGGATTTTTCCAAGACGATTGTCTCTACCTGAGAGAATGGTTTCTTCAACCAGTAAGAACGGACCCAAATCATTTCCCACTACTTCGAAACCACCTATATTCCACGAAGCCAACGAAAAACCAGGCATGAGAACCCAGATATTTTTTAGGGTGAGCTGCTCCTATTCTAGGTCAAAGTTTAGGTGACACTTTTTAAGCATAAGAATTTCATTGCCACGTAGCCAAATCCCTCCTAGAACCTTCGAGGCATCCCTTTCCAAATGAAAATGGAATCCATACCAACCTTTGGTGAGGAAAGAGACCTCTGGAAGATGTTCCAAAACAAGTTTCCCCGTATCCTCCATCCATGAGTCTTTTGGTGGAGTCCATGGGCCAAACTTCCCAACCAAAACCCCAAGAGAGAGTTTTGTCAATTCTTCCATGCCAACATCCTTTCCAATCACTAGTTTTTGTCTCGCTACACTTGTTATTTGAATCTTTTGCTTCCTTTTGCTCAGATGATGTATGACCCCACTCTGCACAGCTAAAGGTCTAGAGTCTTCAGTTTTTTCTTGAGCACAGGTTTTTGGAGGGGAGGTTTCTAAAGCTGATACTTATTTCCCTTTCCCTTTCTATGAGTATTTAAATGAGGAAAGTGTTGTCACCATTTTGGTATTGTTGACTCAATGATCCACAAGCCCCCAGGTGCACGAGGTGGACAACGGTTCGACTGAATGAGTCGGATTTGTTATGGAGGAAGCATAAGAAATAGAATAAGCAAAGTAGAAATACATTGCGCACATAAACATACATTCACGGATAATATGAAGGAATGCGAACTAATTTCTCTATTACTGGATGTAAAGATCATAAAAACTGTATATTACAATATTTTACATGCTTATATAGAGTGTTGAGATTCTTGGGTGCTTTCCTGTTACGTTCAGTTACAAGAAAAGTTAGAATGGTTTCGGAAGTTCAACCGTTACAGTCTACTGGAAGACAGAGACACAATCTGTCGAAGTTCGAAAGTCGCAAGTCGATGCTGCATGCCGACGTCGCGAGACTGTTGAGGTCGTTGAACTTGTCGAAGTTGTTGATTTTTTTGAAGTCGTGTCGATTTCAGAACTTTTCAAAGTTGTGTTGAAGTCGATGAACTTGTCGAATTTGATGTTAGCATCCAACAAAAATGCCAACTACTGGAATGAATCAGACCTCCTTCCTTAAGAGGTACCCATTGTTTGCTCGGTCAAGTGAGGAAACTTGTTGGTCAATTCAGTAGCAGAGTACCATTTTCCTTGGGATGGGAGTTGTCCGACTTTGGAAACCTGAAACAAGGGAATTGTGTTCGTCCTTGTACGGCATACTCATCATCCCATGATGGTGTCGCAAGGAAGAGGCTCATGAACATCTAGATGGATGTCTTCTAGTTCTGCTATTTGCAAGTCATTATGTTCCAATAGTGGTGCATGGTATGGTCAAAGGAAATCCATGTTAAATACTAGATATAGACCCAGGCATGAAGGAATGTCGAGATAGAAAGCGTTTTCTCCAATCTGTCGAAGAATACTGTATGGACCATATCGCAAAGGTTTCGGTTTCTTGTATGGTCCAGTGAAACGTTCCTTCTTGAGATTTAACCATACCTTATCCCGAATTTGAAATGAATGAGGGATACGATGCTTGTCGTGTCGGGCCTTAGATTTTGCGTTTTCTCATTGCAAAATTTCCTATGCTTGTAGCTGGATGTCGTGGATTTGATCTCAAAACTTAAATGCTTTATCAAGTTCCCATTGGTTGTGTTCGGTGTCGAGGAACTAATCAAGTCAATAGGCATTGAGGGTTGAAATCTGTAACAGATCTCAAATGGACTCTTTCCTATAGAGTCGTGCTGAGCACGATTGTAGCTGTGTTGTATATATGGAAGACTGTCATCCCATGTTCGTCGATGCTTGTGGTTGTACATCCAAAGAAAATATACTACCAAGCAATTCACAACTTCTGTCTATCCGGTTGTCTGAGGATGGAAAGATGTCGACAATGAGAGTCTTGTGTCGAGCTGCTGCCAAAGAGTCTTCCAAAATATGCTGAGTAATCTGGCATCTCGGTCGGAAATTATGGTTGTTGGTAAACCATAGTGTTTCCAGACATGTTTGAATAAGACCTGAGCAGTTTGCTGCGTTGTCGTAGTCTTCTTGCATGGAATGAGAATGGCCATCTTGGAAAATATGTCGACTACTACTAATATTGCGTCATGCTAATGTTTCATAGTATGATATCCCGTCAAGTAGTCCATATAAATAGATTACCATGGTCGACTAGGAACTGGCAAAGGTGTGTACAATCCATGTCGTCGATTAGGCGATTTAGCAATGGCACAAGCCACACATGATCGAATGTACTTGTTGACATCGGTTTTAAGTGAAGGCCAAAAGAAATACTTCTGGAGAATAGCAAGGGTCTTTGCTACTCCAAAGTGTCCTGCAGTCTTGCTATAGTGCGCGTTCCAAATGAGTTGTTGTCGATGCTCACCGGTCGGTACACAAAGTTGTCCAAGCTTGTATAGCAAGGTATCTTTCAGTAAATAGTCAGAGGTCGACGACTTGTCAATATGAAGTTATCGGTAGAATGGTGAAAATTCGATGTATTCCTGATACAACTGAGGCCAAGTAGTGGTGTCATATCCCTGCATACTCATCACTATAAAAAGGAGAGTAATGGGTGGTCAACTTAGACAATCGGCGGTGACATTGGATTTACCTTTCCAATACTTAATTACCAACTAGAATTGTTGTAGGTAATTAATCCACTTGAGTTGTCGAGTTGTTTGTAACTTCGACTGGGACGGGGCAAAGTGTAAAGGCTTGTGGTCAATGAGGATGATCGTTTCCTTTCCAAGGATGTAATGCCTCCATTGCTTGAGAGCTTGCACAATGGCGTACATTTATTTTTCATATGTCGAATATCTTCTAACAGTGTCATTAAAAGTTTTGGAATGAAAAGTGACTGGGTGACCAGACTGAGTGATCACTGCGCCCAAGGCATAGTCTGATGCGTCTATCTCAATCTCAAAGGGCTGATGCAAATCAGGTAACACAAGTACTGGTGCAGCGTGGAGCTTGTGTTTGAGTTGTTCGAAATATTCTTGTTGTGTCGGTGTCCATTTGAAGACAGTTTTCCCATTTCCTTTCGTCAACTGATTCAAGGACCAGGCTATGTGACTGAAGCTGAGTATGAATCGTCGATAGAAATTCTCCAAACCAAGAAAAATTCTTAGTTATTGAATGCTTTGAGGAATGGGCCAACCTTTGAGAATTTGTACTTTGTCTCGGTCAACGAGAATGCATGCAAAGTCAATTACAAACCCCAAATATTTGATGATTTTCATTGCAAAGGAACATGTGGCCATGTTCAAGTAGAGTCGATGTTGTTGGAGAGTGTCGAGGACTTGTTGAAGATGTCTAACATGTTCTTCCCATGATTGACTGAAAATCAATATGTCGTCGAGATAGACAATGACCCATTGATGAAAGGTAGAAGAATGTTATCCATCTACTGCATGAAGGTCGCAGGTGCATTTGTTAAGCCAAAAGGCATGACTAACCATTCAAACAATCATGCCTTGATCTTTAAAATCATTTTCCATACATTTGAGGGCTCGATTGGAATCTGATGATACCCTGACTTCAGTTCGATCTTAGTAAATAATTTATCACCTTTCATACAATCGATGAGCTCATCTATCCGTGGTGGAGGGTACCTATTCTTCACCAAAATTTTGCTGAGGGCCCTGTAGTCGATGCACATGCACCATGTCCCGTCTTTTTTTGGAACGAGGACGAATGGACTTCCACAAGGAGAGGAGCTGGGTCGGATATGACGTTTATCGATCAAATATTGGATTTGTCTACGAATTTCTTCATTTTCAAGAATGGATCTTCTATAAATATATGTGTTAGGTAACGAAGAACCAGGAGCAAGTTCAATAGAGTGTTTTAACTGGAAATGTCGAGGTACTCCGTTTGGAACTTGGAATAGGTTCTGGTACTCATCAAGCATATTGTCGATCTGCTGCTTCTATCGGGAGCTGCATTGGTCGGTGACTCGACTAGTTGCTACAGTATTCCTAGAATGTTGCGGCTTTATCATAATCAATGCGAACTTATGAGCATGATTGATGAGATTCTTCATTTGTTTAGCAAGTATCAATGCAACCATTGGTGTAGGTCGTCATTCTGGTATGTTGTACCGTTGATTCTGAATTCTGACAATCACATTCAGTGGTTGTGACTGGTAAATTTCATGGCGATCCCATACGTAAGGCTTCCCAAACAAGGCGTCGGCTATGGAGAGTGGTGCCACATCGCAAATTAATTCATCTTCAAAGGGCTTTATGAAGTAGGTGAGCTTGCATTGTCAAGTGATCCTTAGCTCTTTTCCATCCTTCATCCAACCGATGTTGTAAGGTTGAGGATGCAGAGTGGTAACAAGACCTAGTTTCTTCACAAGTTCTTCAACAACAAATTTCTTCTGGCTTCCATTGTCCACAATCAAATGCAATGGATTGTTTGGAACCCATATCTACGTATGGAACAGGCGCTTTCATTCCTCCTCGTCGACGATAGTCGATGCTACTGGAGTTGTCGATGTCGATGTCAAAAGAGTAGTTTCTTCTGGGTCAAATTCTACCACAGTCTTTTTGATTTAGTAGCGAAGCTTTGTTTCTTATTTCATATGCTATATCTATTCTTCTTCTTTCTAGGAGTAGTGAAATTGGAGTTACATGAATACCAAGACTATTCTCATATTTATGCTTTCATTTTGTCAATTGTTTGTTTGCTTCTTAACATAGATATTTGAATTATGAATATGGATGTTCAATTGTGATTTCACTACTCACCTTCTTAATCTCACTCCTAGCTAGGATATGTTAGATTAGTTTAAAACCTACTTTTAGAATAACTCATTTTGTTTTTCACCCTTTAAAAATAAAACCATAAACAATGGACCAGGTTGCGAGCGGTGAAACCAAATAAGCAATGGTTGTTCGGCCAAAATCCGGATGAGTTCCCTATTCGAAATGGCTCACTGTCTAATTGGTACTTCTTACGAGGGAGAACCCCTAATGTTGGCCATGGGTCATTTCGACCCATCAACAAGACTCTCACACACTAGGCCTTCCTCTAAATCCATATCAAGTAGTAAATGCCTCTCAATCAAAGATCCCATCTACTCCAAGCACTATAATGACTATAATGAAAGCTAAGCAAGGACAAGAAGAAGAAACGGAAGAATCTGAAGAAGAAAATTACCCACTAAAAAACGAGGAAGGGAATCAACTAAAGAGAAGAGGAAAGAGAAGGAATCAAAGGAGAAGGTACTAGGTTTTCAAAAAACTATAGATGGTACACTAAATAGAGTCACTTCAAACATTCCAAGCAAAATAAAATCAAATAATAAAAAGGAATCAATATCCCTCCCATCCAGTGGATAATGAACTTGGTTTCCTAGAATTGTAGAGGATTTGGAAGTAAAAATAAAGTGGAAGCAATAAAGAATCTAGTCAAGGAGAATGACCTTCCATCCTACTCATCCAGGAGACCAAAATGGTAGCTAAAGAAGTGGTAAATGTAATAGTAAAGGTTTAGAACAAAAGTGAAGGAGAAACAAGCAGATTTTGAGAAGCCTTATGAGGGATAGCCAGCTTTTGGGATCTTAGAATCTACAAGAAAATTGAATAGGTGGAACACAACATTGGAAAATGGTGGGATTGGAAAACATAGCAACAAAGGAACTCATAATATGAAATAGATATTATGCTATCAGATATGGAGAAATGTATGAGTTCTTGATATCGTTATATACTCTTCAAGTAGATATCTAACACACGAGATCATTGTAGTTGGATATTTCAACACCACTATATCTCAAAAGGAAAAGCGTGGAGGTAGTATTTTAAGAGACTCATTCGAGGAATATTTGGAAGACTTAATCTCAAACTGGGATCTATTGGATAACCTACCAAAGAGATAATTATATACACCTAGTTTAATTGCAAGTATGGACTAAGGCACATCCCAACTACATTAGATAGGTTTTCAATCCATAGTTAATTTTTTCTTAATCAAATATCTTTTGAGTCCAAGATTCTTCCTCATGCAACCTTGAAAAATCATAAGCCTATTTGACTTATAACTCAGGAGGAACCAAAACTAGGTCTAATCCTTTTATGTTTTAATCCTTTATGGTTTCATGAGAAAGACGATATTGGCATTATTCATGCTTCTTGGAATAATCCAATTCAGGGATCACATGTATATGTTGGGAATAAAAGTTAAGAGAAGTTAAAAGAGGATTAAAGAGTTGGTCCAAAACCCATTCAAGTTGCCTTCAAGTAGGAGAAAACAAGCTCAATCCAAACTAGAATATTTACAAGCAAAAATGGAAGGTTAACCCATTATGAAAGATCTCTTAAAAGAAGAACAAGCACTTAGCCAAAAAATTCATCAATTGCTCAGGAAAGAAGAGGAAATGTGGCACCTAAAGTATCAAAGTACATGGACCAAAGCAAGGGAGAGGGATACAACTTATTTTTATGAGCAGACAAGAGGAAGAATCAACAAAATGCAATCAAAGAAATACAAGACTCGGAGAGTAGGAAGTTAATTGATTTCAGTGTTATCAAAGAAGAAACATGTAGACACGTTAGAGAACCTTATATAGAAACAAACAATTATAGAAATGCAACTAAGGAGACAATGTTAGGTGGCATTCCAAAATTTATAGCGAGAAAGATCATATTCTTCTCGGAAACGAAATCTTGAATATCGAGAAAGTGGATTATGTATGGAGTTTAGATATGGATAAGGCCCTTGAATCAAATAGGTTTATCGTGGGTTTACCATCCATTTCTTTAGGATAGGTATGTTTATTATCAAATCAAACCTGAAAAAAAATGTTAAATTGGACTAGAGGGAAAGATAAAATAGGGGGAGCTACAAATTCTTCTTTCTTTGCTTTGGTTCCTAAAGGGTTGAGGCTAAGCTTCTCTCTCTTGGTTTCAACACATCTCATTGTGGAATGCAATTTACAAGATTCTAACCAAAGTCGTGGTCTCCGGGGTTAAACAGATCCTTCCAAAAATCATAACTAAAAAAAAAGGATGTTTCATAGAGAATAGGCAGATTACATAAAATATCACTTTAGTTCAAGAGACCATATATTCCAATTTCACAAGAGGGGATAAAGGTATGGTAGTGAAGATTGATATTGCTAATTATTTTGATATAAATAGACACGGTTTCATTTTGTCCATCCTGGAAAATTTTGGCTTTCCTAAACAAATTATTAGATGGGTTAGAGCATGCATAGGATGTCCCTGGATTCCCCACGTCATTAATGGTATGCCAAACTTCTACTTTCAAATCTCCAGATGTATCAAACAAGGATGTCCTCCTTCTACTTTTCTTTACATCATTATGGCAGAGAATCTTAGGATAATATTTGAGAATGAGATGGAGAAGGGAAGGCTTGATGGAATCTTAATAGCTCATGGGTTGAAAGCTATCAATCATGCCCAATTTGCACATTATATGATTTTTCTTGGAGGTGTATACAATAAATGCTTCGAAATTTAAGTATATTATAAATTAATTTTTTGAAGCCTAAAGGGATTTGGTAAACACAGAGAAGAGTCAAATATACAACTTTGAATATCTCCCCAAGTGTTTTGTAAAGCACAACTTGAATCTTTGGATTTGGGGGAGAGTCTTCATGGTTCTCCTTCAAATATATGGGACTCCTATTTCCCTCAAGCTATCAAAATCATAAAAATAGATGTATATCCTACATAAAATTAATCACAAAATGCAAGGATGAGGGGCATAGTGGTTAAAACCAACAAGCAATATTATTCTCATCAAATTAGTATTATCTACTTTCCCTCTTTTTCAATGTTCCTCTCTTCTTTCCCCTATTCATATTATGAACAATGTGGCCAAGGAAATTTACAGGTTCCTCTTGTAGTAAGGTAAGTTGAATCAAAGAAAATTTCATTTGATAAAATAGGATATAGTTTGATCCCCCGTTTCCCATGAAAGAGTTAGCATCAAAGATCCCAGTATGATAAATTTGGCATTATGTGCAAAACTATTTTGGAGACTAGTTATTGGTGGTAATGAGTGGTGGAAATATATAATAATGAGGGAATATTTCAGAGGAAATAAGGTCAAGTGCATATACAAGGCATTGCGGGAAGGTAGCGACTCCAACTATTAGAATCGATAGCCACTACCTTCTTAGAAAATATGGATTTCTAGAAATAAGGATGTCTTCAATACTATTTACTATCCTTCCATGAGAACAACTATCAAAGAAAAAATCTCTAATGTTTGAAACTCTTAGGATGAGAGGTATTCAGGAGATCAATTAGAAAAACCTTATTTTGTGTGATCGTAATTGGGTGAAAGATATCTTGGGTGGGATCCCCCCTCAGTCCAAATTACATTTCACCAAACCTCAACTTCCCTAAAAATGGAAAATCAACCTTTCAGAAATAAAATTCCAAGCTTGTATTAGCTCACAGAAAATCCACAAATTGTTTTTCAATGGAGCTTCAAAGGGAAATCCAAGAGTAGTAGGTGTTGGGCAGGGTCACGGGGGAGGTGGTGGGGGGTGTGGGTGGGGGGACTATCTTATTCGATCTTGGAGGAATTATAGAATGCACTTTTTCATTGTAGACCTTCCTTACCATTAATCATGCATGTGTGCTTATTCTTCTTTACACTTGGGTTGAACATGTAAGAGGAGAAGTGTTAGTCTTTATCTCTTTCTCTTGTTCAATCTTGTTTGCACTTTCTCTCTTTGTTTTAAGGCACTATGGCTTCTTGGAGAATTCTTGAAGTCTATGGCCAGGATTTAATCTCTAAGGAGACATTAGAGTTAGGTTTTTTTGGTAAACCCTGAGTTGTACATGTGAGGTGGAAGAAAAGAGGAGACACATAGCATGATGCCAAGGATGACTTGATAGTGGTGATTCTTGGTTGCTGGAGTATCCTTTGTGGAGCTAGTTTTTTTCTTGGTTTTCCCTAGCAAGTGTTTTGGAGAGCTTGGAAGGGTGTACCAACTCATGATAAGTTGTGTGTGTGTGTGTTTATTTTTTCATTGTAATTATATTGTTGTAGATTTGAATTTTAGTTATCACTGTCTTCGTGGTTTAGTAATTTCCAACACTTATATACCACTAATTCAACATAAGTTAAGGCATACATTATTAAGGAATTTACTAATTTATATTGAAGATAATAGGATATATTTATTGTTGCAAGTCTCTATTAATTGCATTGATTTCAAATCTACATAATGCATGAAAAAGTTTCCCTAAAGGGATGACTTGTTGGAAAATATTTGGTATCTTCTCTCTTGGATTGCATAGGGTAATGGGGTTGATGTAAAATGAAATATTGTCTAATGTTTGTTGTTGTAATTTATATTTCAATTCCCAGTGGAGGGAGGTGCGGGAGGGATCATCTTTGATCCAAGAGAAAAAATTGTCGACTCTTATGCTTGGGGAATATGAACTAAAACCAATAATTAAGTTGAATGGCTTGCCCTCCTTCTCGGATTCGAGCTTATTTCGAATCTGAAAATTCCAAGGTTGATAGTCTTTGGATATTCCAGGCAGGTAATTCAAAAAATGAGGCAAGGTTATGAAGTAGGCTCCCAAAGATGTCCTAGAATATATGATCATATAATGCATATCCCCAAGCCGCCCTCTCTCATGTACTACCACGTCTTGAGGGATAACAATGGTGATGTTGACAAACTTGCTGATTAGGGCATAAGGAACAATCTAGGAATGGTGGGTCCTAGTAAACAATGACAAAGTGTTTAAATGTATACCATAATACACTTCAAAATTCCTTGCAAAGTTATAACATAACAAAAGGCAAGCCATATGCTAGGAACATAAGGCATTCTCCTTCTACGTGGGGGACGTGTGGATTTGTGCATGATGGGGATAGATGTCCGCATCCCAAAAGGGAGGCCCCTGTTGGAGCCTTTATTGCTGCATTCTGGAAGCCATCTCGTCTCCAATCCTTCGCACAAGCTGCATTTACGATGTGTTGAAAGAAGCCTTGAGAAGTATGAAAGGGTAAGCAAGAAGGAAGATGCATGAACATCTTGGGGAGGTTCTGGACCATATTCAGGAGCTATAGTGGGAAGGTTGTGAATATTGGGCTCTCCCTTTCCACCCTGTCATTGTGGTTTCCCCATATCCCCAAGAGCTTAGTTTACAGACGTTCACCTCGCTCTCTCTTACATAAGATATGGAGGGTTGGTTGGCAATCTATGCTTATTTCAAAGGAAGTATGGAATATTTCAAAAAGAACCCCAGGAAGTTATATGAAGCAGTGTGCAGAGGAATCCAGGAGACGACTGCAGTCTCAGAGGAAACACGATACATCTCGAACTAGTTGACCTTCTTTGATTCATGGATTGAAGATTTGGAAGGGAACCTACGTGATCTAATGGGTACCGTGAATATAATTAAAGAATAAATTCTAAAAATGGCTAAGATGAGCCAATGAAGTCATTGCCAGGAAACTCCAGATGAAGGAGCCTGCCCTATGGAGGAAGCCTTGGTTCAATAGCTTGGCTACGTCCTCTTGGGAAAGAATGAATATAAGCCTTCCTCAATTTGTTAAATCCTTGAATGTTTTTTTGTCTTTTTTAGTAATCAATATGTCAGGGTTTATCCCTCAAACAATATGGTCAATTCTAGAATACCTATCTGGAAATTTTGTAATTTCATTGTTGTTGCTGCTCTAGTTGTTGTAATGCAAGTAGTTTTAGCTCTTAGACTAATTTTGCATATGTACATCTTTTTTAATACAATTTATGTTCTAGTTTCTGTATATATATATATATATATATATATATATATATATATATATATATATATCAATTCAACTGTAAAGTTGTTAATTCATCGGGACTAGATCCATGAAACCTCTTAAGAGGTGGAATTTTTGAATTTGCAAACAAAAAACTCGATTCGTGAAATTTCTACATATGATCCAAAAAAATTAATAATATAAAATAAATGATTACATCATGAGCAAGAATTAGTCTTTACTAAATTATTCATCCAAGAATATTGGCCCAATCAACTTCCACTGTTGGAGATACTCTTTGAGAGGCAAATCTAATAGAAATGTGTTACACCTACTCATAAACTTACAATATATTTTCCACAAAATTGAAAGCTTTCTCAATCTTCTTTTATGTACTTTCTACATGCTTTTACTTTTGTAAAGTCTAAGTCAAAATTTATTTAATGAAGACATCTCATATATCTGAACTTCTACACCAACTCATGCACTTTTTCTATTATATCTGAGTTGAATCCAAACCAAGTTTTATCAATGTTTATACATATAATCCTATCATTAGGTGGAATATCATCAATCAAAAATCCTTTTCAACTTAATTTTCATAAACATCCATAATGTGACCAAACATTTCTTATAAACATGCTATCCCTAAATAAGTTGGTGTTAATCAATCCAAAGTATATTAAATATTTATGATGAAGATCTTTAAAACATGTGATCCCATTAACACATTCTACCATGGAATAAGTATTGCCATATTTTCTTAAATAAATCAGCAAGTACCACCCTCTAATAACTCTCTTAAATAATTCACCCAGTATTCTCATTGAAATAATCTCTTAGGAAGTGGATGGGACTAGAATTAAATTTTGTAGTCCTCGCTTCATATTTGTTTACTTTGATAAATTGTATATTTTGCAATCGAAGCCACGCAAAAATGAAATCTCTTATATCTCAAAGAGTTTTATGTGTCATCAAAATTCTATGCTCCTCTGGAAACTACACAACAACGAATTCTATACGATGAGGAGCTTGTGTAGTGCACTGATGTGCTTCTTTGTTTTCACATCAAATAATGAAACTTTATCGGTCTGATTAATCTCTAAAGCTACTACTCAGGAGGCTATACCCTACACACTATGAAGTTAAATTATTTCATTCTTGTGTCATCACTTCAACATTGTGATATATCTTCCATTGTCAATATCTTAAATGCATCGGTATATCATTTATAATGTGAATCTCAAAATCTTCACATGATCCTAATAGTAAATATGAGTACATGTTCAACTTGACATATAAATGTCTAATGGAACCAAAGTATAAACAAAGTATTTATACCTTAGGGCAAGTTTAATGTGACACGTGTTAATAAGAAATATTTGAATTTTTATTATCTTATAATTTTAATCTTTTTTTTATGTTCAATTAATTTATAGGATTACCATTATAGATTTATGTTAACTATAGCTTTATCAAGTGCCAAAAGGGATCAAAATCCATTGAGGTGCAAACCTTTTTTATAGACTTAAAATTGAGGAAAGGTTTGCACCTAAAGGTATTTGATCCCTCTCATCGCTTGATAGAGCCAAAGTTAAGATGGACCTATAATAGTTCCAATCATAGTGGCCACATCAAAACAATGTTACTTAAAAACCAAAATTACCACATTGAAATCATTTTATCCAAAAAATATAAATAAAAAAATTTACATGATCAAAATGGTGAGTTGTAATAAATTAATAATAATGTTCAATAATAATCTGTGTGAAAGAATACAATGGCATTTAATGATGAATTACATATAATTATAGAGTGATAAATCTCAATATGAAATCCAAAATGAAAAAAAAAAATACATGATCAAATTAGGTTTTTAACTATCTAACTGTGGTGATTCTATCTATTTGGCTAACTATGGTAAATGAATCAGATTAGGGTTTCAACTATTTAACTCGGTGACATCATAAAAAATTCCGATAATTGAATGATACCATACAAAATGGCTAGAAATAATGGATGGAAAGTTTTGACTAGAATGTAATGCCCCCCTCACCCAATCCGACCATTGGGAGGGAACATTAGCTAAATTCGAGCTCTCAAATTCCATCCCAGATCCATAATACAAATTCATGATATGGGAAATGTGTGCAGAAATGTAAATAACATACACAGCGGAAATAAAATCGATCCACACACACACAACATGGATTTATACAAGCATAAACATTACAGGCATGAAATAAAAACATTTCAAGTTCAAATGCTTGAGAATACTTATATTTATCCAACGCATATGCAAAAGCGTTTTTCCATCCAACCATGGGCACTCTATCTAGCATATACTCTTTCTGCTGAGAGGCCACCCCCAAGATGGGATATGAGGCCACCAAGGCGAAGGAAACACCTACAGGATATTATCTCTCGACCCACAACCCATTCTTCTCTCTATGCTTAGCCAAATTCTCATACATAGATCTACAGGGGTCTCACTTAGCCCTCACATCCTTGGTTTCCACAATACCTGCCCCACACAACAACCTTCTAGCTCAGGCATCCCATTCACCGATCCATGGTTCTCTTGGGTGATCCATCTTATTGGGTGCTTCCTATGTGTGCATAGAAGAAGTCCAATATAATATGTGCTGCTATAGAACCACCTATAGATTCAATATGTGGCTTCTCAAGCACTTACAAGCAACATAAATCAATGGGTAAGGGTTCCTAGCTTTACCAACCTCTATACTCACTTACAGCCATCAATTTTCCCTTCCAAATCTATAGCACTCTCTCCAAATTCGAATTTTTTGGTTAGAAACAGTTTGGTATGTTCATGGACAACAATGAAGAGCTCTGCCTAGTGTAGATATGTATGAAAGAATGAGAGAATGAGGGTTGAATCCAAGCGATATGAGAAAATGGTGAAAATACAACTGACAGAACTGTCACAAAAGTGCAGTCAGCCCCATGCTTCAATAACTACATGAGGTGACTTTTCCTACCAACCTCACACATGCATTCAATGCTTGGAGAATAGTAAAAAAGGAGATAATTGGCTTATTCAAGGCACATGATAGAATTTGGGTGAGTTCTGAGGTTGACACTTGGCCGCAAGGATTTAGTCACCCATGGACCCCCTTTCCTCTTCCCCTCTAGTGGAATCATAACACCTTTGGTGCCCTTTACACAACCATGCTTGGACCATTTTATTATTTATGCACATAATATTTACATATTTTCTAAATCAGCATAATAATCCAACCAAATAGTCCAAATAAAATACATACATCATACATGCCTAGCTATTCACTAGTCAGGCCTTGGCCTTGAGCTTTGCACTAGGAATTTACACTAAAATATTTACATCATTTACATAATTTTGGTTAAATACATTCCAAGTCAAAACTAGGGGTATTATAATCCCGTCCCCCTTGGAATAACAACGTCTTTAGTGTTTTCTCGAAATTAGAACAAAAATGGATATGCCTCTCTCATGGCATCCTCCAACTCCCACGTAGCCTCATCGGGACCAAAGTGCTTCCATTGCACCATTACCTGTTCGATGGATCATTTCCAGAGTAATGTTACTTTCCTTTATAGGATGCATAGTGGCTCAATTTGGAACTCTCCCTCGAGTTCCACCTGGATCACAACCCAATCAATCACATGGTTAAGATCATGTACATATTTATTAATCAAAGAAATATGAAAAACATTATGAGATCTAGTGTTAGCATGCAATGCAATTCTAGATGCAACTGGTCCTATTCTCTCAAGCACTTCAAATGGACCGCAATATCTTGGTGATATCTTGGCACAACTTCCAAGCTTGAAAGAACTCTTCCTTGGACTCACTCTAAGGTAAACATGATCCCCAACATGAAACTCTCTATGCACTTGGTTCTTATCTACATAGCTTTTCTATCTATCTTGGGTTGCCTTTAAATTTTTCCTAATATTTGCAACCTCTTGTTCCATTTCCTTAAGCAAGTCTGGCCCAAGTACAATTCTGTTCAATGGATTATCCCAGGTAACTGGTGTTCTGCACCTCCTGCCATACCAAGCTTCAAATGGACTTATGCCCAATGATGCTTATTGCCCATTGTTATATGCAAATTCTACCAAGTGTAGGTAATCTTCCCACTTTGATGGTTTGTCCATCACATACATGTGTAGAATTTATTCAAGCACCTGATTTACTCTTTTTTTTTTCTCATCCGTCTGTGGATGGTAGGCGGTACTAAAGTTCAGTTGCGTACCCAAATCAGCAAAAAGACTTTTCCAGAAATTTGAGGTGAGCTTAGTATCCCTGTCTAAAATTAGTGCCTTAGGAAATCCATGTAACCTAAAAATTTCTTTCATAAAAATATTTGCAATAGCATCAATTTTATATGTGGATTTAACTGGAATAAAAGGTGCCACCTTTGATCATTTATCCACCACAACCATGATGGAATCATGATGCCTAACAATCATTGGAAAACCTGTAATAAAATCCATGGAAATCACTTCCCATTTCCATTCCAGAATTGGAAAAGGACGCAACAAACCTA
Organism: Larix kaempferi; assembly: GCA_027924585.1. Lineage (NCBI taxonomy): Eukaryota > Viridiplantae > Streptophyta > Pinopsida > Pinales > Pinaceae > Larix > Larix kaempferi. Next base: position 46,236,113 of record BSBM01000001.1, on the reverse strand, counting down.
CTGGGTGTTGATGTTCAACCTTCACTTTTTGTCATTCCATACAATTAGAAATATATTCAACAATGTTCATTTTCATTCCTGGACAAAAATATTGCTTTCTCGTTGTAGCAACTATTTTCTGGTATTTTGGGTGACCGAAATATGGCATTTTATGGATTTCATCCATAACAATTCTTCTCAAATCTGCCACATTGGGAATATAAATTCTATTTTTATAAATAAGAAGTTCGTCACATTCCGAATGGTAACCTTCATACCTCTTTTCCAAATTCTACTATTGCAATTTGTCATTTATTTGCACATATAGTTCATCTTCAGCAATACAGTTATCAATCTACTGCCTTAAATCTTATTGGCAAGTACTAATGGCTACCACATGCTTTTCATGTAATTTTCTGCTAAGTGCATCAACCACCTTATTTTCTTTACCCTTTATGTGTTTGATTTCAAAATCAAACTCACATAAAAAATTTAGCCATCTAGCTTTCTTAGCATTTAATGTTGGTTGCTCAAACAAATATTTCATACCACGGTAGTCTATCCTTAGCTCAAATATTCTGCCCATTAAATTGTGCCTCCACATTTTCAAAGCGTGCACTATGGCTGCAAGCTCTAAATCATGGGTACCATAGTTCTTCTCATGCTCTTTCAACTTATTTGACTAATAGCATACCACATGGTTATCTTGCATAAGAAATCCTCCAAGTCCATCTTTACACGCATCTGTGCATACCACAAAATCTTTTTTCGGGGCTGCAATTTTTAGAGTTGGAGCACTTGTGAGAAGCTTATTGAAAACCTGGAAGCTTTCTTCACATTTCAATGTCCACTCAAACTTTATCCCCTTCTTTTGCAAAGAAGTGATTGGGTGTGCGACCTTGGAGAATCCTTCAATGAACCTCCTGTAGTAACCAACAAGACCCATAAAACATCTTACATCTGTCGTGTTTCTTGGAGTTGACCAATTCATGATGGCTTCAATCTTCTTGAGATCCATTGATATTCCTTCCAATGAAATAATGTGACCCAAATAATGAATCTTATTTTTATAAAAGTCACATTTACTTAGCATACAACTTATGCTCCCTTAGCAATTGCAAAGCCATTCTCAAATGTTCTTCATGCTCTTCTTCATTCTTAAAGTAAATAAGAATGTCGTCTAGAAATACAAGAACAAAATTGTCCAAATACTTGTTGAAAACACTATTCATGAGACACATGAATGTAGTCGATGCATTGGTGAGACCAAATGGAACCACCACAAACTCATAGTGCCCATACCATGTTCTAAAGGTTGTCTTATGAATGTAATATTCCTTGATTATCACTTGATGGTAACCAAACCTCAAGTCAATCTTTGAGAATACCTTTGCCCCTCTCATTTGATAAAAAAGATCATTAATTCGAGGCAAGGGGTACTTGTTCTTCACTTTCACTCTATTCAGTTGCATGTAATCAATACATAACCTGAACATTCCATCTTTCTTTTTCACTAAAAGAATTGGTGCTCCCCATGGGGACACACTTGGATGAATGTACTTCTTTTCCAACAATTCTTGCAATTGCATTTTTAGCTCTAATAATTTTGGTGTACTCATCCTGTAAGGAGTTTTGGAAATTGGTGCAGCTCCTAGAATGAGATCGATGGTAAAATCAATGTCCCTCTTTGGAGGAAGTCCTGGAACTTCATCGGGAAACACATCCTTGAATTATTTCAAAACATAATGGTCTTCCAACTTAGGAATTTCATTTTTTTCTCTCCAAAATATGGGTTGCATACAATTGGAAACCTTTCCTACAGAATTTCTTCAACTGCATGGCTGAAATCTACCTAACATAAACTACCTTGGAATGCCCTTTACAACCCTTGGGTTTCCTTCTTCATTAATGCATTCAAAAGTATTGTTGTAGCAATCAAGTTTGATTCTATGGACCTCCAACCAATCCATTCCAATGAGAATATCATAGGAACTAAGTGGAAAAACATTCAAATTTGCAAAAGTGGACAATCCACCCATTTCCAATGGACATTTCTCCATGATTTCGCTAAACTTCCTCTTAGTTCTAGTGGCTATTTGGACTAACCATGATTTACTATGCTTTGATTTCTTAAAAGCACAAATCTCAACAATTTTAGGATTGATATAACTATGAGTAGATCCAGGTTCAATAAAAATAGAAATAGATTGCTTAGCAATCTTACCTTCAACTTCAACCGCAATTGATTGACGGTCTACTTGGCGGTCCTCTAATGCTGCATAAATCCTAGGGAAAGTCCCACTTGACCCATAGTTTTAGCTCCTTGGATGTTGTGAACTTGCTTTGCACTTCCATTTCGATGTGGATAGTTCCTAAGCATATGGTCCTCTCCACATCCCCAACATTGAAGAGGTTCTCTTGGATTTCCTGGCTTGTCTCCCATCATTCTAGTTGTCTTAGTCACACCCTGTGGTGGATGCCTTGGCTGATTTCTGAATTGAGGAGGATTGAAACCCTTCTTCCTTTGGTCAAACTTTTCATTCTTCTTGTCCTTCCATGCCTTATGGAATTCTGGTTTTCTTTTTGTTTTTATCATAACAATATTTGGCCTTTCTAATGGCCTCATCTAGAGTTTGAGGCTCGTCAATCTCAATTTTGTCTTTATAGGATTGGGGTAGTCCACTTAGAAACGTTGAATTTTCACCTTATCATCCCTGATATATTTGACATACCTTAATATCTCTAAGAATTTGTTTGCATATTCATCCATTGTCATTTGTCCCAATTTCATCTCATGGAACTCTTTGATTTTTCCATCATAGTACCTATTAGAAAGGTATTTTTCCTTGAAGTACTTCTTAAATTGCTTCCACACAGTCTTCATTTCATTGATCCTCTTTACTTTCCTAAGGTGATCCCACCATATAGACGTTCTCCCATTCATATTGAATATGGCTATCCTTTCTTTCATATTTATTGAATAGTCTTGGACTTGGAAATACTTCCTCATCCCAAGAAGCCAAGCCTCAGCTTCTTGACTAGATTTAACCTCACCATCAAAGGTAGGAGGTTTGGCCTTCTTAAATTCTCCATGTGCGTTGTTCTTGGAAGACCTCTTTATCTTACTCCTAGGAGATGAAAAGCTTGAACCTTGAATGGAATATTTAGAGTCAAATGACTCATTAGAAGAGATTTCTGGAGTATATGTCATATCTCTAGAAATTCTTCTTGAACTATGGGATCTCTTGTGGGAATGCCTCCTTGATCTATTCCCACTATTTTCTTGATTTTCTAAATTATGCCCATGATTAATCTTCCTTTGAATGTATGTCAAGCTTTGAAGCATAGATGCATTCAACTGATTATGTTCCTCTTGAGCTCTAATCATCCTTTCGTTGTCTGCTCTACAACTCTGCAGTTCCACCCTTAGGCTCATCATGGTTTTTGCAATGTCTGGGGGAGTTGTTTGGTTTCTTCTACCATTAGATTTTGTTTCTGCACTCTCAACCTATAGATTCTCTCCCATTGCATCTACCTCAATTTCATAAGGATCATGTGCATCATCCATGATGATACTCTTCTTCTTGGTCCAACCAAGATCAAATTTCCCAAATGCACTAGACTAAATGTTGACCCTTAATTATCACTGATATGATTTTGAATCTACAAAAGTGTTTATAAACACATTTGTTAGCTACATTTTATTCTCATAAAATCGTAAAATTATTTTCATGCATTTTGGGAACAATCCATATTGACAATTTCTGTTCACAGAAGCATTTGAATCGGCTCCCCCCCTCAAACTTTAACTATTCATAGCCGCAATTGAATTCGAGAACCAACCAAATTGGTATATTTAAAAAAAAAGAAAAATGGGGGTCAAGTGGGGATTTCCCCCTTGCGGCCTCCCTGTGTTGTTGCAGGGTGGGTCGAGGGTAGCGCCCTCTTTTTTTTGTAAATTCTTCGATTTCACGCAATATGGCACATGATATCGCTGTCATTTTCCGATCTCAAGTACCCATAAATCTGTTGTGAAAACCATGCCCTTTATGTGATCTGCGCCCTTCATATGCCCCCTACATCGCCTTACCAGTTGTCCTTCATAAGTGATTTTGAGCTCCAAGAAGGGTGGTTTCCTGAAACTGCTTTTACAAGCCTGAATGCACGAGAGAGTGACACGTCACATGGTGGTTTACTACTTTAGGCTCATGTGAATCGGTTATATGTCGTGCAGGTTTGTGGGCCTAAAGAAATCATGGTCGTTGATCAAATCTATGCAATCCTCCCAAACTGACATGACCATTGTGGGTCCCATCACCCCCGACACCTCCACACATCATGTTTGTTATTCTGAAAGCAGTTTCAGGTTCTGAGGAAAGTGATTTGTTGGACCCTCTTTTGCGAGCCTGAATGCATGAGAGAGCGACACATCATAGGGTAGTTTACCACTTCAGTGTCATGTCGATTTATTAACCTTCGTGCACCTTAATGGGCTTGAATAAATCTCAGCCATCAATCTTGATATGCACGTTCTCCCACATCTGACATGACTAGAGAGGGTCCCATCTTTCTTGACATTACAGTGCATCACATATCCCCACGTCACATCACTTCCTGTTGGACCCAAAGGTGGTTTTAAGGTCTGTGAGAAGTGGTTTCTCAAGACCACTTTTGCAAGCCTAAACACACGAGGGGATGACACATGGATGGGGTGGTTTTCTTTCATGGTCATGGAAATAAATTAAATCTTGTGCACCTTTGCGAGCCTGAATCACTATTGACCATCGATCTGCACCACTGATTGACGACCATATCTTCTCTACCTTCACACTCCATCACTTACGGTCACCTATACACACGGATTTGATGTGGCTGGCCCGCATCACACCTTGTAATCCCATGGGCCCTCCATGTCATATCTATTTCCCATTTGTCTCCTCCACATCACCTTATCGCTTGGCACTTGTGGGTCCCAACTAAAATTTTCCCAATTTTTAAATTTTTGTGTTTATGCAAAGTTTTAATTGGTCAATAAGGGGAAAATTTCAAAATTGATTTCAAACTTACTCCAAACCCCTTAACTTCCATTTAACAGAAACTGATTCCATACACAACAATTTCTGATGCATGCCTGCAAATCATGATTTCTAGCCCATATAGCTCTGGTATTGCAACCAGAAGCTCTGATACCACTATGTAACATCCCTCTCACCCAATCCGACCATTAGGAGGGGACATTAACTAAATTTGGACTATCAAATTCCATCCCAGATCCATAATACAAATTCATGATATGGGAAATATATGCATAAACGTAAATAACATACACATAGGAAATAAAATCGATCCACACACACACAACATGCATTTATATAAGCATAAAAATTACAAGAATGAAATAAAAACATTTTAGATTCAAATGCATGAGAATACTTATCTTTATCCAACGCAGATCCAAGCAACTGGATGTGCAAGAGCATTTTTTCCAACCAACCATAGGCACTATGTCCAACATATACTCTTTCTACTGAGAGGCCACCCTCAAGTTGGGATATGAGGCCACTAGGGCGAAGGAAACACCTACAGGATCCTATCTCTCAACCCACAACCCTTTCTGCTCTCTATGATTAGCCAAATGCTCATAAAGAGCTCTACATGGGTCTCACTCAGCCCACACAGCCTTGGATTCCACAATACCTGCCCCACACAACATCCTTGTAGCTTAGGCATCCCCTTCAATTATCCACGATTCTCTTGGGCGATCCACTTGTTGGGTGCTTCCAGTGTGTGCATAGAAGAAGTCCAATTTGATATGTGTTTCTATAGAACCACTTGTAGCTTCAATTCATGGCTTCCCAAGCACCTACAAGAAACAAAACTCTGGGTAAGGGTTCCTAGCCTTCCCAACCTCTATCCTCACCTATAGCCATCAATGTTCCCTTCAAAATATGTAGCACTCTCTCCAAATTCGAATTTATGGGTTAGAAACAGTCTGGTATGTTCATGGACAACAATGGAGAGATTTTCCTAGTGTAGATCTACATGAAATAATGAGAGAATGAGGGTTGACTCCAAGGGATATAAGAAAACGGTGAAAAGACAACTGACATAACTTCTGACAGTAAAATAAAGGACTCCTAGAAGCTACAGACTGACTTATGTCATGACAAAATTGTCACAAAAGTGCAGTCATCCCCATGCTTCAATAACTACATGAGGTGAATTTTCCCACCAACCTCACACATGCATTCAATGATTGGAGAATAGTAAAAAAGGAGATAATTGGCTTATTCAAGGCACATGACAGAATTTGGGTGAGTTTTGTGAAATTAAACAAGGGTAGATCAATAAGCCTTAACAAACCTCACAATTTCACACTGTTATTACTGAGAAGAATTAGACAAAGGCATGGATCAATTCACTCATAAAACTGAAACACATATGAAAAAATGTTGTTGATACATTAATCAGTTGTAAGCTGGCAATCAAAGAATGTTACAATAGAATGAATTTGATGCTCCTGGGAGGATTCGAATACACCTCAAGTATAGGCTTAGTTTGCATTGGATCCATCTCCCGATAAGGTTCAGTGGCCATCGATGATGAATAATCAGTTAAATGAGGTAGAACTGAGCATAACTGAATCATGTGGGCACCAAAATAGGGGAGGAGACTCCAAGGGGGTGAAACATTGACTTGTAGTGGTCAAAATAGGTGCTCCCACACTCAGTAGCAGTGAAACTGGGTGTAACAGTCAATTAACTAGGAAATCAAAGGGACAAGGTGCCCTAAATCATGGAACTGACTGTGCTAACTCCTAAAATCATACATGAGGGCTAATTTGGACTTCAATGATTGTAATGTCTCCATTCAAATAAATCTCAAAAGAGAAAATTCCACTAATCTACTAGTTTCCTAGGTTGGAGTGGAAACATTAGATTTGGAATAAGGAGACTATAAAACCCCAAATGGACATTAGATTGACATAAATATATTAAAAGGGGTTAAATAAATATTTATGATAGGAAAATAAGGTGGCACTTGGTCATGGAAACACATTGGTGGTGTGGGACCCACACAAAGCTAGGTTCCTCATGCCACATGGCATTCTATTCTCACCCATTCGAATCCAAGGTGGATTCTAATGATCTTGGGGAGTTGGAAGGTCAATATACTTGGCATGACTCAATGAAGGTCGAATTGGAGTGGAAGAGCAACTCCCATGGAAGAGGAAGAGGCATTTGAGATATATTGAGACACTTGGGCTAGATTCCCTAGCTTCTATGACAACAATGATGAAGATGATATGACAACTATGACAAAAATCAGCCTTGATTGCTTAAATATGACTAATATTGTCAGGGCTAAAAATAGCCTCCAAGAAGGCGCACAAGGGAGTTGGGGCAGCCAAAGAGTCATCCATTTGAATTGAGTGAGGGAGGAGGCTAGGAATGGAGGGACAAGTGGCACACATTGGAATCTCTTCCCAATTCGAGTTGGCATGAAGCTCATGGATGGAATTCGAGATAAGTAGGTATTTGTAAGTTTATAAAAGTCAATAAAAAAGAAGGAGAGTGGCTTTTTATCATTTCTCATTTTGCATATTGGAGAGCATAGCTTGTCCATGCTTGTGGAGTGTTTACTCTACTTGCCTTAGTACCAATTTCGAGGGTGAACGATTCCCATCCTAATTAGAAATTGGAGAGTCCATTCAGACCTTTCTCTTAGAGATAAAATGGATTCATTTGTTGCAGGTTGAAGCTATAGGGCTGCTCGTGATATTCTCTTCTTCAACTTGTTTCCACACCTTTCTCTTCATATTTTGGCTCTTGGAGGAAGGGTGCATTTAGTGAGATTATTATCTCTTTGGGGAATCTCTTGTGGCCCCATTTATTTGTAATTTGAGGTATTTACTCTGTATTTAATGCTCAGAAGATCCTCAGGTCGAAATACCAATTAAAACTATGTCAAAATACCAAACAATGTACAAATAGTGCCAATTTCCTCATATCTTGTTATGAAAGCTTTAAGTTGCTCTATTTCGACTTGTATCAGTTCATAAATGTGATTTTTATGATGTATGGAGAGTCATTAATTTCCTGAATAAGTTTCACATACATTGCATAAGCCTTTGGAGCATAAATATCAAATTTCATAGCAAGTAGTGAAGTTTCCTATCATTTCCCCCTATGTGAAGACATGTCCACAAACCTCTGATTTATGGGAGCTGCAGCAGCATTTACGAACTGATTAATGATGCATTTGGGTTCCCATTGAATTCCTTTAACTAATACATGTCTATGTTCTGAAATTTGGGAGGTTCGTACTGCATTTGGGAAGACATCTTTGTCCCCTACCCTTGGGGGTTTGAACCTCGAATTTGCTAGTAAGTTTCCTTATTTTCTCCTGATTGTAAATGAGTGTTGCATAATTCTTTTGAGAGTGTACAAGAATCCATCAGACTCATTTTTATGTCTTAATACCTCTCAAACACATTCAGACCCAATTTGGAAGCATTCAGACCAATTTCGAAGCATTTGAGTCATTACTAGTCTAAAGGTCGAATTGGCCAAAAAGTGCAATTTTTCCAATTTTTCCAAATTTATTAAAAAGGGACACTAAAAGTGGTATCAGAGCATGTTCCTTGCACCTTATGTGATTGACCATTAATGAGGACAAGAATTCAGGGACCACCCTTAGAAATCGAAACTGAAAGTACTTTTGTTGAAGAGGAAGAAGTAGGAAAAGAATTGCATTTTGTTGAAACTATGGCTAAGGATGAGAAGGGAAACTCAGAGGAGAATGAGGAGTTTATGAAATTTATGAAACCATTATTTGAAGACATGAAAAAATAGATAATGAAGGGGTTTGAATTTTTGGGTAGTCAAATTGGAAGCAAATTGGCATTAGGAGGCAGCAGTAGTTCTCCTTTCAAGGAAAAGAAGGCGATGGGTGAAAGTACTTTCTCAAGGACAGGGCCTCATAATCGACCTCATGAATTTCAAAGCTCAAGAAGAGATACTAGACCTAATTTTCTTGATTCCAAATAAAATCCAACACCCCATATGGCATGCATGAAGTTATATCAGAATGGGAGCAGTTGAGTGAAGATTGTAGAAGGACCCTACCCTTTATGCTCAATTCTTTATTATCTCAAACAAGCTCAAAATGAGAGGAGATAATAGGACTCCATTTCAAAATAAAGAATTGAATTATGAAATAAGTAAAATGACACTTCCTACTTTTGATGGCTCATCTCAAAGTTCTGCAAATACTTGGATACAAACACTAGATGTGTATTTTCAGTTGAATCCAATGGTTGAAGAGGATGCTCTAAAAATGGCTATTTTGCATCTTGAGGGAGATGCCAATGATTGGTGGTTCCATGGAATTAAAACCTTGGAAAATGATTAGGTTACAACATATGAATAATTTTTAACAGGGTATTGGAAATATTTGAGCAAAAAGACTCAGAAATGCCTTTCAAAGAACCAGCACAGTTGAAGAAAAATGGAACACGAGATGAATACATGTTAGAATTTCAAAAATTATTAGTTAAGGTGGATGATATATATATGGCCAGATTAGTATTGCTATTTACTGAATTTTTGGTTGAACCTTTGAAGGGTTTGGTTAAGGCCCACAAGCCTACTTCATTGAAAGATGCCATGGACTTGGCAAGAGATCAGAAAAATGTGCTACCCAAGACAAGGTATCCTCCCAAGCCCAACTTTCCTTCCCAATTCAGATTTGAAAAAGAAGCCATGGAAAGAAGATGCATTTGGTAAGGATAAGAAAGAGGGACCAAGAAGGGAAGAACTTAGAAGAAAGAAACTATGTTACACATGCTTCCAACCATGGGTACCAAGGCATAAATGTGCTAAGGGAAAGGCACAATTCATTGAATTATTTTCTGATAATGAGTATGAAGGGGGTATGGAGGAAGGAGGACATATTTCATCCCAAGAAGAGGGATATGCCACAACAGAATAAGAGAAACAAGAAGAAGATCATCCATTACCTGACAAATGGAGACTAGCAGTGCTTTCAGGAATGCCTCGTTTCCACACTATTCGATGTCAGGGAGTTGTACAAGGACAAAGGGTTTCAATATTGGTAGATGGAGGAGCCACACATAATTACATTGATGCAGCCATGGCGGAGAGGAGAAAGCTACCTGCTGAACCATTTAATAACTTCACAGTCATCATTCCAGGTCACCATACTATGGAGTGCAAAACATGGACTCCAAAGCTACAACTCACCATAGGTAATTACACATTTTTGGATGGATTTTATGTGGTTGATGTTGTTGATACTAATGTGGTCTTGGGAGTGATATGGTTGTACTCTATAGGGGAACATACAGTGAACTATAAAATCTCCGAAATGAGATTCAAAGATTCGGAAGGAAAACAAAGAGTATTAAGAGGAATGCACACCTATCCGACTCAAGTAGTGTCCTCCCATAGTATGAAGTCCACAGTGAGGAATAGGGATATTGAATGGGATGTTGAATGTTGCATCACTTCCCACAAGCAAAAAATAAAGATTTCAGAACATCCAAGGGAGATGAGGCAGCTACTACATGATAATGAAAAGGTTTTTAGAGACCTTCCTTTTGGAAGGCCACCTGATAGAGGAGGAACAATTTTGCAGCATCCTAAATTGAAATTTCTTGAGGAAAAGCAATCTTAGGTGGGGAGGACTGTAATCTCCCCATTCAAATAAATCTCAACAGAGAAAATTCCACAAATCTACTAGTTTCCTAGGTTGGGGTGGAAACATTAGATTTGGAATAAGGAGACTATAAAACCCCAAATGGACATTAGATTGACATAAATATATTAAAAGGGGTTAAATAAATATTTATGATAGGAAAATAAGGTGGCACTTGGTCATATAGACACATTGGTGGTGTGGGACTCACAAAAAGGTAGATTCTGCATGCCACATGGCATTTTATTCTCACCCATTCGAATCCAAGGTGGAGTATAATGATCTTGGGGAGTTGGAAGCTCAATATACTTGGAATGACTCAATGAAAGTTGAATTGGAGTGGAAGAGTAACTCCCATGGAAGAGGAAGAGGCATTTGAGAGATATTGAGACACTTGGGCTAGATTCCCTAGATTCTATTACAACAATGATGAAGATGTTATGACACCTATGACACAAATCAGACCTAATTATTGATATCTAACTAATATGACATGTCAAGTCTAAAAAAAGCCTCCAAGAAGGCGCACAAGGGAGTTGGGGCAGCCAAAGAGTCATCCATTCGAATTGAGTGAAGGAGGAGGATAGGAATGGAGGGACAAGTGGCACACATTGGAATCTCTTCCCAATTCGAGTTGGCATGAAGCTCATGGATGGAATTTGATATAAGTAGGTCTTTGGAATTTTATAAAAGTCAATAAAAAAGAAGGAGAGTGGATTTTGATCATTTCTCATTTTTCATATCGGAGAGCATAGCTTGTCCATGCTTGTGGAGTGTTTACTCTACTTGCCTTAGTACCAATTTCGAGGGTGAAAGATTCCCATCCTAATTGAAAATTGGAGAGGCCATTCAGACCTTTCATTTGGAGCTAAAATGGATTCATTTTTTGTAGGTTGAATCTACAAGTCTGCTCGTGATACTCTCTTCTTCAACTTGTTTCCACACCTTTCTCACATTTCTCTTCATATTTTGGCTCTTGGAGGAAGGGCGCATTTGGTGAGATGATTATATCTTTGGGGAAGATATTGTGGCCCCATATATTTGTAATATGAGGTATTTAATCTTTATTTAATGCTAATAATATCCTCAGGTCGAAATACCAAGTGAAACTATGTCAGTATACCAAACAATGTACAAATGGTGCCAATTTCCTCATATCTTGTTATGAAAGCTTGAAGTTGCTTTATTTCGACTTGTATTAGTTCATATCTGTGATTTTTATGATGTATGGAGATTCATTAATGTCTTGAATAAGTTTCATATACATTACATAATCCTTTGGAGCATAAATCTCAAATTTCATAGCAAGTAGTGAAGTTTCCTATCATTACCCCCTATGTGAAGACATGTCCACAAACCTCTAATTTATGGGAGTTGAAGCAACATTTAGGAACTGATTAATGATTAATTTGGGTTCCCATTGAATTCATTTAACTAATCCATGTCTCTGTTCTTAAATTTGGGAGGGTCGTACTGCATTTGGGAAGCCATCTTTGTCCCCTACCCTTGGGGGTTTGAACCTCGAATTTGCTAGTAAGTTTCCCTATTTTCACTTGATTGTAAATGAGTGTTGAAGAAATATTTTGAGAGTTTCCAAGCATCCATCAGAATAATTTTTATGTCTTAATACCTCTCAAACACATTCAGACCCAATTTGGAAGCATTCAGAGCAATTTCGAAGCATTTGAGTCATTACTAGTCTAAGGGTCAAATTGGCCAAAAAGTGCAATTTTTTCAATTTTTCCAAATTTATTAAAAAGAGACACTAAATTGATGTAACCAAGGTGATCTTAGCGTATAGGACGAATAATTATGTACAAAAAAAATCTCCATGTGGCCCAAAGTAGGGACTAGGTGCTAGGAGACTCAACTGCCAATGCATGGATGCATGGAGTGCTGCATGGAATGCATGGATGCATGCAAGACCAAAATAATATGGTGATAATATTCCAACCCCCCCCTTAAGCCAGACTATGAGGAAAAATAAATGAAAATTAGGTCCCTAGTTACTGAGACCAAAGGTCACCACGTACAACAATCTAAAAAAGTGAGGAAAGAAGGAAAACCCAATGGGAAACCCCCCCCAACTCAAGATAGACTGAAACACACCAAAAATTGTTGCTCAAGACTAAAGTAGATATGATGCTTGATTCAATGTCTGGAGGTATATTCCTCTTGGGAAGAAGTGGATCATCCTCCAAAAACATGTGCGAATTCTCCTTCAGTGGATGCAAGTGAATTTGGAGGCTTTCTGAAATTGCTCTTCATACCAAACATGGTGAGAACAAATCCAAAAATATGAATATCATCCTGGAACCTATAATTCGGACCAACTAAGGTAGGATCAGCTCCAATCAGATATAATTTCTCTTGAAACTTGAAATTCTGATTAGTGGAAGTTAAATCAGCTCCAAGAATTGATAGATGGTTTCTTGTGATCTCCTTTGAACCAGCAGGGGTGAGATCAAAACCAAAATCACCAAAATGTGCCTGAGACTTGAACCCAAGCGAATGGTAGTGTCCTCCATCTTCAATGAAACTCTGAGAGCATGTTCCAATGATCAAATAGAAGTTCATAGGAAGCATGTGAACAAGGAGGGTGAATGCATCACCTCCATTTAACCTCCAAAACATTAAGTAGATCATCATTATGCACATCAGCAAACTCATGTGAAAGAGAGGATTTAAGAACCTCTTCAGATTCTAGAGCATGAACTGGCTTATCTTGCAAAGAATTTGAAATAGAAGATATTGAGAACATGAGTTAGGAATGGATAATATCTCCAAAAGGATCGACTTCATTAGTTGTGTCACTTTCATTTGCATCAACTACATGGGAAGGGGACAATTCAAAACCGTCTTCAACTTCTAGAGCAACAAAGGAAGGAATGTCTTCAACATGAATTTTGTGTGTTGAATCTGCAGCTTCTTCTTCATCTTGAACAACTTAATCATGAGAGATTATTAAGGCCGAGACATAATTAGAGAGAACACTTAAGGAGGTATCACTGGGCTTGTTCACCAAATAATTTGCACCAATCTCTTCATCCTGCTTGCCAAATTCTTTGTCCAGTTGGGCCCATAGATCACTTGGATATTCAACAGTTTCCATGAAGTGGCACATACTAGGAGACATAGCAATACACATTGCTCGAAAGGCTCTATCACATTCATTTATCCAATCATTCTCTTCTTCATAGGAAGAAAAATCTCTCATAACACCAATACACATATCAAAAAGACCTTTGATCTTCAGATATGCTATTGTTAGTTTTTCATCATTTAATTCAATATGATCTAGGATCTTAACTGAGAGAACAACATGTGCAGCATATCAATTATAAGAGACAAGAGACAAGAGACACAAAGCATTTCATCGAGGAAAACCAAGAAAGTGAAAAACCCCGCAACTTCCTCAAAGATAGAATGAGAACCAATACAAAGATCACAAGGATCAAACCCAAAAGATAGATGTCTCCAGAAAATACTCCTCCTCCACTTGTGCACACTCCTCTCTCTCAACTATGCGAGTTGGATGAGTGAGTGAATGAATAGAATGAGAGATACACACTCTCTATTTATACAATGACTTGACCTTCCTTTAACCCTAACAGGGCCGACTTCCTAAGGAAGCCTAATAACCCATCCAGATGACTCATACAGGGCCGACCCCACACCGGTAGTCTAATAACCCATCAAATATAAGTTACAACACTTACAATGTAACTTGCGACACTTGCAAATACAAATGACGACACTTCCAATCGGAGGAATAATACATCTCCGTTGGGGATATAATAAAGTACAAATGTAATATACAAGTGAAAATCTTCCGAAGTTACAAATACATCAACACTCCCTCTTAACTAGGAAGGTATTCTCTTGACATAGGTCATCAATACATATAAGCACAAGACTTCAATTCTGGAGCTGGATCATCATCACTGGATCACGAAGCATCATCATCACTACTACTGTACTCGTCATCTCAATCACTGGGGCTATCTCTCAATTCTTCTCGTCATAGGAAGTTCTACAGATCCATCACTTTTTTATGTTGGATGTAGACCTAGCCTCCTATAGGTCTTCATCATCTCTGCGAGTTGGCCATCCTGTGGAATCCTCAGGGATGATTACGTGCATCAACAAAACCTTGAAAGAGCATCCCAGGACTGATTACGAGCTCACTGCTCAACCTATCAGATCTCCCAGGGAGCTATTACATGTGACCTCCAAAAAACCTTAAAAGAGTGTCTTGCGACCTGCAAGATCTCTAAAGAGAATCCCAGGACTAATTACGAGCTTACTGCTCAACCTATCAGATCTCTAGGACTGATTACATGTGGTCCCCACAAAACCTTAAAATAGTGTCTTGCGACTTGCAAGATCTCTAAAGAGCATCCCAGGACTTTTACGTGCCTAGCACAACCTATCGAATCTCCAGGACTGATTACATGTGGTCTAACAAAACCTTAAAAGAGTGTCTTACGACCTGCAAGATCTCTAAAGAGCATCCTAGGGATTTTACGTGCCTAGCACAACCTATCAGATCTCTGGGACTGATTACATGCTTACCTTGCAAAACCTCGAAAGAGCATCCCAGGAATGATTACGAGCTTATTGCTCAATCTATCGGATCTCCTAGGGAGCTATTATATGATACTGCACAACCTGTCCACGGCCACAGAGTATCATCCTGATACTCATAATCAACCTGATCATCCTCACACGGAGCATCATCCTGATCATCATACAGTACATCATCCTGATGCACATCATCATCACATGATCATCCTGATCATCATCATAGCATCATCCTGATGCATATCATCTGGAGCATCATCTTGATGCTCATCACACATGATCATCCTGATCATCATCATATATAGCATCATCCGGATGCATATCATCATCACATGATCATCCTGATGCGTATCATCACACATGATCATCCTAATCATCATCATACAGAACATCATCCGGAGCATTGACCTGATGTTCATCACACAACACTTACATCCACAGCCATGGGAAGGATCCTCCTACCACCATGCTTGGAATGGCTCTACAAATGTGTCCCGTCACTTCCTCCTTCAAGTATCTTCTATATGAAGAAGACCAAGCCTCTCTCTGAAGTACTTGAACTTCACTCTGGCTAGTGGTTTGGTCAACACATCTGCAATCTGCTCATCCATCGCAACATACTAGAGCTTTACTACTCCTCTCTGCACCATATCCCTGATATAGTGATATTTGATCTCGATATGCTTCGACTTGTCATGGAACACTGGTTTTTCAGACAACTCCGCACAACTCTGCTTCCTGTTAAACCAAGAGATCACACCTGATCCCATACTGAAGTAGCACCCCAAAGTGCTCTTCCTATCTGCAACACTGCCTGCCCAATCTGAATCAACATAACCCTCTAGGTTAACCTTTTGATTCACATCATACTTGAGCCCATAATCAACCGTACCCTTCATGTACCTCAGAATATTCTTTACAGCAATCAAGTGAACATGTATAGGATCCGTCAGGAACTGGCTCAATGTGTTCACAACAAAGAAAATATATGGTCTTGTATTCGTTAGGTACATCAAGGACCCAATCATCTGACGATGCATCATGGCATCAACCAAATCTAATGAAGCATCACTCAATAGCTTTAGGTTTGATGCCATAGGTGTGGCCATAGCCTTGCAGTCCGTCATCTCGAACCGCTTCAGGATCTCTATTGTATACTTCCCTTGTCCAAAGAAGATTCCATCTGCACTCTGCCACACCTCCAAGCCTAGAAAGTAATGCATCATACCCAAGTCCTTAATCTCGAACTCAGTAGCAAGCTTCCTCTTCGTATTAGCAATCAACCCAATCTCACATGTCACAAACAGGTCATCTACATACAGTAGGAGTATCATTGGATTGCCTTCCTCAACCTTGTGGTAAAGGTTGGAATCCGCTTTACTCTTGGTAAATCCCAAACTGGACAGGAAGCTATTAATCTTGCCGTACCAAGTCCTGGGTGCTTTATTCAATCCATACAAGGCTTTCTTTAACTTGCACACATATGACTCCCTGTCATGTGTCTCAAAATTGAGTGGCTTCTCCACATACACTTCCTCTTCGACTACACCATTCAAGAAATTTGTCTTGACACCCATCTGGTGTATCTTCCACTTCATCACTGCAGCCAGAGCAAGTACTGTTCTAATGGAAGTATATCTGGCTACAGGTGAAAAAATTTCTTCATAATCTATCCCTTCTTTCTGGGAGAAGCCATGAGCCACAAACCTTGCCTTGTATTTCTCTATGCTACCATCTGCAGCATGCTTGATCTTGTAGATTCAATTGGAAGTCACAACAAACTTCCCTACTGGTCTCGGGACCACATCCCATACATCATGATCGACTGGTACTCCTCGATCCTGGCATCCTTCCATTACTGTATCCATGATCCTAGGAACTTCAGATTTCTTCAATATCTTCAATAGGTAGTTTTCTTGAATTTCGTTGCTAGAACAAATGTTTTTGTTCTCTTTTTGTAGGTGATTGTGCACGATCTTTCCTACAATTCAAATTGAATTGCATGATTAGAAACTTCTCATAGTTTTCAGAACAAATTCTTACACATAAAGACATATGTCATACAGTCATGCAGTTATATTAGCCAATGCTTCAATACAACATTTATCCATATCCCATAACTTTCTAGATGCCTTCCATCTCTACCAAAACATTGTTAAGAGTGTGACAACTCTCGACATGTCAGCAAAGAGGTTTCATTCTAGATCAGTAGCAATGGAATGTTGTACAATATCATAGGCCACTTACCCATTATTTGTATATTAGTAGTGTCTTGTTCATTAATGCAACTTTTCTAATATGCATAATATACATCCTAAATCTAGGAACATAAGTATGTACATGACTGAACAACATCATTTAAGTAATAAGAAATGACAATTCAAATACTTATCTTTGTTTGCTTGTTGGGTGGACTCCCTCTCAATCTTTGCTTCCTTACAGGAATTACTGGAGTGTGCTCCCTCTTGATCTTTGCTTCCTTGCAGGAACTACTGGAGTGTGCTCCCTCTTGATATTTGCTTCCTGGATTATCTTTCTTTGAACTTATATCCATCCTGGAATACTATGCATGCTTAAGTGTGCACTAGTGTCATCATTGTGTCATCCTCAAGTTCTCTTACATAATCATACATGCATTAGTATAATGTAAATACTATCAAAACATCATGATTATAAATATGTATGGTCATGATCATTTCATACACAGGTAATTTATCACAAGCGTTAGTATCCAAGGTTTCAGGAAGTACTTCTTTTGCTCATGCATATTCTTATTTGACTATAGGCCTCTTCTAGTTTGTCATATCATTAATCAAACTAAGAAGCATAATATGCATAAACCCATGATTATTCAAACCTATAACTTCATGAATAATCATTATCAATCATACGAAAGTATACTTATATGAGACCCTAACACAAGGTAGGATTCTAACTTGATATAGGAAAAACATACCTGGATTATCATGTTTGCGATTTATGTCTAACATACCCAAACAATGTCTTCTTTGTTCTCTTCAATGATTTAGAGACCTTGTGCTAGTAACCTGCATATCTCATAAGTTAAGCATTGTAGAACCAAATTATACATACCTCGTAAGTAGAGCTTCTATGTGATCAATGGCTATGGATGAGTCTTTGTCTTCATGTCACCATGGTCATATGTTCTTGATCTAGAACTTGATTTGTCTTTCTTGATGTACCTTTCATGTTAGTGGACAACATCATCCTCATACAACACTACAGTGCATTAGTACAATCATAAGTGTCATAACCCTAATTAATTAATGTCTTCTATCATTCACATGCATTCATACTTTTACTAAGGTGATAAGACAAGTCTAAAATTAATCAAGATTGTACTAACCTCAGTAATATGAAGACAAGCATATCATAAACTTAATAATGAACATATTTCAAAACATACCTGTATCTCCTCAAGTCATACCTGTCGGGATTGCTTGTAGTCTTCTTATGTAAGGCCTTAGCCTCATATTCCTTTGGAACTGGAATCTATTCACTTATGTAGGTGTTCAATTCATTCTCTTCTAGGATTAACCCAATCCTATGCACTTTGATTTGCTGAAATTGGATCTGGAGTTGTCTAGGGTTTGATAGAGAAACCCTAAAAATCCAAACTTGGAATTTCAGAATTTTGTATGGACAAGGAGATGCAGATGATTGAGGCGAGCAAGATGGTGTGCTCAGATTTTGAAAACTCCAAAAATTGACCCTTCAAAATTGACCTGCGAGTTTCGGATCTACAGCTTCTGTCAAATTCTGGTTTTTTCTGGTTTTCTGGTCAAAATCCTGAACTAGGGTTTGATAGAGCCCGGGATTCTGCCCAACCAAAAAATTTGATCTTGGGATCTAAATTTTGATTTTTGTGAGGAGCATCTAGCAGTGTTCTCAGATTCCAAAAATTCCAACTTTTACAGAAACCCTAATTTCCGGCAGCAGTGACAAGCCAAAAATGAAAATGCTTAGAATCCAATTCTGTTTTGACAGAAATATATGCCATATTGTTTTTGATGTATCTCTGAAATTTCGGATTCTCAGGGTCTGAAACTTCGTCCTGTGGTAGACTGACCTGTCATCTTTCCAACCCCACATATATGACCTCAAATGGATTCTCTATGAGAGAGATATGCTAAGTGTCGCAACATGACATGTTTATGGGATGAAACAACATAGCGAACTTGTATGGAGTGCCACGTGTCACTGTTTCAACTTCGGCCTCTGAAAATTGGACCTATGTAACTAAAGTCCATTCCCTAACTGACACATTTTACGGAATTCCATTTGGAGCTTTATATCCTGAGATATGACCTCTGTTACTAGGTCACCTGTTTAGGGCTGCATTCTGGAAGAGGCAGAAACCCTAAATTGTACGGATCATATCTCACAAAGTAAAACGAATCTGAGGCTGATCTTCTGACAAAAGGTACATGAACATTTCATATTCGGCTTGTAAAAGTTTCAGATTCTGAACCTTTGCCAAAAATTATTTATAGCGAAAGTGCCATGATGACTAGTTTTTACTATTTCAAGCCCTAGCTTCCAATTTGTCGCAAGTGCAACAAGTGTCGTAAATGCCATAAAATAACTTCCTTCAGGCAAGATCTGATACCATGTTAGTTTTTCATCATTTAATTCAATATGATCTAGGATCTTAACTGAGAGAACAACATGTACAGCATATCAAGTATAAGAGACAAGAGACAAGAGACACAAAGCATTTCACTGGGGAAAACCAAGAAGGTGAAAAACCCCGCAACTTCCTCAGAGATAGAATGAGCACCAATACAAAGATCACAAGGATCAAACCCAAAATATAGATGTCTCCAACATCTACTCCTCCTCCACTTGTGTGCACTCCTCTCTCTCAACTATGCGAGTTGGATAAGTGAGTGAATGAATAGAATGTGAGACACACACTCTCTATTTATACAATGACTTGACCTGCATTTAACCCTAAAAGGGCCGACTTCCTAAGGAAGCCTAATAACCCATCCACATGACTCATACAGGGCTGACCCCACACCGGTGGTCTAATAACCCATCAAATATAAGTTACGACACTTACAATGTAACTTGCGACACTTGCAAATACAAATGACAACACTTCCAATCGGAGGAATAATACGTCTCCGTTGGGGATACAATAAAGTACAAATGTAATATACAAGTGAATATCTTCTGAAGTTACAAATACATCAACATCTATCATCTTTGGTTTCCACTCATCATAGTTGAATGGATAAAGAGGAGGAATTGCTTTCAAATTCATGGAAGTTGTTGTAGAATACCTGCAAAAACAATGGAAAAATATCTGGAGGATTGTTACTGAATCTATTGAACACTCCTTTAGTTCAATAGGAACTTTTATCAGGATCCTTAACACCTGGATAGACCTCAAATTATTTCTCCAATGAATTCAATGCAATGGCACCAGGATTTGCTATGTAAATCCTGAGGCTTCTGGTGCTCTACTGAAAGCAGTTGCTCAATCTATTGCTGGAATTGTTGCTACTACTACTGCTGCAACTACTGCACTAAAAATATCTCACAAGCTCTGATACCATGTGAAATTACACACGGGTAGATCACTGAGCTTCAACAAACCTCACAATTTCACACTATTATTACTGAGAATAATTAGACAAAGACATGGATCAATTCACTCATAAAACTGAAACACACATGAAAAACTGATATTGATACATTAATCAGCTGTAAGCTGGAAATCAAAGAATGTTACAGTAGAATGAATTCGATACTCCTGGGAGGATTTGAATTCACCTCAATATAGGCTTAGTTTACATTGGAACCATCTCCCGATAAGTTTCAGTGGCCACCGATGATGAATAATAAGTTAACTGAGGTAGAACTGAGCATAACTGAAACATGTGGGCACCAAAATAAGGGAGGAGACTCCAAGGGGGGAAAATATTGACTTGTAGTGGTCAAAATAGGTGCTCCTACACTCAGTAGCAGTGAAACTAGGTGTAACAGTCAGTTAACTAGGAAATCAAGGGGACAAGGTGCCCTAAATCATGGAAATGACTGTGCTAACTCCTAAAATCATGCATGAGGGTGACTTTGGAGTTCACTGATGTAACCAAGGTGCTATGAGTGGATAGGAGGGATAATGATGGCCAAAAACAAGCTCCAGGGGGGACAAAGTAGGGCTAGGTGCTAGGAGACTCAACTGCCAATGCATGGATGCATGGAGTGCTGCATGGAATGCATGGATGCATGTAAAATGCATGCAAGACCAAAATAAGATGGTGGGAATATTCCAACACCCCCACCTTAATCCAGACTATGAGGAAAAATAAATGAAAATTAGGGCCCTAGTTACTGATACCAAAGGTCACCTTGTACAACAATCTAAAAAAGTGAGGAAAGAAGGAAAACCTAGTGGGAAAAAAAGGCCCCCTCAAGATAGACTGAAACACACCAACAATTGTTTCTCAATACTCAAGTAGGTGTGATGCTTGATTCAATGTCTAGAGGTGTCTTCCTCTTGGGAAGAAGTGGATCATGCTATAAAACATGTGCTTGAATTCTCCTTCAGTGGATACAAGCAAATCTGGAGGCTTTCTGAACTTGCTCTTCAAAACCAAACATGGTGAGAACAAATCCAAAAATATGAAGATCATCCTGGAACCTATAAATCGAACCAACTAAGGTAGGATCAGCTCCGATCATATCTAATTGCTCTTGAAACTTGAACTTCTGATAAGTGGAAGTTAAATCATCTCCAAGAATTGATAGATGGTTTCTTGTGATCTCCTTTGAACCAGCAGGGGTGAGATCAAAACCAAAATCACCAAAATGTGCCTGAGACTTGAACCTAAACAAATGGTAGTGTCCTCCATCTTCAGTGAAACTCTAAGAGCATGTGCCAATGATCAAATAGAAGTTCATAGGAAGCATGTGATCAAGGAGGGTGAATGCATCACCTCCAAACTCGGATTTAACCTCCAAAACATTCAATAGATCATCATTCTGCACATCAGCAAACTCATGTGAAAGAGAGGATTTAAGAACCTCTTCAGATTCTAGAGCATGAATTGGCTTATCTTGCTCAGAATTCAAAATAGAAGATATTGAGAACATGAGTGAGGAATGGATAATATCTCCAAAAGTATCAACTTCATTAGTTGTGTCACTTTCATCTACATCAGCTACATGGGAAGGGAACAATTCAAAATTGTCTTCAATTTCTAGAGCAACAGAGGAAGGAATGTCTTCAACATGAATTTTCTATGTTGAATCTGCATCTTCTTCTTCATCTTGAACAACTTCATCATGATAGATGATTGAGGCCGAGACATAATTAGAGACAACACTTAAGGAGGTATCACTAGGCTTGTTCTCCAAATAATTTGCACCAATCTCTTCATTCCTCTTTCCAAATTCTTTGTCTAGTTGGGCCCATAGATCACTTGGATATTCAGTAGTTTCCATGCGGTAGTGCATACTAGGATACATAGCAATACACATTGCTCGAAAGGCTCTGTCACATTCATTTAACCAATCATTATCTTCTTCATAGTAAGAAAAATATCTCATAACAGAAATACACATATCAAAAAGACCTTGTCTCTTCAGATATGCTATCATATTTGGTTTCCACTCATCATAGTTGAATGGAGAGAGAGGAGGAATTGCTTTCAGATTCATGGAAGTTGTTGTAGAATACTTGCAAAAAATGAAAAAATATATGGAGGATTGTTACTGAATCTATTGAACACTGCTTTAGGACAGTAGGCACTTTTATCAGGATCCTTCACACCTAGCTAGACCTCAAATTATTTCTCCAATGAATTCAATGCAATGGCACCAGGATTTGTTGTGGAAATCTAGAGGCTTCTAGTGCTCTACTGAAAGCACCTTCTCAATCTACTGCTGGAACTGCTGCTACTATTGCACTCAAAATCCCTCACGAGCTCTGATACCATGTGAAAATCCACAGGGGTAGATAACTGAGGTGGAACAAACCTCACAATTTCACACTATTATTACTGAGAAGAATTAGACAAAGACATGGATCAATTCACTCATAAAACTGAAACACACATGAAAAATCGTTGTTGATACATTAATCAGTTGTAAGCTGAAAATCAAAGAATGTTACAATAGAATGAATTTGATACTCCTGGTAGGATTTGAATTCACCTCAAGTATAGCCTTAGTTTGCATTGGAACCATCTCCCGATAAGGTTCAGTGGCCATCGATGATGAATAATTAGTTAACTGAGCATAACTGAATCACGTGGGAACCGAAATAGGGGAGGAGACTCCAAGGGGGTGAAATACTGACTTATAGTGGTCAAAATAGGTGCTCCTACACTCAGTAGCAGTGAAACTAGGTGTAACATATAGTTAACTATGCAATCAAGGGGATAAGGTGCCCTAAATCATGTAACTAACTGCGTTAACTCGTAAAATCATGCATGAGGGCGACTTTGGACTTCAGTGATGTAACCAAGGCGCTCTGCGTGTATAGGAGGGATAATGATGGCCAAAAACAAGCTCTAGGGGGGCCAAAGTAGGGATTAGGTGCTAGGAGACTCAGTTGCCAATGCATGGATGCATGGAGTGCTGCATGGAATGCATGGATACACGTAAAATGCATGCAAGACCAAAATAAGATGGTGAGAATATTCCAACAAGTTCTAAGGTTGACACTTGACAGAAAGGATTTAGTCACCCATGGACCCCCTTTCCTCTTCCCCTCTAGTGGAATCATAACCCCTTTGGTGCCCTTTACACAACCATACTTGGACCATTTTATTATTTATGCACATAATATTTACATATTTTCTAAATTGGCATAACAAGCCAACCAAATAGTCCAAATAAAATATATACATCATACATGCCTAGCTGTTCACTAGTCGGGCCTTGGCCTTGAGCTTCGCACTAGCATATTTACATCATTTACATATTTTTTGTTAAATACATTCCAAGTCAAAACTAGGGGTATTACATAGAATAGATGGATCAACCGACATGATTTTGGCTCCAACAATGACTTGACAAATATATCGTAGATGTTAATCTACTTAACTAATTGTGGTGATTCTTTCTACTCAGCTAACTATGATAACTAAATCATATTAGGGTTTCGACTACTTAATTGAATGATATCATACAAAATGGCCAGAATTAAATGATACCATACAAAATGGCCTGGCCAAAAAGGATGGATGGAAAGCTTTAGCTAAAACAAATGGAACAACTGCAGAATTTTTTGCTCCAACGATGACTTGGTGAATAAATCATAGATTCCATTCTACTTGGCTAAATGTAGTGATTCTATCTACTCGACTAACTATGGTAACTAAATCAAATTAGGGTTCCTACTATTTAACTGAATGATATCATACAAAATGATGACCTTGTCATATGTATTTATGAAAGTGATGATCTTGTAATTTGATTTACTAGTGTTTATGAGACTTTCGCCTTCTTGTCCAAGGTTCCAAACTTATAAAGAGATTTATGATTTAATTGTTACTTCACTAAGAATAATATCATTTGTGATTAACCAATTTGATTAAACATGAGTATGTTTCTCCGAATAAATTTCAATAAGCAATACCCACAATTTATTTGAAAAACATAATTTATAAAAATGATAGATCTTATTCATATATACACAATAATATAATTTTTATTTACAATTTTACATCATACCATATTATTTTATGTCTTTTTACATAATAATAATAATAATAATAATCTAATTTTAAAATTACGACATAACTAAACAACAGTTAACGTCCATTAGATTACAACATCAAATTAATATATTAAAAAAACATCACTAATCAAAATTCTTTTAACAATTGTGTGGATATTATCCAATCAATTGGGTTTTGTTCCATTAATAAGAATCTGATTCCTAACTTACATATCATTAATGTTCATAATGTTAGCTAACGTAACTATCAAAGATACATGTATATTTTATCACTACATGAATGTATTATTGATCATGTATTGAGATTTAGTATAGCATATGTTTGTGTCTTGATGCTTTAAAATTCTATGATTTGACATGTACATATCTCTTGCCTTGTCCTTACCATTGTATCTCATATTGATCATGCTTTGTTCTTATCCAATACAATTTCTAAATGAAATACCCTAAACTCTTGCCCTCGTACTTTCATAAATTCTTTGCTTTTATCTTATGAAACCACTAGGATTACATATACATACTCTCTTTTTTTCTCTCTTTCTTTTTTTTTTTTTTTTTCTATTTTAGCATCAACTTCTTGTTCATTTTAAGTGTTTTTAATTTTTGGTTTACATAATTTTACTCTCTCTTAGAGTTTATTATTTGTTTTTGTTTTTTTTTACTTTTCTTCCAACTCGTCATATTGGTGTCAATATAGCAACCATATTATATTTTGTTTGTATTTATCTAATATATTTTTTAAGATTTTTTTATGTTGAATTTAGGGTTGAGGGTTAACGTTTTAGTGATTAGAGGTTAGCATTTAAGATTTAAAGGTAAGGTTTAAGAGTTGGGTGAGTGTGCCATCATCAATCAATTATGAGTTTTTGTTTGTGATAAGCCTCAACATATCATGATATTTATTTCAATGGGGTGTCTACAAATTTAGTCGCCCTTAAGTAATATAATAGTTGATTAGTTGTGGGATAAAATATATGTGCTTGTTCAACATGTCCCTCCTTTTTTGGGGGGCATTGAGTGGGTGTGTATACGGGAATAATACACAATGAATAATTAATATGATAATAAATAGTTGGATGTGCCATGTTTGACATTTTGGAATAGTTTATATGACTCAAGATATTATCTCATCTTGTATGTTACTCCACATTGATTGTGACGCCTTGTCACTATGACACTATATAAGTCCCAATATATCATGATTCTTATGTCAATGAGAGTGTCAACATAGTGGATATCTCTCTTACTAATGTCACAGTTCACTGATTGTGAGATGGATATGCATGCTTGCTTGACCCCACCCTTTCTGAGATGCTTTGTGTGAGTGTATACATGTGAATAAAAAACATCATCTTATAATAGTTTATTAGGCTTTAACATCACCTCTCCTTTTGTGTGCTATCCCACATTAATTGTAAGGTCCAATCCTTTGTATAAACTCTTTGTTTTTCAATTTTTTTTTCACTACCCTCCTATTTACCCTTGTGAATCAAGGGTAGCCTAAGCCCCCCACAGGAATGGACCACGGGATCTATGTGTCCCCACCTCATCATAGTTGTCGTTGCACCAAACCATCAAACCTATATCCTTTGTATAAACTCCAATATACCATGTCTACACCAAAAAAAATGAAATGTATTTTACATCTTAGTATTAAAAATTATAAGATTTGTTACATTGATGTATCCCAACATATGTTCATTGAATAAAATAATTTTTATAATTTTTACCTACATTTAAAAAAATAACACTATAATAATCAAATCATATCAACCATCCATTTAAAATAAAGGAATCTAAAGTAACTTTTTATGAATAATATATATCAAAATATTATTATATATATCTGTAAGCACACACCATGGTATATTCATTTTGATCCAATTGTTTTAAAAATATTTATCTATTGGTGGATTTCATTTTTTATTTTATTTTGTTTGGTATTTAATAAATTTAAATTAAGATGAATCTAAGGGGATCAATAAAGTCAAACTCGTGACTTCTTAATTTTGAAGGGTGACTTCTCAACTTCGAGGAGAGGTATGGCTTCTTAATTTTGAGGAGTGACTTCTCAACTTTGAGGAGAGGTATGGCTCATGTTATTCAACCATATTTAAATTTATTTCATGTTTAAATTCTTTTATGATAAATTGATTGTTGTGATAAGGCTAGAGAAGTAGGTATTTGGATTTGAGTTTGGGTTTGGATTATAGATATCTCAAGTCTTATTAAATTATAAATTATTGATATATCTAACTTAAGGCTGTTGGGTATGCTCTTGGAATTATAGTAACAACCAACTCTTAGAGTTATAGTGACACCCACAGCTTAAGCTTAAGTAATCTCGATAAAGTTACTGGTACATGTGGTTAAAAAGAAAAAGAATTTCCCAAAGTGACCTCCCTCTGTGATTGCTTTCCAAATTGAGAATTTTAATGTTAATTCTTTTGTTGGTACCAAATACAATGCATGTGTATCTGCGAACAAACAACGGGCGGTCTTGTGTAACTCTGCCATGAGGTGGAGTAAAACTGCTCAATATCAGATTTGGTGGCCTAAACCTCCATTGATCAACAACCTACCAGGTTCCAGATTTAAGACTCCAAGAAATTGAATCGATTGGCTTTCAAAAAATATGATTGCATCTTGATCTTGGTCTCACGATTGGAGTCCCAGTTAGCACCACAACTACCAGCGGTGGTACCACTTACCAACTTTCCTCCGTCCTTTGAATACGTGGGCTGATCGTATCATCTAAAACTGCAGAATGGGAAAATCGTGGCTGGTCACGGGAATGAATTACACGGTCACATGGAGACGAGCATTAAACCCAATCTCCCCTAAGCAGATGGTGTTGTTGAGAAAAACAAACAGCCGGTTGCCCACACGCTAATGGCGTCTCAAGCGGTTACAGTAGAAATTGTGTTCACCAACTTTTGCCAATCTCAACTACCTTACCAATACTACTTGGGAAGTAAAGATGCGTTGAATTTGGTTAAGGGGTTCAGAATATCATGAATGCGTGCAGAGTGAAACCGTCCGTGTTTAAGGAGACCATTGAATGCTTTTTCTTACTCATTTAATGGAGATTTGAAAGGTTATTCCTTCTTTCTCTGGAACAGAATCCCGGAGGGGCGATTTAGTAGCCTGTCACCTCTGTCATTCACATTCCGCGCTTTAACAGGTGTCGGAGCAAGAGCACAGTCCACTGTCCATCGTGCTGGTATTGAGTCTTCCAATAGCATGCGGTTTTCTCGAATCGAGGGGTGCATCCGTGATTCCAAGAAACCAAGTTTGGGGTGTCAAGTTCCCTATGCAGAGTGGGCAATTGCACTTTTTGTGAGTGTACAGAGCTGCAAAAATCTGAGGTGAACAACAGTAATTGAAGCATTTTATCGCTTGGATAGAAGGTTTATAAGTTTATTTAAAGGACTTGTCTGCTTAGATTATAACCATTTTTTTCTTCTGACCAGGGTTTCACTGGAGTACAGCCCGGCCACTTTGTTTAAACTAGTGCATGTTTAAACTAGTGCAATTATCTAGATCATAGAATTGAAGTTTGTTTTGTTTGATTAGACAGTTTTAACCCAAAAACCTCTCCATAGTTAATAAGGGCATTCCTGTTAACAAGACCAAGCATACTTCAACTTCTGCTAGACCTCAAGTGTTGATGCATCATATTTCTAGCAGGAGTACTGCCACCTTACTTAAGCTAGTGCAAGTATTTAAAGCTATTTAAATAAAGAAGACATTTAGCTCTGTTTGATCAGACAGCCTCATCACAAAAACCTGTCCACAGCTAAGCATTCTTATAGAAAATACCCAAGCAAGCTTCAATTCCTGCCAAACCCCAAGTGATAATGTTTCTACTAACTAGAACCCCTGACTTACCCAGCGATAATCTGCCCACCATCCTTTTAGTCCATAGGGGGGCTTAGATTTTTAGTATATTATAACATATATTAGATATCAGAGTAGCAAGCATTCAAATCCAGATACATTCAATGGCACCATCTGATGAAAACCTTGATAAGGTTGGGTTCCCACAGAAATTTGATGACCGGTATCAGGAATGCAGTGCAAGGTCTGATTCAAACAATTTCTGCTCCAACTCGGAGCTAGCTACAGATTCAAACAGCTCTTGCTCTATTTCAGAAGCAGCAGATGGAGATCATGGTGGAGGCTCGATGTTAGTGGATGTTGATCCTATTCAAATCAATCCTAATCCTGCATCCATGGCGAGAACATTAAAGACATACGATATCAAAGTAAGAAATCTCTCATACAGCATTGCTATAGACAAACCAGGCCTCCACATATTTCATCCCTGTGGAGGACCTGAAAGGCCTGTTCAGAACATACTGAAAAACATAAGCTGTGATGCAAAAGCAGGCGAGATTTTAGCCATAGTTGGGCCTAGCGGTGCTGGTAAGTCTACTTTGCTCGAGATTCTTGCAGGTAGGATAAAGCCCGGGAGGGCTAAAAACAGCATTTTGGTGAATGAAAAACCTGTGAATCCTTCACAGTTCAGAAGGATTTCCGGCTATGTCACACAGGAAGATGCCCTGCTCCCGTTCCTTACTGTGAAGGAAACGCTCATGTACAGTGCCCGGTTTAGGCTCCCGGCTTCGGTATCCAAGTCAGAAAAGGAAGCCAAGGTCGAAGCCCTTATATCTGAGCTTGGTCTTGGGCATGTTTCAAGTACCCGTATTGGGGATGAAAGCATCAGAGGAGTCTCAGGGGGTGAAAGAAGAAGGGTTTCAATAGGGGTAGACGTTATACATGATCCTGCTGTTTTGTTTCTAGATGAACCCACTTCTGGTCTGGACAGTGCAGCAGCTCTACATGTAGTAGAGATGCTACATGCAATGGCCAAAAAACCCCAGAGCCGAACGATTATCTTAACAATTCATCAGCCCAGCTACAGGATTCTGAATCTGATAAGCTCTATATTGATCCTTACAAAGGGCTCAGTAGCACACCACGGGTCCTTGAAGTCACTACATGATTCCCTTGAATCTGCAGGAAGAAAAATCCCTCCACAGCTTAATGCCTTGGAGTATGCAATGGAAATCATCAGTGAAACTACAGCAAATTTTGACCATGATTCTTCTGGGAATGTTTTCACAGAGCAGGGGTCTCTACAAAGAAACTTCCAAGACCCATTTGCAGGTCTGGCTACTGTTGTTAGTTCTGAACAAATTGGCCTTTATGATGATGGAGATGACAGGGTCACATATGCAAATTCCAGATACTCTGAAATCTATACTCTGTCATGCAGGTTTTGCAAAATAATCTACAGAACACAGCAGTTATTCCTGGCAAGAACTATGCAGGCAATAGTCGCAGGGGTAGGCCTTGGAAGTGTGTACTTGAAGGTTGGTTATAACCAACGTGGTCTGGATGAACGCTTGGGGTTTTTTGCATTTACCTTAACATTTCTTCTATCATCTACTACAGAAGCTCTTCCTATTTTCCTTCAGGAGCGCCAGATTCTGATGCGAGAGACATCCAGAGGTGCTTACAGAGTTTCATCCTATGTCATCTCTAATACCCTTGTCTTCCTTCCTTTTTTGATGATAATTGCAATTCTGTTTGCAGTTCCTGTGTATTGGCTTGTTGGTCTCAGCAACACATGGAATGCATTTCTCTTCTTTGTGTTCATAGTTTGGCTCATTGTTGTCATGGCAAACTCATTAGTAGTATTTCTCAGTGCTCTGGCACCAGATTTCATCACAGGAAACTCTCTCATATTCACTATACTAGGAGCCTTTTTTCTCTTCTCTGGATATTTTATATCCAAGGATAACATCCCCAAGTATTGGCTGTTTATGCACTATATATCTCTTTACAAGTATCCTCTAGATTCACTTCTGATCAACGAATACTCAAGCCTGGCCAACAAATGCTTCTCGTGGTATCCTGAGCTCAATGTATGTGCAGCCACAGGTGAAGAAATATTGGAACAGCGAGGATTGCAGAAGGGTAGACGGTGGATGAATGTGGAGATCATGGTGGGCTTTGCCATTTTCTATCGAATTCTTTGTTATGTTATCCTCAAGAGAAGAGCTTGCAGAGCAAAACGTTAAATCAATAAGATCTAGAAACTATGTGAAATAAGCTTGAGCATTATCATGTGAAGCAATTAGAAGATTTTGATCATTTCTTTCTTTCTGTATGGTTATTTCCTTCAGCTAAATGCTGTTATAGTTCGGATTTTTATTGGCATTTTCAATCCTTGGAACCAAAAAAAATACCTAGCAGTTGCATAAAGGCAAGCATACGCAATGTCTGCTACTTATGAATGTATATTTGCTCCCATTTTCAATAAATTATCAGATGTATAATTACAGTGAAATATATCTTTCTCATATCTGTTTGGATCCAAATCTTGATATATTCATTGGGTCTTTTGAATTGAACTCTGCGACCATTAGTCCGTTTACAAATTCTGAATAAAGATTTTTCATGGATGAATGGAATTAGAAATCAATAAGTTGAATTAAGGGGAAGAAAAATTCAAATTAAGGAGAAAAGTTATAATTTTTTAAAGAATTATGTAGAATTATTTTGAATTGATAAAATTTAAATGTGAGATATTAATATTGGAAGAACTTTCCAATTATTAAATTGTGTTTTAATAAAAATAATAATTTCATCCCTACGAAATAATAATTGTAATAAAAAATACTTCATCGATTTCCCATTATATTAAATAGAAAAAATATCAAAGTCTTTGAATTTGAAGGTTCTCTTTAAGTATCATGACTATTGCAAGGCATTATTAAATTCTAGTAACATTTTTATCCAAACAAATTTACAACTTCAAACAAAATTACATTCAAATTCGAATTACAACCAATAAAAAAAAGTGAAAATCTTTGATTTTGAGCTCTCTGTACGTACCATGATTGTTGCGGGACATTTTCTGGTCTTTTCCATACTGCTATTTCTGGACTGCATAATTTTGCATGGGTTATTGTGCGGCCGAATACAACTGAAAAGGTTTCCTGTACACTTTCTCTGAATTCAGATAATTATTTCATATAAGACACCACATAGTTTTAACTTTAACATGCAATCCGACAAAGCCTGTGCTGTTTCTATCATTAAATTATGGAACGGATTCCTTTTCAGACCCCACCGACTTAATCACGGATTATGAAGAAATGAATATCATTGTGGAATGCATGTGGGTACTGAGCATATATATATATCACTTTGTACGGTAAGAGATTCATGTGATATACTGAAAAAATATGATTCTATTAGAGCATTCACTTTCTGCATCCTAGGTTGTGGGGGCATTACTTTGCTTTAGTGACAGTGGTTTGATCAACCTGAGTTTACTATATTTCATTGAGTTACAATTAAGCTTTATAGCCAAGTTTTTCTAATAACTAACTGGACTAGCTTCCATTTAGTGACAGTGGTTTGATCAACCTGAGTTTACTATATTTCATTGAGTTACAATTAAGCTTTATAGCCAAGTTTTTCTAATAACTAACTGGACTAGCTTCCAACCATGGCTTTAAAGCATCTCAATAATAATTTAACAGTTAGCCAACATTCAAATATTGACATTTAACAAGTAAAAAGACAACAATGCAAAAGTATGCACTCACGATAGATGTTTTAATTTATAAATATAAAGAATGTTACAAAAATACAACAAGGGAGTTTGACCATTACCTATGACTCATTTTATAGATGTACAAATAACTCAAGGTACAACTCCTTATTGCCACAATACTTACACAGTGTAACCTTCGAAGCATTTGTGGGTCTATACCTTGTAGATCCCTTCGCTCACTTGCAACTATCTCAATCTAGCTCTATCGTTCCTTAAACACTTGCCAACTTGCCTAAGTCCTTGCAAATTGCTTAAGACTTGGCCAATGTCCAAGTTGTCCATTGTGACAAAACCCCAGACTTAGCACCTCATAACTCCTTGTCCACTTGATGAATGGGTGACTCCTATATGAATCAATGGCTTTGCACATGTTTATGTCCTCTTTATATATGTGGGAGGTGCCTTGCAATTTCCTTCCTCTAAGGTGCCTTTCATTGTGCCCCACCCCCAAGTGGACCAAAATGTGCAATACACTCCACTTCATTTGTCAAGTATTGTAATGCTCAACCTCTTTGGTCCGCGTCCAAACCAAATCATGCATAACTACCCAATTTCTCCTAAAGTCTCAAGCGCCCAACAATTACAAGTGTCCCACTTTAACAATGTCCAAGGCACTCTTGCCATCCCTTGTGCTTCACATCATGCCGAGCTAATGTTCATACAACTTTGTGATGCGTGTCTAATCAAACTAGGAACTCCTATCCATCAATTACAACATTGTACCCCCAAACCAAGGCACTAGTGCTTAGCATGCCCATGAACCAAGGAACATCAAAACCATCATCCAAGCCGGCGTGCAACTTTTATAAGAAACCCCAAATGACAACACTCATCTCATTGGCATACTTAGCCAAATCACTTTTACCAAGGCTGCTCTCTTGTACTTAAGCATGCCTTGCCATTGTGCAAGATCGCCCAAGGCATGTTTATCCAAATCTACAACCTATAATTATAAACAATCAATGTCTGTTAATATCTCAATGTTTAGGCATGAGGGTCACCCAGTATCAACTCCAAAACAAACACCTTACACATAAACCTTTGCTTAGCATGTTCAATATCATGATACAATACATCAAAGTCACCTCCATGTATTGTTGTTCATATTATTCACCATGTTGTTATTAGACTGCATGAAACCTCAAACCTACATATATAAAACTTGAAAGTGAGTTCAATTGCTCGTCGAAAACTTGAATGTTGAAAGGGAAAATGTGAACCAAGCCCTTCAAATCATCTAGGTTGTGAGACAAGGATGCTATGTTAAAAAAAAATTATCATTCTTAGAGTTGAATGATACCTCGAAATTCTCGACAATATTTGAAATTGTATGCATTTTACTACCTATGTGATTCATCTAGGTTGTGAAACAAGGATGCTATGTTAAAAAAAATTATCATTCTGAGAGTTGAATGATACCTTGAAATTCTCGACAATATTTGAAATTGTATGCATTTTACTACCTATGTGATTCAAAGTGACTTGTTTGAAAAAGTGGATTATCATTGGTGAGAAGTGAATGTTATTGAAGTTGAAAAAATGGACTATCATTTGCGAGAAGTGAATGTTTTTTGAAGTTGAATAGTAAGTTGAGATATTTTTTTGGTTATATTAGAAATTGTATTAGTTTTGGCGTGTAAGTGATTTAAAATTTCAAGGAGAGGTAAATTTGTATATATGAGATAATTTAAGAAATAAATATGAATAATGGTTTAAATTATGGTATTAATATTTAAATATTTTTGGTATAGAAAAAATATAGTATGATTATAATTTTAAATTATATGTTTTATAAATGTAAGTATGTATTTTGGGGTTGAAAGTATGTTTTTTTTAAATTTTGATGGAAAATTAAAATTAAGTTATGTTTGGGGATTCGGGATAATAACTAACAATCAAGAAGAAATCCATGCACGATACCTCAGAACTACCTTTTTTTGGACTCAACAAATCAAGTTAGTGTTGATATTAAAAGACTCTTTTATAACCATTAGTCTTGCTAAAAGGGAAAGGGACAATGAAGGCACAACCTTGTCTAAAATGTTGAAAAGAATATATAGCCTTATGACCTCCTATGATTCATATTGTTTTCTTCACATCTGAAGGGAAAACAACACCAAAGTTGATATCATGGCAAATCAAGTGACTTACTTGGATAAATGGGTCTTGGTAAAAAATGAGGAGACCCTAGAGATGTGTTGGTTACATGAGCTCATAATATAACAGGGTATTAATCACTTCTCAAAGCAAACTTTGAAAATCCATTCAACATTTTCAAATGCATGGTGGCTTTTGGAGGGAAATGAACATGTGTACAGGGGTAGGGTAAGATGGATATGATATAACTCTTCCTCTGTCCCATTGTGTCATTGCACTCTTGCATAAGGGTTTGTTTGAGAGAAACTTTAATTCTATCTTAATGGTGATGAGACCTATAGGTGGGATCATCTATATTGTGTTCCACTGCATTGTATTGCATTCCATGAATATTGCAAGGATAGTATAGTTTAATGAACCCATGTTCTTTCCTAGTTTTGATGATGAGAGGATTGTGAAATATTTTGTCTTCTTTATGGAGAATGCTTTGCTTGATTGGAGCACTTGTGTTCTGCCTATTAGAGGAACATGCCTATATGAGAATGTTCGATCTCTCATATATTTTTTTTTGTCTTGGCATTTGCATTCTTTGTGGGAAACGCTATGTTGGTCAAGATCACTAACATTCTACTTGTTTGAGGAACAAGCCTCAATCATGCCTTTGTCAAGGGTAAGTGGTTGAGTTTATACTATGTTTTTATCTTGGTCCTTTCAACCTTGACTCAGCTCTCGGAAAGGTCCATGGGTAGCACTTTTGTTTGCATAAATTTATGCATAGTAGTTATGAATTTTATAATGTGGAGGATGAGGCAATCTTCAAGCTTTGCCTTTGAATGGAGAGACCTCCCATGTCTGGGGACATTGATGAATGAGGGAGTTATGAGGTCAAGAAAATGTTAAGGAACCTATCAAATCAATTAGAAAAAATGTGTCAGGGAATTGATTATTTAAGTATGCACATGGAGAAACATGAGGCCAAACATGATGAACTAGAAGCTCATCTTGAAGAGTAGAAGATAAAAAATAAAAAATGACTTAGAGATGCAATACAATATGATCTTTTGTTTTTCTATGAGTTCCCAATCCATGGCAGGAACTCCATCGGCCTCTATTGGCCGAGTGAAGGAATAAGATGCTTATGAGGAAACAATGCAGTGGCTAGAAGCAATCTTGGTTGGAAAACAACATATGGTGATTTTGGACCCAATAAGGATGATGTTTCAATGGAGGAGGCCCACAATTGGCACGTCTTTGGTCATGAATAACTATGTTTACGATGTTTACAAGTATTTTTATTTTGGTTCATTATGTTAAGCAATACAATAGGTATAAGCTTGAAAATGATTATAATGTCTCAGTTTGCTTCTAGAAATAAATTTTGTATAAATCTTGTATAAATTTTGAACTCTCTGTACTCGCAACTATATGGATTTCCAACAACGATTACACACACACACACACACACACTCATTTCTATGTGTGACATAGAAATGAGTGTGTGCATGTGTGTGTCTGTGTGTGTACACACACACGTAGAAATGAGTGTGTGTCTGTATTTTGTTTCCAATTTAAATGAATTTTCAACATTAAAAATTTACAATAAACTAGAAAAAAATATTCCAAGAAAATTTAACAATTTAGTTTATATTTATATGGTTTTTAATTGTTTTAATATTTTCAAGTAATTTTTTGTCTATAAATGTACAAATATCAAGTAAAAAAATATATTAATAAAAAAATAAATTGGTGAAATCAAATTAGTATACTAAACTCTCTTATTTGGGGAAATGGATCCTTTCCATACATTGCTTTGTTACTATAAAACATATGGAGGTATACATACTTTACGTTAGTTGAGATTTAAAAAAAAAAAAAACCGCATATTCTTAACCATTAAATACAAACAAATTAAACAATCTATATTTAAAAGATAAAAAAACTATTAAAATAGAAAACAAAATTACCTTCCCATTAATATATTTTATAATATAACCCATAATTTAATCATAAATAACCCCTTGAGAGACATTCTAACCTACTATATGTATCATAAGTTAGTATTTAAGGTTTAGGTGTTCCCAACAAGAAATCGGCATAGAGTTACTGACATGATAAAGTCTTGCATGATTGTATCCTACTTAAGAGGGCGGTTAAACATTGTAGTATTAAAAAACCAATTGAAGTGTTCAATTGGGTTTTTTATATAACAAACTTTAAGACTTTTTAACATGTCAAAGAAGAGGTTTCCATCACTTATAGATTTTCCTAGGTTTATATATATATATATATATTACAAGTGATTTACACTTCATTAAAAGCAATTTACAATTTATTAATGTAATTAACTCATAATAAGTAATTTAACAATTTACATTTTATTTAAATAATTTAATGATTATTATAGGAAACAAATTATTTCATTTTGAATTATGAAAAATAGTGAAACTATTTCTTTTGGAATTATGAAAATAATGAAATTATTTCATTTAGAATTATGAAAAACATAGAAGATAAAAGAATGACTAATTAACTTTATTTGGACATAAACAATGTTGATGTACATGTAACTTCGGAAGATATTCACTTGTATATTGTATGTATTACATTTGTACCTTATTGTATTACCAACATAGACGTATTATTCCTCTGATTGGAAGTGTCGTCATGTGTACTTGCAAGTGTCGCAAGTTATATTGCAAGTGTCGTAACTTATACTTGATGGGTTATTAGACCACCTTGATGGGTCGGCCCTGCATGATTCATGTGGGTCAAAGGGTTATTAGAACACTCTAGAGGGGTCGACCCAGTCAGCATTATGTTAAGTGGTTAAGTTGGGGCCGACCTAGTTGAGTAAAGGTCAAGTCAAGTTAGTGTATAAATAGAGAGTGTGTCTCTCTCATTTTACACATTCTATTATTCACTCACTTCGCATTAGTGAGAGAGAGGAGGAGTGCGCACAAGTGGAGGAGGAGCATGCTGCTGAAGATATCTATCTCTTGGGTTTGATCATGGTGATCCTTGTATTGATGCTTATTCTATCTCTGAGGAAATTGCGGGGTTTTTCACCTTCTTGGTTTTCCCCAGTGAAATGTTTTGTGTCTCTTATCTCTTATGCTTGATATGTTGTACACGTTATTCTTTCAGTTAAGATCCTAGATCTATTGAATTAAATGATGAAAATATAACATGGTATCAA
Source organism: Larix kaempferi (assembly GCA_027924585.1). NCBI lineage: Eukaryota > Viridiplantae > Streptophyta > Pinopsida > Pinales > Pinaceae > Larix > Larix kaempferi. The sequence goes on along the minus strand of BSBM01000001.1, from coordinate 46,198,187 downwards.
AGCTAGCCTGAAGGAAGGCATGCTATGGCATTTATGAGACTTGTTGCACTTGCGACAAATCAGAAGCCACGGCTTGATATAGCAAAAAAACCAGTCATCGTAGCACTTTCTCTATAAATACATTTTGGCGAAGGTTTAGGATCTCAAAATTTTACAGGTCGAAGGTAACATCCCCATGTACCTTGTGTCTGAAATACAACATCTGATTCGTTGTACTTTGTGAGATATGATCCGTACAATCTAGGGTTTCTACCTCTTCCAGATATCAGTCATAAACAAGTGACCTAGGAAAAAAGGTCACAACTTGAGCTAGGAAGCTCCAAATGAAATTTTGTAAAAAGTGGCAGTAAGAGAATAGAATTTAGTTTCTCAGGTAAGTTTTTCAAAGGCTGAAGTTGAACCAGTGAAACGTGGCACGCCGTACATGTTCGCTCTCCTATTTTATCCCATAAATAGGTCACGTTGCGACACTTGGAATAACGCTCTCTTAGAGAATCCAATTGAGGTCAGACCTCTGGGGTTGGAAAGACGACAGGTCAGGCTACCACAGGCCGAAGTTTTAGACCCTGTGGATTCTTAATTTCAGAGATGCATCAGAAACAATCAGGTGCATATTTCTGTCAAAATAGAATTGGATTCTGAGCACCTTCATTCTTGGCTTGTCACTGCTATGGGAATTTAGGGCTTCGGAGAAAGTTGGAATTTTTGGAATCGGAGACCACGACTGCATGCTCCTCATCAAAATCAAAATTTAGAGACCAAGATCAAATTTTTTGGTTGGGCAGAAGGCTAGGCTTGATAAAACCCTAGTTCGGGACTTTGATCGGAAAGGTGGAAAATTAGAGCTTTTGCAAAAGTTGGAATTTTTGAAATCTGTGACCACGGCTGGAAGGTCCTCAGAAAAATCAAAGTTTAGAACACAAGATTGAACCTTTTGGATGGGCAGAAGACCGGGATTTATCAAACCCTAGTTTGAGATCCTATCCAGAAGATCTAGAAGCTTCAAAGGCAATTTTGAGGGATCAAATTTTACAATTTTCAAAATTGAAGTATACTAGCTTGATCAACTCATCAAGGTGCATCTTTTCATCCAATCAGAAGTTTGAAATTCAAAGTTTGAATTTTTAGGGTTTCTTTGACAAACCCTAATCTAGCTCCATATCCAGCTTCACCAAATCGAAGTGGATTGGGTTAATCCTATAAGAGAATGAATTGTACACCTGCATAAGTGAAGAAGTTCCATTTCTAGAGGGAGATGAGGCTAAGGCCTTACATAAGAATGCTACAAGCTATCTCGACAGGTATGACTTGAGGAGATACAGGTATGTTCATGATTAAGTTTATGATATGTTTGTCTTCATACTATTTAGTTTAGTACAATCTTGATTAATCTTAGACTTGTCTTATCACCCTAGTAAAAGTATGAATGCATGTGAATGATAGAAGACATTCATTGATTAGGGTTTTATGATTGTAATAATGCACTGTGGTGTTGTATGAGGTTGATGTTGTCCGCTAACATGAAAGGTACATGAAGAAAGACAAATCAAGTTCTAGATCAAGAACATATGACCATGGTGACATGAAGACACAGACTCATCCATAGCCATTATAGAAGCTCTACTTACGAGGTATGTATATTTTGGTTCTACAATGGTTAGCTTATGAGTTATGCAGGTTACTAGCACAAGTCATTGAAGAGAACAAGAAGAAATTGTTTGGGTATGTTAGACATAACTAGCAAACATGATAACCAGGTATGTTTTTCCTATATCAAGTTAGAAACCTACCTTGTGTTAGGATCTTATACTTTTGTATGAATGATTATTCTTGAAGTTAGAAGTTTAAGTAATCAACAGTTTATGCATATTATGTTTCTTACTTTGATTGATGATATGACTAACCAGAAGATTCCTATGGTCAAATAAGAATATGCATGAGTAAAAGAAGTCTCCCCTGAAACCTTGAATACTAACGCTTATTGCCTATGTATGAAATGATCATGACCATACATATTTAAGATTATTTAGAATCATAATGTTTTGATAGTATTGAGATTATACTAATGGATGTATGATTATGTATGAGATCTTGAGGATGACACTAGTGCACACTTAAGCATGCATAGTAGTCCAGGATGGATATAAGTTCAAGGACAGGTAATCTAGATCAAAAGGGAGCACAATCCAGAAAGCAAAGATCAAGAAGGAGCACACTCCAATAGTTCCTACAAGGAAGCAAAGATCAAGAGGGAGCACTCCAGGAAGCAAACATCAAGAGGGAGTCTACCCAACAACTAAACAAAGCTAAGTATTTGAATCTATAAATGATGTTGTTCATTCATGTACATACTTATATTCCTAGATTTAGGATGTACATTATGCATTAATGAACAAGATAATACTAATATGCAAGTAATGGGTAAGTGTCTTATGGTACTGTACAACATTCCATTGCTACTTATCTAGAATGAAACCTCTTTGCTAACATGTTGGGAGTTGTGCACACTCCTAACAAATGTTCTGGTAGAGATGGAAGGCATCTAGAAAGTTACAAGATATGGATAAATGTTGTATTGAAGCATTGGCTAAGATAATTGCATAGCTGTATGACATATGTCTTTACGCATAAGAATTTGTTTTGAAAAACTATGAGAAGTTTCTAATCATGCAATTGAATTTGAATTGTAGGAATGATCGTGTACAATCACCTACAAAAGAAGGGCAACAACATTTGTTCCAGTAACAAAGATCAAAGAAAACTATCTATTGAAGATATTGAAGAATCTAAAGTTCCCAGGATTTAGGATGTGGTAATGAAAGAATGCCATGATTGAGGAATACCAGTTGATCATGAAGAATGATGTTTGGGATGTAAGGGAAGTCTATTGTGACTTCCAAGTGGATCTATAAGATCAAGCATGCTACAGATGGTAGCATAGAGAAATACAAACTAAGGTTTGTGGCTCGTGGCTTCTCCCAGAAAGAGGGATAGATTATGAAGAGACTTTTGCACCTGTAGCCAGATACACTTCCATCAGAACCGTACTTGCCCTGGCTGCAGTGATGAAGTGGAAGATACACCAAATGGATGTCAAGACATCTTTCTTGAATGGTGTAGTCGAAAAAGGAAGTGTATGAGACACATGACAGGGATTCATATGTGTGCAAGTTGAAGAAAGCCTTGTATGGATTGAAGCAAGCTCCTAGGACTCGGTATGGTAGGATAGACAACTTTCTATCCAGTTTGGGATTTACCAAGAGTAAAGCGGATTCCAACCTTTACTACAAGGTTGAGGAAGGAAATCCTGTGATACTACTACTGTATGTAGATGACCCGTTTTTGACAGGTGAGAATGGGTTGATTGATGATGCGAAGAGGAAGCTTGCTGTCGAGTTCAAGATGAAGGACTTGGGGATGATGCACTACTTTCTAGGCATGGAGGTATGGCAAAGTGCAGATGGAATATTCCTTGGACAAGGGAAGTATGCAGTAGAGATCCTGAAGTGGTTCGGGATGATGGACTGCAAGGACATGGCCACACCTATGGCATCAAACCTGAAGCTTCTGTATGATGCTTCATCTGATCCGGTTGATGTCACAGTGTATCGTCAGATGATTGGGTCCTTGATGTACCTGACGAACACGAGACCATATATTTGCTTTGCGGTGAACACATTGAGCCAGTTCCTGATGGATCCGAGAGGTGTTCACCTAGTTGATGTAAAGCATATTCTGAGGTACCTGAAGGGTACAATTGATTATGGGCTCAAGTATGATGCGAATCAAAAGTTTAACCTGGAGGGTTATGTTGATTCAGATTGGGCAGGCAGTGCTATAGATACGAAGAGCACTTCTGGGTGCTACTTCAGTATGGAATCAGGTGTGATCTCTTGGTTTAGAAGGAAGCAGTCCTACGTAGCACTGAGTACAGCTGAAGCAGAGTATGTCACAGCTTGTTCGGCTAGTTGTGAGGCAGTATGGATTAGGAACCTACTGTCTAAGTTATTTGATCTCCTGTTGGATGCGACCTGTATATTTTGTGACAACCAGAGTTGTGTGAAGTTGTCTAAGAACCCGGTGTTCCATGACAGGTCGAAGCACATCGAGATCAAATATCACTATATCAGTGATATGGTGTAGATAGGAGCAGTGAAGCTCCTATATGTTGCGACAGATGAGCAGGTTGCAGATGTGTTGACGAAACCACTAGCCAGAGTGAAGTTTGAATACTTCAGAGAGAGGCTTGGTATTCTTTAGATTGAAGATACTTCGAGGAAGAAGTGATGGGACACATTTGCAAGAGCCATTCCAAGCATGGTGAGAGGAGGATCCTTCCCATGGCTATGGATGTAAGTGTTGTGTGATGAGCATCAGGACGATGCTCCAGTTACTGCTTTGTATATGCATAAGTTGGATTCTTTGTATGATCAGTTTGATCATGTATATGTATATGCATCAGGTGGATGCTTTGTATGATCAGTTGGATCATATATATGTATATGCATCAGTTGGATGCTTTAATGTATGATCAGTTGGATCATGTATGATGACATGCATCAGGACGATGCAATGACGATGATCAGGATGATCATGTGTTATGAGTATTAGGACGATGCTCTAGATGACATGCATCAGGATGATGCAGTGACGATGATCAAAATGATCATGTATGATGAGTATCTAGATGATACTCTGGATAATATGCATCAGGACGGTGCTATGATGATGATCAGGATGATGTATGGTGAGTATCAGGTTGATACTCTGTGGCCATGGACAGGTTGTGCAAATGAGCATATAATCTTGCCCTGGGAGATTTGAAAATACTCTTGCAAGGTTTTTCCTATGGCATGTAATAGTTCCCTAGGAGATCTGACAAATTCTCTTTCGAGGTCTTGCTCTGGGAGGACATATAATATTTCCCTGGGAGATCCAATAGGTTGAGCAGTATGCTCATAATCAGTCATGGGATGCTCTTTCGAGGTTTTTTCCTATGGCATATAATATTGCCCTGGGAGATCCAATAGGTTGAGCAGTATGCTCGTAATCAATGTCGGGATGCTCTTTCAAGGTTTTTCCATGACCACATGTAATCTTGCCCTGGGAGATCCGATAGGTTGAGCAGTACGCTTGTAATCAGTCCTGGGATGCTCTTTCGAGGTTTTGTGGTGACCACATCTAATATTGCCCTGGGAGATCTTGTCGGTCGTGCTTAGGCATATAAAGGATCCTGGGATACTCTTTTGAGGTTTTGTGGTGGGGTCACATATAATATTGCCCTGGGAGATCTTGCCGGTCATGCTTAGGCACATAAAGGATCCTGGGATACTCTTTTGAGGTTTTGTGATGCACGTAATAAGTCCCGAGGATTCCATAGTATGGCCAGTGTTGATGAAGACCTACATGTGGTGGGCCTACATCCAACATGAAAAAGGGCTGGCTCTTTAGAACTTCCTATTACGAGAAGAATTGAGAGATAGCCCAGTGATCGAGATGTCAGGTACAACAACAGTGATGATGATGATGATGCTCCGTGATCCAATGACAATGATCCAGCTCCAGTATTGAATACTTGTGCGGATATGTATTGATGACCTGTGTCAAGAGAATACCTTCCTAGTTAAGAGGGAGTGTTGATGTATATGTAACTTCGGAAGATATTCACTTGTATATTGTATGTATTACATTTGTACCTTATTTTATTACCAACAGAGACGTATTATTCCTCTGATTGGAAGTGTCGTCATGTGTACTTGTTGTTAGGATATTCCTATACTCCATCCTAGTCCCACCAGTATTTTGATCATTTACATTTTCAGTCATGCATGCACTTTTAGGGTTTGCATGCATTCCAGTCATCAGTCCAGCACCTAGCCCTCAGTTAGCTAGCCCCCGAGAGCTTCTCACTAATCAGTTTTAGCCCTCCAGTTTCTTAATGCGCCCTTCTTCCTTGATTTTACGAAGCAACTCGCCCTTCTTCACCTACCAGTCTAGTTGTCTTCAGTTTATACTCAGTTATACCTACAAGACTCAGTTTGACTGATGGTTGACATTTACTTGAGCATTGATGACTTCACTGATGATGATGAAGACTTCCACTTGTGCTCCGATGACACCAGTTGTGCTCCGATGACACTCTAGTGATCCTTTGATCACTCCATGAAGGCTAATTCGAATTTCCACCTTAGGCATTTGAATCCTCATGCATTGTACTATTTATTTGTCCATATTGTGATTAATTAACTAGTGTGTGTGAAGTATTTTTGCTTCTATCTAAGTTCTACTGTATTATTATTCTGTTGCTCATTATACTGCATTGATCACTCTTCTTCTATTTTCCTGCTTAATCATAATTACTCTTGTGAGGTATACATCATCTCTTAGATCTGCTGTGAGGATTTTCACATGGTATTAGAGCCATTTGAGAGTATATTCTATCTCCATTCTTGAGAGTTTTTTGCAAGTTATTACCAAGATTTCGAGTGCAGTAGTTGCAGCAGTTTCTGCATCTTTGCAGCAGTAGCAATTGCAGATATTCTCTATTGTTTTTGCAAGTCTTCTACAACTTCCATGTATTCATCAGGAATTACTCCTCTTTCTCCATTCAACTATGATTAATGGAAACCACAAATGATAGCACATTTGAAGAGACATAGTCTCTTTGATTATTGTTTTGAAAAAGAGTTCGAATCCTATGATGAAGAGTATGACTGGTTAAGTGAAGGTGAACAAGCTTGTGCAGTCATGTGTTATGCTATGTCTCTATGCATGGTATATGAGCTCCCTTATATTTCATCTCCAATAAAGATATGGGCTTACCTGGATGAAAAATTTGGCAGACAGAATGAAGGAATTGGTCCAAACCCTTTCGAGAACAAGCAAAGTGATGCATTTGCTCCCCTTGATGGTCTCTCAGATTATGAACCAGTATCATCTCATATTGAATTTGTCCACAAAGACCTTGCAAATTCTACACTCATGCTCCAACTTTCTTCTCTTCTGTGCCAGCTCACACTCTAGATATTACAGAAGGTCCTAAATCCTCTCTTGCACCAGAGTCTGTTGGTTTGCATCATGATCACATGATTATTTCGGAGGAAAAATCAGCTATTGGAGGTAATGGGTCGCTCTCCTCAAGCAATCACCTCTTATTTACTACTATATGATCATTATTCCATGCTTTCAGAAGGTTATTGAAGAATATGGCCATTGCCATTCGCTTGGGATAATTTCTCGTGCACATCATGGTTTTGATCTCACCCCTATTGGTTCAAAGGAGATCTCAAGAAACCATGGCCATTCGCTTGGGATAATTTCTCATGCATCTACTGGTTTTGATCTCACCTCTCATGGTTCAAAGGAGATCTCAAGAAACCATGATTCAAGCCTTGGATCTGATTTGGATTCCAAGCAATCACCTCTCATTTACTGCTGTAAGATCATTATTTTATGTTCTGAAAAGTTTATTGAAGATAATGGCCATTTCCATTCGCTTGAGAAAATTTCTCATGCAGTTACTGGTTTAGATCTCACCTCAAATGGTTCAAAGGAGATCTTAAGCAACCATGATTCAAGTCTTGGATCTGATTTGGATTCCAAGCAATCTTTATTATTTGATGGTTCTTTTTGGCATAATCTCACCCATGATGGTTCGAAGGAGAAGACAAAAGACTATCTGCATATTCATGATTTTGACCTACCTCAACTAATTCGAATCACAGGTTCAAGGATCATCCTCATACTTTTGGATTTGTTCTCATCACATTCGATCTGAAGAGAAAGTACAAGCACATTCTTTTTGAGCATGATCCACTTCTTCCCAAGAAGAAGATACCTCCAGACATATGACCAAGCATCACACCTACTTGAGTTTGGAGCATTTATTTTTTATGTGTGCCTTACAGTCTGTTTTGAGGGGGGGGGGGTATTTTTCCCATGAAATTTTCCCCACTTCCTTGGATTATTGACTGTTATTATTCATTGTATTGGGTGACATTTGGTCTTAGTTACTAGGGCCCAGGATGGATTAAGGGGGGGTGTTAGGATATTCCTATACTCCATCCTAGTCCCACCAGTATTTTGATCATTTACATTTTCATTCATGCATGCACTTCTAGGGTTTGCATGCATCCCAATCATCAGTACAGCACCTAGCCCTTAGTTAGCTAGCCCCTGAGAGCTTCTCACTGATCAGTTTTAGCCCTCCAGTTGCTTAATGTTCCCTTCTTCCTTGATTTTAGGAAGCAACTCACCCTTCTTCACCTACTAGTCCAGTTGTCTTTAGTTTATACTCAATTACACCTACCAAACTCAGTTTGACTGATGGTTGACAGTTACTTGAGCATTGATGACTCCATTGATGATGATGAAGACTTCCAGTTATGCTTCGATGACACTCCAATGATCCTTTGATCACTCCATGAAGGCTAATTCGAATTGCCACCTTAGGCATTCGAATACCCATGCATTGTACTATTTATTTGTCCATATTGTGATTAATTAACTAGTGTGTGTGAAGTACTTTTGCTTCTATCCGAGTTCTACTGTATTATTATTCTGTTGCTCATTATACTACATTGATCGCTCTTCTTCTATTTTCCTGCTTAATCATAATTACTCTTGTGAGGTATACATCATCTCTTAGATCTACTGTGAGGATTTTCACACTTGCAAGTGTCGCAAGTTATATTGTAAGTGTCGTAACTTATACTTGATGGGTTATTAGACCACCTTGATGGGGTCAGCCCTGTATGAGTCATGTGGGTCAAAGGGTTATTAGACCACCCTAGAGGGGTCGGCCCAGTCATCATTATGTTAAGTGGTTAAGTTGGGGCCAACCTATTTGAGTAAAGGTCAAGTCAAGTTAGTGTATAAATAGAGAGTGTGCCTCTCTCATTTTACACATTTTATTATTCACTCACTTCGCATTAGTGAGAGAGAGGAGGAGCACGCACAAGTGGAGGAGGAGCATGCTACTGAAGATATCTATCTCTTGGGTTTGATCATGGTGATCCTTGTATTGATGCTTATTCTATCTCTGAGGAAGTTGCAGGGTTTTTCACCTTCTTGGTTTTCCCCGGTAAAATGTTTTGTGTCTCTTGCCTCTTGTCTCTTATGCTTGATATGCTATACATGTTATTCTTTCAGTTAAGATCCTAGATCTATTAAATTAAATGAGGAAAATATAACAAACAAATATTTTTGGAATCTATAACAGGGATGTTTAAATGTAAAAAAAAATTAATAATAAGGATGTTTAGATGTAAAAAAAAATTAATAGAGTGAACATGACATAGTTTTTAACAAATGTAATGTAGGCTTGGTTTATCCCTTACACCCTTGAATGTATGTGTGTTCTATGAACCTTTGTAAGATGCTTTGTTGTGTTTTCATGTATTTGGTTGTTTGACATAAGGATCCAAATGACACTATAGTTTATTGATGGTTATGCATTTGTAATTGTGAGTGCATAATAAAAGGTGACCGACTTGTCTTGTCATCATCATTTATTATATTTTGGGGATCATTTAAGGATCCAAATGAAACTATGGTGTCTTGATGGTTATGCATTTATATCTATGATTACATAAGAAAAGGTAATTAAGTGAGAGAACTTGTATCATATATGTATCATACTAGAATATAATAACATATTTATCAATGTTATTACAACCAATCATATATGTGTCGTATGTGTTGTTTGGGTTTTTCACATTCATGACTTAGTGTAATTTTTTTATTTACTATTATAATTTAACATGAAGATCTATTATGGTGTAATGTATGGTTATGGCTATGATGTATACTTCTATTTTGTTTCTATGTGCTACAGTGCGATAATCTTGGTGTGACCTAGCTTAGTGTTATTCCAATATTAACTTTAGTTTTGTTGTCTAAATTGTGTTATATAGTGCAACATAGAATCTATATAGTAAATCATGTTTGTCACCACCCTCAATAATTTGAAATTTTCGGGCTTTGCCTCTTGAGACTAAGGTTGAATGCCACCCTTTATGGCATAAATCTAGTCAACACTTTTCATTTACCTTAAACCATAATCTAGAGACAAATTTTAGTCAGCATGAACAATTTCATGATTTAGTTTCTATGCACAACTTTAACTTTGTCTACTCCAATCTAGTAGATGGAAAGTATGTTTGAGTTACAAATAGTCACATCGTAATTAGGGGAGAATCTATCTAATCATGCCACATAGGATGGTACCACTTTAGGATTGGAGACTCCCTTATCTCCTATTCATATGTGAGCTTTTGTGATTGATATTACAATAGTTTAGAAAACTAGTATGATACCCTCATATTCCCTTATTTCAAGTTCCAGTTGCACTAAAATCGCCATTATGGCTACTCTAACTATTGGCATAAATGATATCCCACTTGGACTTAGCCCTACTTTTGATGGAAACAGTAGTGGTCAACATCATCTACAATTATTATAGAGCTTATTTTCCATGCTCTTCATGTAGTATATAATACATAAATTCTAGTTTGTCAGCATATTACCACCATTATGATTTATGAAGTGAACTCTATTGATGTGTTTAGCCACTAGTCTTTGAGAATATTTTAGAAATTTCATTGGATCCCAAATTCACCTGCATCCTTATGTGAGCCTTATATCCACTCTTTCCTCAAGAATCTATTGGTGTGCACCCACAACCTATTTCCTATCCCTCACAGGTAAATACTAAGCCATCCACCTCTGCAACATGAAATACACCACCTTTATTTAGTCCATGTTCTCTACGAACATACTTCCTGGAAATGGCATGTATTATAAGAAGTTAAGAGAAGCCAAACCTTGCCTTCCAACCCTCCTTGGAAACATGACCCTAGCAAATATTGTTTCTACCATCATACGTACCAACATAGTGCAACCAAGTGTATTCATTGTAGCATATAGATACCTTAGTGGAACATAGTAACACATTAGTGACATGCAGATGCACACAACATGACAATGATAGGTTAGATAGAACAACATGATTATGCCACATCACTGTAGGAACATATCTCAGTTGAAAACCAACACCAAGGGAGTTTTCTCTCTAGTCACCATCCACACAATCATTAAATGCATATTAGTGGAATGGCACAATACAAATCTCCCACAAATTCAAATAGGTATTTAAATTGAAGATGGGGCATGTCATTTTATGACTCGATATCTACTGTTCCTTGTCAACATTAAATCTACCCTTTCACACAAATTTCCCCTAATTGCTAATGTTTAGAACAATCTTGTATGCTTCTTAAACAAATGTCCAATTAATGTAGTAGGTTTATCAAAATGGTTAGAAAAACTGGAAAGATCATGCCATTATATTGTGAATGCCTCAACATGGTTATAAATCATTCCATGCCTTTTCTTCTCTACGACTTTTCTCTATTACTATTTTTACTTCTCAATTTACGTCTAGTGTAGTAGTTACTTTGCTCTCATGCTCCCTTTCCTAAGCATTATATTATTTCTTAGTTGACAAGAATCCCTTGGTACTCTCAATCACATCTATGTCCCCCTACCATAAAGGATAATTTTTTTCCATCTAACCATATATAGGAAAATGTCGGGGACTTCATCATTGTTGATAGGTGGTAACCAGAGTAAATTATCAGTGTATATTATAGTACAAATGAACCAACAGGGACATTGTGTATTAACATATCATATGTAGTCAGCTAGGGGAATTGACCCCAAGACCTATTATTTCAATTCATAGTTCTCAACCACTTAAGCTAACCCACTAGGAATAAAGGATAATTTTAACAAAATGCTGATGCCATTATCAACATCCAACCCACTTAGTCCAACACTAAAGTTATCTTATAGTATGAACAAATCATTTTGAGCAATATAGAATTTGACCCCATGGTTCACCATTTATGTGCCATGGACTCTAATGGTCCCACTCATTCCCTCACACTTCTTAATTTTAGAATCGATGAATATATTCAAACAATCATAGATTGATACATATGTATTAACATGAAACATATTCAATGCACCCTTAGCATTCCCAATATCATACTCATTATGGGGATGGCGAACATCACAATCCTTATAGAAGCCTTAGGATGACATCCTATAGGGTCACGCCTAGGACATACTAACGAAAACAAAAATATTTTAAGTTTTATGAGTTGATCCATGATGTCTTATTCCCTAGTGGTTATGAAATAAGAACATTAAGGGTATCGCGAGGAGTTGCTTCCCATTTCCATTTCAATAGGAACACACACTCATTGTTAAACCAAGAAATTTTGCACAATTTTAGGAACACGCATGTGTTACTTTTTAGATATATTCGCCCCCTGCCAAACCTCCATGCAACCATGCTGCATATGTTGAAAAGCATAAAAATAGCACAGGAGCACACACTCATTATGAATGTGTGAACACTTTGAGAATGGATGCGCTTTCCTAGGCACGCATGCACTAGGAACATGTTCACATTCCTCTATGTATAAGAAAAGTCACTTTACATTGTTTATCCCCCCTCCCAAGACTAACAATGACTCCTATTTCCAAGAAAACATGTGTGCATTCCAATTCAAAGAAGCTACAAGAATTCCCCATCATCCATTACTATGGATCCACCATCATATAGTGTAGGTATGCATTAATATTCTTACCAATTTTATATTTTTTACATTTTAGAAATTTACATTTTTTAAAAATATGTTTTTATTGTTGAATTGTAGTTATTATTCCACAAAGATGGTGGAAAAACCTAATCCAAATCAAAACTAAAACCAAAACCCCCTGCAAGACCCATGCGCTAAAATAAATCAATGTTTAGATGAGTTGAGAAGCTGAATTATGGAACTTAGAAACACAAGAGAACCATCCTGCTTGTCACTAGCCACTTCCCTTGACATAATTGTTGCTTCCATTGGCCATGACTTTGACAAATTATCCTATATATCTGATTATAAGGTCGGGATGAGAGAGTTTTACTCAATTGGAATTAGCAAGCAAGGGGTTAAAAAATTGAATATAACAAAATGATCCATTGTACAGTTGTTCATTGACCCTAGAACCAACCAACCACATGATCTAAGAAACATGTGTCTTTGCATGGATTGGTGCATATTCCAACCACGGAAAGACAATTATATGGAACAATAGTTTATAGTATTTAAAAAAATCCATTGAATAACAAGGAGGTTCCCTCGTATTTTCCTAAAAAATTATATGTTTAGTTCATTCTTGGCCTCTATGTCAATTATTTTGACATTGGCAAATTCCAAGGGGTTGTTTTTGGCTCAACTCAGGATTGAACAAGTGCTAGATGTAACCCATTTAGAGGAATTCACACTCCTAAGCACATACCCAACCCACCCACCCCAACCAACTCAACTTGAAGATAGAATTTGAGATACTAGTATTATGATAGCATCCTTGACACACAACCTGCTCCAACATAATGCATTATAGTTACATCCTCTGATGATGTTAGCCCCCCTGGTGTCAATCCTTCATCTGGCCAAGATGGATTTTCTGGTTATGGGCTAGGTGTTCCTCATTGATGCTTACATTGCAGGCATACTTATTATGGCCCAAGAGAGGACCATATTTAGGATAGATTCTTGGACGAGGTTAGTATGACATAATTTTTATATATTCATTGTTTTTGTATTTAATGTTGCATTTGAAAAATATTTGGTATACATAACTTTAAAGTATTTGTACATGTATTTTTCTGGCATGTGCATCTCTTCCAAAATGACACCTCTCCATCCAAGTGGAAATGCACCTCCTCTCCTAGGACTAATGTAACAATTGTTGTAGCTTGTTCGCTTGGGGATCCTCACACCCATGTATTTAGATGACTTTATGTTTTTTCCCCTATCTGTGTGTATATACATTTTCCTATATTTGATTTCCATATTAAATGCAAGTAACACCTCAACTCTTATGCTTTTGTAATATACTGGATGGCCTATTGAGTTGCATAAGGAACATCCACTAAAAAGGGTTAAGTGGGAGTTTTGTATTTGACATTAAAAAATATTAAGCAATATATTTATATAATGTGGAAAGGATACAAGATGATTAAATAAGTTTACCTCATGATAATGTGTAGCATCCCATATATCAAGTCATATTACAATGAATCTCGAGGAAAGGAAATGATGGTCAATATAAGAGTATCTCGGTGTGACATAATAGGTGTTGTGTGAGGAGTTGTTAATTGAACCGATGCCTAGTTTTTTACTAGTAGAAGACATCAATAAAACCATGCACCAAAGTAGGTGAAGTGTGAATCATTAACCGGGTTGAGCCTCTTGGTTTATTTAGTACCTTTAGTATGTTGCTTTCCTTGAATTTATTAAAGGTATTAAATAAATTTGTATGACAAAAGACTCAACCTAAGTGTCGTGTTATTCTTGAAATAGTATGTGCAAAACATTTTTTAACGATTACTCATATTGGTACATTGTGATTTTTATATTTCTTGTCTAGAATATATAGAAGTTACTCAAAAATATTGTATGGCAAAAGGATCAATTTGTGGTTTTTGTGCCATCCTTGAACCCATACATTATGTATATAAGCATGATAGTATAGTTTTGGTTACTAGGTGACATTTGTGTCCAAGGCATGAGGAGCCATTATTTCTTGTTTGGGAATTAGGTCCCATTATGTATCTTAGGCACGATGTGCCATTTTGTAAAAAATGTACAATTTGACCAATTTTGAATATAGATACATGGATTTAGTTATTATTCCATAGTTTTTTTTCATTTGATGTTTATGTATGATGTTATGGTATTGTTTATTTCATTTGGGTATGTATTATTTGCATTAACTCTATCACGCATTGAAACTACAATAAGAATATCAACAGTTTCCAATAATTTACATACATTCAATGATTACAAATAACACTTCCACACCTCATTTCACATCAAAGTTTTCAAGCATAAAATCAAATGTAGCTTTTCCCATTAATAGACCTAAACTTTTTCTATAGTTTTATTTTCCAAGTTACAATGTCTAAGGAAAATTGTTGGGTACTTCCTTTCATTTTGATGATGGTACCCATTGTAAGCCCTAGGTTCTTTAGGGCCAATGCCAAGTCAACAATAGGGATTAAATCCATTACAACAATATAATCATAATGAGATCAACATGTCACTTATAGGAATAGAACCTGGGTGGGGAGAATAACACTCCATCCCAAAATCACTAGGGATAAACCGAAATGATGACCTACATGTTATAGGGAAAAATGACACCTCATTTGTGACAACAACATCCCAAGATAACACTTACGAATCCATGATCAATCACAAAAATGAACCTACCACCATGGAAGTGACCCTAATTTGACCTTATTTGATGGTCTAAACACCCTTGGAGAGATCCCAACTCATTTCCCCTTGAAATGAACAAATTTTAAGCAAAAATGAGACCCCATGCACCTTTGTCTCCTGCAATTTGTGTGCCATGCATGTTCCTCTTGAGAAGGGCATGTGGACCTACAAAAATGGAAAAAAAATATAAACATTTCAAAAAAAGGAAAGTTATGATAGTTTATGAGTTAGTTGGTCTCATTTGCAACCTCCAAAACTAATTGGAAACCATCACAACTATCTCAAACATGCAATAAAATGATATTAGATGGACCAACCAAGGGAACACACCCATATTCTTGGCTCCTTCCTTTTTGGAGAGGACTGCAAAAGGAAAAAGAAGAAAGGACCGAAGAAATAAGTGCAAGGTAAAGGAGTGGGAGTTGCAGAAAAGATGCCAATAACTACTAGATTTGGGGTCAAAATTCGACGTTTCTACCAACGTATAAAGTTAAAAGCCACTTTAAACGTCGAAAAAGCATCAATTTATTGGTTTTTTTTAGAAGGCACTTCAAAAATCTCCTGCATATTTTATCAACGTTATATGTTGTCGCTTAAGTGATGTACTGCATGCATACATCAACCCAAAAAAATTTAATTTCTTATCGTCACTTAAGAGATGAGTAAAAGCTGAATGTATTTGTCTCTTTTTTCGATTAAAGTCGACAAGTTTTAAAACATATTTAGACACAACATCTATTTATGTTTTTTCCAGTTCAATTGGGCAAAATTTAACACATAATCATGTTTTTTTTGGGTTCAATTTGATAAGAATACTTTGTGGAATAATTTTGGAGGGAGAAATCTGATTATAGGTATAAAAATTTTTAGATTAATGAGATAATATCCCTTGAATTAATTTCTTTTCATTCGGTTAATAATTTTTTTGCATTTTCTCTTACTTTGATAATGTATTTTATTGAAATAGAGAACAATGTCATACAATCATGTCCATTTGTTAGTAGATCCGAACAAATTGTTTCTATGCAAGAATCTATCAATTCTATATACGGTGACAAAAGCAACCAAGGTATTGCAAATTATCAGAATCAAGGCTTTAATTTTGAAGATATGATCGGTGTTGGAAAATGTTATTTCCCTTGTATGCAATGCAAAGGGATAAAAAGAAGAAGAGTTGTTAGGGAAACAACCATGAAACATTGCTTTGAGTATGGGCACTTGGATGGTGGAAGAGAATATCATCCCCTGGTAATTTATCAAAAAACTGATTTTTTTCTCATTTGCAATACTATTATTATTATTGTCTATTTCGATACTAATTGGATTTATTTTTCCATAATTATTGCAGCACATACAAGAGCACCAATGCTTGGAAATCCAGTCGCTACAATTCATACTAGAGATGGTGAGGGTGGTGACATTGAGGTTGATACAATAGAAGAAAATGGCCACAACCATATTGAGAATAAAGGGATAAATAGGTTGATCAATGAAACATTTGTTGTGATTGATGATAATAACGACATATACTATGAAACGAGAACTTTATACTATGACGAGAACTCTAGCCATAAAAACGATGATTTTTGCAAAAAAAACACCAAAAACACCCCCCAAATAGAAAAGTGTTGATACCAGTATACACTTTTTTTTTTCAAGGTAAAAAATAGAGCCATGGCCTACACATCCCATACTGTTGTTTACAAAAACTTTAAAATCAACCCCTAAATTCGAAAAAAAAAATAATTCTTAAAGAGATAATTTACAACTTTTTAAAAACTTGCATATTAAACAAAAAAATAATTCATAAATAATTTCACCACTCTAACCGTATAAAAACAAAGAAGTTATGATGCGATTCATAATGAAATAATATATTATACCATACAAGAACAAATGGTTCATCTAAATATTCAAAATCTCCTTTAGAGTTTCAATTACAAACATCATACTAATAAAAAGCATCTAAAATGCTTCATGTGAAAATATTCAAATTCATCCATGGATTCTGACACCCGATCAGAATCTACATTTTCTGTAGATGAAGAAGTAGATGACCCATATTCTTCTCTATTATCAATGAGTGCACCATCTAAGTCTACATCTATGCCCATCATTTCAAATGCCATATTCCTTCGGGATCTACGGCTTGGTTTAATAGACTCCCATCTTCCAACTTCTTGTTTTGGAAACAACCTCTTGATAATCTCTATAGTCTTGGAGTGAAGAGTGTCTTTCTTTGTCAACTTGAAATCATAAACAAGTATATCAACTTCCTCTAATTTAAAGATGTCAATGCGGTGACGATTTATTTTTTGACCCTTTCTTTTTCTCTTTCTGCAAACCTTTTTCTCAACCACCATCTCTGCCTTATACACACCATGAAATGGGTGTGTATCTATTGCATACCAATGTACTTCTACTGATACTAATTCTTCATTTTCTTTATTAACCTTCATAGCTTTTGCAATCCAGAATGGATAATGACGTTCGTCATCTATAGCCAAATATTCAATCATGCAACCCTCATTGATATCTTGTACTGAACCCCTGTAAAGGTCTTCCATCTCTCGACGCTTTGCGAATGATCTTCTAGAGCCAATATACATTTCTCTTTCCTCTACTTGAGAAAACTCAAAACCTCGAGGTTCAACCCCCTAAACCCCCCACACATAAAAATAAAATATAAATTACCCCCCTAACTTAGGAAACAATAAAAACATTCAAAACAAATTAAACCCTGCCCTACACCACCATCGCCCAACCCCCCTAAACTATATAAAAATATATATAATAAAAAAGAATTTAAAAAACAAAAACCTACCCCCTAACCCCTAAACTATATAATAAAAATTAAAAAAATAAAAATAAAACCTAACCCCCCCCTCCCTTCCCCCTCCTCCAGTCACTCCCTTCCCCTTCCTCCTACCTCCTCTCCCTTCCTCCTCCTCCCGCCGCCCCCTTCACCCTCCTCCCCACTCTCCCTTCACCCTCCTCCTCCAGCCCCCTCCCTTCACCCTCCTCCCTACCCTCATTTCCTCCTCCTCCCGCTCCCTCCCTTCCCCATCCTCCCACCACCCCCTTCCCCCTCCTCCCCCTCCTCCTCCTCCCTCCCCCCTCCTCCCGCCCCCTCCCTCCCCCCTCCTCCCGCTGCCCCTCCCTTCCTCATCCTCCCACCGCCCCCTTCCCCGTCCTCCTCCTCCCTTCCCCCTCCTCCCGTCGCCCCTCCCTTCCTCCTCCTCCCTCTTCCCTATGTGGCCCTTTCTCATGAGGGGCAACCCTTTGGCGCCCAAGTGAGCGTCGCTCCGCTCACTTGGGCGCCAAAGGGCCACGGAGGGAGAAGGGAGGAGAAGGAGGGGGAAGGGGGCGGCAGGAGGAGGGGGAAGGGGGCGGCAGGAGGAGGGGGAAGGGGGTGATTGGAGGAGGAAGGGAGGAGTGGCAGCAGGAGGGGGAAGGGAGCGAAAAGAGGAGGGGAAGGGAGGGGGCGGGAGGAGGGGGAAGGGAGAGGGGAGGGAGGGGGCGGGAGAAGAGAGGGGGGAGGGAGGGGGTGGGAGAAGGGAGGGGGGATGGAGGGGGCGGGAGGAGGGAGAAGGGAGGAGGAAGAGGGGCATGAGGGGGAAGGGGGCGCCAGGAGGAGACGAAAGGGAGGGGGCGACGGGAGGAGGGGGAAGGGAGGGGGCGAGAGGAGGAGGGGGAAGGGAGGGGGCGAGAGGAGGAGGAAGGAAGGGGCAGCGGGAGGAAGGGGAAGGGAGCAACTAGAGGAGGGGGAAGGGAGGGGGGGTTAGGTTTTAATTTATTTTTTTTAATTTTTTATTATATAGTTGATGGGGGGATTAGGGGGTAGGTTTTTTTTTTTTAATTTATTATATATTTTTATATATAGTTTATGGGGCTTGGGCGATGGTGGTGTAGGGTGGGGTTTAATTTGTTTTGAATGTTTTTATTGTTTCCTAATTTAGGGGGGTAATTTATATTTTATTTTTATGTGTGGGGTGTTTAGGGGCTAGGGTGTATTTAATTGTTTTCTATTTAGTTTTATCTATGATGGAAGGGGAGGAGGGAGGAGGTAGGGTAGGGGTAAAAATATTTTTTAATTTTTTAAACGTTTTTCAAATACAGTTTATAGTGAATATTGATGTTGATTTTTTTTCGATTGATGTTAAATTTGACAATTTTTTGATAAGATATATTAGTAATGTTTTGACTTTCAGACTTTATTATAGAAATAAAATTTCTATATATAATGTTTTTAATATGTTTTTTACAAATATATGGTATAGTTTTTCTTGATTTTATGTGAATCGTCACTTTTCGGAAAATAATATGAAATGGTATCATTTTTATACAAAAAATCTCTGAAAATTCATTGAAAATGGTTTTAAATGTTTTTATTTTAGGGAATGTTTTACAATTTTGTCAATAAAAATGTCTTATTTTGTCCATAAAAATGTGTTATTTTATAGAAAAAATTGCAAAATGTATATGTTTTTCATTATAAATTGCTTATAAATGTATGTTGTTTTGTTAAATTTTTAAAAACACACTTGAAAATATAAATTAAAAATATTTTATGACAAAGATAATTCAAAGGCCTCAAAATTAAAATGTGTGATACTGGTATCAACCCTTTTTGAAACGGAGGTAAAAATAGCTACTAAAATTAGGAGAGAGAAAAACGAGAACTATTTCGAGTTCTTGTTTCATAGTATAAGTGGTTGAATGCAGCTGCAGACAAGATCTAGGAAAACATTCATGATGTACCTCTTATTGATAAGGCTAAAAAATCCTTATACAAAGACTCAAAGACAAGTCTTCTCTCTTCTCTTTTGTTGCTAGTCAAATTGAAGGTCATGAAAGGTATTTCAAACACAACAATGATGCAGTTGTTAAGGTATGCAAGATTTATACATTTGTAATTGAAATTGGACATTTTTTTGTATTTATCATTGCCATATGTAAGTTAAGGCAGTAATTATGATTGTTGCATTAAATTTTTTTGTTTAGATTGTTAGGTGATACTCTTCTACCACCGTCAAATACCTTGCCCCACACATACAAAGAAATGTGTGTCATCCTAAAAGATATAGGAATGGAGTATAACACAATTTATTTGTGTCCCAATGATCATATCATACATTATAGACAACATGCATCAAAGAGTGAGTGCCTTGAATGTGGAATTAGTAGATATCATACTGATTGTTGAGTATGATTGCCATTGATGCAAAAGTATTAATTAATGACAAAGGATATGATGATATGGAATATATGATGATGTGCCATGTGTGATGAGTGTGCAAATCCATCTGATGGTGTTCTAATACCTTCATGATGTCATTGTTACAATTTGACATCATTATATAAAGGCATATAAAGGTTTGACAGGTTGGTAAAACTCTGGAAATTGACTAAGTATTGGAAAATTAGTCTAAGTTGCTCTAGGAAAATGCCTTCCATATCTCATAGGTTAATGATAAAAATTATATAAGAGTGTCAGGTTGTATCTTGTTGACTTTTGCATCTGACCATGGTCTCAGTTTGCTTTAAGAGTGTTTGAGGAGAAAGATACAGGTCTTCCAAAACAAGGGTTCAGGTTGTTTTACTAGTTGGGAACCCAGTTCAATAAAATGCACGCCCAGGTCAGAGGATGATGATTTTGAAGGTGAAACTAGTTGTGATGATCTCATTTAGATGGATACTATTGTCTGGTATCGTAGTTTCAGTGTTTTGGTGAAACAAAAATTCACCTTGAAAATTTAAGGATTTGGCCAAGTATAAACTCTTCTAGTAAAACTGCCTAAGTAGCCTCCGGACAATGTCTTCCACCTTCTGTATTTCATTGATTAATTAATTCTGAGGATATAGGAATTTATATTGTTGGTTTTTACATCTAACCATATGATTATTTTTCCAAAACAATCATTGAGGGTGAAGATATTGGATTGCCAAAAATGCCCTCTGGCATGATTTACACTATCCCAGTAAAATGCCCGCCAAGGAGAGAGGATGAGGTTGCAGAGGATGGAATTGACATGGATGGAATCTGCATGATGTCCCCTATGCTGTGGATGCTTCATATTTCCAATATTGGTGAAAATAAAAATCATCCTATTTGACCTAGGTTTTTGAAAAACTGTCTAAGTGTATAACCCAGAATTTTAAAAGGCCATTTATAAATGCACGCCATATGCTTTCATTTTGTAAATAAATTTATCAAATGGTATGAGGTTGTTCCTTGATGATTTTTCCATCCATCCATGGTCTTGGTTTCCTCGTTTATGGTCACATGTGCGAGATTTTGGTCTACCAAAATAGAGAAAAAATATGTTGGTTCGCACTTTAAAGTATGCCCGCGGGCTCAGGAATTATGCCCACAGGTTTATGAAGGATGACTACAGGAATATGCCCGCAAACACTCTGATATCCTCATAAATGAGGTGATTCTTGAAGATATAAAATATGCCCACACACTTTATGAAGAGTGCTTACTTTGTGAAGAGATGCCCTCCATTGTGATGGAGAATGTAAAAAGATTAGTTAAAATCTGTAAAACAATAATTATTATCGGCTAACATGGATATGAAATGGTGTGATGAAGGTTATTAAAACAAAGATATAATTAGTTTTTGAAAATACACAATGAAGTATTATGACACTTGAAAGAAAGGACACAATGGTTCTTTGTGATTATGATGAATATATAAACAGATTTCAATCTGATGAAAGGTGTCTCTGTGGTTCCAATAAGCAGATTGAAAACAGAGGTTAAAGATAGAGAATAGAAACAACAATTCTTGAAGAAGTTTTGAAGATTCTTAAAAGACAAAATAAGGGTGGTTGGGAGGTGCAAGGATAGGATGCAAGCCTATAGGGGGTTGTACCCTCGTTTCAATTGGTGCTGGAAAACAGGGTGTTGGTGCATCCTTCAGTGGTTGCTAAAAAATTTGGGTGTTGGTGCATCCAGCAAATTGGTGCTTGCAAATTATTTGTAAATATAATTTTGCAGTAATAGAAAGTATCGGTGGTTTTCCCAATTGGGATTCCACGACAATATTATGTGTTTTTTCTTCATTGTTGATTATGTTTTAAAGTGATAAAAATTTAAATATATAGCCTAATACTGATTCACCCCCCCCCTCTCAGTATTACTTGATATTCTAATAATTGGTATCAAAGCAGGCTCTTCACTATAATTTTAAATACTTGAAGAGAAATCCTTTATCACTATGGATCAACAAGTAAAAATGTCCTCGAAGGTTCCAATATTCAATGGAGAAGATTATGCTTTCTGGAGCATCGAGATGAGAAGCCATATAATGTCTCTTGGGTTAGATGTTTGGATGTCTATAGAAACAAGGTACATATATCCCGAAACCCCTCCCACATATCTTGAAGGAATAAAACAATTTGGAAGCAATGCTAAAGCTGTTAATGCAATCTTGGATGGATTAGCCAGAACAGTATTTTCCAAAGTGATGCATTGCAAAGCAACGAAGGAGATCTAGGACAAATTGCAGACTATCTATAAAGGAGACACCAAGGTAAAAAGGGAAAAAATCCATAATTTTAAAACCCAATTTGAAAGTCTACAAATGAAGGAAGAAGAAAACATTTCATAATACTTTGAGAGAATTAATGAAATTGTGAATGCAATTCAAGGGCTAGGAGAAGAATTGGAAGAAAAATAAATAGTTGAAAAAGTACTAAGATCACTTCCAATGATTTACAATCCTAAGATTTCCACACTAGAATATAGAGAAAATCTTGACAAACTCACCATGGAAGAACTATATGGAATTTTCATAGCTTATGAAATGAGGATTGGGAAAGACAATTCTCAAAAGAAGGAAGTAGCTTTTAAAGCATCAAAAGTAGATAAGAAATCTAAAACGAAGTTTCAATCAGAAGACTCCGATGATGAAGAAGCACTTCTTGTTAAAAATCTTAAGAGAGGCACTGGAAGGTTCAAAGGGAAATTGCCCTTAAAATGTTTTAACTGTGGGGAAATTGGTCACTTTGCTTCCAAATTCCCTTGTCCAAACAAGAAGACAATGATGAGTGCCTTGATAACTTCAAGAAAAACAAAAAGATTTTTAAGAAAAACAAAAAGAAGACCTTTTATTCCATGGATGACAGCTGCTCAAATGATTCTAATGAAGATGAAGAAGCAGAAGTCTTATTCATGAGAGTAGAAAATAAAATCTCTGAAGAAGAAGTAGAAGGTGTGGTAGATCTTAAAGTAGAACTTGAAAGTGTCGTCAAAGAATTAGAAATAATTATTACTGACTTAAACAATCAGCTTCGATAAACCAAAGAGGACAAAAACAATCTAGAACAACTCAAGAAACAAGAAGAAAAATTAGAAAATCTCGAAGCTGGATTGATCTTGCTTAGAAAGAAGACTGATGAATAATCCTTTCAATCAAAATTTAAGAGCAGCTCAAAAACTCTAGATGACATCCTAAGTTGTCAAAGATCATTCAATAATAAAACTGGACTAGGTTATAACAAAGGAACGAAGTCAGAACAATCCTCTTTCATAAATAAAGAAGGAAATAAAAGAAGTTATGCTGATGCAATTATGAAACCAGTTGTAAAGGAATACAATAAAAAAAATTCTCGCTCTCAAAATAAAAGTAGGATAGATAATGTGCCAAGTAGACGCCAACAACTCTTTTGGGAAATTGTTATGCCTGTAACAATTTTGGACATATAGCTATAAATTGTAAACTAAATGCTCCTATTGGGAAAGGAATAACATCACAATATATGTTGTATAAGAATAATGACACTAGAAGAAATCCAAAAGAAAGAATCTATAACTATTTTGCTCCTCTACAGAATTATAGTATATAATGTTAGAAATGTGGTAACCTAGGACACATAGATAGAAACTGTAAACTAGTGATTCCTATGAAGAATAACACCACAAAATCTCAAGGCAATTAGGAAAAGAAGGTTTGGAAGAAGAAGGAAGATGTGGAATGTTCAATAGCTTTATGTGCAACAGAAAAAATATATATATATGGCATGTCGATAGTGGATTTTCAAAACATATGACAGGAGACCCACACAAATTTATAAGCCTAAAAAGAAATCAAAAAGGAAAAGTCACTTTTGGAGATAATCTATCCTCTAAAATAATTGGGAAGGGTACACTGGATCTCAGAGACAAGATGAACGATGAAAATGTTTTGCTTGTAAAAAACTTAAAACCTAATCTTTTAAGTGTGAGTCAAACATGTGATCAAGGACACATATGTATATTTGATTCCAAGAAGTGTGAAATCAGAAGAAAATATTCAGGAAAACTTGTTGGGACTGCTGTGAGAACTCCAAGCAATGTGTATATTCTATAAAATGAAGAACAATGTCATATGAGTCAAATTGATGAAAGTTTGCTATGGCATAGAAGGATGGGACAATTGAACTTTGACAATATTGTAAAAGTTAGTAAGAAGGGAGTTGTAAGAAATTTACCAAAGATCATAAAACCACCAAACCATGTTTGTAGACACTGTCTTCACGGGAAGCAAACAAGAACAAGCTTCAAGGTCAAAGAGCATACAACCTCTCAGCCACTAGAAAGAATTCACACTAAAATTTGTGGACCTACAAGGACTAAAAGTTTTCAAGGTGAACATTACTTCATGTTCTTAATTGATGATTATACAAGGATGAATTGGGTGGCATTTCTTAAAGAAAATCATAAGCTTTTATGAAGTTCAAACCCTTCAAAGCACTTGTTGAAAATGAAGCAAATCTCAAGATTAAGTGTCTAAGATCAGATAATGGTGGTGAGTTCACCTCAAATGAATTCAATGAGTTTTGTGAAACTCATGGAATCAAGAGGCAGTTTTCAGCCCCAAGAACTCCTCAACAAAATGGAGTGGCCGAGAGGAAAAATGGGATTGTCCAAGAAGCAGCTAGAACTATGCTAAATGAAGCAAAACTTCCTTATGGATATTAGAGAGAAGCAGTATTTACAGTTGTCTATGTACAAAACCAAGGACAGCTCAGAGTAAATAGTGACAAAACTCCTTATGAGCTATGGTTTGGAAGACCAGCTTCGGTTCAATATTTTAGAGTTTTTGGAAGTAAATGCTACATAAAAAGAGATGATGATAATCTAGGAAAGTTTGACTCTAGAACAGATGAAGGCATATTTCTTGGATATTATTCCACCGAAAGAGCATACAGATGTTATAATTTAAGGTTGCACAAGATCATAGAAAGTGCAAATGTAACTATAGATGACACTAAACCAAAAAGGATACAAATCCAAGAAAGTGTGGACATTGAAGAAACTGATGATGAAGAAATAGATGATGAAGAAAAAGAAGGAAGTTCACAAGAAGAAGATATTCTTGAAGAAGAAGAAGAAGAGAAAGTAGAGAATGAAGACTCCCCCAGATCAGACACAAAAACACCATCCAGACGGGTTCAAAAGAATCATCCTGAAAGTCAAATAATTGGTAACAAAAATTAAGGAGTTCAAACAAGAAGAAAATTGTTCTATGATGAAGAACAAGCACTACTTTCGATAGTAGAACCCAAAACCTTTAAAGAAGCTTGCAGAAGTGAATATTGGATCAATGCTATGAATGATGAACTTGATCAAATATAGAAGATCCAAACTTGGGAACTTGTCCCAAGACCTAAGGACATGAATGTTATTGGAACCAAATGGATCTTTAAAAACAAGTTCAATGAGGATGGTCATGTGATAAGGAACAAGGCCATATTAACATGCAAGGGATATTCTCAAGTAGAAGGTCTTGATTTTGAAGAAAATTTTGCACCTATGGCAAGACTTGAAGCCATTAGGATTTTTTTATCTTTTACGTGCTACAAGAACTTTAAAGTGTATCAAATGGATGTAAAATCTGCATTTCTTAATGGAGAACTTGGAGAAAAAGTATATGTTGAGCAACCTGAAGGTTTTCTCTTATCAGAAAATAGAGATTATGTTTGCAAACTTAAGAAGGAACTATATGGTCTTAAAAAATATTCAAGAGCATGGTTCTCAAGACTTGACAAGTATTTAAAGCAGCAAGGATATAAAAGAGGGGCCACTGACAGTAATATATACATAAAGTTTGAAAACAAGAATATGATCATTATTGGAGTCTACGTAGACGATATCATATTTGGAAGTGATCTACAAATTCTTAGTGTAAAATTTGCTTCAAAAATGAAGAAGGAATTTGAAATGTCAATGTTGGGGGAACTAGCATTCTTTCTAGGTTTACAAGTATCTCAATCTGAAAAATGGATCTTTATCTCTCAAACTACGTATATCAAAGAGATGTTGAAAAAGTTCAAAATGGAAGAATCCAAACATGTTAGTACTCCTATGGATATTGGCTATAAATTGAGCAAGGATGATGAATCCTTAGAAGTAGATCATACTATGTATAGGTAAATGATTGGTAGTTTATTATATGTAATCCCTACAAGACCAGATGTAATGCAGGCTATAGGTTTGGTTGCCAGATTCCAATTAGCCCCAAAAGAAACACATGTAGCTGGAGTAAAAGAATTCTTAGATATCTAAAAGTTACTATGGATTATGGATTATGATATCCAAAAAGCAATAACTTCACTCTAAGGGAATTCACTGATGCAGATTGGGTAGGAAGTATTGATGACAGAAAAAGCACTAGTGGAGCAGCATTTTACTTAGGAGATTGATTGGTGTCATGGCTAAGCAAAAAGCAGTCTTCCATTTCACTATATACAACAGAAGCTGAGTATATTGTTACTGCATCATGTTGTACTCAAGTCATTTGGATGAAGCAAACATTGGAAGACTTACTTGTGAAGTATGACCATCCAATAGTAATACATTGTGACAATACAAGTGCTATAAACATATCCAAAAATCCTGTCATGCACTCCAAGACAAAGCACATTCCAATAAAATATCACTTTCTAAGAGACCAAGTGTCGCAAAAGGTTGTCAAACTAGAATATGTTGATACAAAGGAACATATAGCTGATAGATCTTCACTAATCCACTACCCAAAGAAGCATTTGAGCATCTTAGATAACAGTTGGGAGTAATCTCCCTACAGTAGATAAAAAAGAGAAAATACATTATGTCATGGGGAGACATGTTGACAGGGGGAGATGTCAAAAGGAGGCCTCTGTCATTAATGTCAAAGGGGGGGGAAATAGAAGAGTTTTTGTCATCAATGACAAAGGGCAAGAATGTTGAGTATGATTGTCATTAATGACAAAGGATATGATGATATGGAATATATGATGACGTGGCATGTGTGATGAGTGTGCAAATCCATCTAATGGTGTTCTAGTACCTTCAAGATGTCATTGTTACAATTTGACATCATTATATAAAGGTAAATAAAGGTTTGACAGGTTGGTGAAACTCTGGAAATTGACTAAGTATTGGAAAATTAGTCTAAGTTGCTCCAGGAAAATTCCCGCCATATCTCATAGGTTAATGCTAAAATTTATATAAGAGTTTCAGGTTGTAGCTTGTTGACTTGTGCATATGAACATGGTCTCAATTTTCTTTAAGAGTGTTTGAGGAGAAAGGTACAGGTCTACCAAAACAAGGGTTCAGGTTGTTTTACTGGTTGGGAACCTAGTTCAATAAAATGCACGCCCAGGTCAGAGGATGATGAGTCTGAAGGTGAAAATAGTTGTGATGAGCTCAGTTAGATGGATACTATTGTATGCTATCATATTTTCAGTGTTTTTGTGAAATAAAAATTCACCTTGAAATTGAAGGATTTGGCCAAGTATAAACTCTTCTACTAAAACTGCCTAAGTATCCTCAAGAAAATGCCCGCCACCTTCTGTATTTGATTGATTATTAATTCTGAGGATATAGGAAGGTAGATTTTTGGTTTTTTCATCTAACCATATGATTAGTTTTCCAAAACAATCATTGAGGGTGAAGATATTAACTTGTCAAAAATGCCCTCTGGCATGATTTACACTGTCCCAGTAAAATGCCCGCCAAGGAGAGAGGATGAGGTTGCAGAGGATGGAATTGACATGTATGGAATCTACATGATGTCCCATATGATGTGGATGCTTCATATTTCCAATATTGGTGAAAATAAAAATCATCCTATTTGACCTAGGTTTTTGAAAAACTGTCTAAGTGTATAACCCAGAATTTTAAAAGGCCATTTATAAATGCACACCATATGCTCTTGTTTTGTAAATAAATTTATCAAATGGTATGAGGTTGTTCTTTGATGATTCTTCCATCGATACATGGTCTTGGTTTCCTCTTTGATGGTCACATGTGCGAGATTTTGGTCTTTCAAAACAGGGAAAAAAATATGTTGGTTCGCACTTTATAGTATACCCGCAGGCTCAGGAATTATGCCTGCAGGTTTATGAAGGATGACTACAGGAATATGCCCGCAAAAACTCTGATATCCTCATACATGAGGTGATGCTTGCAAATATAAAATATGCCCACAGACTTTATGAAGAGTGGTTACTTTGTGAAGAGATGCCCTCCATTGTGATGGAGAATGTAAAAAGATTAGTTAAAATCTGTAAAACAATAATTATTCTTGGCTAACATGGATATGAAAGGGTGTGATGAAGGTTATTAAAACAAAGATATAATTAGTTGGTGAAAAGACACAATGAAGTCTTATGATGCTTGAAATAAAGGAAATGATGGTTCTTTGTGATTATGATGAATATATAAACAAATTTCAATTTGATGAAGGGTGTCCTTGTGGTTCCAATAAGTAGATCGAAAACATAGGTTAAAGACAAAGAATAGCAACAACAGTGCTTGAAGAAGTTCTGAAGATTCTTAAAAGACAAAATAAGGGTCGTTGGGAGGTGCATGGACAGGATGCAATCCTATAGGGGGTCGTAGCCTCCTTCCAGTTGGTGCTAGAAAATAGGGTGTTGGTGCATCCTTCAGTTGTTACAGAAAAATTTGGGTGTTGGTGCATCCAACAAGTTGGTGCTTGCAAATTATTTGTAAATATAATTTTGCAGTAATAGAAAGTATTGGTGGTTTTACCAATTGGACTTCCACGATAATATTGTGTGTTATGTCTTCATTGTTGATTCTGTTTTAAAGTGATAAAAATTGAAATAGATAGCTTAATACTGATTCAACCCCCCCCTCCTCAGTATTACTTGATATTATAACAAATGATCAGGTAACAAATAAGGTGCCGTGCAAAGTTCTTTTCCATATCCCAATAATTCCACATTTTCAATGGTTGTTTAGGTGTAAAAACATTGCAGAATTTATGGATTACAATGCATGACACAAAAGTGCATATGGTGTCATGCAAATGCCTAGATATGGATATGCATTCAAAGACATTGAGGAAATATGGCCAATTTTTAAAGAAGAACCACATAATGTTAGACTTTCATTGGCATTTAATGGTATCAATCCATTTGGAGAGCTCAAAACCAATTACTCAGTTTGGCCAACTTTTGTTATAGACAATAACCTTCCTCCATGGCATAAATGATTTTAGGGGCGGATTTTGGGGGATTTTGAAAATTGAGTGGGCGAATTTTTTATATTAAACCCCATTTTTTCATTATTAAATTTATCCCACAATTTATTTACCTAAAAACGGTCAAAGGAGGTTAACCTAGTCATATTTACTAGGAAAATTGGGGGAAAATGGCTTTCTCTCAGAAAAATTTCCGTAAAATTCTCCATTTGCCCCTGATTTCTGGCCATCGAGGTTAACAATAGAAATTTATCCCAATATTGTGCTTGTATATCCAAATAATAGTGCAGGAAGACGACTCTTTTGAAGCTATTGAGAACCGTAGGACTTATTCAAAATTTAAATATTACAACAATCTTTGTATCTCATCTCAATATTAATCGTGTTAATCTTTACTCGTTCTTAACCTCTTGCGTTTTAATTTTGCAGTCACACAACTGGGGATAAACGCAGGACAAATCAAGAAGCTCCAAGATGTTTTCATTTACACATGCAATGGTTTAATGATGCATACCAAATAGGTTCACCTGAATTTTATTTAAAATTACAATCATATTTAATTTTCATCTTTTATGCTCACATTTTTTAAAGGAAGACTTGTACATAGTTTGACGAGCATCAAAGGATTATCTGATGCAAAGGTCAACAATATATGGGAAGCTGCAGAAAATCTTATGGTAAAAAATATATAGAGCTCATTTTTGGTCCATGTCTTTTCTTTTCAGTTTAATTATAATCTCTTAGGAAATTCAAAATTTCTAGAAATTAACTTGTTATGCGTGCTGTAATTGGCAGAATTTTGGTTGTGACTTGAAATGAGGTTCTCCAAAGAGTATGCTCTTATTTATCCTTTTTCCTTCTCGAATTTAAGCTTCATCAATTTAGAGGTTCTCTAAAGAGTATGCTCGTATTTATCCTTTTTTCTTTAAATTGTAGAATTGACTCAAGATGATCGTCCTTTACTTGAAACTAAAGTAAATCTGGAGAGTTAAATGTTTTTCGTTGCATTCGATTTCATAATTTTAATTCATTATATTTGTGTCTTATTTGTTGTAGTACATGGTAGCATTGAGGCACATCTGTATCGTAGCATGTGATTTTGTTCTCTATTGATAATCACTTGCTAC
Organism: Larix kaempferi; assembly: GCA_027924585.1. Lineage (NCBI taxonomy): Eukaryota > Viridiplantae > Streptophyta > Pinopsida > Pinales > Pinaceae > Larix > Larix kaempferi. The sequence goes on along the minus strand of BSBM01000001.1, from coordinate 46,167,236 downwards.
ATGTATATGCTCTGGATCTAAATGACATGTGAATGATAGGAGTGGTAGAGAACAATCCAAAGGGAAAGGTATGTTTGTATACTAATGTTTCAAAGTCCAGCTTCAATGTTTTTACATCAATTCAATTCTAAAATGATTTTCATATTAAATTGACACTGTAACGAATAATAGAAACGTAAACTGTACAATGTTGTATATAAGAGAAACAATATGTCCAAACACTGAAAGATTGCTAATGATAGAGCCTCCTCATTAAAAAAGAAAATGAATTGAAATATAATTATACTGTTGGTAGTCATATTTTTCATCCCATGTCACGTTGAGACAAGTTCTTTCTAATAATAGTCAGAATAGAACTGGAGATTCCTGACAATTCCCATAGTCTGGTAGTGTAAGACCTTGATAGGTTTGAATCAATATTAGATGGAGTAGTCTATTTTGGTAGCAGACATTTTATTGGTAGGTAATTTAATGAAATCTAGTTAGTAATTTTTATAATTAATTTCGTAATTTCTAAAATTCTATTTCTAGGTTTATTGAAGGAATTCCATATTGCAATTTTAACCAGAATCACAACCCACCTTCAGACAAGCTCTTTCTAATGATAGTGAGAATAGAACTGGAGAATCTTGGCAGTCACCAGATTCTGGTAGTGTAAGACCTTGGAAGGTTTGAAGCAATCTTAAATGGAGCAGTCTATTCGGTATATCCTTGGAAGGTTTGAAGAAATATTAGATGGAGTATTCGATTCCGTAGAAAAAAAATTTCTGGTAGGTAATTTGATGAAATCCGGAAGGTCATTTGATGGAATCTATTTAAGAAGATTAGTGTTTTTGAGAATTAATTTTGTAATTTTTAAAATTGTATTATAAATGAATTGTTGGACCATTTCATTGGAAAAACTCTATATTCAAAATTTGTAATTCCAACCATCTTTAAAATCCTATAGGATTTGTTAAATCGACATAGATCCATATTAAAAGGGGATCTTCCAAGTGCTAAGAGGGATCAAATCTGTCAAGGTGCAAACCCATTTTTAGAGTGAAAATATTGAGGAACCGTTTTAATTGATCTAATTTGTGTAGTTTTATATATATATATATATGTGGTTGTAAATATTTTAAATCTAATTTGAGCTGACGTGTTATTTTTATAATATTTTATTTTTTTAAAGGATGCGTGTCAGCTCCATAATGATCACGGAAGGAGTTACACATCCTCCCACTAGGTTGTAGAATGCGCTTCTTTAATACAATCACACTAAATATTTTAATTATTTCATAAAAAAAAGTTAATAAATAAAAAGTAAAACTAATCAAATGGTATACTGATTAAAGATCGCCAAATAAAAAAATTTGACATGCCATCTAGAGAGCAAAGAAATATGCATGATAAGTTATCTACAATTTTTCTTAACGTTTGGAAAAATCAACCAGAGATTATCACACTTGTTTTTTAAAATGATTGAGGGATCCACCATGTTACAGTGACTTGCATATTATAACGATGAAAGATTGTAGGTTAAAATTAAATAATAATTATTTTACATCTCATTTCTAACATTTGAATTTGAAAGACAGATAGATCAAAAAATGGATGTTTATGCATAGTTCTACATAAGGATTAAGTAGAGTTACAACAAAAATAGATGGTACATCCAATGGTTATAGTTTTCTAATTTCAAAGCTCGAATATGACAGTTTTCTAAAAAATAAATTTATTAATTTGTTTTTGTTAGGTATTTTTATTTAATTTGTTAATAACGAATAATTATTTAATTTAATATTAAATAAGAAGTATTTCAAATGTACGTGTTTTTTGGGAAATATCTTTAACATTAATTTTATTAATATTATTAACATTATATTAATAATAATGTTATTAACACAACCACATTTTTAAAAGTGGTTAATGGTGCCTATCAGTGTATATCAACCATTTTTAAAACGTGGTTGTTCTAGTAAGAAGCCTCATTATCTTGATTACGGGAAAAGGAGGGATCGAAACGTTACAATCCATTGTCCACATTGTTTCTTTGTGAAATTGGACTCATCCTTGTTTAAATTAATTCCATTACGGTTTCTAGTTAACATCAAGGGGTATTACTGATGCTAAATATTGATAGAAACTTTCTTCTAGTTTCTCTTTGTTCTAAAGTGAGCAACCATTTGGAAAAAGAGAACACAGTCATACTTTCGAGTATTATTTGTTGACATTGTATAGATTTTCTTTTGTGATTACATTCCTTATGTCTAGAATGGATACAAACTTTCTTCTACTTGATATTTGTTGTAAACTGAGAAACGATTTGGAAAAAGACAACACATGCAAATTTCAAGGATTATTTGTTGACACTGTATGTATTTGCTTTTGTGATTACATTCTTTTAATTATGGAATGTAGAGACTTGTTTTAGTTTGTTTTTAAGATTTTGCAGGTTTTACATACATTCAAATTCTTACATGATATATTTGATTCACTGCATCATCTACAGAAAAACAAAACTTTGAAATGCATCGCATAAGTTTTCAAAGCGTTACATCACTCGAAAACTTTTAATCAGTGCATTTCAGTTACTTTTTTCTAACTTTCTATTAAATATCGATGACATCTTTGTGACATTCAACTTCGTTTTTCATTAGTCATTTCAGACCTCACTTACTATATTCTCAAGTTTTCTATTAATTATGGATGACATATTTGTGACATTAGGCTTTATGGATGACATCTTTGTGACATTAAGAATAACAACCACATTAATAATATGTTTAGTATACTAGGTAGATTTATATTTCATGTTTTATATAAAATGTGTTAAATATATGCTTATCTTTGTGAACACATTAATATTGTTATTCAAATTTTCAAGGAAGAACTTATATCAATGGAGTTTAGATTCTCAAAGTATGTTATGTTTTGGACTGCAAATATGAATTACTTAAAATAAGCTCATAATCCATGTTTAGGTTATTGTGATGTTTCTCTATTTCAACAGCTTCTCGGATACACCTTTTATTATAATTATCTTATGTTGCAATTACTTTTGCATCTTCAATGCAAATGTGATGGATGGCCACCTAAGAGTGTTTTTCTAAGGTTGACGTCTTGGAATGGCAATGGAGAATATCTACAAAATGCTCTTTTATTCTTACCTTCACCGATTGTCAAGTCTCATTAATATACACTTTTTCACAAGAGCTTGGAAATGAATATACTCCCCTTTTTAGTTTGGGATCAATGGGATCTTTAGCTTTTTCTAATAAGTTTCTTAAGAATTTTGGGGTAGAGAAGGCTATTGTTACACCAAAATATTTTCATCATGAGTTATATTTCCTTCATTTTCCTTGGTTCCTAAAAGCATTTAGGCCAAATTGCTTGAAGGAAGAGTTGTGGTTATTCCTTTTACTTTTTGTTGTCACCCCGACGCACCCTTCACGTTGACAAAGTGTGTCAGACCCCTGGTGACGTGCTCTACATATTGACAGAGCGCATCTGTGACACATTCTGCCTTTGGACAAGGTGTGTCACCCTCCAAAGACGCGTGTTTCATGTGTACAAAGTGCAGCACTGCTGGTTTAAAAGTAGAAAAAGAAGCTTCGATCGGATCCTAGAGCCCATGGTTATGTGGAATCTTATCCCTAGAAACTAGGAAGGGTGGCACTCGATCCCCTTAACTTTTGGGATGATCCCTTGATATTCTTCCACAAATCCTAGACCTATCCTATCCCTTTAGGCCTATAAATACAAACCCTCTCTCCATGGTTAAGGAGGAGAAGGACAGAGCACTTAAATGTTGGTGAAATTATTCTAGAGCTTGTTCCCTTTCATCCATTAGGAGGCAAGAGTTTGGATATTTAAGGCTAGGATCATTTGGAAGGAGTTACGACGTCAAAGCTCGGTTGTAATATCTCCCTATGTACTTTTTATATTTACAGTAATACAGATTATTTCCATAAAAATCTTATTGTTGTGAGATCTTTAGAATTATCTTCTTTGACTGTTAGTTTAGATTGATCCATATTTGCATGTTACTAGTATTTGCATGTTTCCAATTGTTGTGTATTGTTTTGCAACTGAAAATCTGAAGATCAGGAGCTACACCAAGCGAGGAAATAGCACTACAATCATAAGGTAATTCATCCTTCCATACCTCTTGCAATTTGGTCAATCTAGGAAAGATCTATGTGTTTTGTACTACGTTTGTTCTAGATCCGAACCATTCGGACTAGGGAGATAGGTTAGTGTCTGCACTGACGAATTGTCCACAAAAAAATTTGGCAACCATACTAGGGAGCATAGGCCCATAATCCTTGATTTGGTTGTGATTTCTGTTTTATTGGTTTTTTCTTCCAATAGCCTCTAAATTGCCTCCTTCTATTGGATCTGTTTCTCAGAGAGTTACCGAGTGATCCAGTTTCTGATCGGGATATTTAGCCTAGACATTTACCTGTTTTTTCTTGGGATTTTTATTTTTTCAAAGTTGGTTTTCGCTCGACGCACCTAGGCAGTTCTGTTCCTACGTCATTGTAATTCTGACGCTTTTTTCCTTTAGGCAGATTGCGTCGCTAACATGTTTTCTATGTGTTCAACCCGCGTCACTGACACACTTCCCGTGTCTGCAACCTGCATCGTTGGACTTCCAATGCCCTGATGTAAACTTGCAGAGTGCATCACCCTACCAAGCCTAATGCATAGGGTTAAAAAAATCCCACAAAAATGGTTTTTGCTTGGTTTTCTAAGGTCTGTGTCTTACCCATTGCAGCCATAGTATTCCTCAGATTCAATTTGCTTTGTCCTTTGCTTATTTCAGAATTTAGAGCTTGATTTGAGTCCTTGCTAGTCAAGCGGTTGTCTCTCCAGTCATGGGAAATTTCAATCCCTCACGAGTGCAACCAGTCTTGTGACTCCCTTCAGTATATATCTGATTTGTTTACTCTGATTGCTAAGTCCTCCAAAAAACTAGGTTGCTGTGATTCTTGCGCAATTTGGTGTGGATTTTGTGTTGTATTACGATTTTGGGTGATTTGACTTCTTGAGAACTTCTAGTCGCTTAAATATTGCGGTAGTAAGTAGCCTCTAATATTTTGGATAAAAATTGAAGAGGTGGTATCATTCTCATATTTTTGAATACATTAGTTTGGAAAATCAAAGATTCTTTACTATCTTCATTTCGAGTAGATTACTTGAGATTATTGAGAAGAGTGTTTCATGCTTTGGATCGCTGTTTAAGAAACTTTGAAAAAACTCAAAAATTGTCAATGCTTATTTTCTCTTGGTTTTGAAAAGTTCATCTTCATCTCTTTGGCAATATTAAGTGAATTTAGGCCTTCACGAATTATTGGAAAATCTAGTGAATGCTCTGATGTTTTTTATTTCCCTTTCACTTCTTTTGTTCTTTGTTTTCAAATCAGATTTATTGCAATCAAAAGAGGAATTAGTTCATATTTTCATTTTGGTCATATATCTAGATTAGTTGAAAAGAAAAAAGAAAAAATATTTTTAGTTTGGTGTGTTGTTTTCATTTTGTTGGGTTAAAAGAAAGATTGTCTATTGTCTTGTGGTTAAATTTGAGAGGAAATTAGGAATCATACATTGTTCATTTACTTTCGGAAAAGAAAATATTTATCTTTCCTTTATCTAGTTTTCATCGAAAAGAAAAATGAAAGACTTGCACTTCATTTAGCTTAGTTGTGCATTTTGTTTACTTTACAAGTCTACACTTCATGCATTCACGTAACCGTATAAGATAAAATCAAGTGGTAGCCTAGGTCAAAATTTTATAGAAACTCGTGTGATAGGGTAGACACTTGTTCTAGCATCTTAAAACATAGCAGTTGTCATTATTATCCTGCACTGCATCCCAGGGACTTGTAGTTCTCTTACGTACCATTTGGTAAATCGAACGAACTTTCACGTACCTTCGAGTATATAGAAAGGTAATTCATGTACTCGACTGTATATAGGAAGGATCTTGTCATACGATTGTGCATTAGATATCACCACTATGGATTGGAGCTCGCATGTGCCTTTTGTATACCGGGAGACCCCACTAGGAATATCAAAAGCATCCGAGTCAACCATTGGCCATCTTGGCGTGGAAATACACCGAGAAAAACACTCGGGGATATATTACGCACGTACTGCCAGGTAGTCAGGTAATACAGTAAGGGGTACTGTCCTAATCCTCCCTAGTTAGTGCTCTGAAATATTGGGTCGAGTATTACTGTTAGACCCTGTATTATATCGCGAGTTGCGACACCTTGATACTCTCGTGAGGTTCCATACTTTAATCCCACCTATCATATAAGTTTTGTTGTGGCTATAGCTTGAGTAGGAATTGAAGTGTGTTTTTTCTTTTATAAAATGTTTAGGAGAAACTTTTCATCGATCGTCGTGGATGAACAACCCTTAAGAAGATCCCGCGGAATATTAAATTTACCACCTGAATATCCCCTTAAACATTAGGAGAACTCAAGAGAAAGTATGGATCAACCCACAACATTTGGATCACGCGAAGAAGGAATTCCTACCCCTGAATCAGGAGGAAACTACTCTCCCTGTGACTCTTCCCATCACTGATCCTACGGGACCTTTGTTGGTGGAACAACCTCCTCCACATGACACATCTTTTCATCACCTGCTTGAAGGTAACCTTAGAGTTGCCGATTGGATCTTCACTCAACCCCCAAATGACCCGATAGAAACTACTTTGATCCAGGTGGATATTGGTGGCCACCCACCTTTCCAACTGGCTCAAAACAGTTTTATGGCAATTTTGGTATTGTACTATTTTTAGCAGTTTTTCGGGTCCTGAACTTTCGGGGCCATTTTGAGGCCCTAAACGACCTTTTTTGGCAATTTGGGGGGCCAATTGGTTTCCTTTGACATACATTTGGCCCCAGTCGAAAGTTGTAAATCTCATATATAGCTTTCCAATGGGCTACCGAGTGCCCCAAACGGAGATCGTATGCAAAATTTACGACCTTGGGAAGTTGATGTACTAACTTACCCAAACGGGGCCCACATGACTTTTGGTGCTTCATCTCCTAGGGTTAAGTTTTTGGATGTCTAGGGTTTTTGACATTCCTGTTTATTGTAAAAGGCCTTGAGAGCCTCATTGTAACCATCTTCTTGCGAAATGAGCGCAGCCTTCACATCTCTTCTCAAAGATAAGCCGCCACCATTCCAGCAAGCTTGTTTTCCGCTGCATTTTACAGTTCTAGCTTATTTCCTTATTGAATAGAAAACCAGTTTTACTGTATCTCTGTTATTTTGTGTTAAGCATCTGATAATAATTTGTATTCATTTCATTCTGCTCATAAAATATGGATCAGTGGTATCAGAGTGGTCCGCTCCTTGTCGTCTTAATGCATGTCCCCAACAAGGTCAGGGTACAAAGAATTGGGTCTCGAGCTTGTTTCTCTTGAGGAAAAAATCTCTCACACGCCCAAGCGACCTCTCATGGCAGGAGAAAAGAAAGATGACAGGACAGGAGATCCTATCAAAATGTTGCTTAAGGAATCCCTCACACAGCAGAGGAATGAGATGATGGATAATTTCGCGCAAATCCTTCGACGACTACCAACAACCGACGCATCTTCCTCGAGCGGAGGCGTTGCCCCCTTCAAGGTACAAATCAACTTCGATATTACTATATTTGAAGTACAGATAGATGCAGATGCTGTAGATAAGTGGTTGAATCTACTAGAAGGGTATTTTTCTATCCATAACTTTTCGAATAAAGAAAAGATTACTTTTGCGCTCCTCAAAGCCGTTCCCCATGTCAAAGATTGGTGGGAAACATTCTGGGAGCAAAAGGACACAGAAGAAGCATCATTATTTTCAGTCACGGCCACTTGGGAATCCTTCAGGGATGCTAGTAAGGAACAATACTACCCTGTTGGAAGTTATGACGACTTGTATACCAAATGGAGCACACTGCGACAAGAAAGAGACCAAGCAGTGCCAGAGTTCACAAATATCTTCCATACCTTGCGCACCAAGTTGGGTATCAAAGATTTAGAGCGACATCTGGTGCTCAAGTATCGCGGTGGTCTGCATAGATACATCCAGACCGAGATGGAATTTCTGGACATCTCTTCCTTAGGCGCGGCCTACCGATATGCCATCAAAATCGAGCAGAAGCTTAAACAAAAGACGCAGCAATTTGGGCCGAGGAACCCCTCACAGCAAAAGACAGGAAAGGGTGGCCCCAACCCACAGAATAAAGGACAAAGCAAATATGGACAGTATCAGGACAACCAATCCAAGCCGCAAGCAAAGAGGAACACCAGAAAAACAAAGAAAGATACCGGGAAGTGGTGCGACTTCCATAAGAGCCCTTGGCATAACACTGCTGATTGCCGCTCAAAGCAGTCGCTAGTGGCCAAATTGAAAGCATCTGAATCAGATGCGGGTTCTGACTCTGATTCTGAACCAGAAAGGGGAAGATGGATCATTGACGCGAAACCCAGTGCCACCATTGCTACCACCAAGCTCCAGCTTGATGAACCAGACGAGCCAGAAGAAGGAGAACGCCTCTTCCATTCACAGATGTGGGTAAAAGGCACCCCGCTGCACTTCATCGTTGATAGCGGTAGCCAGAAGAATATCATCTCAGCAGAGGTCGTCAAGCACATGGCCGTGCCGACAACGCCGCACCCACAACCCTATACCATTGGATGGCTCCGCAAAGGAAGCGATCTCTGCGTCAGCCAACAGTGCCGACTGCCATACGACATCAAGTCCTTCAAGGACGAGGTATTGTGTGATGTTGCTCCTCTTGAAGTTTCAGATGTTCTTTTGGGCCAACCTTATTTATGGAAACGTCATGTTGTATATGAGTCTAGGCCTCGTAGGGTTATTATTTCTTTGAACAGGAAATTGTATAGGGTACCCAAGGCAGTCCCTCCTAGTGCTATTTCCTTGATCTCTGCCAAGCAATGCAGGAAGGTCATCTCTCAGACCGGGAAATTTGTCTTCTTTGCGATTCGCTCTCAGAGTGAAAGAAAGATCGCAGCCACATCCCGGGCCTCCATGACCGATCTATCCACACAACAAAAGCAAGTGGATAAGGTGGTGGAAGGATACTTAGATATCTTCTCCTCTCCGATCAGGGTACCTCTGCACTGCCAGGTCAAGCATCCCATCGATCTGACCCCAGGCGCACCACTACCCAATGGGCCAATCTATCGCCGCTCTCTATTGGAAAACAAGGAGATCAAGAGGCAGATCCAATAATTGCTCCACAAGGGGCACATCCATCCCAGTTCATCACCTTGTGGGATCCCAATTGTGATGGTGCAGAAGAAAGATGGGACCTGGCTACTCTGCATTGATTACCGGGCCCTGAATAAAATCACAGTCCGTAACCGGTACCCCGATTCCCCGAATCGACGACCTCCTTGATCAGCTCATGAGGGCCAAATACTTCAGTAAGATTGATCTGAATTCTGGCTACCACCAGGTCCCAATAGAACAGACAGATGTATGGAAGACTGCCTTCAAGTCAAAAGGTCTTTTTGAATGGCTAGTCATGCCTTTTGGTTTGACAAATGCTCCAACAACTTTTATGAGGATGATGGAAGATATCCTACGACCTTTCACCAACAATTTTGTAGTGGCGTATCTGGATGACATCCTCATCTACAACAAGACTTGGGAGGAACACTTGCAGCATATTCAGTAGGTTCTGCACACCCTGCAAAAGCACAAACTATATGCAAACTTGGAAAAATGCTCCTTCGGCATGGACAGGGTCCATTACTTAGGCTACATTGTTGATCGACATGGTGTGCATGTCGATCCAGCCAAGATCCAGGTCATCCGCGACTGGCCAGCCCCAACCACACTCACTGAACTTCGGAGCTTCTTGGGCCTTGCCAATTTCTATCGCCGATTCGTGCTGGGATTCTCTCATATCGCATGGGCCCTCATCCAAGTGACCAGGGGTGGTGGTAAGGCAAAATTTGTGTGGGGCCTATCCCGACAACAAGCCTTCCATGACTTGAAGAAGCGTTTGTGCTCATAGCCGATACTCTCATTACCGAACCTGCAACATCCCTTTGAGATCAAGACAGATGCTTCAGATTATGCTGTGGGCGCTGTTCTCACTCAACACGGCTACCCCGTGGCATATCATAGTGAGACACTATCAGATGTTGTCCGCAAGTACCCTACCTACGACAAATAAATTTACTCCATTGTACAAGCCTGCCTCCAGTGGAGACATTACATTCTTGGGAAGGAGACAATCATCCACACTGATCACAAGCCACTACAGTTCATGCAGACCCAAGGAAAGTTGCAGAATGACGGCCATCAGAAGTGGTCAACATATTTACAGCGGTTCCACCTCAACATCAAATATAAAACAGGGAGTACCAACCGAGTTGTTGACTGCCTCAGTCGACCTCTAGTCGCGACACTTACCATGGTGCTAGACTCTTGCAGCCACGAGACCTCCGGATGGCCCCACCTCTATGAGACAGACCCTAACTTCTCCTCCACCTATCAAATGTTGGGCACCAACTCAGTGGTTGCTAATTTCCATCTTCAGGATGGGTTGTTGTGTCGTCTGGGCCATCTCTGCGTTCCATCAAGCGAGCGCGCGAAGCTGATTTGGGAAGCTCACTACAGTCGGGTGGCAGGATGCTTTGGCGTTGAAAAGATAGTGGCAATGTTGCAGAAACATTTCTACTGGCCGAAACTTCAACAGGATGTCAGCAAGCATATCAGGTCCTGCACCGCTTGCGCTATTTCCAAACTGACCAATAAGAAACAGGGCCTATACACCCCTCTGCCTACTCCTGACAGGCCATGGGAATCCATCTCAATGGACTACATGTCGGGCCTCCCGTCCACCAAGAGGGGAAACGACTGTGTTTTTGTGGTTGTTGATCACTTTTCCAAGATGGCGATTCTAGCCGCTTGCAAGAAGAACATCACAGCAGAAGCCACTGCCAAGCTCTTCTTTGAACGAGTATGGGTACATTTTGGGATCTTACAGACCATTATCTGAGACCGTGACATTCATTTCCTTAGCTCATTCTGGTCGAGCCTCTGGTCACTACTGGATACCAAACTCACCAAATCCACTTCCTTCCACCCCCAGACCGATGGACAAACAGAGGTCGTCAACCGGATGGTTGTACATATCCTGCGCATGTACAATTCAACACACCCCCGCACATGGGATGAGAGTCTCCCATATGTCCAACATAGCTACAACCGAGTGCTGCATAGCTCAACTGGCCACATCCCCTTTCAGGTGGGGTTGGGATTCCAACCATTGGGCCCCATGGATGTTTCACTTCCCCTTGCGACCACCTCGGTCGACTCATCCCCAGAAGCTGACAAAGTCGCCCAGTTCATTGAACGGATCCATCATATCCACCAATAGGTTCAGGATATTCTACAGAAGTCTAATGCCAAGTACAAGCAGCGCCATGATCAACATCGAGTGCCACATAAGTTTCAGGTGGGTGACAAAGTTTGGTTGCATTTGCAGAAAGAACGCCTTACAGGGCCCCATCGAAAGCTTCGCCCACTCCGTTATGGGCCATACACCATCACCAAGGCGGTGGGTGACAATGCTTTTGAGCTCAACATTCCCCCCTTCCTTGGTCTGCATCCAGTCTTCAACGTGGCTCTCCTTCGGCCATATTTCCCACCACTATTAGACACCTCAGAGATAGCAGAGAAGTTGACACCAACAGAGCTCAACCCTGACTGCCTACAACAAGCATCCAGTGATCATATTGAAGACACACAGATCAAGGGCACTCGACATCAAAGGATCCAGCTTTATCGAGTTGTCAAAGCAGGGCAACTCCTGCACCAAGCCAAGTGGCTCACCTGAGGCCAAATTAAGTAGAAATTTCCTCATCTGATGGGGGAACTCAATGCAATGGAGACCATTGCTTCCTAAGGAGGGAGGATTGATCTAGGTGGATATTGGTGGCCACCCACCTTTCCAACTGGCTCAAAACAGTTTTATGGCAATTTTGGTATTGTAATATTTTTAGCAGTTTTTCGGGTCCTGAACTTTCGGGGCCATTTTGAGGCCCTAAACAACCCTTTTGGCAATTTTAGGGGCCAAATGGTTTCCTTTGACATGCATTTGACCCCAGTGGAAAGTTTTAAATCTCGGATAGAATTTCCAACGGGCTACTGAGCTCCCGAAACGAAGATCGTATGCAAAAGTTACGACCCCGGGAAGTTGATGTACTAACTTACCCAAACGGGGCCCACATGACTTTTGGTGCTTCATCTCCTAGGGTTAGGTTTTTGGATGTCTAGGGTTTTTGACATTCCTGTTTATTGTAAAAGGCCTTGAGAGCCTCATTGTAACCATCTTCTTGCGAAATGATCACAGCCGTCACATCTCTTCTCAGAGATAAGCCACCACCATTCCAGCAAGCTTGTTTTCCGCTGCATTTTTCAGTTCTAGCTTATTTCCTTATTGAATAGAAAACCAGTTTTACTATATCTCTACTATTTTGTGTTAAGCATCTGATAATAATCCGTATTCATTTCGTTCTGCTCATAAAATCCGGATCACACTTTTAGTCCAACTGCATAATTTTGAGGGACCTCCTTAGGTCATGGCATTTTCGATTTTGGTTCACTTCCGATGGTGGAAAATCCACCACTCCCATTCCCTACCTGATGGATTCCAAATGAGGAATTTTTTGCATCGGTTTATGAGACTCTTGAATGTTTACGCACACTCGGAAAGCAAGTAAGGCGCCATAGTTTTCCTTCCTGACCCACCCCGGAAGTACCCATTCCTGAACATCATTCCCCTATACATTATTTTACTCTCCCTTCACCAGGAATATCTGAGCCCATTATGACCATGTATGAACCGAGCCAACCTTCTTTTCCCTCTAGTACACCTCAAATTATTTGATCGGTTCTACACCCCTCTTGACCCCAATGATTGGAGGCAAACCTTCAGCCACCATCAAATTTGTAACAGGAACACCGCCTCTAACTAAAAATTCGAGCGGAGGCTACCCTCTAGTTAGTGGTCAATATATGATCACGGGTCAACCTATGGTTAATGGTCAACATGCGCTTATGGGACATACTCTAATTGGTGGACAAATTTCAACTGGGGGGCAACCCTTAGTCAGTTGACAAAATCTAACTGGGGGGGAATATCTAGTTAGGGGACAAAGTGTAAGTGGAGGATATCCTTCACACATGAACTACACTATGGTTGGAAGTTCACTCCCATCCATGGGACAACCTAAGTGGGCATATCAAGTGGGGGGACCATCTACTTGGACCTAACCCCCATGGGGGCATACATACTCGAGTAATCACAACATCACAATAGGTCAAAATTACCCAGGGTATCTGTATCCTGGATTACCTTATCTGGGAAATATGAACACCCCATGGGGACATCATAATGTTCCACTTACTGGACCTCCAGCCGGAGGCCTACCCCCCCCCCCCCCCCCACCACCCCCACCGCCTGTCCCACACCCTCCTCCACCACAGGTACCACCTCCACCTCCACCATGTGAAGGACCATTGCACTCTGAAGGAGGACCTCCACACTCTCGAGGAGGACCCCCTTCATGTCCACCTCCTCATATGGGAGGACCACCTCCGTATGGCCAACTATATATGATAGGACCTTATGATCCATCGATCCATGGTCCTACTAGTAACCAGATGCCTTATCAATATTACCAATATCTACAGCCAAACCGATAGTTACCATTTATGGCCACTTTAGATATGTCAGATATGTCACATTTGACCAATGATGCCATCCAACATGGTATGAATTGGCCACCCATTCCTGTGAAGTTACCATCGGACATACCCAAATTTGATGGAAAACATGGCGAGGATCCTAAGAACCACATAGTGACATACCATTTGTGGTGCTCCTCCAACTCCTTAGAGTATGAATCTATCCGTCTGAGGATTTTTCAACGAACCCTCACCGGTACTGCCGCAAAGTGGTACATCGAGTTACCACTACACTCTTTCGCTGATTTTATATCTTTAGCTATGGCCTTTTTGACCCATTTTCAATTACCGATCTGCTATGAAACCGGCACAGATATTTTGACGTCTCTTCACCAATCAACCTCCACTCACATTTTTTATCATATTCATCAATGGAGAAGGAGACGTCGGCTCATTAAATATCCCATTCCATATCACTTACTCGTCGATTGGTTTACGAATTCATTATTACCCATCATAGCTAAAGACGTTGCTATGGGAAGGGTCGTTACAGAAGAACAAGCCATCTCACGTGCCCAGTACCTAGACCTAGTCTATTCTCAATCTGGCACATTATATGACATTATTCCTATAGCCCCACGCCCCACACATGCCCCAACAAAATATCGCATGGGATCACATGCCGATGGAATCATTGGTTCCATTCATAACCATCCCGCTACTCAACTGAGTGGATCATATAAACACATCATTTCAACCCCATTCTCGTCATAGGTTGGCAACAATATCAACCAGTCACCCAGTCCTGCTTCCACTATGGAGGTGAATTCACTCCAATCTGCTTCATCTCAGAAATCCAGTTGTAAAAAGAAGAACAAAGGAAAATCCAAGAAGACTTCCAACTAGCATGAGCACAAAAAAATTCCTTGTTTACTGTGTGGTGACGATCACTTCACGAAATAATGTCCACATCGTGAAAAATTCCAAAATTTTCTCAATGGAAACCCCACACCCGCATTTTTAACTAACCCCTTCCCCACACAATAGCAGAAAATGGTTGCACAACCACCACCTGCTTCTCAAGGAGAACCTTCCACAACTGCTCATGTTCTCATGATGCACAGCGAAACAATCAACTTATCTACCAGGTCAGGTACATATGATTCTATCCCTGATAAGGAATCCAATGGAGGTAATACTGAAAAATTCTCCCATTCTAGATCTAATGTTCCTCCACCACAAGGTCCTTTAATTATAGAGAAACCTCTACCAGATGTAGTATTGTGTCCACCAAAAAGAACAATTCAAAAATGCATTTTCGACCCTAATGCCCGGGCCGCTCAAAACTAAAATATTGTAGAATATATAGCCCAGGCTCCTTGTGCTATGTCAACACTTGAAGTCTTACAAAATTGTCCCAATCAGCGTAAGTCTTTGTTATCTGCTATAGGAGCAGTGGATCAAGATTCCTCTAACACTATCATGTTCAAATTGGAGTATTTCAAGTCGAGGCTTTCCCACCAATTGGCATTTCAAATCATTACCAATGTTTTTGGGAAAAGTATCCATCGTACTGTTTTAGATGAAGGAGCCTCTACTTTTGTTATGTCGATATCCTGCTGAAGAGCCATCGGCTCTCCCAAGTTGAACAATTCCCCTACTACTTTGAAATCATTTAATGGACATGGATTTCAACCCCATGGGTTGTTACAAGCTTTAGTCGTAGAGTTGGGAGGTAAGATTGTTTCCATTAACGTGGAAGTATTCGCCGCTCCATTGGATTATAACTTGTTACTTGATCGAAATTGGTTCTACGCCGTGACTGCGATCGCATCATCTGTCTTCTGCATTGTGCAATTTCCCCGTCATGGGAAAATCGTCACTATTGACCCATTAGATTTTTTTACACCAGACACCATTACTCATCCTGCGGATAATGTTCCTATCTTGGGAAAATCATCGCAAATATATGAGAATGTGGGGGTAGGACTCCTAAAAGACTCATCCCTGATGGGAGTCTTTCCAACACCAGATCCCCCATCACATGTTTCCACAGTGAACATGATCCCTTCCTCCTCCAACTCGACAAACCAATGGATTGTTCCCAATCTTAATCACCTTGATTTGATTGGAGATATAATGCCTCTCAGCCCCGCTGAAGCCACTTATGAGGCCATCCAATCAGTTCCCGATTTAATCAATGACCACTATTCGTTGGCATCTAAATCATTTTTTATGTCATCTCGGTGGAACTCATCCCCACCATCACCAAATTCCCTACTCCAAACTTTTCATTATGATGAATCAATCATGGATATTATGAGCTTGGATGAGCCTCCACGGGAATACCATCATCATCGACCATCTTTCCTACCCCCTCTAGACACAGTAGAGAACATGATTCATAATATTGTTTCACCGGATGTCTTTCCTCACCCTCAATATCCTATTCTTATCCATGATACAGTAACCAAGGGGAATTTGGAAAACATCATTCCTACCATCACCTTATACATCTCGGTAAAACCAGGAATCGTGAAACACATCCACATAGGCCAAACTTGTTCTCCTGATGAAATTAAGAATTTTACGACCTTATTTAAATAGTTCTGCGACGTAATGCATGGAGCTACGAAGAAATGCCTGGGATTGATCTTTCTATTGTCATGCATGAAATCCAAACATATCCCAACACAAAACCTATCCGACAAAAAATCCATCCAGTGCACCCTAGGAAGACTGCAGCCATCAAAGCAAAGATTGAAAAATTCTGGAAAGTTGGGTTCATTTATCTCGTCCCCTTGACAGATTGGGTCTCCAATGTCATCCCGGTTACAAAGAAACAGGGAACAATTAGAGTTTGTTTTTATTACAGGGATCTCAATAAGGATTTCTCTAAGGACAATTACCCCACCCCGTTTATCGACCAAATTATTGACAACTATGTCAGAAGTGTCATCTTTTCATTCATGGATGGATTTTTTGGCTATAATCAGATTGAGATCCACCCAGTCGATCAACATAAAACTGCTTTCATCTGCCCATGGAGTACATTTGCATATCACAAATTACCTTTTGTCCTTAAAATGTTGGTGCCACATTCTAGCGGGCCATGTCGTATTCCTTTCATGATATTAAGGATTTTGTGGAACCCTACCTCGACTATTTTCCTGCTCATTGAAATCTTCGTGAGTTTCACATCAATCATCTGATGGTTGTGTTTCTCAGATGTCGACAATACAATATCTGTTTAAATCGCCATAAGTCCATATTTTGTGTGGAGTCTGGACATCTCCTTGGCTTCATCATTTCCAAATATGGGATCCACATTGATCCCCTCAAGGTAGAGGCCATTTTCTCCCTACCCCCACCCACGACTATTACAAAACTTCAAAGTTTGCAGGGGAAGGAAAAATACATGTGTCATTTCATGTGTAATTTTGCAGAAAAAGACAGGGTTACATGCGATTGTTAAAGAAGGAAATCATGTTTATTTGGGATGATTATACCCAAAAGGCCTTCGAAAATATAAAGCACGCTATTTCCCATTCACCTGTGCTACAACCACCGGATTACACCAAGGATTACATGCATTATATTGCTGCCTCTACCTCAACTATTGCTATGGTTTTAGTGTAGGAGAATAGCAACGCACAATAACATATGATCTACTACCTTAGTAAGGATCTCATAGAATCTGAAACCCATTATTCACATCTGGATAAGTTAGCTCTGGAAGCGGTCATCGCTGTCTAGAAATTATGTCACTATATCCTGCTCCAAACTACTACCATCATTGTTGATTCTAACCCTATGTACCATGTCCTCACACGTTAGGTGTTGGGGGGGAAATACTCGCGTTGGATCGTGATTCTTCAAGAATTCGACCTCCAGTTTGAAAAGGCTACAACAAAAAATTCATTGGTATTCGTAGAGCTCATTTATGATATTCCCCATACTGATCAAGAATCTGAGCCCATTGACTCTCTCCTCGATGAATCATTGTTGTTTATTAGTACTTCCGACCCTTGGTACAGAGATATCACCTTGTATCTCCAAACCCAACACTTTGGTCCTCACTCATCCCACGATGAACGTCGTCATATCTGTTACCACGTGAAATATTACCTCATCATCGGTGATACTCTATATCGTCGTGGCATTGATTCCATATTACGATGTTGCTTAACTCACGAGGAGGCCAAGTATGTATTAAATTATTTCCACTCGAGGGCATGTGGCAGTCATCTTTCTAGGATGGATACAACCCAGAAGATATTACACGCTGGATACTATTGGCCATCCATCTTCAAATATTGTATGAAAGCAGTCAAGAAGTATCCTCCCTGCCAGCTTTTTCATCATAAACATCGCTCTCACCCAGCCCCACTACATCCAGTTATCATCGTTGGCCCATTTTCAAAATGGGGCATTGACTTCATGCATTATAAGCTTACCTCGGTTGGGGGGCATGGTTATATCATTTTCGTTGTAGACTACTTTACCAAATGGGCCAAGGCCATGCTGATAGACTACTATATACAAGGAAGACAAAGATACTATTGCACTTTTTATGTTCAATCATATCAATGCTAGATTCGGAGTCCCAAAATCCATTGTCATATACCATGGATCATATTTTCAAAATAAGATGGTAGATGAATTAAGCGCCAAGTTGGGTTTTCGTCATGAAAACTCAACCCCCCACTATCCTCAATCGAATGGACAAGTAGAGGCCATTAACAAGGTCTTGAAAACCATGATTCAGGGTATGGTAGGTACTCACAAGTCAAATTGGCATGTGATGCTTTTTTCATCCCTTTAGGCGTACCGGACTTTCATCAAAACCGCCACTGGTTTCACACCTTTTCAATTGGTGTATGGACTAGAGGCAGTATTTCCTATTGAGTACGAAATTCCATCCTTAAAACTAGTCATTGAAATTTTACCGAACACAACTGCTGAGGAAGAACGATTCTTATACTTAGAAAAACTCGATGAAACCCGCCATGATGCAGCTCTAGCCAATGAAACGCATAAGAAATGCATCAAGGACCAGTATGAAAAGTCCATAAAACCTTGTAACTTCAACGAGGGTGATTTGGTCCTTACTTATGACCAAAATCATGATAAGCTGGGGGCAGGTAAACTTGAGTCCATGTGGCATGGGCCATACATCATCAAACGTGTCTTGAAAAAGGGAGCTTATGAGTTGGTTGACTATGATAGAATATCCTTAGGGGAGCCTCATAATGGGATCTACCTAAAGTGGTACTATGCTTAAGTTATCTTTCATCAGTACTCTGTATATATTGTACATGGCGTGTGTTTATGTTTGGTGTGACACTTTATTTTATTGTGTTAGGGTCTTATCTCAATTTCCGCTTATACCATGTTCTTCCTGGATGTGTAGATGATAACCTACTATGGATTTGCAGATGGTGCTATCCAGCACACCCGGAACCTCACCTTGGAAGCTTGGGTACTCTATTCCCCTGTCGGTGAACTAATAAGCTTAGGAGGAACTTTCCTAGGTCATGCAACTAAGAACGTCGTCAAATACCACACGATGATCGGATTATTGACCAACGTTTTTTTCCCTTGGTGTGGACCACGTTATCGTCTACCTCAATTCTCAACTAGTGGTCTCTCATCTGAATTGAGTCTATGTTATTCGTGACCCTATATTACTTCGCTTGTTATTCCAAGTACGCCTCTTGGAGAGGTTTTTGGAGTGTATTCAATACCTTCACGTTCCAAGATGTATGAACACGGTTGCTGATTCATTGGCTAATTTTGTATTAGATTGGCACATTGCACATTCATGAGCATTTTTATTAAAGATTCAAAATTGAAACGACATGTAAATTATCTATCAATGTATAAGAAAACATACATAAGACTCATATCCATCATAAAAACACATTGTATAAACCACTAGATATCATTTCATATTAAGTCTGGCAAAATGTTGTACAAAAAAGTACTGATACAAAACTCTGAAGCTCATGGCTTTCAGTATGTTACATCTACAAAATATGAAGCATGTGGATTTCAGTACATCATCATATATACAGCCTATCCCTGAGGGTGCTCGTGGTATCATATGATGAACCCAGCCACCTGGAGGAGTAACCGACCAAAACGTCTTGAAACTCCAGTTGTCCTACGTTGATAGTTTCGGGGAAGATCGTCTATGGAGATGTCTGGAATGTTGGAAATCAGCCACTATAGGTTCTCCTCCAACTCATCTAACTTCTCCATAGCCTCCTAATGGACCGCTGCCATCTCCCGAGCTAGTCCTCGCCTCTCGATGGTTGAGGATCCCACCGGTCTCGATAGGCCAATATTTGTGTAAGCAATATATGAGATATCAGTACAACAAAAAAAATATTAAAAAAAAAATCATAAAATACGTAAAAACAAAAGTCTTTTTCTTACCAATCTCTCCCCACTGCACTCCATTAGGAAGAGATAAATCGGTGTCTCCTCTGAATTCTTCCCTTGCATAAGCATAATCCTAAACCATGAGCAACTGGCTACACAACCACCTTAATAAAGTCGGTCCATATGTGATCATTGGCCCACCGCCACCATGGTGGGCCATCACCTTGGCCCACCTCTGCATATGTGGATCTCGCGGATTGAGATCACTGATCTCAACCTGGGGACGGAAAAGTGGAACCCTCTCCGAGAAGAAAGAGACCATGATGGAGCCATAACCAAACTGTTTCAACTCCCCTCTACGGCACTTGGTCAATTGTTCCTTTAAGATTGCAAGGAGCCCCTCACACTAGTTAAACACTGTAGGATACATACACTCGATGAAAAACAACATGCAAGCCTTAGTGGCCTGATCTGTGGCATTACTACCTGCCAGTCGCTCGATATTAAACAATACAATGCTCAAGGGAAGGTACCGCACGTTCTTGATAGGAATTTTCCCACCCAACATTTGTGTGCCCGGAGTGCAAAACTGTGCAATGAGATCCTCGGTGTACCAGTAACTAACCCTAGGTCCGGATAGTGAACCAAGGCCCCACGCCTAGATAATCCTGTCAAGAAGTATATATCCTCAATATCTAAAGTGAGGATATGTGCTCCAACTCTGAAATGTTGTTCGTCCGGATCCCATAACCGAATCAAATAGTCCAATAGTTGTATTTGGGCTCTCATTCCCTGTACATGAAAGAATTTGGGCAACCCACACTCCCTCAAAGAATTCATGGAGTGAGGATCATTTACGGCTTCCACATCCTCCAATTCATGCTCACGCTCTTTCAACTACACCATTTTGATGGATAAACTCTGCATGTACATCAAAATAATAGGCATTAGGTCCATTGCATTGCCTTAGAAATTGATATTTGGGCCCCATTTCAAAGTTCATGGTCCAACTTGGGTCGATACACCTTATCTTTGCAGACAGGGAGTTAGCGATGCACTTAGCCTCTGGGGAAGACGCGTCACTCCTGAGTGACGCACTTCCCGAAAGGGGAAAGCACGTCACCCAGGGTGCGCAATTCCCCCTATGGAATGATCCCCAAAACCCCCTATAAATGCCTTAAAATAAAATTTTCAACCATCAAATCAAAGGGAAGAAAGTTTAGAGTTACCTGGAACTGACGGGAGGCTGAATGACTGACCAAGGCTCCCACAATCCTCACCGCAAGATCGGGCTTGAAAGAGGTTTTTTCTCACTTTTTCAACTTGGTAAAAATGAAATGGTAAATATTTTTTACTATTCACCCCTTTTATATCAAAATGGAATTTTCCTTTATTAATTTTTATTTGTTCAGGGTTTTTTTACCATAGTTGACCTTATTTTTGTTTGAAAAATCCTTGTGATAGTTCTAAACTTTATTCTGAAGCATACAAGTGAAGGAAGGTGGTGTTTTGGATATGATGGAAACCATCATTGACTTTTCATACTTCTTATCAAGTGTGAAAAGTCCTTAATGTGTTTTTTATTCCATTATCATGCTCATTAAAACTAAGTATTAAAGGTATCGAGATGATTCTGTGTTCTTTCTCGTGCTCATAAATACATGAGAATGGTTCACCGAGTTATATTTTATCTCCTTTTCGGGCTTGTAAAACTCCTACAAAAAAGGAACCCCCCTAGAGTTCTCCTTTAAGTTATTTTCAGACTCCCTAGATAGGAAAATATTGCCAAGCGAACTTGATTCTTTCATGACTGTAAAATTATTAGAAAGGTCGTCTTTCTGGTGATAATTTACCCCTTTTTCGGACCAACGAGACTATTTACGAAAAATGAGCACTCTAGTTGATTATGACTAGAAGAGTTCTCTCTCACGTGATTTTATCCTTTTTCGGGTGGGGAGACTTAAATTTACGAAAAAATACTCATTGGAGCCTTCTTTAGTCCTTTCAAACTCTCTAAACATGAAATGACATCGAGTTTACCTTCTTTGGACTCATTAAAATCTAACATTGAATGACCCTTTTAGAGACGAACCCCTCCTCTCTCAGGTTCGTTAAACATATGATATTGGACTCGTCCTACGGATGAGCTATACCGAGCATCTGTTATCCTCCTCAAGCTTGTTAATAAACAAAGAGGTACTCATCAATCATGATGGGGAATAAGGAAAGAGTTTGTTTTCATATGTATTAATTGCAATTCGTAGTCTCTCTTGAACATGGCACTTGTTTGCATTTCATTCAAACTACTTGGTTAATCTGCTTGTCCTTGAGTCTCACCAATTATGTGAGTCATCATACTCCTTTGGGCCATCTGAAGAATGCATCGACCATTTTTTGTATTAGGTATTGGTATCCATCTCGTCGTGTCAATGCTTCCAAGTCATGCCATTCCATGTTCAAGGGAATTTTGTTGATCGAGTCAACCTCTGTAGTCGATATACCCTCCTTTATGTCGGTCACCCCTAAGTCAGTCTCGAACATCACTCTACACTTCGATCTACTATGAAACATCTTTGATCTTTTTTCATGTCGATGATGGGAGAAACATCATGGCCCTCCTTCGACGGGTTTATCCTTGTCGAATTCAACACATCATCCAAGGATTGAACATAGAAACCAATTGAGTACCTTGGGCATGCATGTCTTAATGGCAGGTTACCTCGTTTTAAACAACAAGTTCACATCATTGACTTCTGGTTGAAATACACCATGGAATGTTCGACCTCAACTCATTGATTCACATTCGGTGGTATGTACTATGATGCCTTGGGGATCATTGACATTAATGATGATTTTCCTCGCACTTGTTAACGGTATAAATCAATGACCGGTAATCAAGTGGTTTCTACCGTTTTCGACTTCAACACATTGTAATCACATGGTTAGATTCGTATCATTGCGAGTTCTGGTTGAAGTCCCTGGGTTAACTTATGTATTTTACCCAGGCTGCATTGGATATATTTTTTGAGTAGGTTCCACATAGATATCATGATGGAACCATTATACTATCACATATATCCACATTGTATTGGTTTGTGGCTATGCTTGGTTCATCTGGTATATCCATTATGTATTATCTCTTGGCTATGATCTAGTCTTGTCATGGATGTATGGATCCACGTTTGTATTCCTATTGGCCATACCTTTTATTCAGTGTTTCATGGATCTGCATTGTATTGGTCGACAACCATGTTGTGAGTCATTTGAGACACATAACTCAGAGTCTATTGTACTGCAGGAGTCTTTGTTTGGCACTTCAACCAATGGTCCTTGCCTCGAACTTCCATATATCAAAGCACTTCCCCTATCCTCTTTTGATAACTTTGTGCTTTTGGGGGCATTCTATTACACCAAAATATCGTCATCATGAGTTATGTGTCCTTGATTTTCCCTAGTTTCTAAAATCACTTAGGCCAAATTGCTTGAAGGAAGAGTTGTGGTTATTCCTTTTACTTTTTGTTGTCACCCTGACACACCTTGCACGTTGACAAAGTGTGTCAGACCCCTGGTGATGCGCTCTACATATTGACGATGCGCATCGGTGACACATTCCGCCTTTGGACATGGTGCGTCACCCTCCAAAGACATGTGTTTCATGTGTACAAAGTGTGGCATTGTTGGTTTAAAAGGAGAAAAAGAAGCTTCGAGCAGCTCATAGAACCCATGGTTATGTGGAGGCTTATCCCTAGAAACTAGGAAGGGTGGCACTCGATCCCCTTACCTTTTGGTATGATCCCTTGAGCTTCTCCCACAAATACTCAACCTCTCCTATCCCTTTAGGCCTATAAATACAAACCCTCTCTCCATGGTTAAGGAGGAGAAAGAAAAAGCACTTAAATGTTGGTGAAATTCTACCATATCTTGTTCCCTTTCATCCATTAGGAGGCAAGACTTTGGATCTTTTAGGCTAGGATCATTTGGAAGGAGTTACGATGTCAAAGCTCGGTTGTAATCTCTCCCTATGTACTTTTTATATTATCAGTAATACAAATTATTTCCATAAAAATCTTATTGTTGTGAGATCTTTAGAATTAGATTCTTTGACTGCTAGTTTAGATTGATCTATATTTACATGTTACTATTATTTGCATGTTTCCACTTGTTGTGTATTGTTTTGCAACTGAAAATCTGAAGATCGGGAGCTACACCAAGTGAGGAGATAGCACTACAATCATAAGGTAAGTCATCCTTCCATACCTCTTGCAATTTGGTCAATCTAGGAAAGATCTCTTTGTTTTGTTCTAGATCTGAACCATTCGGACTAGAGAGATCGGTTAGTGTCCTCATTGACGGATTGTCGACAAACAACTATCCTCGTTTTATTTTTTCTTAAGGATCTTAGCAATTTTATCTGTTGTCCCTTGAATGTAAGGGAGTATGACCTATTTTCTATTCTCATTGACACAATTTCTTTTCTCATAATTTTGTGTCTTTATAAATTCCTTCTTGATTTCTTTAATTTTATAAAAAAATGTGTTAAGGACCTTTCTGAGGTGCTTCAACTCTTCATTATTATTTTCCATATCAGTGACTTTGATTGCCCTGATGGCCAACATGTTCAAAATTCCAATTTTTTGTCTAGATGATGGTGTGAGTGTGTTAATGTGTTTGTTACTTGTTGATGTAGGGGTCCTAAAATCCTTGCTTTTATACTCTTTATAAAATCCCTTTTTATTCTTTATGTAGACATTTTCAGATTCTATATATGCTATAGAAATCAAATAACACAACAAAAGTGCAAGTATGCCACATAAGTGTTAATATGTCACATAAATTTAACTATGTTGCTAGAAACCCTCCTTCAAACAAACATACATTGCTCTAGGACGCAAGATCGTTGTTTTATCTTCCTTGGACTTCCTGGCTTATTTAAATCAATCAAGGACTCTATATCACAACCGGATGCTCCATATTCAAGTGCTCCTTCTATAAATATATCTGTACTAACCCAACAATCCTCACAACCCTCTATATCCAAATATGGGGTTTCAACTTATCTTTAGATCAACTAGAAACCACAAGAGTTCAATGAAGTCGACTCCTTACTGAAATGCATTAACTAATCAATATGTGAAACCTACCTCCCTCTTACCTTTCAGTCCATTTTGCATTGTTCCCCAATGGATGAGGTTGGAGTAGGTCGTTCTAGCCATAATGCTTTAATATTCTCCTTTTCAACACTTTCCAACTCGAGCTTCCATAAATATCTTGATTCAATATTTCCCTTCTCAATATTTAAATGCAAACAAGTCTTTTGACCTTCTATGCCCTCGGTGACCTCTTCCACAACATTCTGGCTCTGTGAACAAGTATCATTTTCTTCTATAGACTGCCTTTGCTTAAAGACAATTTGTTGCCAGCTTTCATATCTCTTTGTTCATTTTTAACCCACAGTTCAACAATTAGAAAACAAGAGGAAATATGCGGTCGAAATTTTCAATTCGACAAGTTTCTAACCTCTTAAGCATGTTCATCCTTAGGAGAACACAATCTCACTCTTTTTTTGCACATGGATGTGAAGTATAAATATTCAATTTCATTGTATTTATCTTTTTTTAAGGTCAGTTTTCATTAGTTTTTGGTATTAATCTTTTTAATAGTGTGAATTTAGGTTTGATGAATTTTATATTTAATTAATAATGTGATTTGATGATTAGGTTAAGTAATTTTTGTTTATTATTTTTATTAATTATTTCTCCTTAAAGATATAATTAAGTGTGTAGTTTAGTAATTGTATTAAATGTATAAATATATCAGATTAAATTAATTTTTTATATAAATATAACATTATAAATTTTAGATTAGAATAATTTTTTATATAAATATAGCATTATAGCATTAATTTTTTTTATATAAATATAACCTTATAATATTAATTTATTATATAAATATAACATTATGTTTATAACTCAATTTCATTTTATTTTAAAACTTTTTAATATCCTTGTTTTATTAATAATATGAATATTATGCTTATTAATATTAAGTATTAGAAACTAAAATCATATTTATTTTATTTTGACATTGATATTAGGAATAATATTTATCCTTTAGTATTTATTTATTTACTAGTGTAATTTCTTTAAGGTTAAGAGTTGTTTCTTTTTTAGGTTTTAGTTATACATTACTTATTAATTAAGATAGTGATAGCATTATAA
The DNA here is from genome assembly GCA_027924585.1 of Larix kaempferi. NCBI lineage: Eukaryota > Viridiplantae > Streptophyta > Pinopsida > Pinales > Pinaceae > Larix > Larix kaempferi. Next base: position 46,140,918 of record BSBM01000001.1, on the reverse strand, counting down.
CTAGCTTTTATCTTTTTAATATTGTAGTTCCTTAGTGAGTAGGTTTGGTTTTTTTTTTTTTTTTTTTGAATGATAGGTTTTAAAGCTTCTTTTAGTCTTAAGTCATCATCACGGTTAAAGTTTCTCACACATTTCTCAATTTCTATGGCTTCACAAATTTTCCTTTTGTAATAATGAGGGACAATTGCTAAACCTTTTGAGTCTTCTAAGCATATGTGATGTTTGGTGGTGTGAGAATGTTCTTCTATGGCTGAGTTTTTTAATTATGTCATATATCCTCACTATGCTCTTTTAATCTAGTTGTGATTGATCTTCCAGTCTCACCTATGTAGGCCTCACCACAGGAATATGGAGTTTTGTATAGACCTTTTTGGTTCTTAGGATCAATGGGGTCCTTGGCTTTGTCAAGCATGGTTCTTAAAGAGTTAGGAGGAGCAAACGACACCCTTATGTTTTTCTTTCTTAGAACATTGGCAATTTTGTTTGTAGTACCATGGATATATGGAAGAGTAATTTTGGGAAGAGTTGCATCTTTTTCTTTTTCTTTGGTTTTGTTTTTGTTCCTTTTTATGCTTCGGAAAACCTTATCAATTTCTCTTCTATTATATCCATTGTTCATAAGGGACATCTTAAGGTGCTTCAACTCTTCTTCCATATGATCCATATCTGATACTCTCCATGCACGTGTGGCTAGGGTGTTTATTATTCCAATTTTCTGGCCTGGATGGTGGTGTGAGTCAACGTGAAGGTATCTATCCATATGAGTTTTCTTTCTGTATACCTGGTGAGAGAGAGAACCATTAGGTTTCTTTGTGATAAGTACATCCAAGAATGGAAGGGATTTCAACTCCTCCTTCTCCAAGGTGAATTTTATACTATCACATTGATTATTTATGTGGTTTAAGAACTCATCCAACTTATTTTCACCATGTGGGCAATTGATAAATACATCATCCACAAATCTGAGCCACCATCTTGGTTTGTGTGGAAAAGATTTGATTTCTTTTTCCTCAAAATATTCCATGAAAATATTTGCCACAATTGGTGATAGTGGTGAGCCCATTGCCACAATTGGTGATAGTGGTGAGCCCATTGCAACCCCTTCCATTTGCTCATATATTTCTCCTTGAAAGGAAAAATAGGTTGACCTGAGGCACATCTCAATCAGGCAAGGAGTTTCAGGGTTTGATACTTTCTTGATGACTTCAACAACACTATCAATTGCTATTTTTGTGTAAAGGGAGACTACATCAAAACTAGCTAATAAATCATTCTCATCCACCTTCCAATCTTCCATTCTTCTTACTAGCTGTGAGGAATCTTTAATGAACGAGAAGGATTTTCCAACCAAGGGTTTAAGATTTTTTGCTAAGTGCTTAGCCAAATCATACGTAGGGGATCCTATTGTTTTGACAATGGGTCTTAGTGGGATGTCGGTTTTGTGTATCTTTGGTAGGCCATATATGCGTGGCATAATTACATTCTTGGGAGTGATTTTCCTCTTGGTTTATTCATCTAAAGAGGATTTCTTGATCGCCATAGTAACATATCTTACCACCTTTTTCAATGGATCTTTAGTGACTTTTCTATAGCACCCACTCTCCAAATTCTCAATCATTTTCCGTTGATACTTCTCATTTCTCATGACGAACGTGGAATTCCCTTTGTCTGCTTTGAGAATTATGACATCCTTCCTGTCCTTGAGATTTTTCAACACAATGTATTCATCCTTTGTTATGTTATTTCTCATGGGTTTAGCAGTTTTTAATATTATGGCACATTCCTATTGTATGTCCTCTGATTTATCATCAGATAAACATTTGATGGTGTCCTCTACCACGTAGATGATATCTTCGTGTGGGATTCTTCCTGGAGCTATGGCGAAGTTCAATCCCTTCTGAAGTATTTCGTTGGTTCTCTTATCCAGCTCAACGTTGGATAGGTTAATTACGCAGCTCGAGAGTTTTGAATATTCAGGTTTCTATTGCATTCTAAGTTTATTAAACTTAAGGGACCACTTTTCCCTGGATTTTTCCAGCGATCTCTCTGCCTTAAGCGCAGTTCCAGCTTCTACGTAAATCCAGAAATCAATTCGCAATTCCAGCGCTCTCTCTGCCTTAAAGAAATTACACTAGTAAATAAATCAATACTAAAGGATAAATATTATTCCTAATATCAATGTCAAAATAAAATAAATATGATTTTAGTTTCTAATACTTAATATTAATAAGCATGATATTCATATTATTAATAAAACAAGGATATTAAAAAGTTTTAAAATAAAATGAAATTGAGTTATAAACATAATGTTATATTTATATAATAAATTAATATTATAAGGTTATATTTATATATAAAAAAATTAATGTTATAATGCTATATTTATATAAAAATTTATTCTAATCTAAAATTTATAATGTTATATTTATATACAAAATTAATTTAATCTAATATATTTATAAATTTAATACAATTATTAAACTGCACAATTAATTATATCTTTAAGGAGAAATAATTAATAAAAATAATAAACAAAAATTACTTAACCTAATCATCAAATCACATTATTAATTAAATATAAAATTCATCAAACCTAAATTCACACCATTAAAAAGATTAATACCCTAACCCTAAAAACTAATGAAAACCGACCTTAAAAAAAGATAAACACAATGAAATTGAATATTTATACTTCACATCAATGTGCAAAAAAAGAGTGAGATTGCGTTCTCCTGAGGATGAACCTGCTTAAGAGGTTCGAAACTTTTCGAATTGAAAAATTCAACCGCATATTTCCTCTTGTTTTCTAATTTCATATCCCTTCTCAATGCTCCAACGCATATATGTTCTTCTTCACAACGCAGTCCAAATATTTCTTGTAATATTTTCTTTTCATAGTTCGAACAAAAATACATGGGAACTCGATTCCCTTCATCAAATCCCTGTTGCAAACATTACGATACAAGAAAATAATTTGGCACAAATGCCATCAACGTGTCTCTTAGCATTTTCTTCCTTAAACAGATTTTTCCTTCGATTCTTCCAAATGGATTCTACCCTTTTACACATAACTGGAATTTCATACTTCAAAGTTCTGCCCAGTACGCTTTCACAGCATTTATCATTTCATTTCTTGCCATCATGTTACTCTTCCATTAGGGTCATATTCAAGCATGTATTCCTCAAATAAATCAATGTTCATGACCTGTTTAAACATTCACAAAGATGCATAAACACACACAGAAAATGATGAGTCTTATTTCATTAACATAATCAAACTAAACAAACTAAAATCAAACCCTGATTTACTTATGATATTTCTACTCTGTTACCATGGCATGATCTTCCCTATGATTGGCCATCCACCTAATTCAAAATTCTCGTAGGCTTACATTGATATACCAAAAGGAATTCGATGCTTCCAGTTTTCAAACCCTAACAATCTTCCTAAATTTATGACAACTAATTCCTAAAAATAAAGTCTAGTTCTATCTTCTTGATAACCAAGAAGTAAGCCACATCGAATTTTGCCACCTAGTGCAGATTTGGTTACAGTAATTACTTTCTCAGCTAATGGATTTGACACCTCATTACTCTAGAATATTCTACACTTACTTTTGCAAACTCTAACATTTACAATGTTTTTACAATGAAGCCACTCCCATGGGAAGTATCAAGACCCTTAGGTCCGATTAACACTTTGAATATTTTGATGAGAGTAAGATGCTCCTGCATCAGACTCTTGAAGTAGAAGGAATTCATGACCTCCAAGTCATGTGTCTTTAGTACTTGAATCCATTTTGCAGCTATTCATTTTCTTTGTTGCATCCTTTCTTTGTCAATATCTTTTGTCTTACGGGATCCCAAACTTTAAACTATAGCGTATCACTTGTTGCTTCATGATGTTATTAAATATTTTTTTTGTTGCTATCTTCTTTCTTCAAGGTTTCCAAACCTTGTATTGTAGTTGTCTACTTGCCTTGCTTAAAATCTCTTGCACAATCAATTGCTTCCTGCTGTTGACTTCCCTTTTCACATTAGTATGTCTGCTCTCGGGAATTTTTAACATGAGCATCCTTATCTCCTCAATTAATTTATCCAGCTATGTTCTTGCTTGAAATTTACTGTCCATTTCCATTTCCATTTTCTGCATACTCTCCTTTGGTATAAGAGTTATACAACTCTTACTAAATTCTGGTTCAAACATGTCTCCTTTGATAACCTATTAATTATACTTTGTAGCCTCATCACCATTATTGTATCTTGAGATAATTTCTTCTTCCTGCTTTAATTTTTCATACTAAATATATATATTTTGAATTTCTATTCTCTGTGCTAAGAAATTCAATTCCATAAATAATTTAGCAAAGTTACCTTGAACTGAATTTGCATCTTCCATGTCATATTCAGCATGTGTGTATTCTACCATCCAATCCTCTAAGATATTTACTTCTTCCGTGAAGTTTATGTCTCTTCCTTATGGAATAAGAACTTCTTCCACAATTCCATTGATTGGAATTTCCCTGGTATTTCCTTCATGAAGCAACTCTCTATCTTCAATACCCGCATAACCTTCATGAGATATATTTGATTCATCTTCATTTAAAACATAATATGATTTTTGTCCTCCATCATCTTCTTCTCTTTTTATGACAACTTCAAATGATTGTCCTCCTCCATTAAGAAACTCATCGATGAATTCCTCTTGCTACAAAAATTTAAATATTTCCACACCTGAGAGGTATTCTTCATCATACTTTACATTAAAACCCTCATCCATTCTCATGACGGTTTCAAAAGACAGTCTATCATCTGCAACAAAACCTACAACCATAAACAAATTGTCAGTTTTAAAAACATAAGGTTCTTGAGCCTCATTTGAAAACATCGATTCTCCATAATCATCATCACCATTATCTCCAAGGATTTATCCTTACTCATGTTCACACATGTGAACTCTCTCCCCATACTCAATTATCTTGAGTGATTCTATATTTTCCAAACAAACTTTCATCATGTACCTATGCTCTCTAGAAATTAATTCCTTAATAGGACATCTAGCCTTCTTCTTCATTTTCCAGCCATACCTATTGTATTCCTCATACTTTTTAGCACCTATTCTAGTATACTTGAAATGTACCAACTAGGATTAGTGATACAAAAACTCTCTTTCACAAAGAATCAATGAAAACAATGTTTTGGGGAGCTAGTTTGACTGAGGGTGGACAATATAAAAAGATATGGATGGAAGGAAGGCTCTGATATATTTTAATACCTCTGCACAAAGTATTGGGACCATTGATGTTTCAAGATCATCAAGGCTGAAATCCACTCCAACGCTCCTAGGCACCTCAACATATGCAGACTAGTATGGATCTAAATTTTGATTGGAAGATATGGATGGATGTTTCTGAATCGGAGAGGATAAATAACATTAAATATAATTCAATACATATTCATAGGTCGCTCCATCAATTTTGAGGAATTTCTAAGAAATATTCACAAAGATACAAGCAAAATTGCATTTCAATATTGCACAACTAGTAAAATTCAGGAGCTCCAAAACAAGTAGAGAAGGCTCACAAATTATTCAAATCAGACATGGATTGGGTCATATAACATGTTAATTAACATCACGAACATAAATAAACTCATTTGGAATTCTATTCATTCATTTATTCAACATAGTTTGAAACCTAGTCAATTCCTATGCAAATCTAGAGAGGGTGGAGAAATATGAGAATAATTCAGACTTCTGTAATTTTAATTGACATGAATGATATCGCATGTTTAAATTTACTGTAATTACATCATATATGTGCCAATAGGACTCTCAAAACATTATAGAAACACTTCTCCTCTTCTACACAAGAATCTATCTCTAGAAATCCATATGAATCTTGGAGATTCGAACCTGTGAAAATCCTCACAGCAGATCCAAGAGCTAATGTGTACCTCACAAGAAAGAATTTCAGAAAATAGAAGAAGAATTGCAACATAACATAGATGCAATAGAACTCAGATAGGAGCATAATAATCACACATGTTGCATTAATCTGAATAATAAACAATAATGATACAATGCACAGGATTCGAATACCAATGGTGTAATTCAAATTAGCCTACATGGATAGATCAAAATATCAATGGAGTGTCATCAAAGCACAAGTAACCATCAACCATGTGTCAAACTAAGTCTAACTGGGTGTAGAAGGTGTAACTGATGCATGGAGCACTGATGGAGGGCGCATGAGGAGCTAACTAGAGTCAAAATAGTCAATCTAGGATCTCTGGAGGTCCATCATGGTGTTTCAGTGAGTTAACCATGTCATCTATCCTTAAATCAGGGAGCAGATCCATAAATCAAGGAACTAACTGAGTGTAACTGAGTGGTAGGTGAGAGAGGGCACCTTTTACATGTGGTAGGTGAAAGGAGGGTGCACTAAGTACTAGGAGGGCTAAAAATGATCAAAAAGAAGCTCTCGGGGCTAGCTAAATGAGAACTAAGTGTTGGGAGTGGTGACTGGGATGCATGCAATTGCATGCCTGCATGAAAAAATACATGCATGATTGAAAATGCAAAAATGGAAAATGTTGTTTGTTAAATTTTCAGAATTTACTTCAATCTGATCTAGGATCTTAACTGAGAGAACAACATGTACAACAAATCTACATCACATCATTCATGGACACAATAATGCAAGCACAGAAGAGACACAGAGTTTACTTGGGGAAAACCATACAGGTGAAAAACCCCAATAACTTCCTCAGAGATAGATAGAGCAATGATACAACTAGAATACAAGAGATAGTCTTCTCCTAGCAACAGAGCTTCCTCCTCCACAAGTGCGCCACTCTCCACAGTGTGAGTGAGAGAATAGAATGTGTAAAATGAGAGAGACACACTCTCTATTAATACACTAACTTGACTTAACCTTTACTCTGTGAAAATCCTCACAGCAGATCTAAGAGATGATGTATCTCACAAGAGAATAATTATGATTAAGCAAGAAAATAGAAGAAGAGTGATACATGCAGTATAATGAGCAACAGAATAATATGGTACAGTAGAACTCAGATAGAAGCAATAATACTTCGGTCATACTATGTTATTAATCACAAATGGACATATAAATAATACAATGCATGAGGAATTCGAATGCCTAAGGTGGCAATTCGAATTAGCCTTCATGGAGTGATCAAAGGATCACTGGAGTGTCATCGGAGCACAACTAGGTGTCCTCATGATCATCGGAGCGCAACTGGAAGTCTTCATCATCATCAGTGGAGTCATCAATGCTCAAGTAACTCTCAACCATCAGTCAAACTAACTCTGGTAGGTGTAACTGAGTGTAACTCAATGTAACTGAGTGTAACTCAATGTAACTGAGTGTAACTCAATGTAACTGAGTGTAACTGAGTGTAACTGAATGTAACTGGATGTAACTGACTGTAACTGACTGTAACTGAGTGTAACTGAGTGTAACTGAGTGTAACTGACTGTAACTGACTGTAACTGAGTGTAACTGAGTGACAACTGGACTGGTAGGTGAAGGAGGGCGAGTTGCTCCCTAAAATCAAGGAAGAAGGGCGCATTAAGCAACTGGAGGGCTAAAACTGAATAGTGAGAAGCTCCTGGGGGCTGGCTAACTGAGGGATAGGTGCTGGACTGATGACTGGGATGCATGCAAAATGCATGCAAACCCTAGAATGCATGCAAACCCTAAAAGGTGCATGCATGACTGAAAATGTAAATGATCAAAATACTGGTGGGACTAGGATGGAGTATAGGAATATCCTAACATACTCAACTAGGTCGGCCTCAACTTAACCACTTAACATAATGCTGACTGGGCCGACCCCCACTAGGGTGGTCTAACAACCCTTTGACCCACATGGACGAACCCCACTAGGGTGGTCTAATAACCCTTTGACCCACATGTAACGTCCCCTCCCGCCTTCCAAATGCAGGGGATGGAACGGGACCAATCATACGGGGCTTTTGGCAGACTTAGCCCCAATATTCTTTCTCTTTTTTTTTCTCATAAATTCATAACAATTAAAAACTTATGTGTGCAGAATCAACTCAATATAAACACAGCGGAATTAAACATAATAATACACAAACAAAATGGAATGCATCAACATGTTTATCTCAAGAAAAAAGGATGATTCCATATGCAGAGATTCAATCTCATTCTCATGATATTCACAGATTCCATCTCAATTTGATTACCATGAATATTTAACATTCAGATTGAACACATTGCAGAACACAGAATGTATATAAATTAATTCACAAGAATACTTATCTTGAAATGCAAATGTCCAATGACTGGCTACGTGAGGGAAACGTTCCACCCAACCATAGATCTCTATCCAGCCTATGTTTTTTCAGCTGAGAGATCACCCCCGAGCTAGGCTGTGTATCCACTAAGGAGTAACTAGCTGGGCTCACTCACAGCCATGGTTTCGGTCATCAGCTATGCTAATCCAACACACCGTTGGGTTTATCAAGCATTCAAGAAGATAGAGGGTAACGCTAAGCCAGTGAGCTCAACCACAGAGCTACAGGCATCTCAAGTGAACTCAACAGTCAGGCACCCACATTACCTACCACATCCAACACAAGGAAGATCTCCTTCTCTGTTACACAATCCCTCATGAAACTCTTCCCTCCAGTGCTCTTCAAGATGGGCATAGAAAGGTCCAGCTGCTAATCCTTGAGATTCTAGCCTCCACTGGGTTTATCAAGCACACCCAACCTCTGCATAGTCATTCCCAGCTTGATTTCTCACCATTCTGCTCACCAAATAACTCAAATCCGTCACTGGTTTTCTGGGATGCAAAAATTGGGTTTTCCTATGGATTTCGGGGTAGCTAATGCCCCCAAATTCGCCCCAAGGTTCATACCAATGGATCCCCCATTGGATTTCACTATCCAATGCCAAATCTGGGCGTTTTTGGTCTTCCAAAATCTAGGTTCTCTCAAGGTCACGATTTATGGTTTTTCTCCCTGCTGGCAATTCGTTTTTGGATGAAAAATGGTGCTGGTCCGTTTCACAATGGAATGGTGATGAGGAAGAAGCAACATCCATGAGGTAGAGTGGCTTGTGGTACAAGAAAACAGATCCCATACTCTGCCATACGAATTTCTGGGCTACCCATGCTCCATTGAAGCCATGGACTGAATTCCTCAACCACTTCCTTACAATCATAAATAAATGTCAGCAAGGTAAGTCAAATGGGTTCTCAAGGTGACATATGGCAGCCTATGGTTCAATCCCTTAGCCCCCTCACCACTCCCTAGTGGATACACATGGCCCCTTCTCATTCGTTGCTCCCATAGCCAGGTTTTGGTATTTTATTTCAATATTAAATATTTACATCAATTTACAATATCCCATGGCTTAATAGCACGTGGGTAACACAATATCAAAGCGTGTCTAATTTAAATAAAATTTGAGCATAAACTAGCGGGGCCTTGGCCTTGAGCTCCACGCTAGGGAAACATACAACATGTGTATACAATATTTACATTAGAAGCCAATATTTCATAAGGGTCAAAATTTGGGTATTACATTCCCCTCCCCCTTAGAACAACACCATCCTCGGTGTTCTCAAAACTGAACAAAAATGGGAATGCCTCCCTCATGGTATCCTCTAGCTCCCATGTAGCCTCTTCAGGACTAAGGTGCTCCCATTGGACCTTTACCTGCCTGATGGCTCTGTTCCTGAGCAATGTGACTTTCTTGTCGAGGATGCGCATAGGTTCTACTTGGAACTCTCCCCCGAGTTCCACCTGTATCACATTCCAATCAATCATATGATTAGGATCATGTACATACTTCTTAAGCAAAGATACATGGAAAACATTATGAGCTCTAATGTTAGCAGGCAATGCAATTCTATATGCAACTGGCCCTATCCTATCAAGGACTTCAGATGGCCCACAATATCTTGGTGACAACTTGGCACAACTCCCCAACTTGAGGGAAATCTTCCTTGGTTTCACTCTCAAGTAAACATGATCCTCAATCTGAAATTCCTTATGCACACTTCTCAAATCTGCATAACTCTTTTGTCTGTCCTGAGCCGCCTTTAAATTCTGCATGATCTTAACAATTTCCTGTTCCATTTCCTTGATCATCTCTGGTCCAAGCACTACCCTATTCACTGGGCCATCCCAATTTACTGGCATCCTGCATCCCTTGCCATACAATACTTCAAATGGACTCATTCCCAAGGATGCATGGTGTCCATTATTGTATGCAAATTCAACCAAGTGTAAATAATCTTCACACTTGGATGGTTTGTCCATCAATACATTCTTGGCATGTCTTCAAGAACCTGATTCACCCTCTCGGTTTGGACGTTCGTTTGAGGATGGTAAGCTGTACTGAAATTCAATTTAGTTCCCAATTCCTGAAATAATCCCTTCCAGAAATTGGAAGTGAACTTTGTATCACGATCAGAAATTATTGCCTTAAGCAATCCATGCAATTTGAATATCTCTCTCATGAAGATGTTCGCAATGTCACTAGCCTTGTGAGTGGACTTCACTGGAATAAAGTGAGCTACCTTCGATAGCTTATCCACCACAACCATGATTGAATCATGCTTCTTCACTGTCATGGGCAGACCTGTTATAAAATCCATGGAGATCACTTCCCACTTCCATTCCGGAATGGATAAGGGCTGCAATAACCCTGCTGGATGTTGGTGTTCTACCTTGACTTGTTGGCACTTCTGACACCTAGCAATGTATTTAGCTATGTCCTTCTTCATGCCATTCCAAAAGTATTGCCTTCTTGCTGTTGTTATAGTCTTCTGATATCCTGGGTGTCCAAAGTACGGCATTTGGTGTATTTCATCCATCACTAGTTTCTTCAAATCTGCATTATTTGGAATGTACGACCTATCTTTGTATATAAGGATACTGTCTTCACCCAGCTGATATCCTGCACACTTTTCATCCACATTACCGTGCTGCAACTTCTTTTTAATATGAAGGCAAGTTTCGTCACCGTTTTGGGATTCAAGAACTCTTGTCTTCAAATCTGATTTGCACATACTTACTGCTGAAACCTGAAATTTTCTGATAAGAGCATCTACAACCTTATTCTCCTTCCCTTTTACATGTTTAATTTCAAAATCAAATTCACAAAAAAATTCCATCCATCTAGCTTGCCTAGCATTCAAGTTTGGTTGATCAAACAAATACTTCAAGCTCATGTGGTCTGTTCTAAGCTCAAATCTTCTTCCCATCAAGTAATGCCTCCACATCTTAAGAGCATGCACTATGGCTGCTAATTCTAAATCATGTGTGGCATAATTCTTTTTGTGCTCTTTTAATTTCCTGGATTCATAGCAAATCACAATTCCTTCTTGCATGAGAACCCCACCCAGTCCTTCAATGCAAGCATCTGTGCACACTAAAAAATCCTTCCTTGGATCTGCTATCTTCAAAACAAGAGTGCTGGTAAGTAACTCCTTCAGCTTCTGAAAACTTTTCTCACATTTTTCAGACCATACAAATCTGATGTTCTTCCTTTGCAATGAAGTGATCGGATGAGCTATCTTGGAGAATCCTTCAATAAACCTTCTGTAGTAACCAACAAGGCCCATAAAAGATCTAACATCTGAAACATTTCTTGGAGTTGGCCAATCCATGATAGAATTAATCTTCTCCGGATCCACTGCAATTCCTTCTTCTGAAATGACGTGACCCAAATATTGAATCCTCTTTTGATAGAATTCACACTTGCTTAACTTGGCATACAGTTGATGTTCTCTAAGAACTTGCAATACCATTCTTAGATGCTCCTCATGTTCTTCTTCATTTCTTGAATAGACAAGAATGTCATCTAAAAACACAATCACAAACTTATCCAAATATTTGCTGAATACGCTATTCATGAGACACATGAATGTGGCAGGTGCGTTGGTAAGGCCAAATGGAACCACAGTGAACTCATAATGACCATATCTAGTTCTGAAAGCCGTCTTATGAATGTCTTCTTCTTTAATCCTCACTTGATGGTAGCCAGACCTCAAGTCAATCTTTGAAAATAATTTTGCTTCCTTCATTTGATCAAACAAGTCATCAATTCTTGGTAATGGATACTTGTTCTTAACTGTCACTTTATTGAGCTACCTGTAATCAATACACAGCCTTAAAGTCTCATCTTTCTTCTTGACAAATAACACTGGTGCTCCCCAAGGAGACACACCAGGCCTGATATACCTTTTATCCATTAATTATTGCAGTTGTATCTTCAATTCCACCAACTCCGGTGTACTCATTCTATAAGGATCTTTGGAATTCGGCGCTGCCCCTGGAACAAGATCAATGGTAAAATCAATATTTCTTGTCGGTGGAAACCCTGGTACCTCATCCGGAAACACATCTTGGAACTCTTGCAATATCTTGAAGTCTTCTAGTCTTGGCCCTTTGTCCTCTAATGAATCTGGCATATGGACTGCATATAATTGACAATCCTTCTTATAAAACTTTTTCAACTGCAGGGCTAAAATCTGCCTTACTGAAACTTGCTTGAGAATCCCTTTTACCAATGTTGGCCTTCCCTTTTCATCAATGCACTCAAGTGCTTTCTCATAACAGTCCAATTTGGCTCTATGTCTTTCTAACCAATCCATGCCAATTAATACATCATAGGATCCTAATGGTAACACATTCAATTCAGCATATGTGTGGAGTCCATTCAATTCTATGGGACACTCCATCACTACCTCACTTACTTTTCTGTTGGTTCCCGTGGCTAATTGCACTAACCAAGACTTATTATGCTTCATTTTTCTAAGAGAACAACCTTCAACCAATTTTGGAGAAACATAACTATGAGTGGATCCTGGATCAATCAAAACAGAAATAGATTGCGTAGTAATCTTACCTTCAACTTCCACCACTGATGATTGATGGTCTGCTTGATGATTATCCAACGCTGCATAAATCCAAGGTGCTATCCTTGCCATGTCCCCCACCGTAGCTACTCCCTTCAAGTTGTTCAACTTTCGAGAATTGTCTTTTCGATGTGGACAATCCTTCAACATGTGGTTTTCTCCACATCCCCAACACTGAAGTGGTCCTTTTGATGCTTTTTCTGCTACCACTGCTGGTTTGAATCCACTCTTTGCTTGCTGTCCCTGTGGAAAGGTTCTAGGATGACCTCTGAATGGTGGCTTGAAACCATTCTTCTTTTGATCAAACTTTCCTCTTGGCTTTCCTTTCCATGCTGGGTTAGCCTCTGTTTTTCCTTTACTTTGCTCATAGCAATGCATTGCCATCCTAATGGCTTCATCCAAACTTGGTGGATTAACAAACTCAATACGATCCTTGAAGCTTTGAGGTAGACCTCCAAGGAAGCATTGGATTTTTACTCTCTCATCCTTAATGTAGTCAACATACCTCAGTAATTCCAAGAATTTGTGGACATGTTCTTCCATAGACTTTAGTCCCAACCTAAGTTCATTAAACTCTTTTCTCTTACCGTCTTAATACCTAGCAGAAAGGTATTTCTCCTTGAAGTACCTCTTAAATCTTTCCCAACTGATCTTTCTCTCATTAATTCTTTTCACTTGCACGAGATTGTCCCACCAAATGGAAGCTCTGCCATTTAGATTGTAAATGGAAATTCTGGCTTTCTCATTTCCTGAGTAGTCTTGAATTCTGAAGTATTTCTTCATTCCAAGAAGCCATGCTTCTGCTTCTTGGCCAGTCTTGCCTTCCCCATCAAATGTGGGAGGTCTTGCCTTCCTGAATTCTCCCTGTGGGATTTCCTTGAACTCCTTTCTTCCATCCAATATCTTAGGTGCACGTCTTGGACTTCTTATAGAACATTTGGAGTCACACGACCTGCTGGAAGAAGACCTTGATGAAGATGTTTTATGCTTTCTGCTCACCGAACTCTTCCTTGGGCTTGGAGTCCTCCTCTTCGAGCGACCTCTAGAATGACTCCCTGCATCTCTTCCTTCTTCACCCATATCGCTTGGGTTGGACCCAAGGTTTATCTTATGCTGCATATCAGTGAGGCTTTGCAAAATAGCAGCATTGAGTTGGTGTTGTTCTTCTTGAGCCTTCATCAATCTTTCATTGAAGCTCACCATGGTTTCAACCAAATTCTGAGGAGTCACCTGCTCCCTTCTCCCATTGGATTCAGTCTCCGCATTCTCTTCATGCACATTTTCTACTAGAACGTCTTCTTCGTGTTCATAAGGATATTGAGCATCATTTATGGTCACCATATTTCCTGTATGCTACCTTTGCTACAATTATAAATTTTATGAGCTGCAAGCACTGTGCATTATGAAAATATTTGTCATACATCATAAGAATGCATATAGAAATATACACAATCAATATTTAACATAATAGAACTCATGGAATAATTCACACAGTTGTTATGCATTCCTTTCCCTTGCCCATTCAAGCAATTCTGGAAATTGCCCATATTTATTAATAATTTGTCAAAACAGTCGCTGGTACATTTCTGCTCTAATTATTCATGGGGTATGATAACTTCATTCCAATTCTGGTCATACACCATTATTCCCTACTAGACAAGCTTTCCAATGCCTATCCCCATGCTCCATTTCGACATCGGGTGTGGAAACAGCGTTGTTTCAAAAATGACAACTCTTACCAATAATTCTGCACATTTTACACAGTTGTATTTTGGTCCAGAATGCCAACTTCAACCACCTGTGGAAGAAAATCTATGAAGAATCACAAAAAAATTTATATCGGGCGAAGTTAGTCCATATAACAAGGAACACTCAGCAATTCGCGGATCTCAATTTCGATGCACCATTCATCTTTTATAAAATTATGGGTTTAACTACTTTTCCTTTTTAACTCCCTTTGCAACCTGTGCGCCACCTGCGCACAACCTGTGCGCAACCTGCACGCGCAACCTGCACTCAATCCGTGTGCAACCTACGCGCAATCTGTGCGCGACGTGCGCACAATCCGCGCGCAATCTGTGTGCAATCCGCGCGCAATCTGTGCGCAATCTGTGCGCGACTTGCGCTCAATCCTCACTCAATCTACACGCAATCTGTGCGCGACCTGCGTGCAATCTGCGCGCAACCCGCACGCAATCCACGCGCAATCTATGCGCGACCTGCGTGCAATCCGTGTGCAACCTGCACGCAATCCGCACGCAACCCGCACGCAATCCGCGCGCAATCTGTGCGTGACCTACGCGCAATCCGCGTGCAACCCGCACGCAATATGCGCGCAACCCGCATGCAATCTGTGCGCAATTAACGTCCCCTCCCGCCTTCCAAATGTAGGGGAGGGAACAAGACCAATCATACGGGGATTTTGGCAGACTTAGCCCCAATATTCTTTCTCTCTTTTTTTTTCATAAATTCATAACAATTAAAAACTTCTGTGTGCAGAATCAACTCAATATAAACATAGCGGAATTAAACATAATAATACACAAACAAAATGGAATGCATCAACATGTTTATCTCAAGCAAAAAGGGTGATTCCATATGCAGAGATTCAATCTCATTCTCATGTTATTCACAGATTCCATCTCAATTTGATTACCATGAATATTTAACATTCAGATTGAACACATTGCAGAACACAGAATGTATATAAATTAATTCACAAGAATGCTTATCTTGAAATGTAAATGTCCAACGACTGGCTATGTGAGGGCAACGTTCCACCCAACCATAGATCTTTATCCAGCCTATGTTCTTTCAGCTGAGAGATCACCCCCGAGCTGGGCTGTGTATCCACTAAGGAGTAACTAGCTGGGCTCACTCACAGCCATGGTTTCGGTCATCATATATGCTAAGCCAACACACCGTTGGGTTTATCAAGCATTCAAGAAGATAGAGGGTAACGCTAAGCTAGTGAGCTCAACCACAGAGCTACAGGAATCTCAAGTGAACTCAACAGTCGGGCACCCACATTACCTACCACATCCAACACAAGGAAGATCCCCTTCTCTGTTACATAGTCCCTCAGGAAACTCTTCCCTCCAGTGCTCTTCAGGATGGGCATAGAAAGGTCCAGCTGTTAATCCTTGAGATCCTAGCCTTCACTAGGTTTATCAAGCACACCCAACCTCTGCATAGTCATTCCCAGCTTGATTTCTCACCATTCTGCTCACCAAATAACTCAAATCCGTCACTGGTTTTCTGGGCTACAAAAATTGGGTTTTCCTATGGATTTCGGGGTAGCTAATGCTCCCAAATTTGCCCCAAGGTTCATACCAATGGATCCCCCATTGGATTTCACTATCCAATGCCAAATATGGGCGTTTTTGGTCTTCCAAAATCTAGGTTCTCTCAAGGTCATGATTTCTGGTTTTTCTCCCTGCTGGCAATTCGTTTTTGGATGAAAAATGGTGCTGGTCCGTTTCACAATGGAATGGGGATGAGGAAGAAGCAACATCCATGAGGTAGAGTGGCTTGTGGTACAAGAAAACAGAGCCCATACTCTGCCATACGAATTTCTGGGTTGCCCATGCTCCATTGAAGCCATGGACTGAATTCCTCAACCACTTCCTTACAATCATAAATAAATGTCAGCAAGGTAAGTCAAATGGGTTTTCAAGGTGACATATGGCAGCCTATGGTTCAATCCCTTAGCCCCCTCACCACTCCCTAGTGGATATACATGGCCCCTCCTCATTCGTTGCTCCCATAGCCAGGTTTTGGTATTTTATTTCAATATTAAATATTTACATCAATTTACAATATCCCATGGCTTAATAGCACGTGGGTAACACAATATCAAAGCGTGTCTAATTTAAATAAAATCTGAGCATAAACTACCAGGGCCTTGGCCTTGAGCTCCACGCTAGGGAAACATACAACATGTGTATACAATATTTACATTAAAAGCCAATATTTCATAAGGGTCAAAATTGGGATATTACACCACATGACTTATACAGGGCCGACCCCAACAAGGTGGTCTAATAACCCATCAAGTATAAGTTACGACACTTACAATATAAATGACGACACTTCCGTATAGAGGAATAATAACATCTCTATAGGAATACAACCACTTCCGTATAGAGGAATAATAACATCTCTATAGGAATACAATATACATATATGTGAAATACATTATGAAGTTACATATACATCAACATTGTTAGGACTAGGATGGAGTATAGGAATATCCCAAAAGCCCCCCTTAATCCATCATGGGCCCTGGTAACTAGGACCAAAGGTCACCCATACAATCAAATAAATGATAAAAAATAAGAACTGTCCATAAACAGAGGAAATGGGGAAAAACTCATGGGAAAAATATCCCCCCTCAAAAGAACAGTAAATAACTCAAAGAACCATCATACTAAGCAGAGAAGGAAGAAGCTTTCCTTAGTGAAAACTTTTGTAGAAAACTTAGCAAGCTAATCCTCTGTAGGATTCCAATGCAGGTGCTAGATCTGGATCTGGTCTTTTGATGTGCCTCCCACTGTGTAGAAGATGTATTGGCTGAAGCAAGTCTTTTAGGAAACCTTTATGCTACTCGAACGAATGGATCATGATGAGTCTTCCCAAAGGATGGTATATTGAACCCCACCATCATGCAACATCTCTCAGGAATAGGTAGATGGAATAATGCAAGGTTGGCAAGATGTTGAAACCTAGTAGTTCTGTGATCAGATGAATCCTCAACGGTGTTCTCAATAGCTGCAAGGACTGTGTGAGCCCATATTGGCATTTGCTTTAGATTGAGAACATGTGTTGGTTCTCGATCTGAATCTGAATGTTCTTGAACTTTGATCTCAACATAAAGACCTTCATCTTCATCTTCATTAGAAGAAGAGTCACTTGGATCTTCATCAAATTCCGAAGGAGTAGGAAGAGAGAAGGGCAGAAAATGTGAGAACTCATATGCCTTGGAGGCATGATTTGCAAACCCTTTCGTTATAGTCTTCCCAATAGAGATATCTATAATCTCAACTATGTCAGGACCAAAGGTCACCTTCTTTGGTGATCCGGTGTGAGTTATCTGATATACAGACAACAAAATTGTTGTCAAAGAGGGAACAAATAGAACATTCTTGAACTTTCCATGCTCCATATGTACTGTACCCATCCCTTTTGCAGAGATCTGAGAGTTGTCTCCCATGTGAATAGTAGGACCATATTTGAGATCTAAAGAAGAAAATTATTCTTCAAAGGAAACCATGTGGTTGGAAGCTCCAGAATCTATGAGGAGGGCCTTTTATTTCGAAAATCCAGACATCAATGCATGGAAATCCTCATGACCATCAGATCCACTTCCAGATTCAAACACTTTTTCATATTTTGGAATAGCAATTTTGTTCTGTTCAAGAAGCTTGGTTAATTGATCTATTTTCTTGTGCATGCAATATCTCTCTGGGTGGTTTCCTCTCTTGCAGTAGGGACACTTATATCCATCAGATCTCTTCTGTTTTTCCTTCTTGGAGCTGGAGGCTCCTTTTGATGGACTTGACTTGGCTTTCATCTTAGGTTCAGATGGCTTCTTGTCCTTGATTTTATGCCTCCCTTTCACATTCGCACTAGTTGCTTCTCCATCTAGAAGAGCTTGATCTTCGGAGGCCTTTATGGCACCCATTTGGATCAATTTGTCTTGTTCTTGGAGGAGAGTTGCAGTAAAAACTTCTAAGGAGGGCATCTTCCATCCATGGATTGACAGTCGCCCGGAGTGGAAGGTAGATACAAAGACAGAAAATTTGGATCCTAGCTTACTTAGAATGGATAGCACCAATTGCTCATCCTTCTTATTAATGCCACACTGCTTGCATTGCATAAATAAACTGTTGAATTTCAAGAATAATTATTGAATGGTCTCAAAACTGCTTGGTTGTAGGGCAACCAATTCATTCTCTAGAGCATGGCCTCTTAACTCATCTTGTTTTCCAAAGAGGGCCTCTAACTTCAACCATAAACTTCAACCATAAATCTATTGGAGTCCTCAACCCTTCGATATGAAACAGTAGATCTCTAGAAATATGAATGCACATGTAACCAAATGCTTCATCTAATCGATTCAGATGCTTGAATTTCTCCACAACTGAAGTTGGTTCGGTCTCCCTTCCCATTGTTATCCTATGTAGATATTTGCTTCTCAATGACATTTCCATATCAAGTTTCCAATCAAAGTAATTGAAAGGAGTCAGGATTCTAGGAGTGAGGGGAGTGTTCGAATTGCTCATCTCAACTACTAGAGCAAATGCAAAGTGAAAACTTTTGCTAATGCTGCTGCAACTGCTGGAACTTCAAACAACCTGCAAAAAATGCTCAATAATGGAGATAGAATATACTCTCAAATGGCTCTGATACCATGTGAAAATCCTCACAGCAGATCCAAGAGCTAATGCGTACCTCACAAGAAAGAATTTTAGAAAATAGAAGAAGAATAGCAGCAGAACATAGATGCAATAGAACTTAGATAGGAGTAGAATAATCACACATGTTTCATTAATCTGAATAATAAACAATAGTGATACAATGCACAGGATTCGAATACCAAGGGTGTAATTCGAATTAGCCTGCATGGATAGATCAAAAGATCAGTGGATTTTCATCAAAGCACAAGTAACCATCAACCATGTGTCAAAGTGAGTCTAACTGGGTGTAGAAGATGTAACTGATGCATGGAGAACTTATGGAGGGCGCATGAGGAGCTAACTAGTGTCATGAGGAGCTAACTGGAGTCAAAATAGTCAATCTAGGCTCTCTGGAGGTCCATCAGAGTGTTTCAGTGAGTTAACTAGGCCATGTTTCCTTAAATCAGGGAGCGGATCTATAAATCAAGGAACTAACTGAGTGTAACTGAGTGGTAGGTGAGAGAGGGCGCCTTTCACATGTGGTAGGTGAAAGGAGGGTGCACTAAGTACTAGGAGGGCTAAAAATGATCAGAAAGAAGCTCCCAGGGCTAGCTAAACGAGGACTAGGTGCTGGGACTAATGACCGGGATGCATGCATGACTGAAAATGGAAAAATGGAAAATGTTGTTAGGACTAGGATGGAGTATAGGAATATCCCAACAGAACCATGAACTGAATTATGTTTCTTCTTAACTTCAAATTCGACTTAATCAGATACAGGACCTGCAAATAAAATCAGTGATAATGGCTGAATACCATCATCATCTCACAGGAAGCAGGGGTACATCTCCCAGCTTGGACTAAGGGCACATCTCCCAAGTCTCTGAGGCACAATTGCTCTCAATCAAAACATCAAAATAACAAAATATGTGAATGTGGTGTGCACTA
Source organism: Larix kaempferi (assembly GCA_027924585.1). Lineage (NCBI taxonomy): Eukaryota > Viridiplantae > Streptophyta > Pinopsida > Pinales > Pinaceae > Larix > Larix kaempferi. The sequence continues at coordinate 46,120,648 of BSBM01000001.1, read as the reverse complement.
GTTCATTTATAGAGATAGGATGAATTTAGGAGAAAGTATCCTTAGCTAATGCACCCTCCTTGTGTGGATAAGGAAAGCTAGCTTTCCTTCCTTTTTCCTTTTTGCTTTTCTTTCCTTCCTTTTTCCTTTTTGCTTTGCTTTCCTTCTTTTTCCTTTTATGTTTGCTTTTCCACTTTCTGCTTTAGCTTTTTCTTCTTTTTTTTTCTGGATTTTATTATTTATCTTGCTTTTATGAACTTTCCTTCTTTTTATATTTATCCTACTTTCTGCTTTATGTTGCTTTTCTTGAGTTTTTGTCGTTTTTTTTTCTAATTTGCTCCACTTTTCTTTCTTTTTTCCTGATTTTTTAGATTTAGATGATTTTTCCTTAACTTCTTCTTCAAGCTATCTCTAAGTCAACCTCATCCACTAATGCGCCCTAGTGGAGCATTATCCTCATTTATTTAAGATAAAATTATTAAATGCATGAAAATTAAATATTTCAAGTGCATAATAAACTTTGGATAAAAAATAATCCTCACTCCTAATTAATTAAATTCCTGGAATTCAAAATTAACCCCTCATTAATTAATTAATTCCGATCTGTCATTAGGATCCATGGGGTTTGATTTGCTTCATGGTGCTGACAAATTAGGAACATGACAGTCCTCCCCTCCCAATATTTCTCATCCTCAAGCAAGAAACCAACTCCAACCATCTATGAATCCAACCAGTGACTTCACTCCTCAAAATATGTTGCTAGCTATCTAGAATTGAATCCTCAATTCCAAGCAAAATACCAAAAGTCCACCATGTTTCTGCTGCACCAATCTGATTATATCTGGATCTTCAAGATTTATCCCAGGGTCCCACTGCTTATGTTGCATTCCTCCAGGCATCAAGCAAACTGAAATGACCCATCAATTCTTGGATCCCACTGCCATTGTTGCATGTCTCTTGATAGCACTATTGCTTGTGGCAAACTATCATCCCAAATAATTCCAGGGTACCATTGTATTGACTGGATCCTCCCAAACATCAGTATCAACAAAAAAAATATCATCATGGGGGATGTCTAGAATACTCCATCAAACTAGAAGTTCATCACTCCTAAAGGAATATTGAATCTCCTCATAAGCCATGTGCAAACTAGCACTACAATTCTCATTCTTAAGACATAGATGGAAATCCCATGTCCATTCAAGTATACTGAAGACATCACATAGCAGCCATAAATGCCTATACAACTTATCACAAAATATGGATGATGTGTCCATAAGCTTTTCACTAATGCAAGCAACAAACTTACCTTTTGGGGTACTCAACTCCCTTATGTAACTATCCACCCAATCAGTGGATGAATGCATACTCCAACTTAGTGATCTGGATGGAAAATGGTGAATCAACTCTCTATGATAGTCATCCATCATGGTAGGCTCAACCGAAGGGATATCATGTGCCTCCTTGACCTCAAACTCCCCAAGCACTTTCAAATCGGATTGTACTTCATATGCCCAATGCACACAAGTACCAAAAATTAAAACATTGTTGTTCCAATGACAAGTGTGAAAGTCCCATGTCCAATCACAAAGAGGATAGGAATCATCACAAGTCCATGGAGGCCCTTGTTGCTCACAAAAAGTGTAAAATGTATCCAATAAGTCTCCATAGATGCAAGCAAGAATATCACTCATGTGTCTTTTCTCCCAAATAGGGACAGAAGAGACATTCCAACAAAATGCTCCGACTAGGAAGCAAGATGCTTCCCTATGTGAGTGCTCCCAATGGCTCAACTCTCTTCCATTGGTCCAAATATGAACCAACTTTCTGCAACAAGTATCCACCAAATATGTTGATGCATCAACTCCATCAAAGGCTGGTCCATCAAGCATGATCTTTTCTGACTCCTCATTGGAGGAATGACTCGCTCCAGGAGGAAGCTCAATTTGGCTCTGGAAGGTAGTATGTGATTGGAACTCATCATCTGCATCTATAAAATACTCAAGCACATGCATGTCATCACGAATCTCATGAACCACCATATCATGAGGTTCCTCCATAGAACTCTGAATGCCATCGATCGAAAGAGGATGGATGATTTGAATGTAGGAGGGAGTATGTGATTTCTGCAATTCTTGGTGAAATTGTTCTATCTCCATCTTGGATTCCAAGAGGGCACTTTGAATGCTTCTCAAATAATCTTGGGTGGACATCAACTCATCATTGAGCTTTCAAATATATTCATCATACTTCAAGTATGCTTCCTACAACTTATGAATAAGATCATTCAAATCATCTCTGTCAGAAAGCATATGTGAAAATTTACCTTGGTTTGTAGTCTTTGCTTTTTGAATCTTCTCCATGTTAAGGACATTGTTCCTTATGCACATGTACTCTATTCTGACCTTCATACTCATTATGCCCATAAGAAATTCAAGAGGACTTGATTTTTTATGTGTCTCCAGTCAAATAAACTCTTGAGGGCCCCTTCATTTTCTTCCTTGAACTTTTTCAATTGCTTGTAATGAAATATATTGACGGACTGCACATCCATCATCAATTCAACCTCATGCTTCTTCACCCTGTCGGGTGGTCTACCCGATGGGTAGTATTCAAGAAACTTCTCATGTTGTTGTAGTGACTTCCATATGACCTCAATCTGATTTAAGTAGTCCATACATGTGCCTTCAATGGTGGTGAGGCCCTCAGTAGCCCCTACCATGTCACCATACTTTACTATGAATATCATGCCATGGGATAACTCTTCATCTGCTATGTAATTTTTCCACCCAGGTATGAACGGAAATGTATGGTAAGCATCATATTGTAGCCATATATGCCTTGCATGTTTCTCATTGATCATAACAGATTTGAATGCAACAATAGATCCATTACTAATGCAAAAATAACTCTTACCCATGTGAGCTAGTCTTACACAATCTTGAGTCTCAATATCGGTGATGCAGTTATCCATCCAATTCAATGATGAATAGGATTCTTTGCTTACTGATCCAAATGGAATTTAATCAGCCATATTCATCAAGGATAAGCCTTCCTTACATGAAAGAGGCTCATAATCTCTCTGGACTGAAACAGGTGCCTGGAAATCATCCTGCAAGTCAATGCTTTCTTGAAGCACTTGTAAATCTAAGGACTCCTTATGTTTACCTTGGAAATTATGTTGATCCATAATGTAATGTGTACTATTAGACACACACATCTGATTACATGTGTTTTCATGCCACTCTTGAGAATCATGCAAACTCTCTTTTAAAAATTCAGCCTTCTCAAAATTTTGGACCTCGGTACTAGAAGGATATTTTCTGCCAACCTTATCACTGGAAATGGTTGCCATATCAATATGAACCAAAGGAATTTGGTGAATTAAAAAATAAGAATGGTTGTAATACCTTTGTGACACCTCTATCTCTTCATGATGTGGAGTGGTGATGGCATGCTCCCCCTCTAAATCTCCAAGTTCACTCTCAACTAGAGTGTGGTTGCATTTTTCTCCATAAGCATGTTCTAAGAATGCTTGAAGGGTATATAATTTCTCTTTTGTGATTAGCTTAGTGGGATATTCTTCAGATTGATAAAAAAAGAATTGATGCTACCAAGATCATGATTACCTTCTTTCCTTAGCTTGAAGTCCTCTTGTTCTTGTTCAATGCATTCGTTAGAGGAAACACATGGCTCTTCTCTTGGAAGATTGTTGCTCCTCTCCTTTGATGGTTGATTGTTACTATGTTGTTTCTCCTTGAAGCTAGTTGATGCATCTTACTCCTTTGTAACCTTAGAAGCAGTACTATTGGATACTTTGTCTGAAGAGAATCCCAAAAGTCTCTTCATGCTAGAAACAATGGCATCCAATGAGGCTTCACTTTCGATTCCTCTTTCTTCTTCTTTGCTCACAGAGGTGGAACAACTTGTTTCCTCTATGGGTGGTTTTATGCTCTCTATTAAATCCAAATATTCATCCTTGATCTCAAATCCAATTCTGCAATAAAAACAATCTTTGAAGGAAATGGCTTTAAACAAATATCTTCTCTCAAAACCAGATACTCTTCGTAGTGGCAAGGAAAATGTTTACCTGTAGATATCCTCTTTGCTAACTCCTTCTTAGTATTATCCATCGGTGGTTCATCCCATTGATCTATGTGTATATGGTCACAAATGTAACCATAATCATCTCGTGTTAGGCCTCCATCAATGTAAATGATTTCTTCTTCCTCGTATAACTCAAAGCCTTCATCTTCCATGACTGTATCTAGTTTTATAGCTACAGCTTGAAAATAGTTCTGAGATTTCATTCATCTGAGATTTAATTTCCACGGGATGAGCCAAGTAAAGTGCTCTGATACCATTGTAATGTACCTACGAGGATTAGTGATACAAAAACTTTCTTCAACAAAGAATCAATTAAAACAATGTTTCTGGGAGCTAGTTTGACTAAGGTTGGACAAGATCAAAAGATATGGATGGCAGGAAGGATATGATATATGTTAATACCTATGAAAAAATTACTGATACCATTGATGTTTCAATATCAGCAAGGCTGAAATCTACTCCAGTGCTCCTGGGCACCTCAGCATATGCAGACTAGTATGGAACTAAAATTTGACTGGAAGCGATGGATGGATGTTTATGACTCAGATAGGATAAATAACATTAAATATAATTCAACACATAGTCATATTTTTCTCCATAAAGTTTGAGGAAGTTCTGAGAAATATTCACAAAGATACAAGCAAAATTGCATTTCAGGATTGCACAACTAGTAAAATTCAGGAGCTCCCAAACAGGTAGAGAAGGCTCACTAATTCTTCAACGCATACATGGGTTGGGTCTTATAACATGTTAATTAACATCAGGAATAGAAATCAACTCATTTTTACCTATACTCATTCATTTATTCAACATAGTCTAAAAACTAGTCAACTTCTATGCAAATCTAGAGAGAGTGGAGAAATATGAGAATAATTCAGAATTATGTAATTTTAATTGACATGGATGATATCATAGGTTTACATTTACTGTAATTACATTATATATGTTCCAATAGGCCTCTCAAAACATTATATAAACACTTATCCTCTTCTACACAAGAATCTAGCTCTAGAAATCCATAGGAAGATTGGAGATTTGAACCATGAACTGAATGATGCTTCTTATGAACTTCAAATTCGACTTGATAAGCTACAGGACCTGAAAATAAACTCAGTGATAATTTCTGAATACCATCATCCTCTCACAGGAATCAAGGGGGCATCTCCCATCTTGGACTAGGGGCACATATCCCAAGTCTCTGAGGCACAATTGCTCTCAATAAAAACATAAAACTAACAAATTATGTGAATTTGGTTTGCACTAATTCATTTATAGAGAGAGGATGACTTGAGGAGAAAGTATCCTTAGCTAATGCACCCTCCTTGAGTGGATAAGGAAAGCTAGCTTTCCTTCCTTTTTCCTTTTTGCTTTACTTTCCTTCTTTTTCCTTTTCTGTTTGTTTATCCACTTTCTGTTTGCTTTTCCACTTTCTTCTTTAGTTTTTTTTCTATTTTTTCTAGATTTTATGATTTATCCTGCTTTTCTGAACTTTCCTTCTTTTCTGATTTATCGTACTTTCTGCTTTATGTTGTTTTTCCTGAGTTTTGTTGCTTTTCTGATTTGCTCCATCTTTCTTTCCTTTTTCCTGATTTTCTAGATTTAGGTGCTTTCTCCTGAACTTCTTCTTCAAGCCATCTCCAATTCAACCTCATCCACTAATGCTCCCTAGTGGAGCATTATCCTCATTTATTTAAGATAAAATTATTAAATGCATGAAAATTAAATATTCCAAGTGCATAATAAACTTTGGATAAAAATCAATCCACACTCCTAATTAATTAAATGCCCGGAATTCAAAATTAAACCATCATTAATTAATTAATTCCAATCTATCATTAGGATCCATGGGGTTTGATTTGCTTCATGGTGTTGAAAAAATAGGAACATGAAAATACTAATATGTGCCTTCAACTCAGTCATTTCCATGTCAAATTCCTCATCACTCATCTTCTTTTCTTTGCTATTTTCCTTGGCATATTTCTTCCTTGTGTTGTGGCTTCTCCCATGACTCTCAGTATTCATCTTCTCATCCTTTTGTGGAATCTCTTTCCCACCTGTGAGATGCAATAAGCCTCTCTCATATTTCTATAACAAGCCTTCTACTTGTCACCTACACCAATTCATCCTATTGGTATACTCTCTTGGTTCTTTGTAGTAGAACCTCTCTTGAGCACTCCTGCTCTTCGGCTTCCAACACTGTCAGGATTATACCCTTCAAACTGATCACTTTTACTTTCTCTGAGAACTTATACTATTCTCCTTTATCATCAATCTACCTTGTTGTCTCTGCCACAACCTTCTATACCTCTTCTCTTCACAGTTCCTCTACTGTAATGGATGATAACATTCCTTCTCTTGATACCTACAATCACAAATACTTTTAAACGAGATTCATAAAAACATCAACAATACATGTAAGATCTATTCATGATCTTGTCTTCCACATTCATTGCATGTGAATGGATAAGTCCTTGTTACAATGTCTCTGTGGTTTCTCATACTCTCCTTTGAATCAACTCAAGTCCTTTGTTGTCTGCAATTATCTGTTGTGGGCCTACACTATTATTCCACTCCTGAACATGCTTCATGACCCAATCCTCTACTTGCAATGTCCTATTGCAAATATACCATTCTCTTTCTTCACTATCCAGAATATACAAGTCTGGATTACTATGTCAAAGAGTATTAATTTTATGATTGAACACCACTTATAGACTCTTCCCGCAAATCTGTATTCAATCCTATATTCAAATGCCCTTCTCCACTTTTTCCTTTAGGATGTTCCTACTCTGATACCAATTGATGCAGGGGTCCTTAGATCCCTTCTTTTCTACTCTTTATAACTCCCTTTTTCTTCTTTCTGTAGACATTTTCAGATTCTATATATGCTACAGAAATCAAATAACACAGCAAAAATACAAGTATGCCACATAAGTGTCAATATGTCACATAAATTAACTATGCTGCCAGAAACCTTCCTTCAAACATACATACCCCACTCTAGGCCACAAGATCATTGTTTTATCTTCCTTGGAATTCCTTCTTTGCTTATTTAAATCAAGCAATGACTCTATATCACAGCCGAATGATATATATTCAAGTGCTCTATCTATAATAAGATCTTTACTAACCCAAAAATACTCACGACCCTCTATATCCAAATATGGGGTTTCAACTTATCTTTAGAAAAACTAGAACCCACAATATTTCTATCCGATTTCACACTCATAATTGTTCGCAAAGCTTCTCAAGTCTTCCATGACTGTTACCACAGTATTAAATATATATCTAAATATTTCTAGAAACTTCACACATTCAACCTTCCCTCTAATGAGATTTCAATTAGGAATTTCAGGTTCAATGAAGTCGACTCCTTATTGAAATGCATTAACCAATCAATATGTGAAACCTACCTTTTGTTTGGACTAACAAATAAAACCCTCTTACCTTTCAGTCCATTCTGCATTGTTCCCCAATAAACGAGGTTGGAGGAGGTCATTCCAGCCACAATGCTTTAATCTTCTCCTTTTCAACGCTTTCCAACTTTAGCTTCCAAAAATATCTTTATTCAATCTTTCCCTTCTCAATAATTAAATGCAAACAAGTCTTCTGACCTTCTACTCCCCCAACGACCTCTTCCATAGCATTATGGATATGTGAAACAAGTATCATTTTCTTCTATAGATTGCCTTTGCTTAAACATGATTTGTTTCTAGGTTTCGTATCCCTTCTCAACGCTCCAACACATATACATTCTTCTTCTCAATGCGGCTCAAATATTTCTTGTAATATTTTCTTATCATAGTTGGAACAACAATACATGGGAACTCGATTCCCTTCATAAAATCCCTACTACAAATATTACAATACAAGACAATACTTTGGCACAAATTCCATCAACGCATATCCTAGTGTTTTTTTCCTTAAACTGATTTTGCCATTGATTCTTCCAAATGGATTCTACCTTTTACATAGAACTAGAATTTCATACTTCAAAATTCTACCCATCTTGCTTTCACGAAATTTATCATTTCATTTCTTGTGAGGAACCTAATCAACTATAGGTTACTCTTCCATCAAGGTCATAGTCAGGCATGGATTCCTCAAATAGATCAATGTTCATCACAAGTTTAAACATTCACAAAAGATGCATAAACACACAGAAAATGATGAGTCTTCTTTCATTAACAGAGTCAAACTGTACAAACTAAAATCAAAACCTAATTTACTTGGCCATATCCCTATTTCAAAATGCATGTAGTCTTACATTGATATACCAAAAGGAATTCAATGCTTCCAGTTTTCAAACCCTAACTATCTTCCTAAATTTCTGACAACTAATTCCTAAGCATAAAGTTTGGTTCTATCTTCTCGATAACCATGAACTAAGCCACATCAAATTCTACCACCTAGTGTTGATTCAGTTACAATAATTTATTTCTTAACTAATGGCTTTGACACCTCATTACTCTAGAATCTTCTACACTTACTTTTTCAAATTCTAACATTTACAATGTTTTTAGAATGAACCCACTCCCTTGGGAAATATCAAGACCCTTAGGTCCGATTAACACTTTGAAGATTTTGATGAGAGAAAGATGCTCCTGCATCACTTGCTACCCCTTAGTGTGGTGTTTGGGTGTATTAGTTCCACGGTTTGTGGTTGATGGAGGTGAGGGTGGTCTACAGTGGACTGAACCTCCTTTTACAACTAGTGTTTGAGCTACAACATATAGGATTTTCTTCTTAAGAGTGATAGTAATGTTGGTTATGAGAGGGGGTGGGGCAAAGAGACCTTTGGACACTTCCTTTCACAAGGACAAGGGGCCTTGTTCAAGGTTTCTACAACAACAATCCCACCTCTACTTAGACTTAGAGCATGCAGTTCAACCTTTGATTATAGGAGTTGATGGTTGAAATGACTGATGGGAGATATTATGAATGGAAGTCCATTGAGGTTTTGATAGAAGTGCGTAGGCTTCCTCAACAATACATCTAATGACTAGAAAGTGGATTAAATGTTTGATTTCCAACATAATGAATGAAGTTTCAAGTTGGAATTAGAAACTTCACCTAATAGTCATTTTCTCTCATTTGTTGATCTGTCTTGGAAATGATATGTATGGTATGGGGAAATTAGATGTAAATTGATCTATTTGTAGATCAGATCTGCAACATACATGAATATGTTTTATAGAACTACCAAGGATTATTCACTTTATAAAAGAACATGAACTCTCCTATAATCTTAACATTGTTCATAAGCCATAGCTAAAAATTATCAAAATGGGGGAACTTGATAGTAGTAGGTGCAAGAAATCTTCATGATTTAAATGACCATAGATGAGCTTACATGCAACTGATGGTTTGCTTCCAGGTTCTGCTCTATAGAAAGCCTATTTTTAGAAGGGTTTTTTCTTACAAGGGTCTTTAGGATTTTGTCGAAGATGGTTGATATTTTGTTAGAGGATATTTTCATAGTGACAAGGATTGACCATAGTTCCTTTTGTCATTTAATTCTACCATTTTCATTATTTGGATTGAAATCATCAATCTAATATAAATTAGGGTGTACTTAATATTATATTAATGACCATATTTTATTGTAGGTTTTAGGTTCCATGACAACCTTTGTTATGTCTTTTTTTCATTAATGTATGTACATGCTAACTCATTCTAGAGACCTAGTTGATCTACACCTTTTCATCCTATTTCCCACCAACTTTTAAATTAGGTTCAAAGATGATCATAGAGTAAACTACTAAAAATGACATTGGAAACTTATCATTATCCTTTATCAATTCTCAAAAACTTATGTCAACCAGATCCAACCCCTTTCTCCCCCACCCTGGTCAACTTTTTGAAGGGTTCAGCCTAAAAGGTGTTACCCGATCTCCATGAAGTTATATTATTTATTACAAATAGATAATTTATATGTTATCTATTGAGTAGCATTTCAATTTCAATAACAGATAAGCACTACAAGAGAGGTGCAAATTATATTATTGAATGAAGATTCTCTAAGATTTTAGAATTTTATGAAAGATTCGCCAAGACTTTACAAGGTTTTATAATTCAAAGAAAGATTCACCAAGATTTTGTAATATTTTATAATTTAATGAAATATTTGCCAATATTTTATAAGGTTTTATAAATCAATGAAAGATTCGCCAAGATTTTAGAATACTTTATAATTTTATGAAATATTCACCAATATTTTATAGGATTACATAATTTTATGGAAAAAATCTCCAAAAAATTATATATATGTATATTATATTCTTAATAAAATAGCCCTCAACGTTTCCTATGTATCATGGGGATTCACGCAATTATTATACATACAAATCTATGGGGGTTCTTAAGATCATCCCTACTCCATGGATGACAACTAAAAGGGAGCACATCATGTTGGCATTAATTGTTCCAGGTACTTATTTTTAAGAATGTTAACACAATATAAGCAATCTATTTTTTTCATTGTTGCATGATCGAGAACTTATTAATAATGTATTTTACTTTTCAAATAACTACTAGGTAAGCACCAAGTTAAAGATATGGATGTCTATATTGAGCCTCTTATAGATGAACTTTTAAAATTATGGGTTGGCATCAGTATGTACGACATCTCCAAACCTATAGGTAAAAAGCAATTTCAGTTCCATGGAATACTTACATGGACAATTCACGATGGACCCAGTCTTACACATTTTTTGTGGTATGTAAATTTGTCATGTGTTTCTATGCATCATTTATTATTGAACCTCTTTTTATAATGTATGGAATTCAATATATTAATTCACTATTCCATTACTTGTAGGGATTCAAACAAAGGGAAAATATGCATGTCCAGTATATGGTCCAAGAAAAATATCTAGACGTTCAAGAAGTTTAGGAAAGGAGGTGTACAATGAGTTTAGGCATTTTCTCCATAAGGACCATATGTATCAGATTACCGAAATAAATGACTTTAATGGGAAGGAATATAGTGGAAAAAAACCACGAAGAATGACACCTCAACTATGGTAAAAGGATTTTCACAAGATCCATGGCAAGAAGTACTTGTTTCTAGTTACTACTACGTTCTTGGTCACTTGTATTTATTTTTAGATTTCCATACTTAGAATGACCAATAAAAAATATTAATCTTTCATTGATACTTCTCATAGGTCGTCACGGTCAACTTCCATGGGGTTTAAAATGATACACTATCCAATTTAGTCAGTTGCCATACTATGAACACCTACAAGTAACTTATTTATTTGAAAAAATGAATATTGGAAAGAATGTCGCAGAGTATTTGTGGAAAATTATATATGTGAGGAATAACAAGGAAAAATTTGCAAAAACTATAAGTGACATTCGGGAATCCAACTCATTGCAACATTTGAAGGATTTCTATGGTAGTGGAAATTCCACCAATCTTCCATGGTCATTAACAGAGCAAGAGTGAGCTATTATAAATAGGTTGTATGGAAGGTAAAATTTACCATTGTTTTTTCTTCAAACATAAGTAATATATAAACAAATCAAGGAGATTTCGGTGGGGCTAAAACTCATGATTAGCATACATTTATGAAGGTGTGACATTTTGCAAGTTCAATTATTTTATGATGTATACACTATATGTTAGAAATTAATGTCTATCTCTATTTCAATTATATGTAATGATCTATACCTTATTTGTTAGTAATATACATTACGTCGTAGTATGTTCTACCTCTAGCTCTACCTAATAGCTTTGACAACAACATAAACAAGGTTATTTATGATTTGTTAAATTAGATGAGGTATGTATAGAGTTAAAGTTGAATTATTGAGTGTATAGTTAATACTTGATTTTCTTTCCTTATTTATATTAATGGTGATAATAAAATTTCTTTGCACTTGTAGGTGGTTGTCATCTAAATAGATACATAAATAAGATATCAAGTATTGGAAAAGCAAAATTCCCCAACTAATGTGTGAGATGCAAAAGTATCTACCTCCAACATTTTTCAATGCACAAGAACACTACCTCATACATTTGGAGGAAGCTGAGATTGAAATATGTGGACCCGTACACATAAGGTCAATGTGGTTGGTGGAGAGGCACTTGAAATCATTTAAGGGTTTTGTTAGACAAAGAGCACGTCCAGAAGGCTCAATGGTTGAAGGCTATATGCTATATCAATCCATTATATATTTCAGTGAGTACTTACCCCAAATAATGGGTGATATGGGTGTGTCGCTCCTTTGGGATTCTAATTCAACCAACAAATTTAAAGGGGAGGTGTTGTTAGGGAAAGGTAGATGGATAAAAGTGAAAGGTAAAATATTAGATTGTATTTAATATCTCCATAAATGATTTTGGTAGATTGGTTAGTAGCTTGGTTGTTTAACTAAATATTTTTTTTGTAATTGTTATAGGTAGTATAGAGTGGGATGCAATTCATTTATACGTTGCAAATAAACTGGATTAGATGAAGATATGGATAAAACGATGTGAAGAACTTTGCGGTGCCTTATCATGGAGTAGGGTGGCAGAGTTGGATCATGATACAGATCTAACCCAACAGAAAATGGATATAGCAAATGATGGAAAAGGTATAAATGTAAGCAATATCTAACTATAGGTTTTATATTTCAAATCCCATAGTTTATTTTTTCTTGCAAATTATATTATACATATACTTACCAAATCCTGACATTCCATTTTTAACATGTTGAGAATGCAAGTGAAACATCATAAAGCTATGTGGTGCAATGGTAGAAAATATCACACCAAACAATTAGATGACAGGAGGAAAACATGCGATAGTGGTATAACTGCAATTATTTAGGTTACTAATATTTCCCTAAGGGTTGATAGGCATCTGGTCACATCGGATTTGAGGTACTATGGATATTTGGAGGACATATTGGATATAAACTTTAAATCCTTCAAAGTGGTACTCCTTAAGGTGAGGTGGTATAGATTTTTGTTGCAAGGTGATGAAAGGACAATTATTGATGATGACAATGGATTTACCATGATTAATACTAATAGGTATGAGCCAAATATAGAGCCCTATGTACTTCCAAGTCATTTTGAGAAGGTATTGTTTCAGAGGTAACAGGCAGATCAAGTTGGTATTTTTTTGTTAGATTTGATCCAAGAGAATGGCCTGTAAAGGATAGTTTTACCGAAGATCAAGATGGTCATGATCAAGAAGAAGAATATAAATATCAAAATGATCAGGATCAAGAAGAAGAATATGTAGGGGGGAATCAAGTTGACCAGACAATCTTTGGCTCACATCTCGATGATGATGACTATATCGATGATGAATTAGCACTAGATGTTGCAGATGTTGTTTTGGACAATCCTTACAATGAATTTGAATCGTTAGATACAAATTTCAATCTTCATGACTCAGATGTCGACTTGGACAAAGTTCAAGATCAATCTGATATGGAATTGTAAAAGATCTTGTTCAATGGATCTCTTCTTTACAATTATGATTCTTTTATGAATAAGAATGCTTATGAATTTATATGGGTTTCTTTTATTATTGTTTTACATGTAATGTCGATTCAATTTCTTGTTGTGTACATCATAAACTTGCTCCCTTCATTTCCTAAATCACTAAGTCATATTTGTATTGTGCAACAAAATGCCTAGACTATTGGCATCATGCATTGTATCTTTTTGTGAAACATTGAGTTGATATTTAAGAGAGGGTCACATAAATATGTTGATTCTTCATTAAGTCATTGGAGGATAAACTAGGAGGCCATTTTACAAAAGATGTATGTCAATAAAAACACTATAACAACTAAATTTAAAGAGAAAATGTGGTATGACAAAATAATAGAGAATAAGAGAAATATAGTGCAATATAAATAGATTTGTTCTTTTAAGATTTCATTGTGTCTTGTTTTTCCTATCATCATTTCTGTAACCCTTAGTTTTACTTTTGTTGTTGGGACTAGACAAAAACATGATCTTGAGAAAATGAGACCCAAGTCTAACACATTATACTTCCGCCAATTATACTTTGTATGTGAAAATAATAGTGGATGCTTCCATTTTAAATATGTCAAATCCATAGTTTAAGTTTTTAAAGGTTGACTTATAGAACATGATCATTATAGAAAAAAGGTATCAACCTACATTTGAAATCTTGTGACTATGTGACATAATTAAGGTCAACCCTCTCTTCAATCCAATTTTCCATATAAAAAATTTCAATTCCATAGTTGGAGAATTGTAGCTATAAATTTGGACTCTAAACATTCAATGGTAAATGTGGTATATTAAAAAGAAATTGCTTTAATCTACAAATTCAACAATTTTTTGCTCAATTATTGACATTTTTTTATATATGAAATTGGAAAAATATCTTTAAAAACTCTTTAGGTATGTGTCATTTTATGACAAAAGAAACAATATTCAATAGTGCCACATTGTTTGCAAAATTAGACTTAGAGACCTACAAATGATGTCTAAAGGGTAGGAGATCAAAAATGGACCAAAGTGTTAGCTACAACAACAAACATGGATGTAGGGATTGTTTTGAAACAAGGAATATTCTGTATACCTAACCAAAAACTACTCCTTTCTCAGATCCAAAAGAGACATATATATGTCCTTGTAGACACGATACAATAAAATATATAAAATTACATATTTAGCTTTAAAACCCAAAAAACAATTGTCCAAAATCAAAGTCTTTATATATAGATCCTCTCCAAAAAGGAGTAAAGTCCACCTATACAATCATACATAAGTATTGTTCAAGATGGTACAAAATCCAACACCAATTTATTCTAAGAATAAGAGTACCATAATCTTCTTTAATAATTCAGAATAGATAGAGTAGAAGTTGTAAGCCCTCTTTTGACAAGGTGTTTTCTCTTTGATTACATTCAAGATAGATGTGTTAAAATGAAGACCTATGTAAAACCTTCCAAGATATCCCAAATTTCATCAAATAAGTGTTGAAGAGTAAAATTCCTCAGTATTCCTTTTTGAATGATTTAATCACCAAGAGTAAATCCCAGAAGAGTTGTATGCTATATTTTCACAAGATGTTTCCCCTATGATTCCATTCACAATAGATTTGCGCAAATGAAACCAAGTTATTAGATCCATATCCAATGCATACTTTGAAACTCATTTTATGGGAGTTAGAGTTGTTGATGTATATGTAACTTCAGAATGTATTTCACATATATGTATATTGTATTCCTATAGAGATGGTATTATTCCTCTATAAGGAAGTGTCGTCATTTATATTGTAAATATCGTAACTTATACTTGATGGGTTATTAGACCACCTCGTTGGGGTCGGCCCCATATAAGTCATGTGGGTTGAAGGGTTATTAGACCACCCTATTGGGGGTCATCCCAGTCAGCATTATGTTATGTGGTTAAGTTCGAGCCTACATGAGTTAGGTAAAAAGGCAAGTCAAGTCAAGTATAAATAGAGTGCGGGAGGCACTCTATTTACTCACTCACTTCTCACTCATGCACTCAAGGAGGAGTGGCGCACTTATGGAGGAGGAGGATATGCTGCTAGGTTATGTCTATCTCTCATGGTTGTATCATTGCTCTATCTATCTCTGAGGAAGTTATTGGGGTTTTTCACCTTTATGGTTTTCCCCAAGTAAATCCTTGTGTCTCTTTTGTGTTTGCATTATTGTCTCCATGATTGATATGCTGTACATGTTGTTCTCTCAGTTAAGATCCTAGATCATATTGAAGTAAATTCAGAAAATTTAACATGGTATCAGAGCTAGCCTGAAAGAAGGCATGATATGGCATGTATGACACTTGTTCCACTTACGATGTTAGGGCTTGATATAGCAAAAACCAGTCATCGTAGAACTTTCGCTATAAATCCGTTTTGGCGAAGTTTTCGGATCTGAAATCTGTACAGGTAGAATATTAAATCTCCAGGTACCTTGTTTCCAAAGGACAACCTCTAATTCGTTCTACTTTTTGATTTATGATCTGTACAATATAGGGTTTCTGCCTCTTCCAGATCTGAGTCAAAATCAGGTGACCTTGGGAAAAAGGTCATAACTTGGGCTAGGAAGCTCCAAATGAAATTTCATAAAAAGTGACAGGTAGTACACAGACTGTACTATCTCAAAACAATTTTTCATAGGCAGAAGTTGAACCAGTGACACGTGGCACACCGTACAAGTTCGCTCTCTTGTATTATCCCATAAACAGGTCACGTTGCGACACTTGGCATAACTCTCTCTCAGAGAATCCAATTGAGGTCAGACCTGTCAGGATGGAAAGATAACAGGCCAAGCTATCTCAGGAAACGTTTTCAGAGGCCTAAGTTCAAACAGTGACACGTGGCACGCCGTACAAGTTCGCTCTCATGTTTTATCCTAAAACAGGTCACGTTGCGACATTTGGAATAACTCTCTCTCAGATAATCCAATTGAGGTAAGACCTGTCAGGATGGAAATATAACAGGTCAGGATATCTCAGGAAAAATTTTCAGACCCTGTGGATTGAAAAGTTCAGAGTTACACCAGAAACAATCAGGTACATATTTCTGTCAAAACAGAATTATTTTTGAGTACCTTCATTCAGGGCTTCCGAAAATTAGGGCTTCGTAGAAAGTTGGAATTTTTGTAATCGGAGACCACGGCTGAATGCTACTCATCAAAATAAAAATTTAGAGACCAAGATCATAATTTTTGGCTGGGCAGAAGGTCGGGCTTGATCAAACCCTAGTTCGGGACTTTGATCAAAAAAGTGGAAAATTAGGGCTTCTGTAAAAAGGAGAATTTTTGAAATCTGTGACCATGGCTGGAAGCTCCTCAGAAAAATAGAAGCTTAGAGCTTTGGATCAAACCTTTTGATTGGGAAGAAGAGTGGGCTTTATCAAACCCCAGTTCAGGGTCACGTCTAGTGAATCTGGAAGTTTCAAAGGCAAAATTGAGGAGTGAAACTTTGCAGTTTTCAAATTCTAAATATACCAGCTTGATCAGCTCATCAAGGCGCATATTTCTATCCTTTCGAAAGTTTGAAATTCAAAGTTTGAATTTTTGGGGTGTCTCTGACAAACCCATATCTAGCTCCAGTCCCAGTTCTTGTAAATCAAGTGGATTGGGTTAATCCTAGAAGAAGATGGATTGGTCACCTGCATAAGTGAAGAAGTTCCTGTTTTAGAGGGAGATGAGGCTAAGGCCTTACATAAGAAGATTTCAAGCGATCTCGACAGGTATGACTCATCGAGGTATGTTTCGATATTTGTTCATGATTAAGTTTATGGTATGTTTGTCTTCATGTTATTACGGTTAAGTACAATTTTGTTTTTAGATTTGTCGTATCACCTTAACAAAATTATGAATGCATGATAGAAGATATTCATTGGTTAGGGTGTTGACACTTATGATTGTACTAATGCATTATGGTGTTGTATGAGGTTTATGTTGTCTACTAACATGAAAGGTACACCAAGAAAGACAAATCATGTTCTTCTTCAAGAATGTGTGATCATGGTGACATGAAGACAAGGATTCATCCATTGTCATGGATCACATAGAAGATCTACTTTCGAGGTATGTATAACTTGTTTCTACAATGGTTAACTTATGAGATATGCAGGTTACTAGCACAAGTCACTGAAGAGAACCAGAAGACATTATGCGGGTATGTTAGACATAAATAGCTAGCATGCTAATCCAGGTATGTTTTTCTTATATCAAGCTAGAATCCTACCTTGTGTTAGGATCTTATACTGTTGTTGATAATGATTATTCATGAAGTCATAGGTTTGAATAATCATGGTTGTATGCATATTATGTTTCTTACCATAATTGATGATATGACTAACCAGAAGAATCATGAAGGTATAGGTTTGAGTAATTACAGGTTTAGACATGTTATGTTTCTTATGATTTGACTAACCATAAGAATCCTACATAAACCTTGAATGCTAATGCTTATTATTTTCTGTTTGAAATGATCATGACTATACATGCTTGAGATTATTTTGTTTTAATAGTATACTAATGTATGTATGATTTTATATGAGATCACAAGGATAATATAATCATGATACTAATAAGCATGCATAGGGACCAAGGATGAATATGAGTTCAAGAACAGGTAATCAAGAAAGCAAAGGAACACACTTCAGTAGTTTCTACAAGGATGCAGATATTCAGAGGGAGTTGACCACTTCTCACAATCCACATAGGAATGGAGTTGCAGAAAAGAAGCAAAGACTGAGAGGGAGTCAACCCAACAAACAAACAAAGATAATTATTTGAATTGTCATTACTTGCATATTTTATTGTTTAAATAATACTGTTCAATAATGTATATACTGATGTTCCTAGAATTAGGTTGTGTATTATGCATATTAGAATAGTTGCATTGATGAACAGTATACTCCTAATATGCATGGGTAAGTGGCCTATGGCACTGTACAACATTCCATTGCTACTTATCTAGAATGAAACCTCTTTGCTGACATGTTGGGAGTTGTGCACACTCTGAACAATGTTCTGGTAGAGATTGGAAGGCATCTAGAAAGTTACGGAATATGGATAAATGTTGTATTGAAGCATTGGCTAAGCTAATTGCATGACTGTATGACATATTTCTTTATGTGAAAGAATTTGTTCTGAAAATTATGAGATGTTTCTAATCATGCAATTTAACCTGTTTTGTAGGAAAGACCGTATATCTTCACCTACAAAAGGACTACAACATTTGTTCCAGCAACAAAGATATCTATTGAAGATATTGAAGTTCCCAGGATACGGGAAGAATGCCATGATCCGTCGATCATGAACAACGATGTTTGGGATGCGGTCCCAAGAGCTGAAGGGAAGTCTGTTGTGACTTCCAAATGGAACTATCAGATCAAACATGTTGCAGATGGCAGCATAGAGAAATATAAAAGTGATGAAATAGAAGATACACCAAATGGATTCAAGACAGCTTCCTTGAATGGTGTAGTTGAAGAAGAAGTGTATGTGGAGCAGCCACTTGGTTATGAGACACATGATAGGAAATCATATATGTGCAGAACTTGGTATGGTGAAGATAGATTGATTGCCGACACGCAGCGGAAGCTTACTACCGAGTTCGAGATGAAGAACTTGGGGATGATGCACTATTTGTTTTTGGCATGGAGGTGTGGCAGAGTGCAGAAGGAATCTTCCTTGGACAAGGGAAGTATGCAGTAGAGATCCTGAAGAGGTTCGGGATGATGGATTGCAAGGCCATGGCCACACCTATGGCATCGAATCTGAAGCTTCTATGTGATGCTTCATCTGAGCTGGTTGATGTCTCTATGTATCGTCAGATGATTGGGTCATTGATGTACCTGACGAACACGAGACCAAACATTTGCTTTGTTGTGACCACATTGAGCCAGTTCCCGACGGATCCGAGGAGTGTTCACTTGGTTGTTGTAAAGCATGTTCTGAGGTACCTGAAGGGTACAGTGGATTATGGGCTCAAGTATGAGGTGAATCAAAAGTTTAACCTGCAGGGTTATGTTGATTCAGATTGGGCTGGCAGTGCTATGGACAGGAAGAGCACATCTAGGTGTTGCTTCAGTATGGGATCAGGTGTGATCTCATGGTTTAGCAGGAAGCAGTCCTGCGTAGCACTGAGTACAGCTGAGGCAGAGTATGTTGCAACCTGTTCAGCTAATTGTGAGGCAGTATGGATACGGATGCTATTGTCTGAGTTATTTGATCTCCCGTTGGAGGCTATTGGTATCTTCTATGATAACCAGAGTTGTGTGAAGCTGTCCGAGAACCCAATGTTTCATGACAGGTGGAAACACATAGAGATCAAATATCACTATATCAAGGATATGGTGCAGAGAGGAGCTATGAAGCTCCTGTATGTTGCAACGGACGAGCATATTGCAGATGTGGTGACGAAGCCACAAGCCATGGTGAAGTTCAAGTACTTCAGAGAGAGGCTTGGCATACTTCAGATCGAGGATACTTCGAGGAAGAAGTGATGGACACATTTGCTGAAGCCATTCCAAGCATGTTGGAAGGGGAACTCTTCACATGGCTATGGATGTAAGCGCTAGATGATGAGCATCAGGATGATGTTCTGGTTTCTGCTTGGATATGATCGGTTGGATCATGTGTATGTATTTTGTATATGCATCATGTTGGATGTTGGATATGATCAGTTGGATCATTTATGTATGTATGCATCATGTTGGATGCTAGATATGATCAGTTGGATCATTTATGTATGTACGCATCATGTTGGATGCTGATGGATACATTGTGTGGATCATGTATCTTTGTATGATCAGGTAGATCATGTATGCTGATGGATACATTGTGTGGATCATTTATCTTTTTATGATCAGGTAGATCATGTATGATTGATGGATACATTGTGTGGATCATGTATCTATGTATGTATCAGGTGGATACTTGGTGTGCATCAGATGGATGCATTGTATGATCAGGATGATCGTGGATGACGAGATTCTCCAGATGACATGCAGCAGGATGTTGTAGTGATGATGATCAGGATGATCATGTGTACATCAGGATGATGTTTGATGAGTATCAGATGATACTTTGTGGCCGTGGATCAGGTTGTGCAGGTAAGCATGTAATTTGTGCCCTGGGATATTTGCAAACGGTCTTTCTAGGTTTTGCCTATGGCATGTAATTCGGTGCCCTGGGACATCTGGCAAATGCTCTTGCGAGGTTTTGCTTGGGAGGACATGTAATTTGTGCCCTGGGAGATCTGCAGATAGTCTTTCGAGGTTTTTCCTATGGCATGTAATTCGGTGCCCTGGGATATCTAGCAGATGCTCTTGCGAGGTTTTGTCTTATGGCATGTAATTTGCTCCTGGGAGATCTGGACAGGATGAAAAAGGCCTAGATGCTTCAGCCAGGTTTTGCCATGACCACATGTAATTTGCTCCTGGGAGATCTGGACAGGATGAAAAAGGCCTCAGATGCTTCAGCCAGGTTTTGTGGTGAGATCACATGTAATGTGCTCCTGAGAGATCCGACAGGTAGAGCCGTGTGCTCGTAACAGCCTGGGATGCTTCAGCCAGGTTTTGTGATGGGTCACATGTAATGTGCTCCTGGGAGATCCTATAGGTAGAGTTGTGTGCTCGTAATAGCCTGGGATGCTGCAGGAAGGTTTTGTGACGCACGTAATAAGTCCTGAGGATTCCACAGTATGGCCAGTGATGATGAAGAACACCCTATTAGGGGTCGGCCATGTGGGTTGAAGGGTTATTAGACCACCCTATTGGGGGTCGGCCATGTGGGTTCAAGGGTTATTAGACCACCCTATTGGGGGTCGGCCATGTGGGTTCAAGGGTTATTAGACCACCCTATTGGGGTTCGGCCATGTGGGTTGAAGGGTTATTAGACCACCCTATTGGGGGTCGGCCCAGTTAGCATTATTTTATGTGGTTAAGTTCGAGCCTACATGATTTATGTAAAAGGCAAGTCAAGTCAAGTATAAATAGAGTGCGAGAGGCACTCTATTTACTCACTCACTTCTCACTCATGCACTCAAGGAGGAGTGGCGCACTTATGGAGGAGGAGGATCTGCTGCTAGGTTATGTCTATCTCTCATGGTTGTATCATTGCTCTATCTATCTCTGAGGAAGTTATTGGGGTTTTTCACCTTTATGTTTTTCCCCAAGTAAATCCTTGTGTCTCTTTTGTGTTTGCATTATTGTCTCCATGATTGATATGCTGTACATGTTGTTCTCTCAGTTAAGATCCTAGATCATATTGAAGTAAATTCAGAAAATTTAACAAGAGTATAAAATTATTCCACCAACACCTACTATAGGAGGCTCACCCTAAGGCTTCATAAAAATACACCCAAGGTTTTGTTTTGTCCATGTATTCTTCTCTAACATGTCGAAGAAGTTTTGGAACCTTCACTTGCTTATAGAAGCTATATTGTTCCACCCTTTTATAACACATTGGACTTGAGGAATAGCCTTGTTCTCAAATATTACAAGATTTATGGTAAGCCGAATGCCCCAAGCAATGATCAAAGGCAATGCCCTAAAATGTTTTTTGGCAGATTTGTCACACCAAATATTGAGCCCCTCTTCAATAGTATCTCCAAAGTGGTCATTTCTTTCATCACTTTCCAAGCATAGACTACACCAACCAGGTCCTTTGAACTTCACGTTTGTGAGTTGTACCAGGTTAATACTTTATTGTTTAAAAGAAACCACATATAAATGTGAAATTTAGTAGGGCATTTGAAATGGAAAACTTTTAAGACTTAGTAGGGAATTTGGAATGGAAAACATCCATCAATGGAAACATAAAACAATCCATGACCTTTAAGACCCAAGATATTCAACTCCTTTAGATGGTTTCCAAAAAATATAAGACCATATTTCACCCAAAAATATAAGACCATATCCATGATTTTGTTTTTAAATATTATCAATGATGTATGTCAATTGTTTATTCAAAGTTACAATTTACATCTAATTATGTATTTACATGTAATTTACATCAATTGGACACCTAATTTACATCTAATCTATGTATTTACATCACAACTTTTTAAATTTTATTTCCATGGAACGTCGCTTAAACGACGCCCTACCGACGAGTAGGCTATGCTATCGACGTTAACTTAACATTGATACAATAGCATAATTGTAAGTGGGACGTCGCTTAAGAAACATTCCTTGGAAGTAAAATAAAAATAAAAATGCTAGCTACCTTGGTACCATTAAAATAAATAGGGACCTCAAGCTAGTTAGGGGTGCTAGATTCTAGACAATAGGATTTAGGGGTTCTAGAGAAAGAGGGGGGTGTTAGGAGGTTGGGGTAGGGGGGGTGGGATATAGATAAAGAGGGTGGGGTGGTTAGGAGTAGGGGGAGTATGAGACAGATAGAGAGAGGGGGTCTGGAAAAGGTAGAGAGAGGAGGGGTTTTTAGGGGGTTATAGGTGGAGAGGGGCAGGGGTGTTAGGAGTTTGTAGGTATGGACACTAGTCTACAGATTGACTATACATAAAATATATTTATTTTATTATTCCACCCTAGAACAATCTTTTTTCCATGCTCTTTTCTTAGAGAATATTAGCACAAGATGAACCCAACAAGGTCCTATTCAAACCTTATAAAAATACTCAAAGACACACCTCACAATTATGAGTGGGGTGCATCGTAATGAGGCATATTTGTTTATGGACAATCCGTCGGTGCAGACACCAACCGATCTCCCTAGTACGAATGGTTTGGATCTAGAAAAAAGGAAAACAAGAATAAAAACCTTTCCCTAGATCTATCAAATTACTTGAATACAAAGATTCGAGTCCATACTTTATTTACGAAGTTCGTCCTCGTAGCTTGAATCTTCTGCGATCCCACTTGTTGATGAAGAGATTACCTACAAAATATTCAAAAGGACAAAGACAAAATAGTACAAGATTACATGATACATCTAAGCAATTGACCAAGGAGAACTACTATAAATGAAATTACACATAATTTATGGGAAAGGAAGACATTGATGTATTAATGAAAATAGAGGAAATAATTACAACCAATGAACCTTGGTGTTGAATATCCTTTACAATGGAACCTTGCCTCAATTTGCCAATCATGGAAGAATGGATTCCTAGATTAATTTCTCTAGCATTTGGCCAAAGAGATGAGGAGGAGAGGAGTGGATTATGGATAAGGAGGAGGTAGGATCCTACTAAGCTGGTAGGTGAGTAAGATCCTCCCTATATGGAAGGGATAAGCCTCCACGAGGGTCTCCTTCAAGAGACTTCTCTTTTTTCCCTTCGTACAGGCATCGATGCACTTTGGACACTGGCAATATTCACCAACGACGTGCTCTGTAGTGGATCAAGGTGCGTCAATCAGGAAAGACGTGCTCTGCTATAAAGCAAAGTGTGTTGGCCTCTCTAAACAGGGTTTTTACAGGGAAAAAACCTCATGATTCACCTTCCAAGGATTTTGGTCAAGTAATTTTGGTATTTAGGCAAGGATAAAGTGTACATGGTTCATAATCATGATGAGTACAAAATTTCTGTGTAACAGAATTCCCCCCAAAGTATGAAGCTAGAGTAACAGGATAGGTGAAATACTTTGATGGATAAATTATAATCGAGGCAAGGAACCATCGATTGGAAATATGTCAACAATAACCAAGGATCTTTTGCAGTACAATAATTTTATCATCCCAACGACTCAAAACATGGCTGCTGACCAATACATTACAGATCCATGTTGATATTGATCGATGATATGGCCACCAAAATACAGTGTGGATCTATATCTAAATGACCTAACACAATCATGGCTACTAAAATACAAGCGTAGATCCATGATGAGATAATAACACAGCCACAACCAATACAAGAGTGGATCTGTGTGACAGTACATCAATGAGTTTTCCACCATAACATCTATGTGGGAACCTACTAAAAATCTCCATCGCAACCTGGGTGTAATAATAAGACATCAAAACAACCCAGGGTCTTCTATCCATTCTCGAAATGATACGAATCTAACCATGTGATTACAAAGTGTTGAATTCGAACATGGTAGAAACCACTTGATTACCATTCAATGATGTGAACCATTAACAAGTGTGAGGGAAATCACCAATGATGACAATGATTCCCAAGGTATCACTAGTACATCTCGAAGAATGTGAATGAATGAGTTGGAGTCGAACATCCATGGAATCATTCGATCAGAGGTCAATGATACAAACCTATTATCGAAAGTGAGGAAACCTTCCATTGAGGCATGCAGGGGTTTCTAAGTCTAATTCCTGGATTATGAGCTTATGTCGATAGGAATAGACTCGTCAAAGGAGGGCCATTGTATCCCACATCATCGACACGAAACTAATGCAGGAAGTGATATAAGATGGTAGATCAAATGAGTGTGAATTGAGACAAATGTGTAATGGTAGACATGGACAACCGACACAACTGAAGGTTTAATGACTACGAAGTTTGATTCCGGCCAAAGACTTCCTTTCAACATTTAACTACACGACAAGTGACTTGGAAGCATTGACTCAACATAGAAGAGACCAAGACATAATGAAACAAATGACTGAAGCATTCTTCGGAGTACCCAAAGGAGTAGAATGAATCATGGAATTGGTACAACTCGAAGAAAAGATGACTACCCAACTATTTGACTAGAATGCAGATAGGTTCCATGTTCAAAGGTTACTTTAAGCTACCATTAATACATACTCAAATACATATTCCTATTCCCTTAATTCTGTAGTGCCCCTAGACTACTGCAGACCTGAAGGGAAGCTATTTGAGTGACCCGACTGATTGAAACATTAATAAAACAACCCCTTGATGTTATATTGAGTATATTCATGACTACGACTGATTGTGAATCAATAAAATAATGATATATATGTATCTGGATAGTTGATGTAAATGAATGAGTACATGTTGTTTAACGATTAACTTTGATCATGAAAAATGTACATGTGAATGATGCTTAACGACTAGCTGTATGATTGATGATGTGATGAGAATGAAGAAAGTAAATATTGACGAGATGCATTTTTTATTAGATGAATGAGTAATGTTATGAGTAAAATATAAATGCTTACCAAAGTAGTAGATTGATGAATCAAATTATGAAAATTGAGGACAGTACTACTAATATATGTTTGTGAGAAATGTGTGTAGCGATAGGTGAAACGGTTCACCGACAGACACACAAGGGAATTGAAGGGTCATAGAGTATGGATAAATCACACATGGGGAGAGCAACAATGATGTTGGCTTCCGACGGAATACCATGCATGAGCAAATAAGCACTGATCCGCTTGCTCAAGAGGAAAGCATGAGGGCGTACGAGGTCGACCACGATGGAGCTGGTCACGTATGAGTTGGGGGACGCTCAGTGAGAACGGAATCACTCCTCAGCGCCATTAGTCCCTAATAGAGTGTAGACGGAGGATGGAAGGTAACGGCTCTTGAAATCCCTACATGAAGTTCCCGCAAGTCAAAACGAAAGGATGACGGCAGAAGGGCCCGACGGTGCGGTACCCTTCCGAGAACAAAAAGAGTGGACGCAAGGACCCAACGAAGTGGTACCTTGTTGAGGAATGGAAACTATGGATGACTGGACCCGACGGTGTGGGTCCATGTCGGGGAAAGGAAATTAAGGAATGGGATGGCCCAACAACACAGCACCGAGATCCTAGTGAAAATGATTGTTAAACTTAACTGCATAAAAACATATAAGTTTGCACCTAGAACATTACTTAGAAATTCATTTGAGTACTTTAGGCATTTGCACATAAATGATTACTTTGGCATTTAAATAATATTAAGTGTTATTTAGGCATTTGCACATGAAAGGATATTTCTGATTATTTAAAAATATTATAAAAATTTATTTAGGAGAAAAATGGAATCCTAGGCATGGACACCTAGTCAACCCCACCTACACCACATATCTAGGAGTTAAGTGAAATATCTGGGGGACAAATATGAGCAAACTTAGGAATGTTGGTGCATCTCCTAGAAAAGCTAACACTTGGATGGGTGAGTTGTTTTTATTTAGAATTTAAATAAAATAAATAATTATGCATGAAGCGACATGTGTCGCATGAGATTTTTATTTATAAGGAAGGCATTGGGAATAGGGTAAAGGACCTAGACCCTGGATGAGTATCGTAATTTTGAGTTACCTCGTGACTTGCTGCTATTGAGGGTTTGGCTGGAAATATTTGTGGGGGGGAATCCCAAGCTGGGTTTCTTGATTATTGTGTGAGAGATCTACGACCCAAAGCTCGGGGGAGGCCATGCAACTGAAAGCATGAGCCTATGGTTGGGTGGCGAAGCTAACGGTTGCTTCGCATATGGTTAAACGATCTTTGCTGGAGGGATCCTATGGAAGACACGGATGGCAGTGGACAAGATGGTGACAGGTTATGGTTTGTTTTAATTTGCTACGTTATTCATTTATTTAGTTTAATTATCTAGTCATTATGATTTCTAATCTCTTTTGTATCAAGTGGTTGAGTTTCAGGTTAAACATGAAGGACCCTAGAGGAGGGGCCTTACATTTGGTATCAGAGCCGGTCGACCCTTGAGGGCGTCGGATTCATATTTTTATAGGTGTTCGTCGGTGGCCGTGGTGATCAAACAGCGGGATTGGAGCTGCGATCTTTGTGGAATTACATTTTTTACCAGAGCAACTAGTTTACATGTTCTTATTTGCTTGAATATTTTTTATCTATTTCTGTTTTATTTAAAGAAATGTTATAGTTCTGGGATTTCATGTAAAATTCTAAGTAGATTTAATTTATATATTTGTATCATGTTTTATTCCATAGGAAAAAAAAAATTAGATCTCTGCGACATATTGTATTTCCTGAGAATTTTATTTAACTCTATTTGTCAGTTAAAAAAAAATGGTTTTAGATCGCTGCCTTATATGGTATTTCCTGAGAATTATCATTTTTGAATCTGTGATTGTATATTAAACCTCTGTTTGCACCCAGCGAATAAATCCATCCTTGAGGTGCACTCACCTTGTAATTTCGAATCTGTGATTGTACCTTTAACCTCTATTTCTGAACTTTGTATTTATCCTTAGTTTGGTTAGAAGCTTTCACACTCAGCAAATGTTGGTCCCTATCTCCATATCCTATGAAACTTTTTTAATAACCCTCTGTTTTGGATAACGTATTCAACCCCTGAATCGAATAGGCCCTCATCTTGGACTATTCCCTATGCCCTTTGTACACATACAGGTCATGAAACGCATACTCTGTCCAAATCGTGTAATACATGACCTTTGTTTGTTGTTAGCATATAAACCAGTCTGTGTTGAATATGAGGTGGACTTCTATTTCCTGGTTAACGGATATCTAGATTCATCCCAACCCCAGCATTTTCATAAGAAGCCTGTAGTGATGGGTCTGCGGAAACCAGTCACCGAAGTACAACCCGCAAGATCATACTACTATGTGGAAATCAACCTGCACCCGGTGATACTGGACGATCTAGTATCAAATTCTTGTACACCTGTCACCTACTTACTTTCTTGACGGATACTTTATAAACCTCACCTAATTGATCGCCCACGTAGAGGATGTTGGTGTCTAACCGAGACAACATGTAGTTCTGCGTAATACCCTTCTGCAGCGACTTGATAGAAGATCTGTTGACCTCTGATTCCAGCTTGAGATCCAAAATTTTAGGATCTGTTGATTGCCTTGTAAAAGCGCATATTTTGTGAATTCAGATCCACTTGCGCTAATGATCTGCATTCAAGACAATTTTAGACTTTTTAGGGTATTATGAGTATATGTGTAACACATCTTCCTCCAAATGCCTGATTAGTCGTTGTCTAATGTAAGTGGAGATCCTTCTATAAGTTTTTTTTTTTACTCATCCTTAAGTAAGACAATTGATATGCATTGTTAATGACTAGTCGACTGCAGTAGTTGATGGAATTGATGATTAGAAATTGTTCACAGTTAGAATTATGTTACAAGAAAGCATGATGTCTTAACAATACTTGTAATTAGCAAAAGATAGTGGCTTCATGTATTTATGTCTTTATTATTGAAAATTTATTTATACATTCATGCCTGAATTAATTTACCTTCGGGAAAAGAATCACATGAGTTAAATGGTAGATATGCGACACATTAAGTTACATACTTTCTCTATTACCTGACTTATATCTAGACTTCGCGGATTATAGCAAATTAGAGGTTCCCCACCTCTATTTTATTTTTATTTTATTTTTTTACACTATGATATAAGGTAATAGATATTGTATGGTTAAAATAATAGTTAATTAGGGAGCATAGCTGCTCACCTAAATTATGATCGCGAGGAATGATTTTGATACTTAAAAGGGGGGGGAATCGTGAGTGGTTATTGTTGCAACTGAATTGGTGCCACTACATGATCGTCCATCATTACATATATATGGGTTGTAGGAGTAGCATGTAGTCGATGGTTGAGTCGAGCAGGAGTGGAACTGTTTGTTCCATCATGATGGAGGTAGTGACAGTAATGGGTAATTATTGGCGGTGGGAGAAGGCAAACCCTGTTCCATTGGTATCGCTCTACTTACGTTTCTATGTTGAGGTTGGAATGGCCACAAATAGATCCTAACCCTCTAGTTACGCTTCAAACTTTTCCCAACAAGGATCGTAGCATCCGTATACCTCTGGTTGTGACCGGGATACATTCTTTCTACTCAACAAACAGTAACAACCTCGAGAATAGATCACCTTCCTGTAGGGGTAGGTGGAGAGGATTCGTTCCATCTCTAGCGTACTGACTAAAACCACATCCTTTCATCTCGAAGTCAATGCTTTTAAGTTTGGTACAGAACTCAACTAACTCCTCCTTAATCCGCGACAACATCATGAGCGGAGTTACAGAGGTCACTTGTTAATGACTCTGATCATTTAGTTATTGTGTGGAACTAGTCCAAAAGTTAGAGTTAGCATATGACAGGTACTAATTGATGTGATGTTAAATTAATATATATCTTTTCAAAATGTAAGGCCCCTCCTCTAGGGTCCTTCCTGTTTAACCTGAAACTCAACCACTTGATACAAAAGAGATTAGAAAGCATAATGACTAGATAAATAAACTAAATAAATGAATAACTTAGCAAATTAAAACAAACCATAACCTGTCACCCTCTTGTCCATTGATGTCCGCATCTTCTGTAGGATCCCTCCAACAAAGCTCGTTTAACCATAGGTGAAGCAACCGTTAGCTTCGCCACCCAACCATAGGCTCATGCTTTCAGTCACATGGCCTCCCCTGAGCTTTAGGTCGTAAAGCTCACACACAATAATCAAGAAACCCAGCTTGGGATTCCCCCCCCCCCACCAAGATTTCCAACCAAACCCTTAATAGCAGCAAGTCATGAGGTAACTCAAAATTAACATAGTCATCCAGGGTTTGGGTCCTTTACCCATTCCTAATGCCTTCCTTATAAATAAAAATCTCATGCGACACATGTCGCTTCATGCATAATTATTTATTTTATTTAAATTCTAAATAAAAACAACTCACCCATCCAAGTGTCAGCTTTTCTAGGAGATGCACCAACATTCCTAAGTTTGCTCATATTTGTCCCCCAGATATTTCACTTAACTCCTAGATATGTGGTGTAGGTGGGGTTGACTAGGTGTCCATGCCTAGGATTCCATTTTGCTCCTAAATAAATATTTTTAATATTTTTAAATAATCAAAAATATCCTTTCATGTGCAAATGCCTAAATAACACTTAATATTATTTAAATTCCAAAGTAATCATTTATGTGCAAATGCCTAAAGTACTCAAATGCATTTCTAAGTAATGTTCTAGGTGCAAACTTATATGTTTTTATGCAATTAAGTTTAACAATCATTTTCATTAGGATCTCGGTGCCGCGCCTTTGGGCCACCCCGTTCCTTAATTTCCTTTCCCCGACATGGAACCACACCGTCGTGTCCATTCATCTGTAGTTTCCATTCCTCAGCAAGGTACCACTTCGTTGGGTCCTTGCGTCCACTCTTTCCGTTCTCAGTAGGGTACCGCACTGTCGAGCCCTTCTACCGTCATCCTTTCGTTTTGACTTGCGGGAACTTCATGTAGGGATTTCAGGAGTTGTTACCTTCCATCCTCCATCTACATGCTATTAGGAACTAATGGCGCTGAGGAGTGAGTCCGTTCTCACTGTGCGCCCCCCAACTCGTACGTGACCAGCTCTGTCGTGGCCCACCTCGTATGCCCTCACGCTTTCCTCTTGAGCAAGCGGATCAGTGCTTATCTGCTCATGCGTGGTGTTCTGTCGGAAGTCGACATCGTCGTCGCTCTCCCTGTGTGTGATTTATCCGTACTCTACGACCCTTTAATTCCCTTGTGTGTCCATCGGTGAACCATTTCACTTGTCGCTACACACATTTCTCACAAACATATATTAGTAGTACTGTCCTCAATTTCCATAATTTGATTCATCAATCTACTACTTCGGTAAGCATTTATATTTTACTCATAACATTACTCATTCATCTAATCAGAAATGCATCTCATCAATATTTACTTTATTCGTTCTCATCACATCATCAATCATACAGCTAGTCGTTAAGCATCATTCACATGTACATTTTTCATGATCAAAGTTAATCGTTAAACAACATGTATTCATTCATTTACATCAACTATCCAGATACACATATATCATTATTTTATTGATTCACAATCAGTCGTAGTCATGAATATACTCAATATAACATCAAGGGGTTGTGTTATTAATGTTTCAATCAGTCGGGTCACTCAAATAGGTTCCCTTGAGGTCTGCAGTAGTCTAGGGGCACTACATACACCCCTACTTATTTAGAACTTCGTCCCAAAGTTCAGAATAAATGCAGAAAGCTATGATGCATCTCAGTTGCATCCTCCCAAGTCGTAGAGCTAGGACTGTCACTGTCCCACTCCACTTTGACTTGATCAATCAAGGCTAATCATTAAGCAATATGTAATCAATCAATTATCCCACTCCACACATATAATTTAATTCCTTAATTCATTTATCAATTATTGTTTTCATTCACATCTTCAAGTTTTCCTCAATCATTTAAAACATAACAAGGCTCAAGAGACCACTATATCGAAGTTGTTCAGTCGGGTCACTTGACAGGTGCCCTTAAGGTCCACAGTCATTCCAGGGGCATTACATACACCCCCTCTTAAATAGAACTTCGTCTCGAAGTTCATTTTTGTTCTTGTACTCTCGACGCTAGGCTTAACTTTCTAATTTCCTATTCTCCTCTTCTTGTCATTCTCTTCTATTTTTCTCCAACAATCAAGGTTGTAAGCACTAGTGGTTCTAATTGTAAGTTTCCTTTTTCATCCAGCATGGTTCTAATACATCCTCATGAACTCAATCTTAACTTGCGTATTGTAAATCCAATAATGCCTTCATAATTGTCAATACCAACCTAGATCTGCGAAGTTCTACGATATTCAAAATTAATTACAAGCTATACAACATCAATAGCCACCCATTAGTTATCAAATCCCCATCAAGCAAGACTCCAAATCTATTTGGTCATCCTTCCCTCCAAGACGAGAAGGTAAACATCATAACATATTTCGTCAATCGAAGATGGGTAAGACATGGTCACGTTTTTAACAAATCAAGAGAGAGAGACCCTCAAATATTTCAAAACCAATTTCCATAAGGTTACTTCCAAAACCCCCTAAATGTTGGTTCTCAAATTGATAGGATTTGAGGCATTGAAACTTAGTGACTTAGACGAACATTTAAAATTTAACTCTCAGTCCTTTTCTTCAGTAATATCATGTCTAGATTAATGAGTTTATCATATCTTTACTTCATTTCATCATTTCTTTTGTCATAGGACTACTTCGACAATCTCATCAAATCATACTAAGTTTGTTTTATTAACCTCATCGTGTTTCCATCTTGAGGGTTAGTTGTCACTTTCATTAACGTTTGACCATGACCTTAGGTTAGTTTCATTTGAGTTCAGTTTATTATGCTAATTGTCTCTATACTTTATGTTAATATTCCTTGTATCAAGTATTAATAATACTCATACATTATTAAAATATCTACAATATATATCTTAGTACCATCCACCATTTTTACCAAAGTTTCCACACCATACCTTACCTGAAAAACATTATGTAACCATTCCATCACATAGTGATATGAATACCCCCCCATAATGATCCAATCATATAATGATATAAATATCTTATGGAATCATTATATAAATATACCAACATATATTAATGTAATATTTAGCTAGTAAACAATATATATATTTATCCCTTTATATAATGATTAATCATTCACTTATACAATAATATGGTTTACTTATTAAACCACTATTGTTGTGTGTTTCCTCTTTATATAATTTCTATAAAACAATTTCCTCCCCTTTCCTTTTTCATTTACTAAATTTTGATAATTCACAACAAATAAGGATTACATCATTATGATTTTTTATTTTTATTTTTCATATGTTAATTATAACTATTATATCGACATAATTTATAAAGTTTCCTTCCCTTCATAACCATGATTATCATATTAATACTTAAATTTTATTCTATTGTTTGAAAATACAACTTTACATAATGTTATGTGGGTATATATAGTGATAATTCGATTCTAAATAACTTCTATATCTAACCATCACCTCTAATCATTAATACAGGTTTTATTTCAAAAATCCATTCGATATTAAAAACACATCCTTTCAATAAAACTAATGTTCACTTCCATATTTATATACACCTTTTCGATAAGATAAATAATCAAATTATAAAATGTTCATAATAAAACTATCTAAATTATAACACACTCACTTCCACGTATATATCTTTTCAATATTATTGAGAAACTTGTTTAACCTGAAACTCAACCACTTGATACAAAAGAGATTATAAAGCATAATGACTAGATAAATAAACTAAATAAATGAATAACTTAGAAAATTAAAACAAACCATAACTTGTCACCATCTTGTCCACGGTCGTCCACATCTTCCGTAGGATCCCTCCAGCAAATCCTGTTTAACCATAGGCAAAGAAACCGTTAGCTTCGCCACCCAACCATAGGCTCATGCTTTTAGTCACATGGCCTCCCCCGAGATTTGGGTTGTAGAGCTCACAGACAATAATTAAGAAACCCAGCTTGGGTTTGTTAAATTTTTTGAATTTACTTCAATCTGATCTAGGATCTTAACTGAGAGAACAACATATACAGCATATCAATCATGGAGACAATAATGCAAGCACACAAGAGACACAAAGATTTACTTGGGGAAAACCATAAAGGTGAAAAACCCCAATAACTTCCTCAGAGATAGATAGAGCAATGATACAACCCAACCATAAGAGATAGACATATCCTAGCAGCAGATCCTCCTCCTCCATAAGTGCACCGCTCCTCCTTGAGTGCATGAGTGAGAAGTGAGTGATAAAATAGAGTGCATCCCGCACTCTATTTATACTTGACTTGACTTGCCTTTTACATAAATCATGTAGGCTCGAACTTAACCACATAACATAATGCTGACTGGGCCGACCCCCAATAGGGTGGTCTAATAACCCTTCAACCCACATGGCCGACCCCCAATAGGGTGGTCTAATAACCCTTCAACCCACATGGCTGACCCCAATAGGGTGGTCTAATAACCCTTCGACCCACATGACTTATACAGGGCCGACCCAAACAAGATGGTCTAATAACCCATCAAGTATAAGTTACGACATTTACAATATAAATGACGACACTTCCGTATAGAGGAATTATACCATCTCTATAGGAGTACCTACAACATACATATATGAAATACATTCCGAAGTTACATATACATCAACACTCCCTCTTAACTAGGAAGGTATTTCTCAGCACAGGTCTTCTAGCACAAGTCATCTTCTCTGGATCATAGTCACTGGATAATCGTCATCGAGTCATCATCATCGTCACTGCTGCTGCTATCTCAATCAATCTCTGAATCTACTCGTCATAGGAAGTTCTACAGAGCCAGTCCTTTTTCATACTGGATGTAGGCCCACCACCTGCAGGTCTTCATCATCACTGGCCATACTGTGGAATCCTCAGGACTTATTACGTGCGTCACAAAACCTGGTTGCAGCATCCCAGGCTATTTCGAGCACATAGCTCTACCTATAGGATCTCCCGGGAGCACATTACATGTGACCCATCACAAAACCTGGCTGAAGCATCCCAGGCACGAGCACACAGCTCTACCTGTCGGATCTCCCAGGAGCACATTACATGTGATCTCACCACAAAACCTAGCTGAAGCATCCCAGGCTGTTACGAGCACACAGCTCTAACTGTCGGATCTCCCAGGAAAACATTACATGTGGTCCACCACAAAACCTGGCTGAAGCATCTAAGGCCTTTTTCATCCTGTCCAGATCTCCTAGGAGCAAATTACATGTGGTCATGGAAAAACCTGGCTGAAGCATCTGAGGCCTTTTTCATCCTCTCCAAATCTCCCAGGAGCAAATTACATGCCATAGGACAAAACCTCGAAAGAGCATCTGCCATATATCCCAGGGCACAAATTACATGCCATAGGAAAAACCTTGAAAGACTATCTGCAAATCTCCCAGGGCACAAATTATATGTCCTCCCAAGCAAAACCTCAAAAGAGCATTTGCCAGATGTCCCAGGGTACGAATTACATGCCATAGGCAAAACCTCGAAATACCATCTGCAAATCTCCCAGGGCACAAATTACATGCTTATCTGCACAACCTGATCCACGACCACAAAGTATCATCTGATACGCACCATACATCATCCTAATGTACACATGATCATCCTGATCATCATCACTGCAACATCCTACTGCATGTCATCTGGAGAAGCTCATCATCCACGATCACCCTGATCATATAATGCATCCATCTGATGCACACCAAGTATCTACCTGATACATATCATCATACATAGTGTATCCACCTGATACATAGATACATGATCCACATAATGTATCCATCAACATACATGATCTACCTGATACATATCAATATACATGATCTACCTGATCATACAATGTATCCACCTGATACATATACATATACATGGTCCAAGCATCCAACATGATGCTTATACAAAATACATACACATGATGCAACCGATCATATCCAGCATCCAACATGATGCATACATACATACATAAAAATGATCCAACTGATCATATCCAGCATACAACATGATGCATACATACATATAAAAATGATCCAACTGATCATATCCAAGCAGAAACCAGAACATCATCCTGATGCTCATCATCCAGTGCTTACATCCACAGCCATGTGAAGGATCCTCCTTCCAACATGCTTGGAATGGCTTCAGCAAATGTGTCCATCACTTCTTCCTCGAAGTGTCCTCGATTTGAAGAATGCCAAGCCTCTCTCTGAAGTACTTGAACTTCACCCTGGCTAGTGGCTTCATCAACACATCTGCAATCTACTCGTCCGTCACAACATACATGAGCTTCACAGCTCCTCTCTGCACCATATCCCTGATATAGTGATATTTGATCTCTATGTGTTTCGACCTATCATGAAACGCTGGGTTCTCGGACAGCTTCACACAACTCTGGTTATCACAGAAGATACCAGTAGCATCCAATGGGAGATCAAATAACTCAGATAGTAGCTTCCGTAGCCATACTGCCTCACAACTAGCTGAACAGGCTGCAACATACTCTGCCTCAGCTGTACACAGTGCTACATAGGACTGCTTCCTGCTAAACCAAGAGATCACACCTGATCCCATACTGAAGCAGCACACAGATGTGTTCTTCCTATCTGCAGCACTGCCAGCCCAATCTGAATCAACATAACCCTGCAGGTTAAACTTTTGATTCGCTTCATACTTGAGCCCATAATCCACTGTACCCTTCAGGTACCTCTGAACATGCTTTACAGTAACCAGGTGAACACTCCTCGAATCCATCAGGAACTAGCTCAATGTGTTCATAGCAAAGCAAATATCTGGTCTCGTGTTCGTCAGGTACATCAAGGACCCAATCATCTGACAATACATAGAGACATCAACTAGCTTAGATGAAGCATCACATAGAATCTTCAGATTCGATGCCATAGGTGTGGCCATGGCCTTGCAATCCATCATCCTGAATCTCTTCAGGATATCTACTGTGTACTTCCCTTGACCAAGGAAGATCCCACCTGCACTCTGCCACACCTCCATGCCAAAAAAAATAACGCATCATCCCCAAGTTCCTCAACTCGAACTCGGCAGCAAGCTTCCGCTGTGTGTCGGCAATCAATCTATCCTCACCTGATACAAATAGGTCATCCACATAGTAGTATCACTAGATTGCCTTCCTCAACCTTGGAGTAAAGGTTGGAACCCTCTTTACTCTTGGTAAAGACCAAACTGGATAGAAATATGCCTATCCTACCATATCAAGTTCTGCACATATATGATTTCCTATCATGTGTCTCAGAACCAAGTGGTTGCTCCACATACACTTCTTCTTCAACTACACCATTCAAGAAAGCTGTCTTGAAATCCATCTGGTGTATCTTCTATTTCATCACTTTTATATTTCTCTATGCTGCCATCTGCAGCATGCTTGATCTTGATAGATCCATATGGAAGTCATAACAAACTTCCCTTCAGGTCTTGGGACTACATCCCAAACATCATTCTTCATGATCGATGGATCATGGAATTCTTCCCATATCCTGGGAACTTCAATATCTTCAATAGATAATTTTGTTTCTAAACAAATGTTGTAGTTCTTCTTTTGTAGGTGATGGCATACGATCTTTCCTACACAACAAGTTAAATTTCATGATTAGAAAACATATCATAGTTTTCAGAACAAATTCTTACACATAAAGAAATATGTCATACAATCATGCAATTATCTTAGCCAATGCTTCAATACAACATTTATCCATATCCCGTAACTTTCTAGATGCCTTCCAATCTCTACCAGAACATTGTTAAGAGTGTGCACAACTCCCAACATGTCAGCAAAGAGGTTTCATTATAGATAAGTAGCAATGGAATGTTGTAAAGTGCCATTGGCCACTTACCCATGCATATTAGTAGTATACTTGTTCATCAATGCAACTATTCTAATATGCATAATACACAACCTAATTCTAGGAACATCAGTATATACATTTTGAACAGTATTATTTAAACAATAAAATATGCAAGTAATGACAATTCAAATACTTATCTTTTTTTGTTTGTTGGGTTGACTCCCTCTCAGTCTTTGCTTCTATTCTGCAACTCCATTCTTATGTGGATTGTGAGAAGTGGTCAACTCCCTCTGAATATATGCATCCTTGTAGAAACTACTGCAGTGTGCTCCTTTGCTTTCTTGCAGGAACAACTAGAGTGTGCTCCCTCTTGATCTTTGCTTCCTGGATTACCTGTCCTTGAGCTTACATCCATCCTTAATTACTATGCATGCTTATTAGTATCATCATTGTGTTATCCTTGAGGTCTCATACATAATCACACATTTATTAGTATAATCTTAAACATGTATAGTCATGATCATTCACAGATAATAAACATTAGTATTCAAGGTTTCAGGGAAGTCTTCTTTTACTCATACATATTCTTATTTGATCATAGGACTCTTCTAGTTAGTTGAATCATCAATCAAGATAAGAGATATAATATGCATAAAACCAGTGATTATTCAAACCTATACCTTCATGATTCTTCTGGTTAGTCATATCATCAATTATGGTAAGAAACATAATATGCATACAACCATGATTATTCAAACCTATGACTTCATGAATAATCACTATCAACAACACAATAGTATAAGATCCTAACACAAGGTAGGATTCTAGTTTGATATAGGAAAAACATACCTGGATTAGCATGCTAGCGAGATATGTCTAACATACCCGCATAATGTCTTCTGGTTCTCTTCAGTGACTTGTGCTAGTAACCTGCATGTCTCATAAGTTAACCATTGTAGAACCAAGTTATACATACCTCGAAAGTAGTTCTTCTATGTGATCCATGAAAATGGATGAATCTTTGTCTTCATGTCACCATGAGCATATGTTCTTGAAGTAGAACATGATTTGACTGTCGATATTGCTTGTAATCTTCTTATGTAAGGCCTTAGCCTCATCTCCCTCTGAAACAAGAACTTCTTCACTTATGCAGGTGACCAATCCATCTTCTTCTAGGATTAACCCAATCCACTTGATTTGCAAGAACTAGATCTAGAGCTGGATTAGGGTTTGTCAGAGAAACCCCAAAAATTCAAACTTTTAATTTCAAACTTCCAAAAGGATAGAAATATGCGCCTTGATGAGATGATCAAGCTGGTATGCTCAAAATTTGAAAACTGCAAAGTTTCACTCCTCAAGTTTTCCTTTGAAACTTCCGAATTCACTGGACGTGACCCCGAACTGGGGTTTAATGAATCCCACTCTTCTGCCCCATCAAAAGGTTTGATCCAAAGCTCTAAGCTTCTATTTTTATGAGGAGTTTTCAACCGTGGTCATGGATTTCAAAAATTCCCATTTTTGCAGAAGCCCTAATTTTCCACTTTTCTGATCAAAGTCTCGAACTAGGGTCTGATCAAGCTCGGACTTCTGCCCAACCACAAATTATGATCTTGGTCTCTAAATTTCTATTTTGATGAGTAGCATCCATCCGTGGTCTCTGATAACAAAAATTCCAACTTTCTTCGAAGGCCTAAATTCTGGAAGCCATGAATGAAGGTACTCAAAAATAATTCTGTTTTGACAGAAATATGTACCTAATTGTTTCTGGTGTACCTCTGAATTTTTTTATCCACAGGGTCTGAAAACATTTCCTGAGGTATCCCGACCTGTTATCTTTCCATCTTGATAGGTCATACGTTAATTGGATTCTCTGAGAGAGAGTTATGCCAAGTGTCGCAATGTGACCTGTTTATGGGATAATACAGGAGAGTGAACTTGTACAGCGTGCCACGTGTCACTGTTTCAACTTCGGCCTCTGAAAATTTTTCCTGAGATATCCCGACCCGTTATCTTTCCATCCTAACAGGTCTGACCTCAATTGGATTCTCTGAGAGAGAGTTATGCCAAATGTCGAAACGTCACATGTTTATGGGATAATACAGGAGAGCGAACTTGTACGGCGTGCCACGTGTCACTGATTCCAATTTGGCCTCTGAAAACTTTTCTAGATATAGTACAGTCTATGTAATAATTGTCACTTTTTACGAACATTCATTTGGATCTTCCTAGCTCAAGTTATGACCTTTTTCCCAAGGTCACCTGATTTTGACTCAGATCTGGAAGATGCAAAAACCCTATATTGTACAGATCATAAATCACAAAGAAAAACGAATTAGAGGTTTTCCTTTGGAAAAAAGGTACATGGAGATTTAAGCTTCGACCTATAAATATTTCAGATCCGAAAACTTTTCCAAAATGGATTTATAGCGAAAGTTCTACGATGACTGGTTTTTGCTATATCAAGCCCTAGTATCGTAAGTGCAACAAGTGTCATACATGCCATATCATGCCTTCTTTCAGGCTAGCTCTGATACCATGTTAAATTTTTCTGAATTTACTTAAATATGAGCTAGGATCTTAACTGAGAGAACAACATATACAGCACATCAACAGCATATCAATCATGGAGACAATAATGCAAGCACACAAGAGACACAAAGATTTACTTGGGGAAAACCATAAAGGTGAAAAACCCCAATAACTTCCTCAGAGATAGATAGAGCAATGATACAACCCAACCATAAGAGATAGACATATCCTAGCAGCATATCCTCCTCCTCCATAAGTGCACCACTCCTCCTTGAGTGCATGAGTGAGAAGTGAGTGATAAAATAAAGTGCATCCCGCACTCTATTTATACTTGACTTGACTTGCCTTTTACATAAATCATGTAGGCTCGAACTTAACCACATAACATAATGCTGACTGGACCGACCCCCAATAGGGTGGTCTAATAACCCTTCGACCCACATGACTTATACAAGGCCGACCCCAACAAGACGGTCTAATAACCCATCAAGTATAAGTTACGACATTTACAATATAAATGACGACACTTCCGTATAGAGGAATAATACCATCTCGATAGGAGTACATACAACATACATATATGAAATACATTCCGAAGTTACATATACATCAACAGGGTTTCCCCCCCACTAAGATTTCCATCCAAACCCTCAATAGCAGCAAGTCATGAGGTAACTCAAAATTATGATAGTCATCCAGGGTTTGGGTCCTTTACCCATTCCTAATGCCTTCCTTATAAATAAAAAACTCATGCGACACATTTAGCTTCATGCATAATTATTTATTTTATTTAAATTCTAAATACAAACAACTCACCCATCCAAGTGTCAGCTTTTCTAGGAGATGCACCAACATTCCTAAGTTTGCTCATATTTGTCCCCCAGATATTTCACTTAACTCCAAGATATGTGGTGTAGGTGGGGTTGACTAGGTGTCCATGCCTAGGATTCCATTTTTCTCCTAAATAAATATTTTTAATATTTTTAAATAATCAGAAATATCCTTTCATGTGCAAATGCCTAAATAACACTTAATATTATCTAAATTCCAAAGTAATCATTTATGTGCAAATTCCTAAAGTACTCAAATGCATTTCTAAGTAATGTTCTAGGTGCAAACTTATATGTTTTTATGCAGTTAAGTTTAACAATCATTTTCACTAGGATCTCAGTGCCGCACCGTTGGGCCACCCCTGTTAAATTTTGAGCATTAATTCACAATACTCTAGGATCTTCACTGAGAGAATAACATATACATTATATCAATGCATAACAATCACAATAAGCATCACAAGCATCACAAGAATCAAAAGCATGAGAGACAAGAGACACAGAGTTTCCGTGGGGAAAACCCTAAGGTGAAAAACCCCACAACTTCCTCAGAGATAGAGACAGCAATGGCTCAACCAAAGTACAACCAAAATACACTGAGATAGTCTCCTAGTAGCATATGATCCTCCTCCTCACTAGTGCGCCAATTTTTGAGTGAGATAAGTGTGACTTTCTAAATGATCAAAATAGAGATCTCCCGATCTCTATTTATACTAACTTGTTTGCCCAGTTACACTATGGGGTCGACTTGTCTATCTAGATACATCCACAATATAATATATATTTCAGGGCCGGCCCCACACATGGTGGTCTAATAACCCATCGACAAGTACACACACTTGCGACACTTGTCAATCCAAATGACGACACTTCCTTATAGAGGAATAACACATCTCTTATAAGGGTACAATAAATATATATATGAAATACATAGATGAAATACATTCCGAAGTTACATATACATCAACACTCCCTCTTAACTAGGAAGGTATTTCTCGACACAGTTCTGCTAGACAAGTCTTCTTCTTGGGATCATCGTCATCAATGCATTTTCATCATCATCATCATCATTGTTGCTGCTATCGCAACCAATCTCTGACTCTACTCGTCATAGGAAGTTCTACAGAGCCAGTCCTTTTTCATACTGGATGTAGGCCCACCACCTGCAGGTCTTCATCATCACTGGCCATACTGTGGAATCCTCGGGACTTATTATGTGCATCACCAAAGCTGGCGGTAGCATCCCAGGTTGTTACAAGCACACAGATCTACCTATCGGATCTCCCAGGAGCACATTACATGTGACCCATCACAAAACCTGGCTGAAGCATACTAGGCTATTACGAGCACACAACTCTACCTGTTGGATCTCCCAGGAGCACATTACATGTGATCTCACCACAAAACCTAGCTGAAGCATCCCAGGCTGTTACGAGCACACCTGTCGAATCTCCCAGGAGCACATTACATGTGGTCCACCACAAAACCTAGCTGAAGCATCTGAGGCCTTTTTCATCCTGTCCAGATCTCCCAGGAGAAAATTACATGTGGTCATGGTAAAACCTGGCTAAAGCATCTGAGGCCTTTTTCATCCTCTCCAAATCTCCCAGGAGCAAATTACATGCCATAGGAAAAAACCTCGCAAGAGCATCTTAGGATGTTACAGGTACACAACTTCAACTTGAAGATCTCCCAGGGAAAAAATTACATGTCCTCCCAGAGCAATGTCTCGAAAAAGCATCCCAGGTTGTTACGGGTACACAACTCCGACTTATAGGATCTCCTAGACATGCTCATCTGCAAAACCTAATCCACGGCCATAAAGTATCATCTGATACTCACCATACATCATCCTGATGTACACATGATCATCCTAATCATCATCACTGCAACATCCTGCTGCATGTCATCTGGAGAAGCTCATCATCCACGATCACCCTGATCATACAATGCATCCATCTGATGCACACCAAGTATCTACCTGATATATATCATCATACATAGTGTATCCACCTGATACATAGATACATGATCCACACAATGTATCCATCAACATACACGATCTACCTAATCATACCTGATACATATCAATATACATGATCTACCTGATCATACAATGTATCCACCTGATACATATATAGATACATGGTCCAAGCATCCAACATGATTCATACATACATATAACTGATCCAACTGATCATATCCAGCATCCAACATGATGCGTACATACATATAAATGATCCAACTGATCATATTCAGCATCCAACATGATGCGTACATACATATACATATAAATGATCCAACTGATCATACAAAGAAGAAACTAGAACATCATCCTGATGCTCATCATCCAGTGCTTACATCCACAGCCATGTGAAGGATCCTCCTTCCAACCTGCTTGGAATGGCTTCAGCAAATGTGTCCATCACTTCTTCCTCAAAGTGTCCTCGATCTAAAGAACACCAAGCCTCTCCCTGAAGTACTCGAACTTCACCCTGGCTAGTGGCTTCGTCAGCACATCTGCAATCTTCTCGTCCGTCGCAACATACAGGAGCTTCACAACTCCTCTCTGCACCATATCCCTGATATAGTGATATTTGATCTCTATGTGTTTCGACCTGTCATGAAAAAATGGGTTCTCAAACAACTTCACACAACTCTGGTTATCGCAGAAGATACCAGTAGCATCCAATGGGAGATCAAATAACTCAGACAGTAGCTTCCGTAGCCATACTGCCTCACAACTAGCTGAACAGGCTGCAACATACTCTGCCTCAGCTGTACACAGTGCTACATAGGACTGCTTCCTGCCAAACCAAGAGATCACACCTGATCCCATACTGAAGCAGCACCCAGATGTGTTCTTCCTATCTGCAGCACTGCCAGCCCAATCTGAATCAACATAACCCTGCAGGTTAAACTTTTGATTCGCTTCATACTTGAGCCCATAATCCACTGTACCCTTCAGGTACCTCTGAACATGCTTTACAGCAACCAGGTGAACACTCCTCAGATCCATCAGAAATTGGCTCAATGTGTTCACAGCAAAGCAAATATTTGGTCTTGTGTTCGTCAGGTACATCAAGGACCCAATCATCTGACAATACATAGAGACATCAACCAGGTCAGATGAAGCATCACATAGAATCTTCAGATTCGATGCC
Organism: Larix kaempferi; assembly: GCA_027924585.1. Lineage (NCBI taxonomy): Eukaryota > Viridiplantae > Streptophyta > Pinopsida > Pinales > Pinaceae > Larix > Larix kaempferi. Next base: position 46,076,488 of record BSBM01000001.1, on the reverse strand, counting down.
ATAGGTGTGGCCATGGCCTTGCAATCCATCATCTTGAATCTCTTCAGGATATCTACTGTGTACTTCCCTTGACCAAGGAAGATCCCACCTGCACTCTGCCACACCTCCATTCCAAAATCAAATAGTGCATCATCCCCAAGTTCTTCAACTCGAACTCGGTAGCAAGCTTCCTCTTTATATCACACCAAGTTCTAGGATCTTGCTACAAGCCATACAAGGCTTTCTTCAATCTACACACATGTGACTCCCTGTTAGGTCTTGGGACTGCATCCCAAACATCTTCTTCATGATCAACGGATCATGGCATTCCATTTCTTCATCCCAGATCCTAGGAACTTCAATATCTTCAATAGATATCTTTGTTGTTGGAACAAATGTTGTAGTCCTTCTTTTGTAGGTGAAGATATACGGTCTTTCCTACAAAACAAGTTAAATTGCATGATTAGAAACATCTCATAATTTTCAGAACAAATTCTTTACACATAAAGAAATATGTCATGCAGTCATGCAGTTATCTTAGCCAATGCTTCAATACAACATTTATCCATGTTCCACAACTTTCTAGATGCCTTCCAGTCTCTACCAGAACATTGTAAAGAGTTTGCACTACTCCCAACATGTCAGCAAAGAGGTTTCAGTCTAGATAAGTAGCACTAGAATGTTGTACAGTGCCATAGGCCACTTACCCATCACATGCATATTAGTAGTATCATGTTCATTAATGCAATCATTCTAATATGCACAATACATCTCCTAAGCATAATATTATTTAAACAAAAATAGGAAAGAAATGATAATTGAAATACTTATCTTTGTTTGTTTGTTGGGTGGACTCCCTCTTAGTCTTTGCTTCCTAGCAAAAGCTGTTGAAATAGATTCTTCTACACCTTTCTGTTGTGGAATGTAGGAAGATGGTCAACTCCCTCTGAAAATATGCATCCTTGCAGAAGCTGCTGGAGTGTGCTCCCTCTTGATCTTTGCTTCCTGGATTACCTGTCCTTGAACTTATATTCATCCTTGCTGACATCAATCTTCTTGAACCCTGGAAAGTATAATCTGTAAGCCTTCGAGCTTTCACTATAACCCACAAAGATAACCTTCTTTCCTGAAGGATCTAGTTTAGTCCTCTTTTCCTTTGGGACATGAGTGTATACTGGACAACCAAATATTCTGAGATGGCTGACTTCAGGTTTCTTAACAAAAAGGACCTCTTATGGTATCTTGATGTCCAATATCTTGTGGGGTGTTCTGTTCTGCACATATACAGTTGTTCTAGCTGCTTCTGCCCATAGATGCATAGGTAGACCCTGGTCATGTAGCATTGCTCTTGCTGCTTCCATGATTGTTCTGTTCTTCCTTTCTGCAACTCCATTCTGTTGTGGATTGTAAGGAGCAGTCAACTCCCTCTTAATCCCTGAGTCACTACAAAGCTTCTTGAAGTCACCTGAGGTGAATTCTCCACCATTGGAATGTTTTGATCTTCTTGTCAGTTTGATTCTCCATCAAGGTTTTGAATTCCTTGAACTTATCAAGTACCTCATCTTTTTTCTTCAAGAAGTAGACCCAAGTCTTCTTGGAGAAGTCATCAATAAATGAGACATAGTAAACATACCCACTTAGAGAATTGGATGACATAGGACCACATACATCTGAGTGGATGATTTCCAGGATATCCTTTGCCTTGCTTTCACTGCTTGTGAAAGCCTTCTTAATGTTCTTTCCTTTTTCACATCCTTTGCAAACACCTTCATGTTAGGTCTTGATTTCAGGAAGACCCTCTACAGCCTTGCTTGCAATTGGAAGTGCCCTATAGTGCATATGAGCAAGTCTTCTATGCCAAAGTTCACTTGGCTCCATGGATTCATGCACCATGGCATGTTCAGGTTGTCCCTTTAATTTATACAAACCTCCCTCTTGCTCTCTAATCACTACTACATCATCTATGTTCTTTCCCTTTGGCCACATTAGGACTTGTCCATCCACAAATGCAACCCTCATACCTTTTGCATCCAATGCAGAGATGGAGAGTAAGTTCTTCTTGAGCCCAGGTACATAAAGGACTTTTTTCATCTTCAAAGATTTTCCAGAATCTAGGTTGTAGGAGGCTTCACCACTTCTTTTGATTGGGTATTGATAATCATCCCCAATTTTTGCCTTATGGGGTGATTCATGTTCAGATAGGTTCACAAAAGATTCCTTAAACCCGGTCATGTGTTTGGAAGCCCCACTGTTAATTAACCAATCATTACAACCATGGGAGATAGTACCTGTGAGAGCAGAGATCAGAACATACTCTTCTTCACTTGATGATTCATCATTACTATCATCACTTTCTTCCCTAGCCTTCTTCTTGGGTGGTTCATCATCCTCGGCAGCATGAGCATGAAACCTTCTTTTGCTGCCCTTATTCTTCTTGTTGAAGTTGTTGTTGTCCTTCTTGTTCTTGGGACAATTTATGGCAATATGTCCTTTCTCATTACAGGTGAAGCATATTCTTCTTTCTTTGAAGTGATGTGAATATTTCTTGGAGTGAGATGGCTCTCTCTTAGACTTCCCTTTCTTGGTGTGAGCTTTGAGAGCTTGATCTTCATTCCCCATCTTTTCTTCTCGTGCCACAAGCCTTGCTTCTTATTGTGAGCATTCTTCCCGTAGTCTACTGAAGGAAATCAACTTCTTTTTTTTGCACAGATTCCTTGAATGAAGGAGTCCCATGACCTAGGTAAGCCTTTTAGAGTGGTCATGACAACTTTACCATTCTCCACCATTTCATCCACTGCTTCTAGTTGGTCCTTGATCTGGGAGACCCTTGAAAAATAAGATTGAATGGTTTCTCCATTCTGAAACTTTACTCCTTTCAATTGGTTCTGCAGGGTCATCTTCCGATTTATGTTCTTCCCTTCAAATAGCTTGGTCAAAGAGTCAATCATCTCTTTGGGTGTTTTTAGAGAAGACACATGGGGTATGAGATGGTCTTTGATAGAATAAACAATGATTCTCTTTGCCTTGACCAAGTTCTTCTTATGCAATACTTTAGCCTCTTCATCCTCTGGGATAGGGATGTCTTCTTTTATATATGAGTCCAACTCATTCTCTTCTAGGATTAACCCAATCCTATACTTCCAAGCTCGGAAGTTATCAGCCCCTTCAAGCTTATCCTCAAGCTTGGTGTGGTGAGACATTTTAAAGAGTACTTCAAATGGAAATAGAAAAGATTTAGGTCTTACCACTTGAAATCCTGAAAACTGGATCTGGTCCCATATTAGGGTTTGTCGAAAAAACCCTAAAAATTAAAAATGTGAATTTCAACTTTCTGAAAGGATAGAAAGATGCGCCTTGATGAGATGATCAGCTTGGTGCATTCAGAATTTGAGATCAGCAAAGTTTTACCCTTCAGATTTGACTTTTTGTTCTCTTGGGTTCACTAGGGAGAGCCCTGAATTAGGGTTTGAGTTTCTCGGAGATCTATCTAGCCAAAAATCTCGATCTAAAGCTCTAAAATTCAATTTTTGCAAGGAGCTTCCAGCTATGTCTTCAGATTTCAGAAATTCCTATTTTTGTGCAAACCCTAATTTTTAAGGCCAAATCTGAATATGCTCAGAATTGAATTCTGATTGGACAGATGGATTCTCCTTGATGAGTAGAGTCAATCTACCATACTGCTTTTCCAAAATCTATGGAGAGAAACCCAATAAACAAGAAACTCAAGTTTCCGTCACTACAAAATGTCTTCTTCTCAGGTTAGCTCTGATACCAAGTTAAATTTTGAGCATTAATTCACAATACTCTAGGATCTTCACTGAGAGAATAACATATACAGTATATCAATGCTGAACAATCACAATAAGCATTACAAGCATCACAAGAATCAAAATCATGAGAGACAAGAGACACAGAGTTTCTGTGGAGAAAACCCTAAGGTGAAAAACCCCACAACTTCCTCAGTTATAGAAAGAGCAATGGCTCAACCAAAGTACAACCAAAATACACTGAGATAGTCTCCTAGTAGCAGATGATCCTCCTCCTCACTAGTGCGCCACTTTCTGAGTGAGATAAGTGTGACTTTTTGAATGATCAAAATAGAGATCTCCCGATCTCTATTTATACTAACCTATTTTCCCAGTTACACTATGGGGCCGACTTATCTATCTAGATACATCCACAATATAATATATATTTCAGGGCCGACCCCACACATGGTGGTCTAATAATCCATCGACAAGTACACACACTTGCGACACTTGTCAAGCCATATGACGACACTTCCTTATAGAGGAGTAACACATCTCTTATAAGGGTACAATAAATATATATATGAAATACATAGATGAAATACATTCTGAAGTTACATATACATCGACAACCCCGTTCCTTAATTTCCTTTACCCGACATGCAACCACACCGTCAGGTCCAGTCATCCATAGTTTCCATTCCTCGGCAAGGAACAACTTCATTGGGTCCTTGCATCCACTCTTTCTGTTCTCGGCAGGGTACTGCACCGTCGGCCCCTTCTACCATCATCCTTTCATTTTGACTTGCAGGAACTTTATGTAGGGATTTCAGGAGCCGTTACCTTCCATCCTCCGTCTACACGCTATTAGGGACTAATGGTGCTGAGGAGTGAATCCATTCTCACTGCGTGCCCCCCAACTCGTACGTGACCAGCTCCGTCGTGGCCCACCTTGTACACCCTCACGCTTTCCTCTTGAGCAACCAGATGATTGCTTATCTTCTCATGCATGGTATTCTGTCGGAAGTCGACATCATCGTCACTCTCCCCGTGTGTGATTTATCCGTACTCTATGACCCTTCAATTCCCTTGTGTTCCTGTCGGTGAACCGTTTCACCTGTCGCTACACACATTTCTCACAAACATCTAGTAGTACTGTCCTCAATTTTCATAATTTGATTCATCAATCTACTACTTCGGTAAGCATTTATATTTTACTCATAACATTACTCATTCATCTAATCAGAAATGCATCTCATCAATATTTACTTTCTTCATTCTCATCACATCATCAATCATACAGCTAGTCGTTAAGCATCATTCACATGTACATTTTTCATGATCAAAGTTAATCGTTAAACAACATGTACTCATTCATTTGCATTAACTATCCAGATACACATATATCATTATTTTATTGATTCACAATCAGTCGTAATCATGAATATACTCAATATAACATCAAGGGGTCATTTTATTAATGTTTCAATCAGTCGGGTCACTCAAATACGTTCCCTTCAGGTCTGCAGTAGTCTAGGGGCACTACATACACCCCTACTTATTTAGAACTTCATCCCGAAGTTCAGAATAAATGCAGAAAGCTATGACGCATCTCAGTTGCGTCCTCCCAATTCGTAGAGCTAGGACTGTCACTGTCACACTGCACTTTGACTTGATCAATCAAGGCTAATCATTAAGCAATATGTAATCAATCAATTATCCCACTCCACACATATAATTTAATTTCTTAATTCATTTATCAATTATTGTTGTCATTCCCCCATCATGATGTATGAGTGCCTCTGTAATGTCCCCATTTTGACCCTTAGGATATATTGGATTTTATGTAAACATTGTGCATATGTGATATATGATTCCTATCGTGGAGCTAAAGGCCAAGGACCCTCTAGTGAATGCTCATTTTTTAGAGGCAAGTATTTGACATTGTGTGATCCATGTGTTATTAAGCCATGGAAATTGTAAAATGATGTAAATATCATGTAATAAAAATACCAAGGGGATGGGTATGGATGCAACTAAATGAGGGGAACTATGTATCCAAAAGGGAGAGGTGAGGAGTTTGTGGGATTGAATCACAAGCTGCCATATGTCATCTTGAAAACCCCTTTGACTATCCTAGTTGTCATTTAATTCTGTTGTAAGGAAGTGGGTGAGAAAATCAGTCCATGAGAGTTGATGGAGTATGGGAAGACCTGAAATATGTAAGGCGGGGTATGGGCTTGGTTTGCTTGACCCATAAGTCACTCCATCTCATCGGAGGACGTTTTCACTCATACCCATGCCATGGTGAATCATTCAAGCTTCATTTTTTAGAGGAGACGCAGAACTAGTAGGGAAGAGAACTGAAAATCACAATTTGGGAGGAAGCCACAATTTGCAGTACGTAGATCGCTCATAAATTTGCATGGGAAGGGAAACCCATTGGGGGATCCATAGACCCGAACTTGGGGGTGATTTTTGAGTGTGATACACCTAGAGATCCTTAGGGAAACCGGTTTTGGAAGCCCGAAAGGGAAGCGGCGGGACAAAGCCTTTCGGTCGTAACCCTGAGGAGATCCAAGCGTGGATGACAGAGCAGAAGAGAGTGCAGAGGTTGGAACCGCTTGATAAACCCGGTGAAGGTTTTTTTATTGAATTGGAGATTCCTGTAGCTCTATGGTTGAGCTCACTGAATTATCTTCCTCCTCCCTTGTCTCTTGGCGTGCTTGATAAACCCAACTGTGTGTTGGCTTAGCATGATTATTGGTGTGAAACCAAGGCTGTGAGTAAACCTGGGTAGTTCCTCCTTAGTGGATACATAGCCCCAAATCGGGGGTGGTCTTTGAGTAATGAAATAATATAGGCTGACTAGAGAACTATGGTTGGGTTGGAACGTTGCAGTCCATATCCAGTTTCTTGGTGATTTTAACTAAAGGATAAGTGTTTCATGTTGCCTCTGATTATGCCATTTCAATATACATGAATGATTGTTTGTTTATGTATGAATGCATGGATTGATATAGTTGATTGATGGAACTAGATACTTGTACTTTATGTTGTTATTATGCTTATGATGAAATGCTGGTAAATGCATGTTGAGTGTGTGATAATATGGTTTAATTCAGTTGTGTTTATTTGTGTATGCAAGTACATCCATGTGTTTTATTTATATGTATATTTTTTCATTGATGAATAGGGGTAAGTTTTGTTGAGATCCAGAATGTGCAGGAGGTTCAGTAATGGCTTTGGGGAGGAAATAGACACCCCCTATGGTATTCATGCTTCCCCTGTGGATCAGATGAAGGACAGGGCTATGATGGAGGAGAATAAGAGGACTTACAAAGTCGTAAAGAGGCCTTAATGAAGTTTGGGGCCATATTTTGTGTTGGAAGAAGGACAGATCAGATACATCGGATGTGGCAGAGGATCATGCAGTTGCATAGGGATCGCCAAGAGATTTCCAACGGTACCAAATTTACCCAAAATGGACTTAGGTTGAAGAATATGTTGGCCTGATAACTTGGTTGTAACAAGGGTATTTGGCCGACTTTCGACCTTCCAAACCCGCAGTACGGATTGCGGATCGCGAAAGCAGAAGGCATGAATTTTCGGTGTAGTGCTTGGGAGTTCTGAATTCGGACTCCGGCAAGAAGGATTGCAGAGTGTGGAATTCGAAGGAGTATTTTCTTCAGAATCATGAATTGGAGTTCCAACTTCCGACTCTCGCAAGTCGAATTGCGGAGTGTAGAAGTTGGAGGGGTAGTTTTCCTGGGGTTGTAATTTCGGAGTTCCAACTTCCGACTTCTGCATCATGGATTGTGGAAGTTGGAGGCGTGATTCGGGGTAGTTGGATATTCGTCATTTTGACTTTCCAACTCCCACAGGCTAGATTGCGGAGTGCAGAAGTCGGAGGCGTGTTTCTTCGACGCTGTGTAATTGGAGTTCCGACTTTCCAACTCCCGCAGTCCGGATTACAGAGTGCGAAAGTCAAATGCATGCTTCTTCGACATCGTGAAATTGGTGCTCTGAATTTTTGAATCCCGCATCACAGATTGTGGAACTGTGGAAGTCAGAGAGGAGTTTCATCAACGCCTTGAAATTGGTGATCCGACTTTCCAAGTCCCACATCATGGATTGCGGAACTGTGGAAGTCCGGGAGGAGTTTCGTCGAGGTTGTGAAATTACTGTTTCGACCCTCGACTTCTGACTTGCGGCTTGTGGAATTGCGAATTGCATATTGAGATCGTTGAAGCTATGTAAAAGTGCATAGTTGGAGAAAAACAATTATCAGGTTGTTCCCCCATCACTCTAAATGACACTGAGGGGATTGGGGATGTGACAGATGGTATCAAAGCCCAAGGTTGCAGCACTGGGGTTGCTTAGGCCAAAGTATTATGAGTTACAGGAAGGTAACCGGAATTTTGATGAAGTGAAAGGGCATACAATGTACCTTGAAGGACTCCATGTGGATTTGGAATTGAACAGATTGCAATGTTGATAAAGAGGGAAATTTATCACCTTGAACTTTTTATGTTTATAGCATAAGAATTGCATGCTTGGGAAGTAGCAAGTGTAAATTTCATGCATGTGTGTATGTCTTGAATTGCTTCTTGGTGAGAAAATCATAGCTAACAATTCCTTGTGTGCTTACTAGAGGCCATGAAACTAGATCAGGCATGATGTGGAAGAGGAATTCCATGCAATAATGAGGGATTGGAAAGGGAGAATTCCTAAACTCTTCTCTTTCTAATATAATTATATTTTCTGAAATTATGGCATAGGAATGTTGAAAATGCAAGAGATTAGGTAGTTAAAATGTGTATGCATGGTAGGAATATCAAGAGATAATGTATACTGCAGGTAAACTTATGTGTGCTTACGTATGGTATTGCATATTGATCAAAGTTGTTAATGCGCACATTGCATTTTAATTTGAATGCACACCTAACAAGGATGCACATCCACTAAAGGGATTGCGGGAAAATCCTATGTTGCATGTCTATGATTCTTGCAATGTTGCACAAAGATATGAAGAAAATATTTTTGAGATGCCTTGCTTACACTCTGCTTTGAGAAATGACAAAAATGTTGTTTTTGGGATTCTTCATTTTAGCAAGAGGATATCCTAGATACCATTTTCAACATAATATATCCAAGTTTGTTGGAAACCACATCAAAAGGACCAAGATAATAGAAGCATGGTTGAATATGTTGATGATTATATTGCATATGACTAGCAGCCTTGTGAAGAAAGGCTGGAGCACAAATCCATGATCAAGAGGATGGTGGAAGGATTGTGTAGCCCTTGGTAAGAATCCAACTGATCATGTAACATCCGATATGTTGATGGCAGCCATGCAGGTAAGGTTTTATTTATACTAATTGCATAAACGTTGAGAAAGGATGGGTAAGAATCCCTTTAACCATGTTTTAATCATCATAAAATGGTATGCATGCAATAGTGAATGCATTTATGTTAATCACATCCCACAGGGTATGGTGAGGTATGTGGTAGTAAAGGAAATGAGCATTATACCATGTAACTGTTCAAAATTTTGAATGCATCCATAAGAAATAAGAGCATGCCATGTGTGAAACATGAGGATGTTAGGTTGTGAAGCTTGCAATGCTCAAAAAGTATCCCATGAACTCCCTATTGGTGTTAATTTGGGATGAAATCTCTTTTCCAACAACCAAGGAGTGATAAAACTCCTGATGTGTTGTTCAGGTGAAGGAGGAAGGCACCCAATTAGTTAACCAAGTGATTGGGGAGATGGTTGGGTATGGTGTTAAAGCATTGGTTAGGATGTCCAACTTACCATGTCAAGAAACATGTTTAGGAACAAAAATGTTTTAGATCAATATTGTAGTGCATTGAGTTTAATAAGTAAATGTACATTAAAATATCAGGTAAATGTTGTGAATGTGCATGCATATGTGTGGGTGCACATGTTGGAATGCATTGTGTGAATGCATGGTTGTGATATATATATTTCATTGCAATTAGATAATAGATTAAATGGTAGAATTATTGAAAATTCTAAGATCCTTTCATGAATGCAAGGGAAAGAATTGCATGAAAAGGGTAGTCATGTTTGATGGGCTACCTGGATGCTCTATTGGAGGACAGAATTGCATGAAAGGATGTGATTGTGCATTCATGAGTATTTGAAATTTTATTTGATTGCATAGATAATGTGTCCATATCATGCAATCTTATTGTGATAATGATGCATATAAAGAAAATGTATTGCATTGCATTTGAAATAATAACAGCTGATAGTGTTTGAATTATTGAGTACTATAATTCTGAGATCACTTCAATGATTTTTATAACAATGAAATGATTATGTGCATGGATACTCACCAAGTGTTTGGCTTATTGAATTTCAGATTGTAGATTTTGATAATAATTGTTAATGACTGTTTGGCTAATCCAGAATTGTGTCAAGAGAACATGTTGTAGGTGGATGTCCAGGTTATGGCAGCAAGTGTAAGACCATAATGGGCAGAGTGATATAACTTACAATAGCCAAACAATATGAGGATGGCCTCATGGTTAATTAAACCAAAATTCTGTAGTGAACAAAATTGTAAATTCAGATTTGAGTTTGATTATTAATGTCATTGATTGGTGGACTGTTTGTGAATTGTGTCAGGAGGACACAATGTAGGGAGACCATGTGTTATGGCCTGCAGAAGCCAAACTTCATGGGTAGAATCCCATGCTATGGAAATGGGTTTCAGGTGAAATGCCATTGCAAATTTTGATGATGTCTCATCGGAACTGCTTATTGGTAAGCAACGAGGTTGAGATGGTAAAGTTATGCCAATAGGGCATATGTTGTTTGTGAAACAAGAAATGGATTGGGTAAACAATCCCGATGGACTGTTAGCTCAGAGAAGGGAGCCCCATTCCTCGTGAAAGGAAGAGAAAATACATTTGCAAACCGATAAGTATTTTGTAACCCTAGCTGAGAATATGCATGTCTAATTATTAGAATTAATAAACAGAGCATGTTTTTATTTTAAACTGCTTGAGTGTGATTAGGTCCTACATGACTCACATCAGAAAGGGGTGGACACCTTTCAGGTGTTGTGTTGTGTTATGGTTGTCAACATTGACGACACCCTAAGGGAATGGATGCATTCCTGGCATTTCAATATTAGAGAGTGAATTTGTATGAAGTATGCTACAATTTTTTTATCAATGATACTGGCGATCTTACTTGCCCATCTTGTGTTGTCGAGTATTACACATGAAATTGGTGATGCATGCTAAGAAGCAAAGTGAATTATGTGTTGATTCTAGATGGAACGCATTAAGATTCCTATGGATCCATAGTAGAGTCCTTGACTTGGAAATGGTTATGGTGCAGTTTCCTTCCATTGGCATGTTGACCCAAACGGAAGTGTTGGCTTGGAAATGGAGAGGGAAAACCAGGTATGCGACTGGTTTGGAACCATAAATGCTTGGTAAATCCATTCGGTGCACTGGTTGAGCATTGAATGTTGTGGAGCATCCTGCGTGATAGGAAAACATTCCTTAAATTCATGATAAACCCAATCATGGTATTGGCTTGGCATTGGTTATTTGAATGTTGTGGAGCAGCCTGCATGTTGGCCCGACATTCATTATTGTATCCATAGGAGATCCAAGGATTGTAAAGCAAAGAAGGATCATATGGAATAATGTGAAGACGTCCAATACAAATAAGTATATGGTTATCTTGCAGCTTCTTACTTATTTAATGTGAATATACGTGTGTATATGATTCGGCTATGTTTTAAAACAACAAAAAAAACAACTTTGTTTAGAGATAAATCCTATGAAAGTAAATTTGACATGTGAATTGACTAAATGTTTGAGTGTAGGTATTGCTAGATGCAAGGATCTTGAGGGTGTTGGAACATTTAAAAAACCCACTATGTCATTCTAGACTTCGGATAAAATTAATTAATCATTTATGATTAATTTCCATAGTTTTGACTAGGTGGAATAGGCCAGTTTTGTCTTTTAGTGGACCACATGCTATCCTCATTCACAAAAACGAATTTGGATAGATTCTGGATAATATTTCCTTGGATTCTATTTGATTTTATTCCATTCCTGAATTAGAAAGACACTATCCAGATTTAGTTAGCTTTGTTCTGCTTTTTCTACTTTCTAGTGGAAAAGATAAAGCTAGTTGACTTGGAATCTTTTGCCACTTGACCAATTAGACCTCCACATAATATCTAACCTTATAAATCCATCAATACATTCCATTTACCTCACTCATGAGCTTCCATACCATACTTTCCAAATTCGTGAGCCTCTAGGACAGTTTTGGAAACTGCTTTTGCCACCTAGGGGTTTTTTTGTCTTTTCTAAGCCTTTTCTTTTTACTCTTTCCATATTTCCTCAAAGCAATTCGATTTTCTCCATGGAGGATGTATTATATATTGTTACAATATCAATGAATAAGATACAGAGTGATTTCCACAATTTATCTTCTCTATTCTTTTTCTCTCATTGTCTAAAATATTCCATGGTGAAATTGTCTAATGAATCTAATTCCTAGTAATTGAAAAATTCACATGGTATCAGAGCTAGCTTGAATCAAAACAATTTCCAAGAGTGTTTTTTACGGGTATTACCATCAACATGAGCACATCAGTATGGAGAAAAATCATGCCAAAGCTGTGACTCTCACTCCCTTCAATTTCTTTGACTGGAAGACGCATATGATCATCCAGCTTCGGAGCAAAGGATTGTATAGAGTCACTATGGGGCTTGAAAATGAGCTAGGAGCTGTTGCATTAAAATCCAAATGGTTCAATAGGATTGATGAATCTTATGGGTTACTTTGTCTCTCTGTATCTCCAGATATTTTATTCCATATTGATTCTCTATCAACTCCAAATGAAGTGTGGACAAAGCTAGAGTCTCGCTTTGGAAAACAGGACAAGCTCAGAGGTCATTTGTTGGAGATTGAGTTGATCTCTCTTAGTCCAAGTAATTTCGATTCTATGGAGGATTTCATGTCAAAATTCAAGAACATAGTGCTTCAACTCAAGCAATGTGGTATAGAGAAGAAGGATGACCAATTAATCCTTACCATTCTGTCAAAACTAAGCTCTGAATACTCAGTATTTGTGTCTACTTTTCATTCTACAAGACTTACAGTTCCCAAGTGGAAGATTCCAACCTTGGATGCATTCATTGACTCGCTCACTCAAGAAAAGGACAAGCTGGTCCAAATGAGGGATCCACCACCCTCCAAATACTTTGCACTTGTTGCTCATGGAGCAAAGAGTTTCAAGAATGACAAATCCAAACATAAGATATTGTCAGATGAAGAGGATTCTGATGGAAATTCTAAATACAAGAAGATGAAGAAGGAGAAGCCCAAGTGTTCTTATTGTTGCAAAGGAACTCATCCTGAGAAATATTTCTTCAAGAAGAAACTGGACATCATGGCCAAGATGCTTGAAGAGCATAACATAGACATTCCTAACTTTGCAAAGAAAGAACAAGGCAAGCTTGTTGTAGAACAAAAACTCTGTCTCCAAGCCTCTCCCAAAGGTAATAATGTTTATACTTTGAGTGCTAGAGTGAAATATAATTCTGATGTCTCTGATATTGATTCACATTCTGATATATCATAATCAGAAACCTCTACCTCTTCCTTGGAACAATCTTCGGTCAGTTCATCCAAGTCTACTCTCAAAACTAGTCATTTTTTACTAGCTTCTGACTTGCCTTCTGAAAGGTCTTTCCACCATCATTAAAATATTTTAGATTATGATTTAGAATATGATTTACACTCTGATATGCAGTTCATTACATATTCCACATCATATTCCCAACCTTTGGATGCACAAAAGACCCTACAAACCCCAAGTTCTCCAGTTAAGAAACTACACAATTCTATGTTTTCCTACACTATGTCACTTGCCTCTGTTACACTTTTGTCTTTCATATCTTTCATTGGTTGGAAAACCATGTTTTTGGATTTCTTTGGACTGATATTCCACACATCTAGACCTGACCCCATCATTCATGGTTCAAAAGTCAAGTCCCCACACTCTCCAGGCTCTCTTAGTTGTCAGGGTGATCTAGTTTCTCACACTTTTCCTATGAAAGTCTGTTCGATCATGAAGACTCCACATCTTTACTGGTTGCTGCTCCATACAAATTACATTCTGATATTTCAGAGCTGCATGATCTCATTTTAAATATCAGAAAGGTTCTACATTAGTTTGAGAAGAAAGTACAAGAACTAGTACACCACATTGCAGCTATAGAAGAAATTGATCATGTTGAGTTCATTGTTTCTCCTTGGGAAGGAGTATGCATAGATATTCTTTCCATCATTGATTATGTTTTCAGATCTAGTTATGTATGTTACAGCAGCAAGAAAAATTCATTTGATGCTCCTCAAACATCAGAAAAATAACTTCGTAGAGCTTCAACACATGGTTCTTTCCCACACAACATTGATGCACTGATGCATGATCGTGACATACACAATCTCTTTATCAAGTTAGTTACTCAGAAGAATCCCATTCAGCTCATTCATCTCATTCAAATGAGAAACATGACAGTATGAAGACATCAAGCATGTCCATTTTTTAGGGAGGGTTTTGTTCCCATGAGGTTTTCCATGTTTCCTCGGTTTACATGGACTAGTTATTTTTGTATTGGGGTGACCATAAGCCTTGTTTCTTGGGCCCTATATTTATGATATTTTTCTAATTCCCATAACATAAATTCAGGCTTAAGGGGGGGTGTTGGAACATTTAAAAAACCCACTATGTCATTCTAGACTTAGGATAAAATTAATTAATCATTTATGATTAATTTCCTAAGTTTTGACTAGGTGGAATAGGCCAGTTTTGTCTTTTAGTGGACCACATGCTATCCTCATTCACAAAAATTAATTTGGATAGATTATGGATAAGATTTCCTTGGATTCTGTCTGATTTTATTCCATTCCTGAATTAGAAAGACACTATCTAGATTTAGTTAGCTTTGTTCTGCTTTTTCTACTTTCTAGTGGAAAAGATAAAGCTAGTTGACTTGGAATCTTTTTCCACTTGACCAATTCGACCTCCACATCATATATAACCTTCTAAAGCCATCAATACATTCCATTTACCTCACTCATGAGCTTCCATGCCATACTTTCTAAATTCGTGAGCCTCTAGGACAGTTTTGGAAACTGCTTTTTCCACCTAGGGGGTTTTTTGTCTTTTCTAAGCCTTTCATTTTTGCTCTTTCCATATTGCCTCAAAGCAATTTGATTTTCTCCATGGAGGATGTATTATATATTGTTACAATATCAATGAATAAGATACAGAGTGATTTCCATAATTTATCTTCTCTATTCTTCTTCTCTCATTGTCTAAAATATTCCATGGTGAAATTGTCTTATGAATCTAGTTCCTAGTAATTGAAAATTTCATAAAGGGCACCCTAAGGGTGCATGTGGACATGTGACTGTCCTAGAAATCTCAGTATGAGTATCAATGGAAATGGTGCTAGTGGAACAATGTGGGTCCTAGTAGCCAAAGGTTATGTAGGCAACCATGGGGAGGGGTTCCCTGCTTGAGAAACCTTGGACAAACACTAGACACTAAGTGTCATCGCCCAAACAAGGAAAAGGCGACTTAAGCATTCACATTTGAAGTGAAAGAGACCAAGGAGCATGGAACCACAATTGTGGTGGGACTCTGGATTGGAACAATATTAAGAGGGGGAAACTCTTACTTTTCTATTTCCTTTTTGATTGATGCATTTTAGAGACAAAAAATTGTTGAATGCATGTCATGGCTGAAAGTTGACTGTGTTTATTTTACTAGAAATAAATTGTGAATTCTGAATTAGTTAATTCCCTATGAAAGGATGAACATGAATGAGTTCATTTGTATGTTGGACTAGCATGAAATGTGTGGAAGTCTCATGGATAAATCATGAAATTTCCATATCAATTGGGCAAGTAATTGATTGATCTTAATGCTTATGTTATGTCTGGCCTAACAAAATTGCAATGATGAATTTCACAGGTGAAAATCAAATCAATTGGTTGCAGTTGTTACAAGAAAAGTGTTGCTAGTAAGTAAATTGTGGACGGTTTTGCACATTGATCATGGTAGTAGACCAAAGGCTGCTAGATTTGGTTGGAAATATTCTTCAAACAATTTCCAAGACCGAAGAAAATCTTGGGGAAATTCTCATGCTACAAAAGCAATAGAATGAGATGAACCACAAGGTTTTGCAGGACTCTATTTGTCTTCAAAATGAGGTTGTAATGTCCCTTGTTAGAAATTTTATTAAAATTGCAATTTTCCACTTTTTTTTCTGGTTCGGCCTTTGACTAGTTTCAATCTCTAGGTCCCAAATTTGCCGCAAATGATCCCAAATCTTCTGAGAAGGTATATGAATGATATTAGAACATAAATATGTGTTTCAGGGATGTCTTTGTACCTTTAAAACACTTCTGCAAATACTCTTTCAATTCTGGTCAATGTAGGTAACTTTACTAGTGATTTCCCTTTGACTAGTATTGGTCTCTAGGTCTCAAATTGACTCCAAATGCCTTCAAATATTCAAGGAAGGTGTATTAATGATATTAGGAATTGAATATGATGTTCAGGGATAACATATGACCACCAAAAGACCTCTGCAAACTCTCTTAATATTCTGGACCAAGTATGCAATTTTACTAGTAATTTGGGGTTCAAATCCCCCTAAGGTAAGTACTGAAAATGGCTTCCCAAATGCCTCCAAACCCACTCAAATTTATGAAAATAGGTATGTAATGTGTTAATTATGTTATTAAGGTCTCATATGCACCATTAATGGTTTATTACAACTATTCTCACCCTCTCCCATTCAACTGCAAAAATCACCAATTCGACCCTTGGGGAAATGGCACTATTTCACCTCCCAATACAACTAAACTGAGTAAAAATGCTTCAAATGCTCAAGTACAGTACATGAAACTTGTATAATACATCCATGGCATTATATTTATCACAAATATATTAGAGAATCATCTATTCATTCGAAATCATCATCAATACATTGGCTCACAACAAGGTAGTGGGGAAATGGCATTGTTCTTCCATTAAAAATGAGATTTATACATTTCTACTTGAAATTTCGACCTGAAAATTTTTGGATATTAAGAACAGAGTATTTACTTCATATTACAAAAGAAATGGGGCATTAAAATCTTCCCCAAATAGTACAATAGCTCACCAAAAATGCCCTCCCTCCAGGATCAAGAATATGCAATCAAAACTGGAAATGGTTGAAGGAGTGAGCTGCAATAGAAGAAACCATGAGCTGCCCTGTAGCTTACACCTGAAAATAAAGACTCCATTAAAGCTCCAAATGAAAGGTCTGAATGGCCTTTCCAATTGCCAACTTGGATGGGAATCTTTCACCCTCGAAATTGGCTAAGGCAAGAAACTAGTCATCCACTAGCTCTCCCTCTACACAAATGCAATTGCAAATTCTACAAATGATCAAAAGCCATTCTCATACTTCATTTCTACATTTTATAACCAAAATTATCCTTCTAAGGGTCGAAATCCTCTCAATAGATTCAATAGATTTCCATTTAGGAAATATTCCACATTTGCCACTTGTCTCCTAGTTCCAACCTTCCATCTTCTCTCAAATTCGATTTTGAGTCTCTTTGGCTTCTCCCACTCCCAAATTAGACTTCCTTGAGCCTATTTTTGGGGATGACATGTCATAGTGGTCAGATGTCAGAGGTCAGGTCTGCAATTTGTCATAGTTGTCATAGATGCTCCATCATTGGTGTCATAGGGGCTAGGGAATCTAGCCCAAGTGTCCACAAACTTCCACTTTGACTCTTTATCTTCCATGGAGGTTACCAATCCTTCTCAATTCGACCTAAGATGCTCAATGAAATGTGTTATGACTTACCAACTCACCCAAGATTTTTCACATTCCTATTAATTCGAATTTGCAAAAGAGAGATACCATGTATTATGAAAGATCAAGCTAGTGTGGGTCCCACATCCTCCATATGTCTCCAAAACCATTTGTCACCTAGGATTTCTCTTGAATTTCTTTATTCACTCTATTTATTAAATACTTGAATCCTTATAATGTATAAACATCATTTATTATCCCCCTTATTCCAAATCCCAAAGCTTCCACCACAAACCTAGGAAACTAGTAATTTTCCTCCTTGGCAATTATTTGACCCTTAACATCAATTTTACAAACTCTAATGAATATGGATAATGTGATTAGGCCATTGTGACCCAATTCCAAATTTGGGACATGACAAATCCTCCCTTCCCAATATTGCTTGTCCTCAAGCAATTTCAAACATGGGTGTTGAAGAACCTGCTTTCTGTATAATTCTTTGAAGTTGCCATTGAATTGCCAAACCTTGAGTCTTTGAGTTTCCATGAAGATTTTAGAGAGGAACCACCATGCTTGCTTCTGCACTACTCTGATAAAAATCACTTTATTAAGTGGGAAATCCATCTCCCATACTACTTGTTTCCCCAAAAAAATTGAAACCAATGAGATAAAAATTATTCCAGGGTCCCATTGCTTGTATTGCACCCCAACAATGAAGCGTGCTCTCCAACCCATACCATCAGATAAGATGATTCCTGGATCCCATTTTCTTGTATGCATTCTTCCAAGCATCATGAGTACAAAATATATATCATCAAAGTACATAACTACATAATGAAAATGTACATCAAGGAGGTGCTTCATCAAAGAATCATGAAAGTGCTTATACCTCCAAGCAAGTAGACCACCATTTTCCAAGTGCATACAAGCTTCAAGTGACCAATCAAATATGCTCCAATGACATAGGTGAGGATCCCATGTCCTATAATGCTGCTTCAAAAGGATGTGATATGCATCAAAATATTCAACCATGTATTCTTTCATCCAAGAAGTGAATGAAGAATCTCCACTAAAATCTGAACCAAATAATTAGCAGAGAAAACAAGGAGACTTCAAATGACTCAAAGAAGTCTCACCTATACATCCATGAATGTGAGAATAATAAAGATGTAACAAAGTATGTGGCTGCCAACAAAAATGTTCTCCCATCATAAATATATTCACCCAAGTGTTGGATGAAGTTCCTCTAACATCAAATGAACCCAGTGTTGAGCAAGAAAAACCATGAGTCTTCAAGTTACTCAAATCCATAACATAGGTGCATCCATGTAGATGTGAATCATCATAAAGTGACAAATGATGCTGCTGCAAATGTGAATAAGAATGTTCTCCAACCATGTCATCATAAAAGTTAAATCTAGGAGTTCCATACTCCTCATGTGGCACCATCAAAAAGAACCCTTTCACCCATACTTCATTGAGACTAATACTGCAAAACATGGAATTGTAGGATGTAGGAGAACGAACTAACTCACCCAAATGATCAAAAAGTGCAGAAGTTTCATCATGGGAAGGATACATGTGGGTAGTATCATGCAGCTCCTTCAAAAGTGGGAAACCTTTGTCATAGATTGGTTCTAATGTAGAGGAATCATGCTCTTCTTTAAAAATTGCATAACCTTCATCAAGAGACAATTCAAGTTCCTCTTCCACCACATCAAGTGTTTGGATATCTTCAAGTTCATCTTCAAACACATTAAGCACATTCAAATTCTCACATTTCTCATGATCCACCATGTCATGAGAATCCTCCAAACAATCTACCATTTGACAATCTGAAACATAGGAGGAAAAACAAGTATCTTGCAACTTTTCAAGAAGTTGCTCATTTTGAATTGTGAGCTTATGAATATCCTCATTATTCTTCAAGTATGCATCATGTAACAATTCATTAAGCTCAAACAAATGGTTTCTATCAAAAATCAAAGACATGAAATTACCTTTGATGTGGCACATTGCTCTTTGAATCTTCTCCATGTCTTCAAGGAAGGATGTTTCCTCCAATGAAGTAGCTCTCCAACAAGAATTTGACACCAATGCTTGAGTGTCATGGAGAATGCTGAGGGATTCTTGGATCTTATTTTCATTCATCTTTAAGGACCCTTCAAGAAAATGAGGCTCTTGCAAATGAACCTCCTCATCTTCTTCAATTTTGCTTGGACCAACTTCATGAAGCTCAAGTGGTGATGGGGAAGTTGATCTTGGTTCTTCTTCAACTGCTACAAGGTTTTCATTATCATGCTTAATGAAACTTGTACTTGTAGAAACACTTTCAAAAGTGATCTCTATGTCACCAACGTAGAGGTGTGAGCACCCATCAGTAGGTACTCCTTCATAGTTTAAGTGTTGATGTATATGTAACTTCAGAATGTATTTCACATGTATGTATATTGTATTCCTATAGAGATGTTATTATTCCTCTATACAGAAGTGTCGTCATTTATATTGTAAGTGTCGTAACTTATACTTAATGGGTTATTAGACCACCTTGTTTGGGGTCGGCCCTGTATAAGTCATGTGGGTCAAAGGGTTATTAGACCACCCTATTGGGGGTCGGCCATGTGGGTCAAAGGGTTATTAGACCACCCTATTGGGGGTCAGCCCAGTCAGCATTATTTTATGTGGTTAAGTTCGAGCCTACATGAGTTAGGTAAAAAGGCAAGTCAAGTCAAGTATAAATAGAGTGCGGTAGGCACTCTATTTGCTCACTCACTTCTCACTCATACACTCAAGGAGGAGTGGCGCACTTATGGAGGAGGAGGATCTGCTGCTAGGTTATGTCTATCTCTTGGTTGTATCATTGCTCTATCAATCTCTGAGGAAGTTATTGGGGTTTTTCACCTTTATGGTTTTCCCCAAGTAAATCTTTGTGTCTCTTGTGTGCTTGCATTATTGTCTCCATGATTGATATGCTGTAGATATGATGTACATGTTGTTCTCTCAATTAAGATCCTAGATCAGATTGAAGTAAATTTAGAAAATTTAACATGGTATCATAGCTAGCCTGAAAGAAGGCATGATATGGCATGTATGACACTTGTTGCACTTACGATGCTAGGGCTTGATATAGCAAAACCAGTCATCGTAGCACTTTCGCTATAAATCCGTTTTGGCGAAGTTTTCGGATCTGAAATTGTTCCAGGACGAAGATTAAATCTCCAGGTACCTTGTGTCCAAAGGAAAACCTCTAATTCGTTGTACTTTGTGATTTATGATCTGTACAATATAGGGTTTCTGCCTCTTCCAGATCTAAGTCAAAATCAGGTGACCTTGGGAAAAAGGTCATAACCTGGGATAGGAAGCTCCAAATGAAATTTCGTAAAAAGTGACAGATAGTACACAGTCTTTACTATCTCGAAAAACTTTTTCAGAGGCCGAAGTTGAACCAGTGACACGTGGCACGCCGTACAAGTTCGCTCTCCTATATTATCCCATAAACAGGTCATGTTGCGACATTTGACATAACTCTCTCTCAGAGAATCCAATTGAGGTCAGATCTGTCAGGATGGAAAGATGACAGGTCAGGCTATCTCAAGAAACTTTTTCATACCCTGTGTATCAAAAAGTTTGGAGTTACACCAGAAACAATCAGGTACATATTTCTATCAAAACAGAATTATTTTTTAGTACCTTCATTCATGGCTTCCAGAATTTAGGGCTTCGGAGAAATTTGGAATTTTTGTAATCGGAGACCACGGATGGATGCTACTCATCAAAATAGAAATTTAGAGACCAAGATCATAATTTTTGGTTGGGCAGAAGGCTGGGCTTGATTAGACCCTAGTTCGGGACTTTGATCAGAAAAGTGAAAAATTAGGGCTTCTATAAAAATGGGGATTTTTGAAATCTGTGACCACGGCTGGAAGCTCCTCAAAAAAATAGAAGCTTAGAGATTTGGATCAAACATTTTGATTGGACAGAAGAGTGGGCTTCATCAAACCCCAGTTCAGGGTCACGTCCAGTGAGTCTGGAAGTTTCAAAGGCAAAATTGAGGAGTGAAACTTCGCAATTTTCAAATTCTGAATATACCAGCTTGATCAGCTCATCAAGGCGCATATTTCTATCCTTTCGGAAGTTTGAAATTCAAAGTTTGAATTTTTGGGGTTTCTCTGACAAACCCATATCCAGCTCCAGGTCCAGTTCTTGCAAATCAAGTAGATTGGGTTAATCCTAGAAGAAGATGGATTGATCATCTGCATGAGTGAAGAAGTTCCTGTTTCAGAGGGAGATGAGGCTAAGGCCTTACATAAGAAGATTACAAGCGATCTCGACAGGTATGACTCATCGAGGTATGTTTCGATATTTGTCCATGATTAAGTTTATGGTATGTTTGTCTTCATATTATTACGGTTGGTACAATTTTGATTTTAGATTTGTCATATCACCTTAACAAAATTATGAATGCATGATAGAAGATATTCATTGGTTAGGGTGTTGACACTTATGGTTGTACTAATGCATTATGGTGTTGTATGAGGTTTTCTACTAACATGAAAGGTACACCAAGGAAGACAAATCATGTTCTTCTTCAAGAATGTATGATCATGGTCACATGAAAACAAGGATTCATCCATTGTCATGGATCACATAGAAGATCTACTTTCGAGGTATGTATAACTTGTTTCTACAATGGTTAACTTATGAGATATGCAGGTTACTAGCACAAGTCACTGAAGAGAACCAGAAGACATTATGAGGTTATGTTAGACATAAATAGCTAGCATGCTAATCCAGGTATGTTTTTCCTATATCAAGATAGAATCCTACTTTGTGTTAGGATCTTATACTGTTGTGTTGTTTGATAATGATTATTCATGAAGTCGTAGGTTTGAATAAGTCATGGCTGTATGCATATTATATTTCTTACCAAAATTGATGATATGACTAACCAGAAGAATCATGAAGGTATAGGTTTGAATAATCACAGGTTTTATGCATATTATATCTCTTATCTTGATTGATGATTCAGCTAACCTGAAGAGTCATAGGTTTGAGTAATTACAGGTTTAGACATGTTATGTTTCTTATGATTTGACTAACCATAAGAATCCTACATAAAACTTGAATGCTAATGCTTATTATTTTCTGTTTGAAATGATCATGACTATACATGCTTGAGATTATTGTGTTTTAATAGTATACTAATGAATGTATGATTTTATATGAGATCACAAGGATAACACAATTATGATACTAATAAGCATGCATAGGGATCAAGGATGAATATGAGTTCAAGAACAGGTATTCCAGGAAGCAAAGATCAAGAGGGAGTACACTCCAGTGGTTTATGCAAGGATGCAAATATTCAGAGGGAGTTGATCATCTCTCTACATTCCACAACAGAAAGGTGTATAAGAAGCTACTTCAGATTAGGACTCCAGTAGCTCCTGCAAGAAAGCGAAGACTCAGAGGGAGTCCACCCAACGAACAAACAAAGATAAGTATTTTAATTATCATTTCTTACATATATGTTTGTTTAAATAAAATTGTTCAATGATGTATATGCTCATGTTCCTAGACTTACGATATGTATTGTGCATATTAGAATAGTTGCATTGATGAACAGTATACTACTAATATACATGGGTAAGTGGCCTATGGCACTGTACAACATTCCATTGCTACTTATCTAGAATGAAACCTCTTTGCTGACATGTTGGGAGTTGTGCACACTCTTAACAATGTTCTGGTAGAGATTGGAAGGCATCTAGAAAGTTATGGGATATGGATAAATGTTGTATTGAAGCATTGGCTAAAATAATTGCATGACTGTATGACATATTTATTTATGTGTAAGAATTTGTTCTGAAAACTATGAGATGTTTCTAATCATGCAATTTAACTTTTTTTGTAGAAAAGACCATATATCTTCACCTACAAAAGGACTACAACATTTGTTCCAGCAACAAAGATATCTATTGAAAATATTGAAGATATTGAAGTTCCCAGGATCTGGGATGAAGAAATGGAATGCCATGATCTGTCGATCATGAAAAATGATGTTTGGGATGTAATCCCAAGACCTGAAGGGAAGTTTGTTATGACTTCCATATGGATCTATCAAGATAAAGCATGCTGCAGATGGCAGCATAGAGAAATATGAAAGTGATGAAATAGAAGATACACTAGATGGATTTCAAGACAGCTTTCTTGAATAGTTGTATGTGGATGACCTGTTTGTAACAAGAGATGATAGATTGATTTTCGACACGCAGCGGAAGCTTGCTGCTGAGTTCGAGTTGAAGAACTTGGGGATGATGCACTATTTGTTTTGGCATGGAGGTGTGGCAGAGTGCAGATGGAATCTTCCTTGGACAAGGGAAGTATGTAGTGGAGATCCTGAAGAGATTTGGGATGATGGATTGCAAGGCCATGGCCACACCTATGGCATCAAATCTGAAGCTTCTATGTGATGCTTCATCTGAGCCGGTTGATGTCTCTTTGTATCGTCAGATGATTGGGTCCTTGATGTACCTGACGAACACGAGACCAGACATTTGCTTTGCTGTGAACACATTGAGCCAGTTCCTGACGGATCCGAGGAGTGTTCACCTAGTTGCTGTAAAGTATGTTCTGAGGTACCTGAAGGGTACAATGGATTATGGACTCAGGTATGAGGCGGATCAAAAGTTTAACCTACAGGGTTATGTTGATTCAAATTGGGCTGGCAGTGCTGCAGATAGGAAGAGCACATCTGGGTGCTGCTTCAGTATGGGATCAGGTGTGATCTCTTGGTTTAGCAGGAAGCAGTCCTGCGTAGCACTGAGTATAGCTGAGGCAGAGTATGTTGCAGCCTGCTCAGCTAGTTTTGAGGCAGTATGGCTACGAAAGATACTGTCTGAGTTATTTGATCTCCCGTTGGATGCTACTGGTATCTTATGTGATAACCAGAGTTGTGTGAAGCTGTCCGAGAACCCAGTGTTTCATGACAGGTCGAAACACATAGAGATCAAATATCACTATATCAGGGATATGGTGCAGAGAGGAGCTGTGAAGCTCCTGTATGTTGCGATGGACGAGCAGATTACAGATGTGTTGACGAAGCCATTAGCCAGGGTGAAGTTCGAGTACTTCAGAGAGAGGCTTGGCATGCTTCAGATCGAGGACACTTCGAGGAAGAAGTGATGGACACATTTGCTGAAGCCATTCCAAGCATGTTGGAAGGGGAATCCTTCACATGGCTGTGGATGTAAGCATTGGATGATGAGCATCAGGATGATGTTCTGGTTTCTGCTTGGATATGATCAGTTGGATCATTATATGTATGTATGCACGCATCATGTTGGATGCTGGATATGATCGGTTGGATCATGTGTATGTATTTTGTATACGCATCATGTTGGATGTTGGATATGATTGGTTGGATCATGTGTATGTATTTTGTATGTATGCATCATGTTGGATGCTGATGGATACATTGTGTGGATCATGTATCTTTGTATGATCAGGTAGATCATGTATGTTGATGGATACATTGTGTGGATCATGTATCTTTGTATGATCAGGTAGATCATGTATGCTGATGGATACATTATGTGGATCATGTATCTTTGTATGATCAGATAGATCATGTATGCTGATGGATACATTGTCTGGATCATGTACCTATGTATGTATCAGGTGGATACTTGGTGTGCATCAGATGGATGCATTGTATGATCAGGATGATCGTGGATGACAAGCTTCTCCAGATGACATGCAGCAGGATGTTGCAGTGATGATGATCAGGATGATCATGTGTACATCAGGATGATGTTTGATGAGTATCAGATGATACTTTGTGGCTGTGGATCAGGTTGTGCAGGAAAGCATGTAATTTGTGCCCTGGGAGATTTCCAGATGGTCTTTTGAGGTTTTGCCTATGGCATGTAATTCGATGCCCTAGGACATCTGGCAAATGCTCTTGCGAGGTTTTTCTTGGGAGGACATGTAATTTGTGCCCTAGGAGATCTGCAGATAGTCTTTCGAGGTTTTGCCTATGGCATGTAATTCGGTGCCCTGGGATATCTGGCAGATGCTCTTGCGAGGTTTTGTCCTATGGCATGTAATTTGCTTCTGGGAGATCTGGACAGGATGAAAAAGGCCTCAGATGCTTCAGCCAGGTTTTGCCATGACCACATGTAATTTGCTCCTGGGAGATCTGGACAGGATGAAAAAGGCCTCAGATGCTTCAGCCAGGTTTTGTGGTGAGATCACATGTAATGTGCTCCTGGGAGATCTGATAGGTAGAGCCGCGTGCTCGTAACAGCCTGGGATGCTTCAGCCAGGTTTTGTGATGGGTCACATGTAATGTGCTCCTGGGAGATCCTACAGGTAGAGCTGTGTGCTTGTAATAGCCTGGGATGCTGCAGCCAGGTTTTGTGACGCATGTAATAAGTCCTGAGGATTCCACAGTATGGCCAGTGATGATGAAGACCTGCAGGTGGTGGGCCTACATCCAGTATGAAAAAGGACTGACTCTGTAGAACTTCCTATGACGAGTAGATTCAGATATTGATTAAGATAGCAGCAGCAGCAGTGACGATGATGATGACTCGATGACGATTATCCAGTGACGATGATCCAGAGAAGATGACTTGTGCTAGAAGAACTATGCTGAGAAATACCTTCCTAGTTAAGAGGGAGTGTTGATGTATATGTAACTTCAGAATGTATTTCACATATATGTATATTGTATTCCTATAGAGATGTTATTATTCCTCTATATGGAAGTGTCGTCATTTATATTGTAAGTGTCGTAACTTATACTTGATGGGTTATTAGACCACCTTGTTTGGGGTCGGCCCTGTATAAGTCATGTGGGTCAAAGGGTTATTAGACCACCCTATTGGGGGTCGGCCATGAGGGTCAAAGGGTTATTAGACCACCCTATTGGGGGTCAGCCCAATCAGCATTATTTTATGTTGTTAAGTTTGAGCCTACATGAGTTAGGTAAAAAGGTAAGTCAAGTCAAGTATAAATAGAGTGCGGGAGGCACTCTATTTGCTCACTCACTTCTCACTCATGCACTCAAGGAGGAGTGGCACACTTATGGAGGAGGAGGATCTGCTGCTAGGTTATGTCTATCTCTTGGTTGTATCATTGCTCTATCTATCGCTGAGGAAGTTATTGGGGTTTTTCACCTTTATGGTTTTCCCCAAGTAAATCTTTGTGTCTCTTGTGTGCTTGCATTATTGTCTCCATGATTGATATGCTGTAGATATGTTGTACATGTTGTTCTCTCAGTTAAGATCCTAGATCAGATTGAAGTAAATTCTAAAAATTTAACATTAAGCATCCATCAGTAGATGCTCTTTGGTTCATGTCTAAGCTAGAAGGTGTCTCGAAATGATCTTCCATATTTTCAATAGAATCTTCTTCATGCTCTTGTGATGTCTCTTTCTTTTGCTCCTTAAAGCAAGTTGATGCATTTTGCCCCTTGTTTTCCTTAGGATCAATATATTTGGAATCTCTTCTTGAATAAATCTCAAAAGCTCTCCTCAAGGAGGACATCATTTCATGCACACATATATGATACTCGCTCCAAGGATTTTTACAAGAAGGGCATAAACCTTTCTTCACTAACTCCACATCTTCATTTTTGGGCCTATTTTCAAAAACATGTTCAGCATAGTACTCAAAAGACATGGCATTTTGTGTATTTTTGCTAAAAGCAAGATATTCTTGATATTTTTGATATTGTTGGGGCAAGGTTTTATATTTTGCTCTCCATCTTTGGAACTCACTCATAGAATTATCCTTGGTTGGTGTGACACACTCATATTCATCAGATTTAAAGTCATAAGAATAATCTTCATTTCTCTTGAAATTGTAAGAAGTGTTGCATGATGGCACATCTTCCTCATACCATTCACATTCTGCTTCATATTGCTCATAAACATCTACATATTCCTCATAAGAATTGTACTCATAGGATTCATCATAATAGTAAGACATGGCTGCCAATTATTCTTGAATGTATGTACCTAATACACAGGTGCAAGGACCATGCTCTGATACCACTGTAATGTCCCTTGTTAGGAATTTTATTAAAATTGCAATTTTCCACTTTTTTTCCTGGTTCGGCCTTTGACTAGTTTCAATCTCTAGGTCCCAAATTTGCCCCAAATGATCCCAAATATTCTGAGAAGGTATATGAATGATATTAGAACATAAATATGTGTTTCATGGATGCCTTTGTACCTTTAAAACACTTCTACAAATACTCTTTCAATTCTGGTCAATGTAGGTAAGTACTGAAAATGGCTTCCCAAATGCCTCCAAACCCACTCAAATTTATGAACAGAGGTATGTAATGTGTTAATTATGTTATTAAGGTCTCATATGCACCATTAATGGTTTATTACAACTGTTCTCACCCTCTCCCATTCAACTGCAAAAATCACCAATTCGACCCTTGGGGAAATGGCACTATTTCACCTCCCAATACAACTAAACTAAGTAAAAATGCTTCAAATGCTCAAGTACAGTACATGAAACTTGTAGAATACATCCATGGAAGTATATTTATCACAAATATATCAGAGAATCATCCATTCATTCGAAATCATCATCAATACATTGGCTCACAACAAGGTAGTGGGGAAATGGCATTGTTCTTCCATTAAAAATGAGATTTATACATTTCTACTTGGAATTTCGACCTGAAACTTTTTGGAGATAAAGAACAGAGTATTTAATTTATATTAAAAAAGAAATGGGGCATTAAAATATTGCCCAAATAGTACAATATCTCACCAAAAACGCCCTCCCTCCATGATCAAGAATATGCCATCAAAACTGGAAATGGTTGAAGGAGTGAGCTGCAATAGAAGAAACCATGAGCTTCCCTGTAGCTTACACCTGCAAATAAAGACTCCATTAAAGCTCCAAATGAAAGGTCTGAATGGCCTTTCCAATTTTCAACTTGGATGGGAATCTTTCACCCTCGAAATTGGCTAAGGCAAGAAACTAGTCATCCACTAGCTCTCCCTCTACACAAATGCAATTGCAAATTCTACAAATGATCAAAAGCCATTCTCATACTTCATTTCTACATTTTATAACCAACATTATCCTTCTAAGGATCGAAATCCTCTCAATAGATTCAATAGATTTCCATTTAGGAAATATTCCACATTTGCCACTTGTCTCCTAGTTCCAACCTTCCATCTTCTCCCAAATTCGATTTTGAGTCTCTTTGGCTTCTCCCACTCCCAAATTCGACTTCCTTGAGCCTATTTTTGGGGATGACATGTCATAGTGGTCAGATGTCAGAGGTCAGGTCTGCAATTTGTCATAGTTGTCATATATGCTCCATCATTGGTGTCATAGAGGCTAGGGAATCTAGCCCAAGTGTCCACAAACTTCCACTTTGACTCTTTATATTCCATGGAGGTTACCAATCCTTCCCAATTCGACCTAAGATGCTCAATGACATGTGTTATGACTTACCAACTCACCCAATATTTTTCACATTCCCATTAATTCGAATTTGCAAAAGAGAGATACCATGTATTATGAAAGATCAAGCTAGTGTGGGTCCCACATCCTCCATATGTCTCCAAAACCATTTGTCACCTAGGATTTCTCTTGAATTTCTTTATTCACTCTATTTATTAAATAATTGAACCCTTATAATGTATAAACATCATTTATTATCCCCCTTATTCCAAATCCCAAAGCTTCCACCACAAACCTAGGAAACTAGTAATTTTCCTCCTTGGCAATTATTTGACCCTTAACATCAATTTTACAAACTCTAATGAATATGGATAATGTGATTAGGCCATTGTGACCCAATTCCAAATTTGGGACATGACAGAGGTAAAGGTAATTTTGGAAGCTATCAACAGTGGAAAGGACAACATGTCAATGAAGAGGCTGTCACCCAATCAGCCCATTAAGAAACTCTCAAGGCTGGAAGACTCAAGGGAAATGGAGCAGGTAAAGAAAAAGACGCCCATAAATTCTTATGGAAACTGGTTTTGGAATCCCTAAAGGGCAGTGGAGGGACAGATCCTTTCGGCCGTAACCCTGAGGATATCCAAGCATGGATGACATAGCAGAAGAGAGAGCAGAGGTTGGAACCGCTTGATAAACTCAGTGAAGGTTGTTTGATTGAGTTGGATATTCAAGTAGCTCTGTGTTTGAGCTCACTGGATTAGATTCCTCCTCCCTTGTCTCTTGGCATGCTTGATAAACCCAACTGTGTGATGGCTTAGCATGACTTTGGGTGTGAAACCAAGGTTGTAAGTAAACTTGGGTAGTTCCCCCTTAGTGGATACATAGCTCCAGCTAGGGGGTGGTCTCTAAGTGCTTAAATAATACAGGTTGGGAAGATACCTGTGGTTGGGTTGGAACGTTGTAGTCCATATCTAGTTTCTTGGTGGTTTCAACTAAAGGATAAGTGTTTCTTGTTGCCTCTGATTATGACATTTCAATATACATGAATGATTGTTTTCTTATGTCTGAATGCATGGATTGATCCAATTGATTGATGGAACTTGATACTTGTACTTTATGTTGTTATTATGCCTATGATGAAATGTTGGTAAATGCATGATGGGTGTGTGATAATATGGTTTAATTCAGCGGTGTTTATTTGATTATGCAAGTACATCCATGTGTTTTATTTATATGTATATTTGTTCATTGATGAATAGGGATAAGTTTTGTTGAGGTCCTGAATGTGCAGGAGGCTCAATCATGGATTTTAGGAGGAAATAGACACTCCCCTATGGTATTCATGCTTCCCTTGTGGATTAGATGAAGGACAGGGCTATGATGGAGGAGTATAAGAGGCCTTACAGAGTGGTAAAGATGCCTTGATGAAGTCTGGGCCATATTTTGGGTTGGAAGAAGGATAGGCTCAGAGACATAGGATGTGGCATAGGATCATGTCGTTGCATAGGGTTCATCGAGATATTTACAATGGTAACGGATTTACCCAAAATAGACTTATGATGAAGAAGATATCGGCCTGCGAAGTTGGCTGTAACAGGGGTATTTGGCCGACTTCTGACCTTCCGAACCCGCAATGCAGATTGCGGATCATGGAAGCCGGAGGCATGAATTCTCGGCATGGTGCTTGGGAGTTCTAACTTCCGAATCCCGCTAGCAAAATTATGGAGTGCGGAAGTTGGCGGAGTATTTTCTCCAAAATCATGAATTGGAGTTCTGACTCCTAACTCCCGCAAGCCAGATTGCGGAGTGCGGAAGTCAAAGGGGTAGTTTTCCCGAAGTTGTGATTTTGGAGTTCCGACTTCCAACTTCTGCATCACGGATGGTAGAAGTCGGAGGCGTGATTCGTCGTAGTTGGATATTTTGTGTTCCGAATTTCTGACTCCCGCAAACCAAATTGCGGAATGTGGAAGTCGGAGGCGTGTTTCTTTGACGTGGTGTAATTAGCATTCCTACTTTCTGACTCCCGTGAGCCAGATTGCGAAGTACAGAAGTCAGAGGTGTGTTTCTTCAACGCCATGAAATTGGTGCTCCAACTTTCTAAGTCCTGCATCGCGGATTGCGGAACTCGGAGAGGAGTTTCGTCGACGCCGTGAAATTGGTGCTCCAACTTTTTGAGTCACACATCGCGGATTGCGGAACTGCGGAACTCGAAGAGGAGTTTCATCAA
The DNA here is from genome assembly GCA_027924585.1 of Larix kaempferi. Lineage (NCBI taxonomy): Eukaryota > Viridiplantae > Streptophyta > Pinopsida > Pinales > Pinaceae > Larix > Larix kaempferi. The sequence goes on along the minus strand of BSBM01000001.1, from coordinate 46,045,194 downwards.
AGCTGTGAAATTGGTGTTCCAAATCCTGAATTTCAACTTGCAGCTTGCAGATTGATGCTTGCAGAATTGTGGATTGCAGACTGAGATCGTTGAAGCTATGTAAAAGTGCATAGTTGGAGAAAACAAATTATCAAGTTGTTCCCTTTCACTCTAAAGGACACTGAGGGGATCGGGTACATGACAACCTCTTTTCTTTTTAACGAGATGGAAGAGTGTAACAAACTCTCATTGTAGCTCACCATATTATGAGTCCAATCTCACATTTTTTACGAACCTGATAAAGGAGGGGTTTGGTCCCAAAAAGAGTCCTTCCATGTATAATTTTACGAGTTCAAAGAAGGTAAACTCGGTGAAGTTTCACATTTACAGAGTCTGAAACTTTCAAAAGAAGACTCCTAATGGTTCTTTTTTGTAAAAGTTAGTCTCCTCATTCGAAAAAGGATAAAACAACGTGAGAGAGAACTCTTATAATCATGATTGACTAGAATATTCATTTTTCTTAAATAGTCTAAACGGTCCAAAAAAGGGATAAACTATCACCGGATAGACATCCTTTCAAATCCTTTTCCGAGCATGAAAGAAACAAGTTCGCTCAGCAATATTTTCCTATTTTGGGAGTCTGAAAAGAGCTTGAAGAGGACTCCATGTACAACTTTTTCATGGTTTATTACTGAGTACGATAAAGAAAAGTAAACTCGGCATAGTTCCTTTTCTGTAAGTAGTCTAGCTAGGCTGGATAAAGTGATCAACCTATACTCATTAGACACACCTTTTCACTCAATTTTTTAACGAGCATGACAATGGTACCAAAGCACAAAAAAGTAAAATGTAAGCTCAAACCACTTTTCATGTTTCAACCAAAGCATGAAAAAAGTGAAAAGTAAGCTCAATACTATCTTACTATTTTTAACGAGCTCAAAGACGGGTGAAAAGAATGCTCATGATGTCTGCTTCATTTTTTAAAGAGCTTGTAACAGAAAATAAACTATGCTCAGTATAATTCCCATTGGAAGGTTTCTTCCCAACATGATATCTAGAGGTTGGAATTTTTCCCCCAGGATAAGAAGCTGATGGCTTACCTCTAGTATGATGTCCAGAGGATGGAGACATGCCCCCCAAGCTTCGTTTCGTTCACCTACTCTTTTCGTCATCCAATCAAACTTGTGTTTACTAGTAGGAATACCTTCACCAACGGTGGAAGAACAAGAGGATTAAATAGCATAAGTGAATGAAATGAAGGTTTGGATATTAAATCTGTAGAAAGACTCAACTCAAAGGGAGGGGATTTGTTTCATTTTTTAACGAGCTTGACAAAAAAATAGAAATATGCTCATTGTAATGTCCCTAGTTTGGCCCCGTGGCATTTACATTATAAATGATGTAATATTTGTTAGGAAATCATGGTGAGGAGCTCAAGGCCAAGGCCCCGCCATCGATTTATTGATGCATATGCTTTGCGTGCTAGCCAAGCACATTGGAATTTCAACATCATGTAATATGCATTTTAACAAAATACCCACAACTAGCTATGCAATGCAACAAAGAGATGGGGGCATGATTTCACAAGGAATTGGGAGGGAAAACATTCAAACCCTTGAGCCACTAGAGTCAAGCCAAGTGTCAATGAAGGAACCCATCAAACCCTCAACTACCCATGTTGACTTTTGTACCAAACCATTGATTTCTCCCAAGAGTTGGTTGGGGCAGTTAATGCCTTGGGAAGGGAGAGGTATGGCTGTCCAAATTCAGGTATGGGCAAGCCACCCATCATGGGAAATCGTGTTGGTCTCCTTGGGCAAGAAGAGAGCCACGAAATTGCTCTCCCAGCCATAATCCATGACCATTCTTCCTCCCTCACGAGTTCAGAACTACCTAGGCGTTTTCCAGGCATGGGGAAAAACGTTTTCTTCATTTCCCCAGCAGAGAAGGGCGTTTTTTTGTGTTGTATACCAGTGGGGAAGAGGGGAAAACGAATGGGGGTCCAATAGAGACCGTTTTGGGCTGCCGAAGGCGGAGATATTGGGGAGGGAAATCGTTTTTCCTCCTGGGGGTTGTTTGCCTCATCCCACAATCCGTTTTTGTTGGAAACGTTTCTGGGAAAACCCATGGCCATTTTATTTGTAATTCCCATTGTTTAAAATGAGTATCCCTGCCCCTATTTGTGCTTACTGTGTGAATGAAAAGTGTGTTGGGTATGGGTATCCATGGCTTGAGCTTGAGTGTAAGCCTCCAGGGTTCAATTGTAGCTTGATAAACCCAGTTGGACTGGCTTGGCTAAAACGAATCGGTTAATGGACTGTGTGTGAGCGTGAATATCCCCTTTTTCCTTGTGAGAATCATGCCCAGCTCGGGGGTGGCCTTTGGATGGACTCAGTATAAGCTGTCGAAGAGCCTATGGCTGGGTGGAACGTTGCAGCGACATAGCTAGTTGCTTGGGACAATTGAAATGAAGATAAGTGTTTCTGTCTATGTATTTAATTCTGAAATGTTTTATTAATGACTGAGATTGACATGTTGAATGTATTCGAATGATTGTGTGAATGTTGTTTCCGCTGTGCATGATTGATTGTTTACATCTGCACATTCATATTTTATTTCTTTTAATGAAATGAGTGGGCTAAATTTTGATTAAAAGCCCCATCGATTGGTAGTATGTTCCTTGCCTCGCAGTGGTCAGCAGGTGGGGACATTACATTTGGTATCAGAGCTGCGTTGCAGCACTGGGCCGCTATGGACCAAAACTGATAGTAAAAGAGAAGAGAAGAAGTTAAGTTTTTCTTAAGAGTTTGGGAAAAAAAAAAAAAAATTGTTTTTGTTTAAAGTCTGTTTTTGAAAATTTTTGTTTAAAGACTGTTTCGGAAAGAATTCCCGAATGTCTTCCGCAACTGCGGAAGCATTCGGCGAAGCGTTCCGAGAATTTTTCCGAAAAATTGCGAAGGGAAGTTTTTTCGGAAGGAATTCTCTTCCGAAATTTGCGGAAGGATTTCTCTTCCGAAATTTGCGGAAGGAATTCTCTTCCGAAATAGCGGAAGGATTCCGCGAATCGTTTCGCAACGCGGAAGAGTTCGGCGAGTCGTTCCGAAGTTGCGGAAGACTTCGGTGAATCGTTCCGCAATTGCAGAAGACTTCGGCGAATCGTTCCGCAACTGCGGAAGACTTCGCCGAATCGTTCCGCAACTGCGGAAGACTTCGCCGAATCGTTCCGCAATTGCGGAAGACTTCGGCGAATCATTCCGCCATTGCAGAAGCACTCCGCAAGTCGTTCCGCAAATCTTTTCGTGAAAAATCGTCCGAAACCGCGGGAGCCTTCGACCGAGTGCCCCGCAATTGCGGAAGGATTCGGCCAAGCGCCCCGCAATTGCGGAAGGATTCGGCCAAGCGCCCCGCAATTGCGGAAGGCTTCAGCCAACCGCCCCGCAGTTGCGGGAGCATGCTGTGAACCGCCAGTTGCGGAAGCTTTCAGCCTATCGCCCCGCCCATTGCGGAAGGCCAATCGCCCCGCAATTGTAGGAGAATTCTGTGAACCGCCATTGCGGCAGGATTCACAAGGGGGCAAGCCCCCTTGACCCCCTTTCTTTTTCTCCCTCATGTGCCTTTATTTGTGATTTGATGAATTGTCAGTATGGCATTCTTCCCACGTGCATGAAGTAATTGTGAATTTCAGATAATATAATGCAACTGTGTAAAATGTGCAGAATGGGAGTGGAAGTTGTCATTTTTGAAAGGATGCAGTTCCCGAACCTGATGTCAGAATGGAGCATGAAGACAGGCGTTGGAAAGCTTGTCCAACAGGGAACAATGATGCATGACCAGAGTTTGAATGGGATCTATGTATATCATAGATATTTAGTGCAAAAGAGGCCAGCGGCTGTTTTGACAAGCAAATTTTGTTGTCAATATGGGCAAATTCTACAATTGCAGGATATGGAAGAGGAATTCCATGTTACGATGAGGGACCAAAAAGGGAAGAATTCCTTAAACCCCTATTTGTTATCGTACTTATAATTATGAAACCATCATATGGCATAAATATGTTAAAAATGTAAGAGATTACATAGATGTATATGCACTAGATGGCATCTTAACAAAAATTGCATAGTACATATGGAAATGCTTGTGCATAAATGGGATATTGCATATTGGTAGAATAATGGAGTCTGCTTATGCAATGAACCATTAATAGAGAATATTATGATTGATAATCGCTATTGATGATGGGTATTGGTTGTAGGACCAAAGATAACAAAGATCATGGCTAAATGTGCCAAGGATGTTGTTGCATGAAGCCAACAACCTTATGCAGAAAGGATGGTGCAACAAATCTATGATCATAAAGTTGGCAAAAGGACTGAACAGCCTTGGTAAGAGACCAATTGATCAGGTAACATCAAGCGATGTTAATAGTAACCATGAAGGTAATGATTATTGGTGCCAATTGCATGAACGTTGAAAGAGGATTTGGTAAGATCTCTTCCACTATGTTTGAGCTATGTTGAGTTAGTTGCATATGATATTGAATACCGATTGGGATTGTTAACCTACCAAGCTTGGTGGGGTGTGGGTAAGTGAAGGAAATGATCCTTACACCATGTGACTGTATAGAAATCTCAATGCATTCATATGAATTTATATCATGCCATGTGAATGTTGGTCATGTGCTTATTAACCAAAGCAAGTGAGGACTGGTGGTCCTGATTATGATAATGCAAGTTATATGAGGTAGTCATGTTTCGATCATAATATGCTTGAATGCATAGTACTCATGAAACAATGCAAGGTAGCATTGAGTAGATGAGCATTAAGAGATGTTATAAATCTTGTGATGCATTGTATGAATGCATAGGGATGATGCATATGTTATTGCAAAAGAAATAATGAATGAAATGATGAATTGATGATAATTCTAGGATCATTTCATGGACTGTTATGAGTGCAGAATAGTAAATGCATGAAGAGCCCAATCATGATAATTGATGAATTGATGAATTGTGATAATGATGCATATATAGAAGTGTATATAGTTTGTTGCATTTCAAATGTTAACAGCTGAAGGTGTTTTGAATTATTGAGTGTTATAATTCTGAGATCACTTCAATGACTGTTGTGGCAATGAAATGATAATATGCATAGATACTTACAACGTGTTTGGCTGATTGAGGTTTCAGTTTTCCGGTAGAAAAGTCTTGCGTATGGCAATGAGGATAAGCCCATAGTAAAGACCGAGATCTACCATGTGCAGAAGCCAAAGGTTATGAGAAGGTTCTCATGGTTTAAATTTATGCATGAAACAAATCTGAAAATTGTCTGTTTAAGTTTATGAGAATGGTCTCATAGTTGCAAATCAAATTTCTGTAGGAAAACAGATTTACAAATTTCAGATTTGAGAGTTTGCTTATAACTGCTAATGATTGTTTGGCTTATATAGAATTGTGTCAGAAAGACATGCTGTAGGTGGATGTTCATGTATGGTAGCAAGGGTGAAACCATAATGGGCAGTGTGATACCACTTACAAGGGCCAAACAATATGAGGAGAGACTCATTGCTAAGCAAATCAATTTCTGTAGGAGACAGAATTGTAAATTCATATTGAATTTAATTGTTAATGTTATTGAGGGGTTATGAAACAATCATATTTGAAACTTATTGCTAAATGTTGCTGACTGTTTGGCTATTTGATAAAGTGTGCCAGGATGACACCCTGCAAGAAGACCAGGTGTGATGGCCTGCAGAAGCCAAACTAGATGGGAAGGATCCCATGCTTTGGAAATGGGTTTCGGGTGAAACGCCATTGATAATGTCTCAGCCAAACCGCATGACGGTAAACCATGAAAGTGAGATGGTAAAGCTATGCCCAGAAGGCATGTGAGACAAATCTGCAAAATGAATGAGTATTCCGTGACCCTAGACAAGAACATGCATGTCTAAATTATTAGGGTTAATACGCAGAGCATGTTCTATTTTATTTATATCATCGCAGATTGCTTGAGTATGATTAGGGCCTACATGGCGCACATCGGAAAGGGGGTGCACACCTTTTCTGGTGCTGGGTCATGATAGGGTTTTCAATATTGACTACACCCTAAGGGAATGGACGCATTCCTGGTGTTTCAATACTTGATAGTGAATGATATGAAATATGATTACGATTTTTGAGCAGCAATATTGATGAGTCTGCTTATCCTTCTTGTGCTATCAGCTTACACAGATGCAATTGGTGTTGCACGTAAGAGGCAAAGTGAAGAAGGGTGCTCAAGAGGACTGTATGGGCAGTGGTAACCTTTCTACGCTCACACTAAAGGACACTAGAAGGGGTGGATAGGCCCGAGGAGCTGTGTTGCAGAAAAGGGGTATCATCCTTGTGTAGTGTGAGTGGGTATTGTGGGGCCATGCTAGCCTGCAGTCAAGTGAGTCACCTATGGAGTTCCTGGAGGGAACCACCGGTTGCATAAGAGAAGGAGCCACGTAATCATACTATGTTGTTCATATTGCTTGATAAACCCAGTCGGCGTACTGGCTTGGCAATGGTTGTGGTATGCCTGATAAACCCAGTCGGCGTACTGGCTTGGAATTGGTTATTTGGGTGTTGTGGCGAATGGTTGCTGGATTCCTGATAAACCCAGTCGGTGTACTGGCTTGGCATTGGTTACTTGCATGATGTGGAGGTATTGGTGAAGGGTGTTATTTCCTGACAAACCCAGTCGGAGAACTGGCTTGGAAATGGTTATTGTATGCTTGATAAACCCAGTCGGCGTACTGGCTTAGCATACTGATTTTGAAATGCTTGATAAACCCAGTCGGCGTACTGGCTTAGCATACTGATTTTGAAATGCTTGATAAACCCAGTCGGCGTACTGGCTTAGCATACTAATTTTGAAATGCTTGATAAACCCAGTCGGCGTACTGGCTTAGCATACTGATTTTGAAATGCTTGATAAACCCAGTCGGCGTACTGGCTTAGCATACTGATTTTGAAATGCTTGATAAACCCAGTCGGCGTACTGGCTTAGCATACTGATTTTGAAATGCTTGATAAACCCAGTCGGCGTACTGGCTTAGCATACTGATTTTGAAATGCCTGATAAACCCAGTCGGCGTACTGGCTTAGCATACTGATTTTAGGGATGCCTGATAAACCCAGTCGGCGTACTGGCTTGGCATTGCCTATTCGGATGATGTTGTGGAGCAGGATGAGTGCTGGCCAAGCATCCACCCCACAGGTGATCCAAGGCTTGTAAAGCAGAGAAGGAAACCTGTGGATCAGCGAGGAAAATGCACAATACAGATAAGTATTCATTTTCATTTATTTCTTATTTGGAATAATGAAGACTTCAGGTATAAGTCTTATGACAACCAAGCTAATACACTATTGTTTCTTGTTGGAAACCTTGGCCATTACAGGAAGCAAGGACCCTGAAAGAGCTATAAATGCTTGGTAAAGCCAGAGAGTAACTGGTTGGAGCTATAAATGCTTGGTAAAGCCAGAGAGTAACTGGTTGGAGCTATAAAATTCTTGGTAAATTCAGAGAATAGTTGGTGGGAACAGTAACCACTCGATGTTGTGGAGCAGCTGGCGTGCTGGCCAAACATTCCCTTAAACAATTGATAAAACCAGTCAGCGTACTGGCCTGGCATTGCCTATTTGAATGGTTGTGGAGTAGCCTGCGTGCTGGCCCAACATTCATTGTTGTATCCACGGGAAATCCAATGCTTGGAAAGCGAAGAAGGATCCTGTGGGATAAAGTGAAGACATCCTATAAAGATAAGTATTTGGGTATTGCTGGAAGCAAGGACTATGAAAGCATATGGAGGATGCATGTGGACATGTGACCATCCTAAAGAGAGCTCAGTATGAGCGGTAATGAAAGATAGTGCTAGTGGAACTGTGTGGGTCCTAGCAGCCAAAGGTTCTGTAAGCGACGATGGGGAAGGGTTCCTTGGTTGAAAGCCATTAGACAGACCTTAGACACTAAAGTGTCATAGCCAAGAAAGGGCAAGTCAAGCATTCACATTGAAGTGAAAGAGGCCAAGGAGCATGGAACCACCAGTGATGGTGTGGCTCCGGATTGGAACCAGATTAAGAGGGGGAAACTCTTACTCTTCTCTTTCCTTTTTTTTTTGACTAATGCATCTCAGAAACAAAAGACTATTGAGTGCATGTCATAAATGAGAACAATTTGTGTTTAATTGCTTGAAATAAATTGTGAATGTTGAAATAGTTATTTTCTTGTGAAATAATGAACATGAATGAGTTCATGTGTATGTGGGAAAGCATGAAATGTGTGGAAGTCTCGTGAGTAAAGCATGGACGTTCCAAGTCAATTAGGAAAATAATTGACTAATTTTATTATTGTGTTATGCTTGTCCTAACAGGAATTGCCATGATAAGTCTCACAGATAGTTGCCAGGGCAACAAGAAAGATCGCATCCATGAAATTCCAGACTTGTAGATCAGCTGGAAGATAAACAAACGGAAGGGATTGCTCTGGAGCAATGCCCACCTGTAGAGCTGGAAGACCAAAGCTAGCAGGAGGAACTTGTGGAAGCTATGAGACTTGATTGTGAAAGGGTCAAAGTAAAGAGACGAATTGCAGGACAGACCTGCCACCATCTGTGAATTATGAATCATGTGTAAAGTGGGTATATAGTCCGAAGTGTTGAAACACCGAGGACGGTGTTATTCCAAGGGGAGGGGAATGTAATGTCCCCAGTTTGGCCCCATGGCATTTACATTATAAATGATGTAATATTTGTTAGGAAATCATGGTGAGGAGCTCAAGGCCAAGGCCCCGCCATCGATTTATTGATGCATATGCTTTGCGTGCTAGCCAAGCACATTGGAATTTCAACATCATGTAATATGCATTTTAACAAAATACCCACAACTAGCTATGCAATGCAACAAAGAGATGGGGGCATGATTTCACAAGGAATTGGGAGGGAAAACATTCAAACCCTTGAGCCACTAGAGTCAAGCCAAGTGTCAATGAAGGAACCCATCAAACCCTCAACTACCCATGTTGACTTTTGTACCAAACCATTGATTTCTCCCAAGAGTTGGTTGGGGCAGTTAATGCCTTGGGAAGGGAGAGGTATGGCTGTCCAAATTCGGGTATGGGAAAGCCACCCATCATGGGAAATCGTGTTGGTCTCCTTGGGCAAGAAGAGAGCCACGAAATTGCTCTCCCAACCATAATCCATGACCATTCTTCCTCCCTCACGAGTTCAGAACTACCTAGGCGTTTTCCAGGCATGGGGAAAAACGTTTTCTTCATTTCCCCAGCAGAGAAGGGCGTTTTTCTATGTTGTATACCAGTGGGGAAGAGGGGAAAACGAATGGGGGTCCAATAGAGACCGTTTTGGGCTCCCGAAGGCGGAGATATTGGGGAGGGAAATCGTTTTTCCTCCTGGGGGTTGTTTGCCTCATCCCACAATCCGTTTTTGTTGGGAACGTTTTTGGGAAAACCCATGGCCATTTTATTTGTAATTCCCATTGTTTAAAATGAGTATCCATGCCCCTGTTTGTGCTTACTGTGTGAATGAAAAGTGTGTTGGGTATGGGTATCCATGGCTTGAGCTTGAGTGTAAGCCTCCAGGGTTCAATTGTAGCTTGATAAACCCAGTTGGACTGGCTTGGCTAAAACGAATCGGTTAATGGACTGTGTGTGAGCGTGAATATCCCCTTTTTCCTTGTGAGAATCATGCCCAGCTCGGGGGTGGCCTTCGGATGGACTCAGTATAAGCTGTCGAAGAGCCTATGGTTGGGTGGAACGTTGCAGCGACATAGCTAGTTGCTTGGGACAATTGAAATGAAGATAAGTGTTTCTGTCTATGTATTTAATTCTGAAATGTTTTATTAATGACTGAGATTGACATGTTGAATGTATTCGAATGATTGTGTGAATGTTGTTTCCGCTGTGCATGATTGATTGTTTACATCTGCACATTCATATTTTATTTCTTTTAATGAAATGAGTGGGCTAAATTTTGATTAAAAGCCCCATCGATTGGTAGTATGTTCCTTGCCTCGCAGTGGTCAGCAGGTGGGGACATTACACTCATGGTCATTTGTTCCATTTTTTAACGAGCTTGAAGTAGGAATAGAACTATGCTCATGGTCATCTGTTTCATTTTTTAAGGAGCTTGACATAGGAATAGAACTCTGCTCGTGGTCATCTGTTTCATTTTTTAACGAGCTTGACAAAGAAAGGGAACTATGCTCGTGAAGTTGGTTTCATTTTTATGCAAGCTTAAAACCAAAGGTAAACTATGCTTGGAAATGGTTTCATTTTTACACAAGCTCGAAACCAAAGGTAAACTATGCTTGGGAATGGTTTCATTTTTACACAAGCTTGAAACTGAAAGTACACTATGCTTGAGAGGACATGTTTCATTTTTACACAAGCTTGAAACAGAAAATAATTATGCTTGAAGGAGACCCATTTCATTTTTTAATGAGCTTAAAATGGAATGAAAACTATGCTCATGATGGTCTGTTTCATTTTTTAACGAGCTTGAAATAGAAAGGGAACTTTGCTCGTACCACTTCTTGGCTTCCAAGAGGACAATTCTCTAGAAGGAATACATGTCGAGGGATAAGCCCCAATCATGGCTTCTAAGAGGTCCTCATTGGAAGGAAGATAAGCCATAACAACTCTCAAATCCAAGGTTAAATAAGACGAGCAATCAAAGAGAATATCATGTTAAGCAGAAGTTGGAAGCATGCGATATAATGCCACATAATTTACCTATGGCGGGTAATATGTCGCGTGGACATGGTCAAATGATTGGTATTCGGATGAGAGTCAACAAACGAAAGTTGTTCGATAGTCACAATGTGTCCCTCATGAGGGAAAGACAACACTCAAAAGAGTGTGGACACGAGAGCTTTCATCGCATAGACATAATCTCGTCTAAGGAGCAGATTAAAATCCAAAGGACTTGGAACTACCAAAACATCAATACAGACCATTTTTCCACTTAACGAAATAGGAAACTGAGGAAAAACCCCCAGAGGTTGACTGATTCCTCTGTTAAAATCTAACAGATTATTACTAATGGGAAGAAGCTACGAGGAGCCCATAGGCTTCCAAGAATTTGAGGACAAAATGCTAACTACGAAACCTTCATCAACTATAGTATGAGGTACATCTATATGACCAATCTGCACAATGGTTTCAAAAGGCGGATAGGAAGGAAGACAAGGTGCAAAGAGTCCATTCCAATCGATAAAAATCAACTGATTCGAAACCAAAGGTGGAATACCGGAAGCCTCATTACTTGGGGGAGGTCTTGTTGATCTGGGTCGTGTCTAGGAAGCACGATGGGGACAACAATTTGCCTGAATGAGTCGACTCTATTATGGCGGAAGCTTAAGAAATAGAATGAGAAAAGGCAATATTACACTACAAAGATAAACACAATATGCAGGAATGTGAACTGTTCTTCTCTATTAGATGTAAAACAGGTAGATTGATGTATGTTACAATATTATACATGCTTATATAGAATTCTAAGATGCTTGGGTGCCTTCCTGTTACGTTCAGTTACAAAGAAGAAGTTAGAATGGTTCTGTTGGATTTCGAGCATTAATTCAACATACTCTAGGATCTTTACTGAGAGAATAACATGTACAGCATATCAATCATATCAAGCATGTATCAAACATATCAAGCAATCACATAAGACAATGGACACACAGAGTTTCACTGGGGAAAACCATAAAGGTGAAAAACCCCGCAACTTCCTCAGATATAGAAAGAGCAATGATACAACCAAAGTACAAGAGATAGTCTTCTCCTAGCAGTTGAACCTCATCCTCACTTGTGCGCCACTTTCTTAGTGTAGAAGTGAATAATGAGATAATCAAATAGAGATCTCCCGATCTCCATTTATAGATGACCTGACCTACCTAATAACCTAACAAGGTCGACTTGTCTAACTCAGTCTAATAACCCGTGGTTATACTAATCAGGGTCGAACCCGCACTTGGTGGTCTAATAACCCATCACAGCAAGTTACGACACTTGTCAATACAAATGATGACACTTCCATATAGAGGAATAATACAATCTCTATATGAGTACAATATACATAGGTGAAATACATTCCGAAGTTACATATACATCAATAGGTTCAACAGTTCAACCGTTACAGCCGACTGGAAGACAGAGAGATAGTCTGTCGCAGTTCGACAGTCGTTGGTCGCATGTCGACGTTGTTTGTCGATGTCGCGAACTGTGAGGTTGATAAACATGTCGAAGGTACGGAGTATGTCACAGTATGTCGAAGTCGAGACTCGTCAGAGTTGTTTTGACGTCGATGAATTTTCGCAGTAGGAAGTTAACATTCGACACAAATGCCAACTATGATGCGGATCAGACCTCCTTCCTTAAGAAATAATGGACCCCATTTTTTGCTCGCAAAGGTGAAGAAACTTGTCGGTTAATTCAGTAACAGAGTACCACTTTCCTTGAGATGGGATCTAGCCATCCTTTGCAACTTGAAACAAGGGAATTGTGTTCGTCCTTGTATGGCATACTCATCGTCCCACAATGGTGTCACAAGGAAGAGGCTCCTTAACATCTGGATGGATGTCTTTGGGTTCTGCTGTCTGCAAGTTGTTTCATTCCAACAAGGGTGCATGGTATGGTCGAAGTAGATCCACATTGAATACTAGATGCAGACCCAGGCATGCAGGAATGTTGAGCTAGAAAGCATTTTCGCCAATCTGTCGAAGAATATTGTACGTACCATATCGTAAAGGCTTGATCTTCTTGAATGGGCCTATGACGCACTCCTTATTGAGATGTAACCAGACCTTATCCCCAATTTGGAATGAATGAGGAATACGATGCTTGTCATGTCGGGCCTTAGATTTCTCGCTTTCATTGTACAACATTTCTTGTGCTTGCTTATGGATTTCGCATATTTGATCTTTGAACTTGACTGCTTTATCAACTTATCGCAAGCTGTAGTCGGTGTCGCTTGGCTGTGCCGAGGAGCTGATCAAGTCGATAGGCGTTGAGGGCTCAAATTCATAACAGACTTCAAATGGACTCTTGCCTATAGAGTTGTGTTGAGCACGATTGTAGTTGTGTTGGATGTATGGAAGACTTTCATCCCATGTGCGTCGATGCTGGTGATTGTACATGAGAAGCAGTTGTACTACCAAGAGATTCACAACTTCCTTTTGTTCGTCGGTCTGAGGATGGAAAGCTCTCGACAATGAGAGTTGTGTGTCTAGAAATTTCCAGAGGGTCTTTCAAAATATGTTGACGAATCTGGCATCTCGATCATAAATAATGGTTGTGGGTAAACCAAAGTGTTTCCAAACATGTGTAAAGAAGAGCTGAGTGGTCTACTGCGCTGTCGTGGTCTTCTTACAGGGTATGAGAATGGCCATCTTGGAAAATCGGTCAACTAATACTAATATCGCATCATGCTGATGTCTGGTAGTAGGATAACCCGTCAAGTAGTCCATAGAAATAGATTCCCATGGTCGACTAGGAACTGGAAGAGGTGTGTACAATCATTGTCGTCGATTAGGTGGCTTAGCAATGGTGCAAACAACGCATGATCGAATGTACTTGTTGACGTCAGATTTAAGTGTAGGCCAAAAGAAATACTTCTGCAGAATAGCAAGTGTTTTTTCTACTCCAAAGTGTCTAGCTGTCTTGCTGAAGTGCGCGTCCAAAATGAGATGGTGTCAGTGCTCACCGGTCGGTACACAAAGTTGTCCAAGCTTGTATAGCAAGGTATCTCTCAGGAAATAGTCGGATTCTGAGGTCAACGACTTGTTAGTCTATAACTGTCAGTAGACTACTGAGAAGTCGTTGTCGTCCTCATACAACTGTGGCCAAGTGGTCGTTTCATATCCCTACATACTCATCACTGTCAAAAGGAGAGTAATGGGTGATCGAATGAGGCAATCGATGATGGCGTTAGCTTTACCTTTCTGATACTTAATCACCAACTGGAATTGTTATACGTGATTAATCCACTTGAGTTGTCAGTTTGTCTCTAACTTTGATTGTGTCAGACTGTACTGTAGAGGCTTGTGATCAATGAGAATGATTGTTTCCTTGCCAAGGATGTAATGCCTCCATTGCTTGAGAGCTTGCACAATGGTGTACAGTTCTTTTTTGTACATCGAGTATCTTCTAACTGTGTCGTTAAAAGTCTCGGAATGAAAAGCGACTGGGTGACCACACTGGGTTATCACTGCACCCAAGGCATAGTCCGATGCATCTGTCTCAATCTCAAAGGGTTGATGCAAATCAGGTAACACAAGTACTGGTGTAGTGCAAAGCTTGTGTTTGAGTTTTTCAAACGCTGCTTGTTGTGTTGTTGTCCACTGGAAGACAGTTTTCCCATTTCCCTTCGTCAACTGTTTCAAAGGCCAGGCTATGTGACTAAATCCGAGTATGAATCGTCGATAGAAATTTTCCAAACCAAGAAAACTTCTTAGTTCCTGAATGCTTCTAGGAATGGGCCAATCTTTGAGGATCTGTAATTTTTCCGGATCGACGTGAATGCCTATAGATTCTATTACATACCCCAAATATTTGATGTTGGTCATCGCAAAAGAGCACTTGTCCATGTTCAAATAGAGTCGGTGTTGCTGGAGAGTGTCGAGGACTTGTCGAAGATGTCCGACATGTTCTTCCCATGATCAACTGAAAATCAATATATCGTCGATATAGACAATAACCCATTTTTCGATGAAAGGTCGAAGAAGGTTATCCATATGTCGCATGAAGGTCGCAGGTGCATTGGTAAAGCTGAAAGGCATGAATAACCATTCAAACAATCCTTCCTTGGTTTTGAAAGTAGTTTTCCACACATCTGAGGGCTCGATTGGAATTTGATGGTATCCTGACTTGAGGTCAAGCTTAGTAAATAATTTAGCACCTTTCAGATAGTCAATGAGCTCGTCTATTCGTGGCAGAGGGTAGCGATTCTTCACCGATATTTTGTTGAGAGCTTTGTAGTCGATGCACATGTGCCAAGTCTCATCTTTCTTTGGAGCTAAGATGATTGGACTTCCACAAGGAGAGAAGCTAGGGAGAATATGACCTTTGTTGATTAATTCTTGGATCTTTCTGCAAATCTCTTCATTTTTTAGAATGGATCTTCTGTAAACAGATGCGTTAGGAAAAGAAGAACCAGGAACAAGTTTAATAGAGTGTTTTACCTAACAATGTTGAGGTACTCCGTCTAGAGCTTGAAAGAGGTTCTGGTACTCATTGAGAATATGATCGACTTGTTGCTTCTGTGGAGAGCTGCATTGGTCAGTGAATTGACTCGTCATTATAGTATTCTTATAATGTTGCGTCTTGATCATGATTAATGTGAACTTCTGAACATGATTGATGAGCTTCTTTGTCTATTTGGAAGATATCAGTGCAACCGTCAATGTAGGTTGACGCTCTAGTATGCTAAACCGTCGATTTTGGATTCGTACAATCACCTTCTGAGGTCGTGACTGATAACTTCCATGTCTATCCCAAAGGTAAGGTTTCCCAAATAGGGCGTCGACTACGGAGATTGGTGCCATGTCCCAGAGTACTTCATCTTCAAAAGGCTTTATGAAGTAGGAAATCTTGCATTGTTGAGTGATCCGAAGTTATTTTCCATCCTTCATCCAACTGATGTTGTAAGGATGAGGATGTGGAGTGGTAACAAGACCTAGTTTATTTATGATATCTTCATAAACGAAGTTCTTCTGGATGCCATTGTCCACAATCAGATGTAATGGGTTGCTCTAGACCCATATCCGTGTATGGAACATGCGTTCTCGTTCCTCCTCGTCGATGAAAGTCGAGGTTGTTGGAGTGGTCGAGGTCAAAAGGGTCGTCGCGTCTGGATTAGATTCTTCCACCATCTTGTTGAACGCGTTGGAGGTCAACACTTTCGTCAAAAATGTATTCTGAGCTTTGCATTCAGACGTATCATGCCAAGATGAGTGGTGGTAATCACACCATTTTCCAGTCGGCGGTTGTTTGCTACGTTCCCTCTTGTGAAAAGGATTTTTTCCATGATCTGGCTTTGGCGATGTCGGTTGAGAATATTTCGACTTTTCAAAGTCGGATGGTGCCTTCTTGTCTGGTGGTCGTCCTGATGTCAGCTTTGTCGTGAAATGTGCTTTTCCTTTCTTCTTGGTTTCCAGTTTGCAGGTGTAGTGGAAAGCATCCGCAATTGTATTGACAGTCAGAAATTCCATCTCTTATTGAATGTACTGGGATAATCCGCTAATGTACTTTAGAACAATCAATTTCTCTTCTTCTTGGACGCCAAGTCTATCCATGAGTCAGCAGAACCCATTGGTGTAACTCTGTACTGATTGGTCTTTCCATTGCCTTAGCTGTTGCCACTTCTTATACTGTCGCTCGAGGTATTTGGGAGGGTAAAATTCCTTCTAGATGTGTTCGACGACTTTATCCCATGTGTCAATGGGGTTTCCGCTTTTCTCCATCTTTATCGAGAGGTTCTCCCACGAGCAGTGCACAAATGTTGACATCTTTAAGGATGCAATGGTGACTTTTTCAGCTTTGGAGTGTTGATTTACAGTGTAATAGGATTCCAATTGTTGCACCCAATTGTCGACGGATTCCACATCAATCTTACCTTCAAGATTCGGTATGTCCAAATACATTTGCACTTTGAAGGGGTTGATTTTATTGGACTGAGATCGTGTCGAAAATCCTCTGGATGTCGAAGTAACTTGCATGAGAATTTTGTTGAACTGGGAGAGCATTTAAGTCCATTGTCGAGCCAGAGCTTGGTCAATAAGCTTTGTTGTTTTGTCGGTTGCATGTCTATCATCTGTTTCTTCTGTCATTTCTGGAGGTAGCGTTTGCTTGGATTGTTGTGATTGCAAGCGAGTTTGAACTGGCATAAGTCAAGTAACTTCGAGAGAAGTGTATACGCAGAACTTAAGCATGAACAAAACTGAGAGATCTGATACCAATGAAATGGGTCGTTTCCAGGAAGCATGAGGGGGACAATAGTTCAACTGAATGAGTCGGCTTTGTTATGGCAGAAACTTAAGAAACAAAATGAGCAAAAGCAGGATTACACTACACTGATAAACACAATATGCAGGAATGCGAACTGTTCTTCTCTATTAGATGTAAAACAGGTAGGTTGATGTATGTTACAATATTATATATGCTTATATAGAATTCTGAGACGCTTGGGTTCCTTCCCATTACGTTTAGTTTCAAAGAAGAAGTTAGAACGGTTCAACATTTCAACCATTACAGTCGACTGGAAGACAGAGAGACAGTCTATCGTAGTTCTACAGTCGTTGGTCACATGTCGACGCTGCTTGTCGATGTCGCGAACTGTGAGGTTGTTGAACATGTTGAAGGTGCGGAATGTGTCGAAGTCGAGACTCGTCGGAGTTGTGTCGACATCGATGACTTGTCGCAGTAGGAAGTTAGCATTCGACACAAATGCCAACTATGATGCGAATCACTTGTAACAGAAGGAGCAATGCACCCTTGCATGGTAGAATTTGTATTAAGAAGAAGAATATGAGCGGTATTAGATTCACTCACTAACAGGAGAGCAGGATCGATCAAGGATAAAACTAGATCAACCGCTTGGGTATCACTCTTCAAGGGAAGAGTGGTATCGACTGAGGATGAAACCAGATCGACTACTTGGGTTTCGCCCTTCAAGGGAAGAGAGTGATCAACCGAGGATGAAACTAGATCGACCACTTGATCAACCAACGACAAGTCAAGAGGAAATTTGCTACAACTTGTTGGAGGCTGTGATTGAGAGACAAAAATACCTTCCAATAATTGGGAAGCTTCGTCCATGAGGGGACAAAGGTAAGTACGGTGCATGTCTCTACATAATAAGCACGAAGTCTTGACTTTACTTTTCTGACTCTTAACCAAAGAGTCGTTGGTTGATAAGGTATCATCAGTATGATGTCCAAAGGCTAATGATACAGATCGTTTCGAACCTTGTGACCATATTTATAATACTATGGGAATACCGTGGAAATCCTTAAGAAAATGGGGCCCCTCACAAAACCTACAAGGGAACTTAGTTTTACGAAGATTAAAAATAGATACATCAACACTCCCAGGATGATGATCAGTGGCTGGTGGGTTTCCAACGTGATGGGGATACGTTGGATCTTTGACCTTCTACTTAGTGTTCTTCTTCTTATCCCTCCTTATCTTATTCTTCTTATCCACCTGCTTACTAACGTCACTGTTTTCATCAGGTGAAGAGGAAGAAAGGGAAGCTGACTCAACATTTGACGAAGAAGGTGAAGGATCAACATGAGGTTGATGCTCTTGTGGGGAGGATTGTGATCCGAAACAATCGGTGCACTTGGGATAACCAGATTGGAGAATAACCATACTAGTAATCCTATAGTCAATCCGGGAAGGCTCAATGTGGCCATGAAGGGAGGACCAACACTTCTGTATGAAGGAAATACAAAAGATGTACCCTAAAAATGGGTCTCTTGGTTGGTATTCTCAGAAGAGTTTAACATATCTAAACTCTCTAAGAACCTCTAAATTACCACACAAATCAAACACTACTCAAATCTAAAAGCAACAAGTAGTATTTGAAAGTGACGGATAAATAAACCGGATTCTCACAGGATTGTCAAATTGTCACAACTCATGATATAATGTAGGGTCCAACAGTTATACTCGGTCCAATATTTCAGAGCACTAACCGAGGAGGATTGGGACCGTATAACCTGACTACCGAGCAGTATGTGCATAGTAATCTCCTCGAGTGTTGTTCTTGGTGTATTGCAACAATAAGACGACCAATAGTTTTACTCAAATAGTTCCAGGATGATAAAGGGGTCTCCCGATATATGCAAGGTACGTGGGAGCTCAAATCTATAATAGTGTTGTCTAATGCACAACTGTACGAATAGGGACTTCCTATATACCATCAAGTACGTGAAAGAACCTTTCGATATACCATAAAAGTACATGAAAGGTCGTTCAATATACCAATGAATACGTGGAATAACCACACAGACCTCGGAATGCAGTGCAGGAAAATAACGACAACTCCTACGCTTTAAGACACCGGAACACGTCTCTAACCTATCATTGAAGTTGCTAAATATTTTAAATTAACTAGCGCTTGATTTTATCTTATGCGATTAAGTGGATGCATGAAGTGTAGAGTTGTAAAATAAAAAATAATGCACAACTAAGTTAAATGAAGTGCAAGTCTTTCATTTTTCGATGAATTCCTACTTAAAGAGAGAGTAAGAGGTTCTTTTTCCCAAGTGAACAACCCTATGCAAATGCCATTTTAACTTTTCAAAAATGGTAGAAACAAGCCAATCCACACCAAAGCAAAAATTATTTGGAAACCTTAATATGGGTCAAATATATTGTAGGATACATTATTCATGGCCCAAGTCATTTCGCTTAAAAATGCAAGCAAAAATACTAGTTTTAACTAAAGGGGCCAAACATGGCTCCAAATATCAAGAAGACCCAAAAAGGAAAATATTTTTCTTGAACAAATAATGAGAGAGTAGGTCTTTAATGAAAAGAAGAAAGGTTCTAATCATTGTTTCCAAACAAGAAAGGAAATTTCTAACCCCTAACTATGCAAAAGCTAAAATTAGCTTTCTTTTCTTTTATAAAACTCATATCTTAACCAAAACAAGACTAGATAAAAGCGGAACTATTTTGGGAATTTTCATAATATTTCAAATCTAGGAAAGAAGGCGAAAATAAAGCTCTTTCTTTAAACTAATATGGAAACAAAATATTGTATTCTCTTCAATTGTAGAAAGTAGAAAACATTGTACCAACCCACTCAAAAACCAAGCAACAAAGAACTGAAAGGTCTGGGCAGAAAATCAAACTAAAAATCAATAGGTCGACGTGGGTTGCATGTATACACTAGAGCGTTAGAACCTCAATGACGTAGTTTTCTAAAGAGAAAATAGTGGCAGTGATGCACTCTGTCCAAAGGAATAGCGTATCAGGATGAAAACGAAGCACTGTACATGAAGGTAAAGTGCGTCGAGCGACCCAAAAATTTGAAAAAAGAAATATTTTCAAGCCAATCAACAAACTTCAGTGTGTGAGACGTAAAGGGAATTATACAATGACATATAGACACTGAGATATACTAATTGGATGTGACCTACCAATTGAAAACTAAGCTAGATCTAATAAAAAATAAGGAAAGAAAGAAATATATACAACTTAAATAACCCGTCCCTGGTATGGTCGCCAATTTTATTTATGGACAATCCATCGGTGCAGACACCAATCGATATCCCTAGTCCAAATGGTATAGATCTAGAAAAAATAAAAACAAGAATGAAAACCTTTCCTTTCCCTAGATCTATCAAATTACTTGAATACAAAGATTCCATTCCATACCTTATTTACAAAGGTCGTCCTCGTAGCTTGAAGCTTCTGCAATCCTGCTTGTTGATGAAGAGATTACCTACAAAATATTCAAAAGGACAAAGACAAAATACTACAAGATAACATGATACATCTAAGCAATTGACCAAGGAGAACTACTATAAATGAAATTACACATCATTTATGGGAAAGGAAGACATTGATGTATTAATGAAAATAGAGGAAAGAATTACAACCAATGAAGCCATGGTGTTGAAGATCCTTTCCAATGGAACCTTGCCTCAATTTTCCAATCATGGAAGAATGGATTCCTGGATTAATTTCTCCAGCATTTGGCTGCCCCCATTTCAACCCCTCTATCCCATGAAGAGGAGCTTCATTTATAGGCCAAAGAGATGAGGAAGAGAGGAGAGGATTATGGAGAAGGAGGAGGTAGGATCCTACTAAGCTGGGAGGCGAGTAAGATCCACCCTATATAGAAGAGATAAGCCTCCACGAGGGTCTCCTTCGAAACACTTCTAGAGACTTCTCTTTTTCCCCTCCGTACTCGAATCGACACACTTTGGACACTGGAAATATGCACCAGGGACGTGCTATGTAGTGGAGAAAGGTGTCTCGATAAGGAAATACGCACTCTGCTATAAAGAAGGGTACGTCGGCCTCTCCAATTTTGGTTTTTACAGGGAAAAAAACTCATGACTCATCTTCCAAGGATTTTGTTCAAGTAATTCACGTATCTAGGCAAGGATAAAGTGTACATGGTTCGTAATCATGATGAGTACAAAATTTTGGTGTAACAATATTCATTACTCCTTGACAACTAAAACTTCCTTATTTCAAGCTAGACTAAGGTAAACATAAATTATCTCATAATTGTATTAGTTCCTATGGAATTTTACCCACTTTTAATGACATTTTGAAATATCATTATTTTAATGAAATGGGGAATTATTTATTTGATGAAAATAAATTTTAGGGAAAATTCCTAAAGTGACACTTATAGGGAGTGATAAATCACCTAATAATAAGGGGAAAATATGAAAGTGTTGCCTAGTAAGTGAAAAAATTTAAAATAAGGAATTTAGGAAATATATTTTTTGTAGGAGGCATGGTAAGCCTCCTAGAGCCTATAAATACAATGGGTCTCCATGGATTTGGGGTGTAACCAAAACTATAGTAAAATTTTCCTAGAATGTTGTTGAAATTGATCTACATGGTTAGTTGAATCTAGTTGAGGAACCACCACTGGAACATATTTCTACTATTGAATTCCATTTCAAATCCTAGTTGTAATCCCACATAACTCAAGGGTACCAAAGAAACAAGTTCTCCCTCGGTATGGTAGTTTGGAAACCAATTGGCACAAGACAAGTTGGCATAGACAATCACTCAATTGTTGGAATTGGTTTTCAATTCATATATAATTTATATTTGTTTGTGAATGTTCAAGAATATTTTTATCATTTGGAGTGAAGTATGTGTTGTTAATCCTATGGTTCGTATTTTCAAAATAATGTACTAACATGGTTGTTGGTTGAAAGGCTTATTTTGCTGTGTTTACCTAGGGTGTATTTGGGAAATCTATGTTGGATATACATTCTACCCAATAAATGCATGGGTATGTACATGGAAATGGAATCCAGACATTGGAATAAGTCATGTTAAAGGAATTCCCTTGCTAATGCTCGTTAGAGAAATAGTGATTTTGTGGGTAATGATTCATAAACTTAAGACAATAATGCCATGTATTGAATAGAGGATTATGTGAATATATCTTTAATTTTTGTAGTAGTTTAAGCAATATATTCAAAGTGTTTGAATAAACATATAAATGCACTAGTGAATTTTTACATTGATTTTGGATATCTTAGATCTTAACAAAGTTTCCTATTCCTTTATTTCCATTTTGTCATTCTTTGAAGAATTTTCTATTGGCATACATTTCATCTTTATGTTTTAAAGTTATGAATTTATTTAGAATTTTCAATATCATAACCTGTAGTGCACACAAATGTGATCACCCATGGATGACCATGCCTAGCATTTGGACACGCCATGAACAAACTACAACTATCATGTCTATAGTGCACAATCAAATCCTATAGAATTAAATTTAGCAAAGAAATGTTTGGTTCAATGAATGCTTGATTTTTTTCTAGTTGAAATAATTTTTTTTTGTTAATATAGTGATAAGAGTAAAATTATGCATGAGTTACATATAAATTAAAGAACTTAATGTTGGTTGTTCATTGACCTTAATTAGTTCACATTGATAGTTTCTCCTATTTTGGGTTGTGAGAAAGGTTGGTTGTCACTTGCATATGAAATTGTTGTGAAAGATACTTTAAGTTTAGTTATTTTTGTGGCATATTGTACTCCATGAATAGAGTCATGGTCATGCATTCCAATTTTACAATTTTTCATGGTTGGGTTAAACTCTGTGTATAGAGTTACCAATTGTCCATGGGGATATATCCCTTTATTAATTTAATATATATCAATGATGAACTTGTGAATATTTTTGCCTTCATAAGAAAGCCTTGATATCCTTTTCAAATGCAAGGAAGTTACTTAGGTAATGTATGTTGTGGCAATGAGTTAACCAAGTATTGGAAATTGGTTAAGTGGACTCATTCATGATTATGGATTGTACTTGCATTGAAATTAGTTGTGAAGAATCAATATTATGTTGTTATTGCACCGAGAGAAACAAGGTGCTCTACAGCCCAGTGGGGGGGGGATGTTGTAACATTTGTGATGTAACGTTTGTTACTAACAAAATAATTAAAAAAATTCATGTCGGCTCATAAAATAAAAAAATTATGGAAAGTATTTAAAAAAAATCCATGTTGGTTCATAAAATAAAATATTATGAAAAGTAATTAAAAAATAGATGTTTGTTTATAAAATAAAAACTTAAAACTTAAACCCGGATCTATCAATCAAGAGAGATCAAATTTCTTGAGTTTAAAAAAGAAATACACCTCAAGAAATTGGATCCCTCTTGGTGCTTTATAGATATGGATTTAAGATGGATCTATGCTGGTTGTAAACAAATGTCACTCTCCACTTGAGTTTGTTGATGTAGTTTAGAGAATGGTACATATGGTATTAGTTTGAGTTACAAAGATAAGACCTAATGGGCTTGGATGATTGTTGGCAGTTTGAATGGTGCATGTTGCTTGTTGTAAGATCATTGTGTCAGGGTTAATAATGTTAGAATATATTACCCATCTAGACATTATCCATAAAACAATTTTGTTTTTCCTAGTGCATAGACACCCTAGTTGACTTCCTAGTGCATATTTGTCATCATTGTTATTATCACCTACTATTGATTTGACATAGTTATCCTCATTATCCATTGATGCATGATTTTTGGGACATGTTGAGTCAATTTCCTAAATTTTAGGGGCCTCCTTAAATTTAGGGATCTTGAGCACCTTCCTTGATTTCATCATCGAATACTAGTGATAGTTAACTCACTCATGCACCCTCTTAAGATTCTCTCTCGGCTATTTTGAGCCTCCAAACTCCCTAATGCTCCCTTTTGGTCTACCAACAGTCAGTTAACTGAATAATGCGCCCTCCATGCCACCTACCATCAGCTAACTTCCACCTACCATCAGTTTAACTGGCCATTTCATCATAGTTGCACTGATGCTAATGTCTAGTGATGTGAATATTCCTAAGTAAGCATGCCACATGTGTGGATTCCAAAAGCCTCTTAAGTATCACAAATTTATCTATTGAATATGTATTATAAATGTATACACAATTTTGATTAATAGATGTATGGAAAGTATTCCAATTGAGTTCCAATCTTCTTGTGTCCTTTCACATTTTTTCTTCTCTATTTTCCTGTAGATCTATGAAAAAATTGTGAGGTTATGTTTGTTGTTGGAGACCCACCTGTAAAATAATTTTCACATGGTATCAGAGTGGTATAGCTATCTAGTTCATCTTAGATACTTCCAATGGTGCACCAAAAGAAGCAGAGTTTCCACAGAAGTACTTGGGGAAATAACCTTAATATCCTTGGCTCTGCCAAGGAAATATTCTCAGGTGTGATGCACTCTCGAATGTGCTCAGTGTCAAAGTAGAGATTGAGTGTGATGATACAATTTTTTCTTCCAGATTGTTTTCAGAGTCTTTTTTTGCAGGTTATTGTCTCACCGAGAGCGCATTAGCAAAGCATGGATCATATTCAAGATGTGATCTTGACTCCATTCAACTATTTCGAATGGAAGGACAAAATGGAGGTCCTACTTCGAAGTAAGGGTCTCTACAGAGTCACCATGGCTCTAGAAAATGAACCAAACACTGATGTTGAGAAAGCTAGATGGTTTAACAGATTAGATGAAGCGTATGGTTTTCTTTGTCTCAGCATATCCCAAGATATTATGTTTCATCTTGATGGTTTAACAAACCCAAATAATGTGTGGACCAAGATTTTGTCCCTCTTTCGAAAGCAAGATGAGCTAAGAGGTCATCTATTGGAGAATGAGTTGATCTCATTGAGTCCAAGCAGTTTCAACACTATGCAAGATTTCATCTCAAAGTTCAAATCACTAGTGCTTCATCTCAAGAAATGTGGGATTGAGAAGAAAGAAGAGCAACTCATTCTTTCCATCCTCTCAAAACTAGGTCGTGAGTACTCAGTATTTGTCTCAACATCCTATGCAACCAAGCAAGTAGTTCCAAATTGGAAAATGCCATACTTAAGCACATTCATAGAGTCTCTCACCAAAGAGAAAGACAAGTAGGTTCATATGGGAGCTTTTAAATCCTAAAAGGACCATGCACTTTCAGCTTATGGATCCAATAATTCCAAAGGAAAGAAAAAATTGAAAGATAATAAGTTCCCAAATGATGAGGGTTCCAATTCAACTGATGAAGGTTCCAATTCCAAGAAGAAGAACAAGAAAGGGGGATCCAAGTGATCTTATTGCAGAAAAGGTTTCCATTCTGAGAAATCTTGTATGAAGAATAAATTGGAAATCATGACTCAATTTCTCAAAATGTATAACATTGGTGCTCCCAATTTCCCAAGAAACGCATAACCAGAAAAGCATGTTGCTCACCCAGAACATTGTCTTGGTGCTACTCGTGAAGGTAATCATTTTTATGCTTTGAGTGCTCAAGTAAAACCACTTTCTTATGATTCTTATATTTCTGATTTATATGCACATTCTAATATATCAGAATCATAAATCTCCATCCCTTCCTTGGAATAATCTCCAGTCAGTCCATCGGAACCACATCTCAATCCTTGTGTTTTTTCACATGTTTCTGACTTGCCTTCCGAAATATTTTTTCAAGACCATTCAAATCATTCCTATAAGATATCTGAATATGATTCAGAATTTTATAAGAGTTTTTTATGGCCCACACATTCATCCTTTCCACCATTAGATTCCGAAAAGACTCCTCGACCCCCAAGTTCGCCAATTGAAAAACCCATGGTTTCTGAAACTATGTCACTTGTTTCAATTGAATTATAGTCTTTAATGTATTTTAGTGGTTGGGATGCCATCACATTGGTGTTGATGTATATGTAACTTCGGAAAGTATTTCATCTATATATTTCATATATATTAATTGTACCCTTATAAGAGATGTGTTATTCCTCTATAAGGAAGTGTCATCATTTGTATTGACAAGTGTCGCAACTGTGTGTACTTGGTGACGGGTTATTAGACCATCATGTGTGGGGTCGGCCCTGAAATATATTTTATATTGTGGATGTACCTAGCTAGACAAGTTGGCCCCATAGTGTAACTGGGCAAACAGACTAGTATAAATAGAGATAGGGAGATCTCTATTTTCATCATTCGAAAACTCACACTTCTCTCACTCAGAAAGTGGCGCACTAGTGAGGAGGAGGATAATCTGCTACTAGGAGACTATCTCAGTGTATTTTGGTTGTACTTTGGTTGAGCCATTGCTCTCTCTATCTCTGAGGAATTTGTGGGGTTTTTCACCTTAGGGTTTTCCCCATGGAAACTCTGTGTCTCTTGTCTCTCATGCTTTTGATTCTTGTGATGCTTGTCATGCTTATTGTGATTGTTATGCATTGATATACTGTATATGTTATTCTCTCAATGAAGATCCTAGAGTATTGTGAATTAATTCTCAAAATTTAACATGGTATCAGAGCTAACTTGAGAAGAAGACATTTTGCAGTGACAGAAACTTGAGTTTCTTGTTTATTGGGTTTCTCTCCACCGATTTTGAAAAAGCAGTATAGTAGATTGACTCTACTCATCAAGGAGAATCTATCTGTTCAATCAGAATTCAATTCTGAGCATTTTCAGATTTGGCCCTAAAAATTAGGGTTTCCTCAAAAATAGGAATTTCTGAAATCTGAAGACATGGCTGGAAGCTCCTTGCAAAAATTGAAGTTTAGAGCTTTGGATCGAGATTTTTGGTTGGGTAGATCTCCGGGAAACTCATACCCTAATTCAGGGTTCTCCCAAGTGAACCCGGGAGGACAAAAAGGAAAATATGAAAGGTAAAGCTTTGATGATCTCAAATTCTGAATACACCAGGATGATCAGCTCATCAAGGCACATCTTTCTATCCTTTCAGAAAGTTGAAATTCACATTTTGAATTTTTAGGGTTTTTTCGACAAACCCTAATCTGGGACCAGATCCAGTTTTCAGCATTTCAAGTGGTAAGACCTAAATCTTTTCTATTTCCATTTGAAGTGCTCTTTAAGATGTCTCACCACACCAAGATTGAGGATAAGCTTGAAGGGGATGATAACTTCTGAGCTTGGAAGTATAGGATTGGGTTAATCCTGGAAGAGAATGAGTTGGACTCATATATAAAAGAAGACATACTTATCCCAGAGGATGAAGAGGCTAAGGTATTGCATAAGAAGAACTTGGTCAAGGCAAAGAGAATCATTTCTGATTCTATTAAAGACCATCTCATACCCCATGTGTCTTCTCTAAAGACACCCAAGGCTATGTTTGACTCTTTGACCAAGCTATTTGAAGGGAAGAACATAAATCGGAAGATGACTCTGTAGAATCAATTGAAAGGGGTCAAGATGTTGAATGGAGAAACCATTCAATCTTACTTCTACAAGGTCTCTCAGATCAAGGAACAACTTGAAGCTGTGGATGAAGTAGTGGATAATGGTGAAGTTGTTATGACCACTCTGAATGGCCTTCCTAGGTCATGGGACTCCTTTATCCAAGGAATCTGTGCAAGAAAGAAATTGATCTCTTTCAGTAAACTATGGGAGGAATGCTCTCAAGAAGAAGCTAGGCTTGTAGCTCGTGAAGAAAAGATGGGAGGTGAAGATCTGTCGCATCTCACACCAAAAGAAGCAAGCTCAAGAAGGAGCACTCTCACTTCAAGAGATCCTATCAAAACCAACAAAAGAATAAGAAGGATGTAAGATGTTTCTCATGCAATCAAAAGGGTCACTTTGCTTCAGAATGTCCCAAGAACAAAAGGGATAACATCAACTCCCGCAAGAAGAAGAAGGGCAACAAAAGAAAGTTCCATGCTCATGCTGCCGAAGATGATGAAACTCCAAAGAAGAAGGCTAGGGATGAAAGTGATGATGACTCATCAAGTGAAGAAGAGAATGTTCTAATCTCTGCTCTCACAAGTACTATCTCCCATGGTTGTAATGATTGGTTAATTGACAGTGGTGCTTCCAAACACATGACTGGGTTTAAGGAATCTTTTGTAAACCTATCTGAACATGAATCACCCCATAAGGTAAAGCTTGGGAATGATTATCAATACCCAATCAAAGGAAGTGGTGAAGCCTCCTACAACCTAGATTCTAGAAAATCTTTGAAGATGAAAGAATTCCTTTATGTACCTAGGCTCAAGAAGAACTTACTCTCTCTGCATTGGATGCAAAAGGTATGAGGGTTGCATTTGTGGATGGCCAAGTCCTAATGTGGCAAAAGGTAAAGACCATAGATGATGCATTAGTGATTGGAGAGCAAGAGGGAGTTTTGTATAAATTGAAGGGGCAATCTCAACATGCCATGGTGCATGAATCCATGGAGCCAAGTGAACTTTTGCATAGAATACTTGCTCATATGCACTATAGGGCACTTCCAATTGCAAGCAAGGCTGTAGATGGTCTTCCTGAAATCAAGACCAAACATGAAGGTGTTTTCAAAGGATGTGCAAAAGGTAAGAACATTAAGAAGGATTTCCCAAGCAGTGAAAGCAAGGCAAAGGATATCCTAGAAATCATCCACTCAGATGTTTGTGGTCCTATGTCATCCAGTTCTCTAAGTGGGTATGTTTACTATGTCTCATTTATTGATTACTTCTACAGGAAGACTTGGGTATACTTCTTGAAGAACAAAGATGAGGTGTTTGATAATTTCAAGGAATTCAAAACCTTGATGGAGAATCAAACTGACAAGAAAATCAAAACATTCAGATCCGACAATGGTGGAGAATTCACCTCGGGTGACTTCAAGAAGCTTTGCAGTGATTCAGGGATTAAGAGGGATTTGAATGTTCCTTATAATCCTCAATAGAATGGAGTTGCAAAAAGGAAGAACAGAACAATCATGGAATAAGCAAGGGCAGTGCTGCATGACCAGGATCTACCTATGCATCTATGGGCAGAAGTAGCTAGAACAGCTGTATATGTGCAGAACATAACACCCCACAAGATATTGGACAACAAAACACCAGAAGAAGTCTTTTCTGGTAAGAAACCTGAAGTCAGCCATCTCAGAATATTTGGTTGTCCAGTATACACACATGTCCCAAAGGAAAAGAGGACTAAACTAGATCCTTTAGGAAAGAAGGGTATCTTTGTGGGTTACAATGAAAGCTCGAAGGCTTACAGAATATACTTTCCAGGTTTAAAGAAGATTGATGTTAGCAGGGATGTAACATTTGATGAAAACTCAGCATTCATCAAATCAAGGAAGGCACCTATCAAAGTTTATGAAGAACCTAAGGAAACTAGATTTCAAGACACTACCATGACTGAAGCAATTCCAGAAGTTGTTCGTGAGTTTGAAGATCCGCAAGAACCTGTAGATCCACCTTGTGAGGATAACTCTCACAAGAGGAAACCTGCATGGGCTAGAGAGCTCATTCAAGATGCATAAATATTTGGCATTCCAGAAGAAGAACACAGAGCAAAGAAGAGAACCAGATCACATACCAGCTATGTTGCTTTACTCTGTGACATTATGAACAAAGAACCTTCCAGTTATGAAGAAGCAGCGAAAAAGAAAGAATGGAAGGATGCCATGGTCGAGGAATACCAATCAATAATGAAGAATGATGTTTGGGATATTGTCCCAAGACCTAAAGAGAAGTCTGTTGTGACTTCCAAATGGATCTACAAAATCAAGCATGCTACAGATGGCAGTGTAGAGAAATACAAGGCAAGATTCGTAGCTCGTGGCTTCTCTCAGAAAGAGGGAATAGATTATGAAGAAACTTTTGCTCCTGTAGCCAGGTACACTTCCATCAGAATAGTACTTTCCCTAGCTGTAGTGATGAAATGGAAGATACACCAGATGGATGTCAACACTACCTTCTTGAATGGTGTAGTTGAGTAGGAAGTGTATGTGGAGCAGTCACTCGGTTTTGAAACACATGACAAGGAGTCATATGTGTGCAGATTGAAGAAAGCCTTGTATGGCTTGAAGCAAGCCCCCAGAACTTGGTATGGTAGGATTGATAGTTTCCCATCTAGTTTGGGCTTTACCAAGAGTAAAGCGGATTCCAACCTTTACTACAAGGTTGAGGAAGGAAATCCTGTGATTCTACTTCTGTGCATGGATGACTTATTTGTAACAGGAGATAACAGATTGATTGCAGATACTAAGAGGAAGCTTGCTACTGAGTTCAATATGAAAGACTTGGGAATGATGCATTATTTTCTAGGTATGGAGGTGTGGCAGAGTGCAGATGGGATCTTCCTTTATCAAGGGAAGTATATTGTAGATATCCTGAAGAGGTTCGGGATGATGGATTGCAAGGCCATGGCCACACCTATGGCATCGAATCTGAAGCTTCTTTGTGATGCTTCATCTGAGCCGATTGATGTCTCTATGTATCGTCAGATGATTGGGTCCTTGATGTACCTGATGAACACGAGACCAGATATTTTCTTTGTTGTAAACACATTGAGTCAGTTCCTGACAGATCTGAGGAGTGTTTGTCTGGTTGTTGTACAGCATGTTCTAAGGTACCTGAAGGGTACAGTGGATTATGGGCTCAAGTATGAAGCGAATCAAAAGTTTAACCTGCAGGGTTATGTTGATTCAGATTGGGCTGGCAGTGCTGCAGATAGGAAGAGCACATCTGGGTGTTGCTTCAGTATGGGATCAAGTGTGATCTCGTGGTTTAGCAGGAAGCAGTCCTGCGTAGAACTGAGTACATCTGAGGTAGAGTATGTTGCAGTTTGTTCAACTAGTTGTGAGGTAGTATGGCTATGGAAGCTACTGTCTGATTTATTTGTTCTCCCATTGGATGCTACTGGTATTTTCTGTGATAACCAGAGTTGTGTGAAGTTGTCTGAGAACCCATTGTTTCAGGACAAGTCGAAACACATAGAGATCAAATATCACTATATCAGGGATATCGTGTAGAGAGGAGCTGTGAAGCTCCTGTACATTGCTACGGACGAGCAGATTGCAGATGTGATGATGAAGCCACTAGCCAGGGTGAAGTTCGAGTACTTCAGGGAGAGGCTTGGTGTTCTTCAGATTGATGACACTTCGAGGAAGAATTGATGGACACATTTGCAGAAGCCATTCCAAGCATGTTGGAAGGAGGATCCTTCACATGGATTTGGATGTAAGCACTGGATGATGAGCATCAAGACGAGGCTCCAGTTACTGCTCTGGATATGCATCAGGAGGATGTTGGATATGATCAGTTGGATTATTTATATGTATGTACGCATCATGTTGGATGTTGGATATGATCAGTTGGATCATTTATATGTATATGTATGTATGCATCATGTTGGATGTTGGATATGATCAGTTGGATCATTTGTATGTATTTTGTATATGCGTCATGTTGGATGCTTGGACCATGTATCTATATATGTATCAGGTGGATACATTGTATGATCAGGTGGATCATGTATGTTGATATGTATCATGTATTTGTATTTGTATCAGGTGGATACACTATATGATCAGGTGGATCATGTATGATGATATGTATCAGGTAGATACTTTGTATGCATCAGGTAGATGCATTGTATGATCAGGATGATCATGGATGACGAGCTTCAGGATGTTGCTCCAGATGATATGCAGCAGGATGTTGCAGTGATGATGATCAGGATGATCATGTGTACATCAGGATGATGTATGGTGAGTATCAGGTTGATACTCTATGGTTGTGGATCAGGTTGTGCAGATGAGAATATAATTTAGCCCTGGGAGATTTGCAGATGGTCTTGCAAGGTTTTGCCTATGGCATGTAATTTGGCCCTGGGATATCTGGCAAATGCTCTTTCGAGGTTTTTCTCTGGGAGGACATATAATTTTTCCCTGGGAGATCTGCAGATAGTCTTGCAAGGTTTTTCCTAGGGCATATAATTTGGCCCTGGGATATCTGGCAGATGCTCTTGCAAGGTTTTGTCCTATGGCATATAATCTGTCCCTAGGAGATCCGATAGGTTGGGCTGTGTGCCCATAATAAGTCTTGGGATGCTCTTGCAAGGTTTTTCCATGACCACATATAATCTGTCCCTAGGATATTCTATAGGTAGAGCTGTGTGCTCGTAACAGCCTAGGATGCTCTTGCAAGGTTTTGTGGTGACCACATATAATCTGTCCCTGGGAGATCCTATAGGTAGAGTTGTGTGCTCATAACAGCCCGGGATGCTCTTGCAAGGTTTTGTGGTGAGGTCACATATAATATGGCCCTGGGAGATCCTATAGGTAGAGTTGTGTGCTCGTAACAGCCTGGGATGCTCTTGCAAGGTTTTGTGACACACGTAATAAGTCCTGAGGATTCCACAGTATGGCCAGTGATGATGAAGACCTACAGGTGGTGGGCCTACATCCAGTATGAAAAAGGACTGGCTCTGTAGAACTTCCTATGACGAGTAGAGTCAGAGATTGGTTGAGATAGCAGCAGTAGTGATGATGATGATGACGATGATCTCGAGAAGAAGACTTGTCTAGCAGAGCTGTGTCGAGAAATACCTTCCTAGTTAAGAGGGAGTGTTGATGTATATGTAACTTCGGAATGTATTTCATCCATATATTTCATATATATTAATTGTGCCCTTATAAGAGATGTGTTATTCCTCTATAAGGAAGTGTCGTCATGTGTATTGACAAGTGTCGTGTACTTGGTGACGGGTTATTAGACCACCATGTGTGGGGTCAGCCCTGAAATATATTTTATATTTTGGATGCAC
Source organism: Larix kaempferi (assembly GCA_027924585.1). Lineage (NCBI taxonomy): Eukaryota > Viridiplantae > Streptophyta > Pinopsida > Pinales > Pinaceae > Larix > Larix kaempferi. The sequence goes on along the minus strand of BSBM01000001.1, from coordinate 46,012,405 downwards.
CTAGCTAGACAAGTCGGCCCCATAGTGTAACTGGGCAAACATACTAGTATAAATAGAGATCGGGAGATCTCTATTTTCATCATTCGGAAACTCACACTTCTCTCACTCAGAAAGTGGCGCACTAGTGAGGAGGAGGATCATCTGCTACTAGGAGACTATCTCAATGTATTTTGGTTGTACTTTGGTTGAGCCATTACTCTCTCTATCTCTGAGTAAGTTGCGTGGTTTTTCACCTTAGGGTTTTCCCCATGGAAACTCTGTGTCTCTTGTCTCTCATGCTTTTGATTCTTGTGATGCTTGTCATGCTTATTGTGATTGTTATGCATTGATATACTGTATATGTTATTCTCTCAGTGAATATCCTAGAGTATTGTGAATTAATGCTCAAAATTTAACAATTGGCTCTATTTGGACTGATATTCCACATTTTTGGACCTGATATCACCTTTTTTGGTTCGAAGTTCAAGGTTGCACAGTCTAAAGACCCTAAAGGTTCACTCAACAGTCAGTATAATTGTACTGCACAATATGTTATCTATGTGATCCTACTCGCTCATGGAGACACTTCATCATTGATATTTGTTGCTCCATGTGATTCCTATTTTGCTATTTCAGAGCCTCATAAGATCCATTATGAATTTAGGAAGGTGATCAATCAGTTTGAGAAGAAGATACATGGCTACATTGTCCATTATGCAGCTGCACATGTTACTGATCCTCATGAGTTCATTGATGCATTTCGGATAGGAGAGTGCATGGATATATTTTCCATATTTGATTATGTTTTTAGTATTTTATTGTGTATGTGTTCACATCAAGAAGCATTCATTTGATGATCCTCCATCAACAGAATCTGAGTTCAAAGGGGCACCTACACTTATTTTTTGTCTACACTACATTGAGAAATTTGTGCATGATCAAGGCATCTACAACATCTTCACCAAGTCTCTCACCAAGAATCGGTATATTCAACTCATTCAAGTGAAGAAGAATACATTTTGAATACTTTTTTAATTTTTGTTTCATGTGCTTTTTTTAGGGGAGGTTTTGTTCCCACTGGGGTTTCCTTCTTTCCTCGGTTAATAAGGACAATTGAAACTTTTTTTGTAAAGGGTGACCTTTGGTCTTTGTTACCAGGGCCCTAATTTTTTATTTTCCTCACATAAGTCAGGCTTAAGGGAAGGTGTTATAATATATTACCCATCTATACATTATCCATAAAACCTTTTTGTTTTTCCTAGTGCATAGACATCCTAGTTGACTTCCTAGTGCATAGTTTTCATCATTTTTATTATCACTCACTATTGATTTGTCATCTTTAGCCTCATTATCCACTGATGCATGATTTTTGGGACATGTTGATTCAATTTCCTAAATTTTAGGGTCCTCCTTAAATTTAGGGATCCTGAGCACCTTCCTTGATTTCATCACCGAAGACCACTGATAGTTAACTCACTCATGCACCCTTTTAGGGTTCTCTCTCAATTATTTTGAGCCTCCAAACTCCCTAATGCGCCCTTTTGGTCTACCAACAATCGGTTAACTGACTAATGTGCCCTCCATGACACCTACCATCAGCTAATTTCCACCTATCATCGTTTAACTGGCACCTACCATCAGCTAATTTCCACCTACCATCATTTAACTGGCACCTACCATCAGCTAATTTCCACCTACCATCATTTAACTGGCACCTACCATCAGTTTAACTGGCCATTTCATCAGAGTTGCAATAATGCTCATGTCTAGTGATGTGAATCTTCCTAAGTAATCATTCCACATGTGTGGATTCCAATGACCTCCTAAGGATCAGTAATTTCTCTATTGAATATGTATTATAAATGTATACACAATGTTGATTAATAGATGTATGGAAAGTATTGAATTGAGTTCCAATATTCTTGTGTCCTTTCACATTTTTTCTTCTCTATTTTCCTATAGATCTGTGTAGAACTTGTGAGGTTAGTTTTGTTGCTAGACATCCACTTGTGAAAGAATTTTCACAAATACAGTATGGAAAAAAAGAAGGAATGATATATTTCCTTTCCTTTTACCTTCAAAATTATACCAATTTGTTCGAGGGAGGGATTTGCAAAAGAAACAAATGTATTTATTATATTTAATTAATCTTCAACGCGAAGTTGTAGGTGCAAATTGCAACCCATTTTGGGTATGATTTTTTTTTTCATTGGAAAATTACTCCCCAGGAAAATTCTAGGCACTTCTTCTCATTTTCAGGATGGTACCCAGTTTAAAGAGGGTGGCTCCTAAGTTTCAAGCACCTCATCCCAAGAGAGTTGAACATAGTCAAACATGTGACCTCCCCTATATTAGGGAATACATATCACATTTCAACCATGAGCACTTGTGCTAACCATTAGGTGTTTATGTGTGAAATGATTCCATATATGCTTATAATCCATTACCATATCATGTCCATATATTGTTTCATTTATGAAGTGGATCTATTTCGTATGTGCATAAATTGTGATGATGTTTTGTGTTCAAAAGAGAGTACATTATGGGTTGAAAGTAGTGTTAGATAGACCTCATAGTCAATGGGAAATGCATTCCTTAATGCCTTGTGATTTTCTAATATGAATTATGCCTACCCAACAAGGTCCTATTCGAACCTTCTAATGAATGGTTTGTATTAAAAGGTCAAGATAGTTAGGTTAGGTTGTGTTAATTAGATATCTCTTTTACAAATATAAATATGCTTTTTAAGCTTTAAAATAGATTTTAGGGGTATCGCCACCATTGTAATGCCTTAGTGCATCACTAATTCTTTCTTGTCAATGGCTTACAACAAAATTTGCATTCTATTACCTAGTTGTAGACCTCTCAACTATCTTATCATGCAAAATTTGTGACATATGCCTAGTCTGAACACCCAAGAATTGTTGCATGACTATGCTAAAACTTTGTGCCTCCTCGACATCTTTCTCCACTCCTAAATAAAATATCACCTACTGAGGATGTTACCAATCAGTTCATATTGACATGTAGTTGGTTTCTAACAAACAAAAACAAGTCTACGAACTTCCCCATATAATCCCACTCTCATGTGGAGCATGATCATATAATTCTATTGATTCTAGGAAGCCAAATACCCAATGTGCACCAATATCAACATACTATTACACACAAAAATGAGATAGAATAGTTCATTCATGAATTGTTGGAAACATGTGTGGTCCATCCTGCTAGTACCAACCCCAAATCTCTACTCATCACGGTTCTAGAAAAAGGAGGTGCTTCACCCCTATGTCGTAAATTTTACTGATGACAATGACAATGATGCTTATGATGATGATGATGTTCTTGATGATGATGATGATGATTGACGATGATGGTAATGAAGGAAATGATTCTTATGATGACCATGATGTTCATGATGATGATGATGATGGTGATGATGATGACGATGAGGATGATGATGATGATGATGATGATGATGATGATGATGATGATGACGACGACAATTATTATCATGATGATGATGATGATTAGGACGATGGTGATGGTGATGATCGATGTCGTCAACGTCATCATCAATGACATCGTCATTACATTTTAATCAAATTTTATTTTCAAATTTAATCATATTCTTCATTTTAAATTAAAAATTATTTTTCAAATAAAAAAATTACATAAAAAATATTATACATAATAATAATAATAAATAAAAATTAAAAATTAAAAAAAAAACATAAAACAAAATAAACATTTGAACCTTACCTTATATGAAACTTACCAACCCTCTTGTGCACACAAGCGCAACATTTGCATTTTCAACATTTTGCACTTTCCTCACCAAGCCTGGAGCCCGGAGTTGTTGAAAGGAGGTGAAGGAGGATGCAGAGGTTTCAAGGAGGACGTATAGGAGTCACAAGGTAAAGGAGGACGTGAAGGGGTTAAGGAGGGAGTGAAGGGGTCAAGGAGGACGTAGAGGGGTCGTAGAGGTCGTCGAGAGGACATATTGCCTATCAAATTGGTTAGTACCCCGTCGTTAAACCCCATTACTTTGTCAAATTTCTCAAAACGAGCTTATTTCAGTCTAGGAAGAATCGTACTATTGGTGTAAATCATATTTTTCCCTAGGTGGAATCTCCAAAACAATAAACAAACTGATTTGAATCTTGTTTTCCTCTGCAATGAGTTTATCTTCAGTAGTGACAAATGTATTAATTTTTTGAGAGGTCATTGGATATAGGGATGGTCATTTTGTGTTCAATTTGTTGCAAATAATTAGAATAAATCCATCAATCGAGTTATTTCACTATAAAATATAAAAACAAATTGTCTATGTTGAAAGTCTAAATTGCACTGTAGTTTATGGGGGTTGTCTTGCTTAAGGAAAAATGTGACGAAGCTCTTTGAGAAAAATCGAATCATTTTTGGCATAATGTAGCAATAACTCCTAGCTAGTATAAATCTTGTGAGTCAAAAAAACTTGTTGCTTTGATTCCCTATTTTCCCTAGATGTGTCAGTGGATGCCCAACAAACGTTAGTGAACTCCCTAAGATGTGGCAATGTAACCTCCTTTCACTCTATTTCACACAATAAAATCATGTGATAGAGGAGAAATGCACTTTGTCGAGATAAAATTGACCAAATTCAAGTAGAAATGAGGGTTTAATATGTTTTCTTGTGAGTTTGAATAAGTTAGATTAACGATTGATTGTAGTTAGGGTTAACCATGAGTCAAACTTGTCTTGAACACCAAACTCGTATTGATTGAGTCAAACTTGTGTTGAACATAAAAGTCATATTGATGGAGTCAAACTTGGTCAAACTCAATTTTGACTCAAGTCGTTCATCAAAAAAATATTCCTAACCAATCCAAGTCAAGCTCATGATTTGGTGAGTTTGACTCACAATACTCTTAACATTGGTGACAAGGATCATGATGCAAAAGACTTCATAGAATTCATATATATATATATATACTTATTTTTCCATCATGATGTATGCAAGTATTGACATACAACATAAATGCAACTTTAACTATCAGTAAATCCAGTGAATTCGGTGAGTAAATATATATGCATTTTATTTACGCTTATGATTATTTAATGAATGTTTTGTTGATTTTTTTATCGGTTTATGTTGTAGTTAGCTAATTGTGAAATACATGATCTAATGCTATTTGTTCTATTTGTGTGTAGGTATGATGCTATTTATAATTCTAGTGATGTTGTTTTGAATGCCTCGTGTGGCGAGGATTAGCTCATGTAAATGTATGTGTTTTCCAAATATAGTCCATAGTGTTTCCATACCAAGGAAGGGTAGAATCTATTAAACTTGCAACATTTTCTAACAACAACAACAACAACCTTGGTAAATCAATAAGTATCGATCATCTTAAATTTTTTCTTTAGTTGTTCTGTGTTTTTATGCACAACTTGTAAAAAACAAATGAAAAAGTCTTTTAGTCTATATTGTAAAATGGCTTTATCAAAAGAAACATTGTATCCAAAACACTCCACTTGCAACAATGCTAGTATGAATGCCTTGCATGGTGATGATTCCATTATCATGAGAACAATTTGTTGAAACCCAATACCTCAATCATTGGTTGAGTTGATCTCACTTTGCATTGATTGTTCCATTCTAGTGAGAATACTACTGCCCCACCTATTGAACTAGCTACACATCCTAAACAATTCCAAGATTGACAGATGATGCCATCCCCTACCAACCACACATTCTAAAGAATTTCAAGATACACAAAACACCCAACTTTCTACATTATAACATCCACTTAAATTGTCCTAGACACACATCAACTAAAAATTCCACGATTGATGGATGATGTCATCACTAAACAATTCCAAGGCACACATATGTAAGGCTACCAATTCGAGTTGTTTTTCTTTCTTTTTTGCAACATAGAGGAGGAGAGGCTACTCTATTTGATGGTTGTTGCGTCTCTATCTCTTTTTGTTCAAAGCGTTTATCCTATATCGTGGTGTGACATACATGCTGCAGAGCCGCTTTCAGGGAAGCTTGCTCTTGTTCAACAAAATCCGCCAGGTGAACCTCCATTTGTTGGCTGATCAATTGGGGCGCACTTGAGAAAGAAATCATACTCACCTCACGACCAATCAATGATTGGGTTAGTAAGAGGTATCACTCCCTTTCCAATGACCCATTGACATAAGGATCATGGCATAATGGGGATTATATGTTACTATCGGCCAGTTCATTTAAATCAAATTTAAGTATTCGTAGAACAACCATCACCATGGAGAAACCCTAGTATAATTTTGTCTTGGTGAGTATTTATGTGTGCTTCATGAGTAACAAGGTAAATTGAAGCAACATAAGAATCAATCTCTGGAAAATGAAATTGTTTTGAACTTAGTTATGATTCTAGGTTTAGAGAGACTCATGTTTGTAGATTTTTCAAGGGGGGTTCTTCTAAGCATGCGGGATGCCATAGAATATTTCACTCTCATCTCTTTATTTTCTAAATATTGTCATTTAATTCAATTTTTGAAGTCCTTAGATATAAGACATTAAACTCTTAAGTTAGAATCTGCTATTATTTTATTATATGCATGTAATAATTTGTAGTTGTGTATTTGTGTCATAATATGGCATATAATAATACATCTTTATATACAAGGACATTGGTATATAAGTTTGTTTTTCTACTATTGGATTTGATGCTATTAATATTTATATTTAGATGACACTAATATAACAAACACTAATTAATGTCCAAACTTCTTATTTTGAAAAGTTGTACAAAGAGTGATTTTCTTCTTTATTTGGCAAAGTTGTGCAAACTCCTTATTTTATTACATCACCTTTACTTCTTCACGATATAATTCCATCCCTACTGCTAATCCACTTAAAGTGATGCTAGCTTTTCTATGTGTGGTTTACACAAAGTAACAAATCATAGGATTGAGCTCTAGTTGTCAATATTTTATATCGGTAAGCTTTTTATGTAAGTTCAATAAGCTTGCAATCTCTAGTTTTGGTTTTCAATGTTAGTCTTCATGGAAAGAAAGATTGGATTGTGCTATTGACAATTCATGAAGTTTCCTTAACAATTCACCACATACCTTGTGACATCTACATGTAAGAATAATACTTAGTTGAAAAATGTCACATGTAATGGTTACCCTAGTATATTGTATCTTACTATTAATGTTATCATCTCTTTTTCACATTCCATACTATTACAAAAAAACATACTACAAAACACAAAAATCCATCAATGTTCCATGGTGGATTCACTCAATAAACATATAACATATGGGTGTGTTCATGGAACATCAAAAGATACCCATGATTTCATTTTTACCTCCCAAGGATAGTTTTGATGCCCCCTCCCAAACCATCCTTCCAAATGTTGGAAAAACAATGTAAGTTTCCCAAAGTTAAAAAGTAGTTACTTCCAAATCTAGTAGTGTTACGTGGTTAATGGGTTTGTTAGTGGGATAAGGGTACTATGTGGTTAGTTGTTGGATAGGATCAACGTTTAAATGGTATCCTTCACTTGCTTGGAGAAATCCCATTTTTAGTTCGATTCATTCAAGCAACATGAGTTGATAAATGTCCCCACTTCTAGTTTATTTCTCCAAGTGAGCAAAGAATTTCCAAGTAGTATTTGCAGCCCCTAGTGAGATTGATTTCTTATTTGGTTGTTAATTGAAGTAAATTTGGAATGACGGGAAAGGAATCAAGAAGTAAGGATGTGGCGAAAAGGCCAATGGAATTAGTTCCATTGATATTTTTTAACCCATGGTTTGTAGTTTTGCATTATTTGCATGGGAAGGTCAAACAAATGCACCTAGTGTAAAATGATTTTACAAATGGTGTTATATTTCCATAAATGAAGATAGAGGTATACTTAGACCATATTCCTTTGGAAATCTAAAATTCACCAGACCTCCCATGTTAGAGCCATTTATAAATATGACTTATAGGATGTTCAATCGACGTTTGAGTGGTGTTAGTTGAACATTGGTACCTTAACTCAAATGTCAATTTTGCAGAGAATACAGGACATTAGTTCAAAGGATCATCCACATTTTTTTTCAATGCAATTCTAGACGTCTACTTTCATACATTTAGCCGACGTTAAGTCTACTTTTCGAACGTCTATTTTCATATATTCATCTGATGTTACATCTACTTTTCTAATGTCTCTTTCTAGATGCTCAACCAACACTTACTCCGCGAAAGTCTCTTTTTGGATGTTCAGATGATGTTTTGTCTACTTTGCAAACATCTGTTTTTGGATGTTCTGTCTAATTTGTAGACGTCTCTTTTTGGACGTTTGTTGAACATTGGTTGCATAACTTTAGCATTGATTACCTAGCCCAATCTTGGACGTTAGTTCGACATATCATCCACCTTAACTGGATGTTACGATGACATTCGTAACATCTCTTTTCATATTGTTGAACTTTGGTTGTCATTGATGTCAACTAATGTTAAAGAGGATGTCAATTGATTTAGTTTGAGTCATTGATGTCAACTGAAGTCAAGTGGACTCAGTATTCACATGGAAACTTGAATAAGTATGGAAAAGCCACATTGAAGAAGTTTATGTGCAAGCAAAGTAGTGAAGGGTATGGATGCCAGTGTGAAGAAGTGTATCTAGAAGTTGCATATAATATGAAGAAGTGTGTCTAGGGGTACATCATTCATATCCAGTTTGAATAAATACATAAAGCACATGTACTTGAGCTGGTCACAAGTCCAGCAAGTCATAGTCCTTAAAGGCACAAGCTAAAGTGTCCGTTGGGCAGAAATTTGAAGAGTGCACAAGCAAGCCAAAGAGTACATTGGACAAAGTCTAGTGAGCGCAAGTAAGTCCAGAGAAGACTCTAGTATGCGCAAGAAAGTCTCGAGAAGATTCTAGTGTATGCAAGTAAGTCCAGAGAAGACTCTAGTATGCACAAGAAAGTCCAAAGAAGATTCAAGGGTGTGCAATCAAGTCAAGCGGAGTGCACAAGAAACATGGAACAAGAGATGGTTGAACAACTATGCAAGTCCTCAAATCGCATAATTCATCTCCAATCAGAAGAAGCTTTCAGTTGTTGAAGCATGCACAAGTTTCAAGAAGGGTGTCAGCATATGTGAAAATTCCAGAGTCGATGACATAGCAAGTGTGCAAGACTCACAAGTGATGATACCACAAGGTTCAAATTCTCGCCAAGTCAAAGATCGTGTATGCACAAGTTCCACAAAGCATTGAAACATAAAGTGCGCAAGACCCACAAGTGATGGTACAACAAGGGTGAAAGATCCACCAAGTTGAGGACCATGTGTGCGCAGAACCCACAAAGAAAGGACACATTAGCGGCACAGAACATGACGTGTGGCATAAGCACAATCTAGGAAACAAGGAAGAAGGAATGCCACAACCAACTTGTGGACATATAATCCATGTAGGACATGTATAAATGAGGAAGCAAGTTGGAGATTTTAGGTAATCTTGATGGCAAGTATGAAGAGCTTCTAAGTGGAAAATACAAATTTATATTCAGAGCATCAAGGGCTTGAGGAACAGAATAGTATGATCTAGCAAGGAGCTGAGTGCACACAAGTAGAGGAATGATATAGCTGAGGATGCGCAGAATGACGCTATAGATATGCGACGGTTGCGCAAAGACAAAAAGGAAAAATGCATTGGATGCGCAAGTGCGTGAGGATTGAATGACAGTAGCACGGGCAGTGGGCAGTCAGTCACAGATGTTTTAAGAAAGATGCGCAGAGACATAATTAAAGTATATCAGAAGATGCGTAGAATTTCAGTTGATGCACGAAGGTTGAATTGAAGTGTGGGAAGTAGAGAAGTCCATCAGATGCACAACGATAGAACAACAGCAGAATCTAGTATGTGTGTCATGATGAAGATGATCTGAGACAAGTGCATTAAGCTGAAAGGATGAATCATATAATGCACAGTACGTAGCAGATTGTCTGAAACACTATGGCACTTAAACTAAATGGACACGTCTTAGTAAGTGCGTGGTTCCATCTGATACCGGTGCGCAATATCATAACAACAAGATCTCAATTGAATCATGGTATCAATTGGTGAGTGCAGTTGCGCAGTAGCAGAATGACACAGCTAATCAGTGGCGCGGATTGTAGCAGATGAAGTAGCACATGATATACGAAGTGATTCATTAACAGAAGTTAGGTATTGAGTGGAATGAGAAGCCAAGTGATGTATGCAGGGAAGTGACAACAATATGACAGCATGTTGAAATTTCAGTAAGGAAACATCTTATTTTGTATATCTGGGCGGCAGGACGAGGCAAGGAACAGGGGGTCATAGCATCCTTCCAGTTGGTGTTGGAGAACACAGGGAGTTGGTTATTCCTTCAGGTTGGTGCCTATAATACTTAGGGTTCGGTGCTTCCTTCTAGTTTGTGTTTGTAAACACAGAAATTCGTTGCTTCCTTGAATGTAATATTTTCATTACAAAAGAGCAATATGTGGATTTCTCCCGTTTGGGTTTCCACGTCAAAATCCTGTGTGTTATGTGTTATTTGTCTTAAGACATATATGGATGAATGTTTTATTGGATGCATAATTAAATATCAATATTAAGTTCAAACTAATATGTTAAAGAAGTTAAAAACTGTTGATAACTACGCTAATACCGATTCACCCCCCCTCTCAGTATTAAATCGATTCCAACACAGACAATTAATTAATGCTACTAAACGTCGCTTTGCAGACATTTGGTCAACGATGTGTAGAATATATTGATTAGAAGGAAAAATTTCTTTGACATTGCTTGAGTGACAGTAGGAGACATCTCTTAAGTGACGTTCTTCCAATGGTGTTTGACCGATGTCTAGCATTACCCCTCTTCAACGCAAAAAACCATCGAACAGACGTTGAACATCAAAACCCCATTTTTATAGTGAATGGATACAACCGTTTTGGACCCGCCCCTGCAAGTATAAAAGGAAGTGGAAGGTAAGTGGAAGAGAGAGATGCAAGCCAGAAATGTGAACAATTAGAAGAGAAGTAGAGCAACAAAAGACAAAGATAGTCAGGTCTGTAGTAGAGGATAATGTATTTGGGTTTTGGGTAGTTGGGTTTTGCTTACATGTTTTACATATGATGTGATGTGTAATTCTATAGTGATTATAAGTCCATAGATCCATGATGTAATGACATTTATTTGTTGTAATGAAGAAGTATTTTTGGGCCCCTAAATTTTTTGTGTTCAAATTTTTCATCTTTCATGTGCGTAATCTTTACTTGCTATAAGTAATATATATGTTAATGTTGTGATGTTCTAAGATAAATAATGTTATGATATCTTAGGATGAATATTGTTGCAATATGAATGATAAGAAATTTCACAACCGTATCCTTATAATTAACTAATCCCCATCTTGTGTCAATCTTGGCTATGCTTCTGGTGATTCCTTCTCCTTCGGGGGGATTGAAAATGCTAGCACACTAGACTACAACAGTCCCTTTGTTGGCCCATGCGCAAGAACCCAGTCTCAACTTTGCGCCAAGAAATAGTTTTGTTGTCGGGACCTAATTTTTAACGAGACGTTGTTAACTCTATGTATACCTATTTGACGAAGAGTCAGACTCATATATGGTGAGATAATAAGCTTGAAAAATTCACGACACATGAAGCTGAATTATGAGGGTGGGAAGTATCCAAGTATAGACAATATCTTTTCTATGGAGTACCACCACTAGATCAATACAAACTTTTGTGGATTGAACTTCCAATAACCCTAGAAAAATGGTTATGTAGACTTCCAGAAGCATCTGAATATCGCAATCGACAAAGGACTATCTAGTGGACCCAAAAAGACTTGATTAAGTTGAATCACCTAGATTCACCGCTGACCAAAGCTATTGATTTCTGGGTAGAAATCATCCTCACTAGTTATGCTCTGGTTTGTAGCTCAAAATAATCAATCAATGTCTAAAGTTGAAGACGAACTCAAAAGAAGACCTAGTGGCATACAGTTGAAAGAATTTTTGTTGTGTATTAAGACCTAGATGGTTGAATTATGGTTTCTATCTCTAGATTGGAATAGAATGGAGGAGTAAAACCCTCGCACCCAAGGGAAAATTCAAGGTGATGCTATTATGTTGCAGAAGGTATAAATACCGTCAATGGAGGGGGTTAATAGTAAAGAAGCCAGGGTTGAAAGTTCATAAAGAAGGGTGGAAATATTTGAACAATGGTAGAAAGTGCAAATGAGAAAGGCATTATAAAGAAGTGTGGAAATGGGAAAAAAACAGAATAGGGAAAAGAGTGAATAAAACCAAAGAGAGCTATGCCAGATGAAGAAGAGAGAGAAACTTACTAGCTCCGGGGTAAGGGAAAGAGGGATAGACATTCCATACCCAATAAGAGGAAGCTGGGGAGAATTCCCAAGTGGAATGAAGGACTACAAAATTCAGTCACCAAGTAGTGGAACATCGGATTAGTCACTAGAACCATCCCTGGACAAATTTGCAGAATATCAAGAACTATCAGGACTTGCAGAAAATTAAAGTACCCCAAAAAGTGAACCCCCCATTGTAGTGAAAGTAGACACCAGAAGAAACGGAAATAAAACTCCTTTGACATACCCCTAAGTGCACTTGCAAAATATTATAACAAACTCTCAAAATTTTGTTTTACAATTACCTTGGCATAGTCAGATGAATAGTAATACCAATAGTTCACAAATCAATTCATTAGCAGGAGGAAGTATTAGTAGTTCTCAACAAAATAGTAGTAACATTTTACCGCAACCAGGACCCCAAGGATTTATATTGGTAGGATCCCCAATTGTGACAATGGTTGCAGTACCAGAACGATCACCCCTTAAATGTCCAAAATTTTGGGGAAAGGAGGAGAAGATGATGCAGCACAAGATTGGTTCCTATGTGAAGCGATATGGAATGCTTAAGCAAACCCAACGGTATCCAAATTGGTTGAAATTCAGGCATATTTAAGAGGAAGGGCCTTACAATGGTACATAAAGTTGTTTGAAACACGAGGACATCCAACTCCCACTTTAGCAGAGATAAATAAATTGTTCTTGGATGAATTCTCACAACCCAAGTCTGAGCAGCAAGGTGTTTCGAAATTAAGGGAAATCTAATAGATCCATGGAGAATATGCCTCGAATATGTGCAATGTTTTAGGGATTACTGACAAAAATAACATTTCTCAACCCACCATAAGGAGTTGTTTGTTTAAGATCTATTTCCATTAACAAGGATACCTTTCTCGTAGTGAGTGATAGACTTGCTTAGAACGTTATTAGAACAAGAAATGAATTAGATTGAGTCCATGGCTAACTATCTGAACACCACTATATTAGGATCTTCATGATAGTTAGGAAAATTGACACAAGTGCATAATATATTGGTGGAAATAACTGAAAGAATTCAAGGCATGAATATACCAAAATCATCTCGAACGCAGGTATGGTGTACCGGTTGCATGACAAAAGCACATCATGCTTCAGAATACCCGGGATGAGAGGTGGAAAAACTCGTCGGGTGGGGCGTTTAATAGAGGACCATTTAATGTAGAGTCGAGTGCAACAGTTGCATAGGTTGTCGCAACAAACCCATTCCACTCCACAGGATAACCAACATATCTAGAACTACAAAGTGTTGCTCCCAACAACTATTGCGATATTTGTAAAGCATGTGTTCATCTACCCCATCTCTTCCCAGTTTTACAAAAATACTCCTCGGTCCCAAATATAGTATACTGCAAATTTTGCAGATCCACTATACATAGCATCGAGAATTGCAGGGACTTGGACACTTTGACAGAGAGGCTAGATTGCTCTATATATTGGGTATAAAATCAACCCCTGGGAATAGGGGAGGACGCAGGAGAGGATATGGCGTTGGATGAGGAATTAGTCACACAGGACCCATCCTTTGTTACAACTGCAATGAGATTGCCCATCTTTCCACAACTTCCCTTTTCCAAAAATACCATGGTATGCATGCAATCACACAAACACCCACACTATCGAGGAAAGCCCTGAATTGATCACAAAATGGGAAGACCATGCAAGGATACCAGACAGCTTTATTAACTACAAACCATGAGAATAGTGAAGTGCAACAAGCTTTGTTGTTATTCAGGAAGGTGCAAGAGATGGATCAGATCAATGACGACCAAAATCCCTAGTAATCAAGAAGGCAACACCAAGGAAAACTAAGTATATCCCAGTCCAACAAAAAGAGATCTACCAAGATCCCACGAACATGTTTGGTCGAATACCAACCCCACTATCTTGATATGAAGCAGGACCATCTCACATATATAAAAATAATAACATAAGTACTGATGAGGGAGAATCAGGTAATGAGAAAACAAGGGACTATATTTCATTATGGTTCCACTTACTAAAAGATATTCTAGAGGATTAGAATGCCAATCAGAAGCTTTGTGGATCACTTTGAAACCTACACAATGTTGTGTAAATTGATGGTGAGATATGTGCCCCACTACTAGAAATAAACTTGTAGTTGGTGTGACAAAGAAAAAGGAAGAGGACTGGTTGGTTGTTCCATATGGATGCACAGGTACATGGCTATGATATTCAGAAGGTGATGCTAGAATTGGGTTTCGATGTAAACATCCTTCCATAGAAGTCATGGGAAGTAATGGGATATCCCATTCAGTTGAGGATGGAAAATCAATATCGTGTTTTCCCCATTGACCAACTAGAGAATGTTGAAGTTGATTAGGTAGGTGTCAAGGCCACTACAAATTTTGAAGTAATACAAGTCATGGGTGGAACGGATCCCTAGAAAACCTTACTAGGAATCAAATGAGTTATGAAAAACTATGGGATAATTGATTTGAAAAATATAATGATGACTTATGAGGCTGATGGAATGAAGGTAACACAACCTCTAGATCCAAACCAAGGTCCATTATACATAGATCCAATCTGTGAAAATATGGAACAAGACGTCATGGAAAACATATATTTTCGACAGTGGCGAAAAGGGAATATTATGTAAACCCAACATTAGAAGACTCAGTAATCTAGCGGAGCATTCATTCCTTTGATAGTGATTCCAAGGAGGCTTGGGAAAACTAGAAAAATGGGAGACATGAGATTTCATCTAGACAATGCGCAATGGTGAAATAAATTAACTATATTGGAGTGGAAGTGCATGAGTCGCTAAGGACAAAACCAATATGCTAGACCACTTCCTTATCCAAATGGAATTAGTCACGAAGGAATACTGCATGGATGTTCTAGATACATAACTCAGAGGGACTCTCGCAAGATGGTGTCCAACACACAAATATGGCATGCCACATTGGGACACCACTCAGCTAGCACTAATGATATTATTCAATCCATCCAAGTATTCCAATATGGTGAAAGAAATTTACATGGGAGAGACCAATCCCTATGAGAACATTAACCCGTGTAAGCACTAGTTCAAATGGCCTATACCAAGAGTTTTGGGTTCATCAATTCTTTCACGAGCTCGGACCTATCCCGAAATATTTGTACCTACACAAAGAGACAAGGTGACAGACCGGATGGCTAAAAACAATGCGCGCAAAATTTTGTCAACACTTTTCTTTTTCAAAAACCAATGATACGATGATGGAAGCATTGTCAATCATTAATGAGGAATTATTCACAGACAAGTTGTGGAATGTGGGATGCCCATATGTCTATCTTGCACATCAAGAACTATCAAATCTTAGATTCATGATTCGTGAAGTAATATTCCCTCTTTGTTGCACAAAGGTAGACTAAGAGAACGTCAATCCAAATGAGCTCAAGCATTTATGATACTTAACCTTCAAAGAGTCAGAAGGATCCCAAGAAGTAAGACAGACAAAACCTGAAGAGACTAGATCAATTTATGTGCATCTTCTCAATTTAAAGAAATTCAACATCGGTACTGAATATAAAATGAATATGGAATCCATTGGGGATTACTAGAATGAGAAAATGGTGTTCGAGGTCGCATCACTATTGAACAATTATGATAACCTGTTTCTGCAAAGAATTATAGAACTCAAAGGGATTCACAAATATCTAGGAGAAATAAAGATTGTGTTGAAACCAAACACCAAACCTGTTAAGCATCGACCATATAGACTAAATCCCCAAGTGAAGAAAAAGGTGATAAAGGAGATTGACCACATATTAAGTGTAAGTCTAATTTTTCCATTAGATGAATCATATTAGATCAGTCCTATCATCATCCAGAGTAATAAATATATAGAGGACATCAGGGTATGCATCAACTATCACAACATGAATGTTTCTTGTGTTCACAACCCATTCATAACACCGTTTACTGACGAAGTGCTAGATCAAGTAGCAGGAAATGAGGCATACTATTTCACTGATGGATTCTTGGGCTACCACTAGGTTAGGATTGTTGAAGAATATAATAATAAGACCATATTCACTACAAAATGGGGATCGTTTTCTTATAATGTGATGCCCATGAAAAGTGCACCAATCATTTTCTTAAGGATAGTGATCGAAACTTTCCATGAATTCCTCCATAAGTTATTATAAGTTTATCTAGATGGATGGATAGTCTACAACCTACTCAAAGATCATGTTTCACTTCTTTGAATTATGTTGGATAATTGCAGAAAAATGGGAATTTATTTGAACTTGTGGAAGTGCATTTTTTTCATTCCTTTGGGAAATTTGTTGGGCCATATTGTTTGCAAATATGGATACTGGTAGACCATGCAGAAATTGCAGCAATAGTGAACTTGTAGGACATCGGTAAAGAAATTGTGATCCACCTTGGGGCATACAAGGTATTACAAAATTTTGATATGCAATTATGCCTCCATCACTCCACCCTTGGAACAGTTCTTGAAGAAAGCGGAAACTTTAAAGTGGAATGATGACTGTGAAAAAGGTTCCAGAACTTTAAAAGAAAAAATGGTAAATGCCTCGGTCCTAGCATTTCCCCAATGGAAAAAGGGATTCCATGTACATGTTGATGCATCAAGGATCACTCTTCGTGCCATATTATCCCATCTAGGAGAAGGTGAGATGGACCATCTAGTTTATTTTTCCAGTATAAATCTATCACAAGTGAAGCAAAACTACACAACAATAGAGCGAGAAGGATTGGCTATGATTTATGCATTGCAGAAGTTCTGCCATTACTTGTTGGGAAGGCACTTTAAATATTTTACTTATCACTCAGCTCTAAAATATTTGGTCAAAAAGCCTATTCTAGAAGGAATAATCTAAATATGTTTACTCTTATTCTAGGAATTCTCCTTTGAAGTAATAGTCAAACCCGGAAATCATAACCATGGCCCTAATCATCTATCACAAATAGAGTCCAAATAAGTTGGTGGGCCTGTTGATGAACAGTTACTAGATGCAACATTTTTTAGGGTAGAATCCATTCTTGATCATATGGAGGAAATTTTGTTGTTCCTTACCATTAGACAGTCCCTAGATGATTATTCTGCAACACAAAAGCATCATTTGGTTGTTAGATCCATGTAATATCGGTTGATCAATGGAAAAATATACAAATTGGGAATTAATGGGATTATCCGCCGATGTGTATTAGATCATGAATGCTAAATCATTTTATGGGATTTCCATGCCAGTGGTGTGGGTGATCATGCTAGCGGGAAATCCACAGGAAGGAAGGTACTCCAAGCAGGACTATCATGGCCTACAATGTGTAAATATTCCAAGGAATACGTCAAGAAATGTGATGTCTATCAACGGGTACGAAGACCATCTCACCAAGACGAAATTTCCCTTCATCCAGTTCGGGCTTTGAAACTATTTGAAAAATGAGATATCGATTTTGTGGGACCTATCAACCCACCAACGAAGCATTCTAAATCCTGCTACATTATCATTGCAACAGACTACTTAACCAGTGTGGATGAAGAAACACCAATTCGTGATTGTTCTATAGAGGAAATAGAAAAATTCATTTATGAAAATATTATTATTCGGTTTAGATGCCCCAGGATTCTTATAGGCGATCAGAGAAAGCACTTTTTTAAAAACACTATTGAAGAGTTGATAAGTGAATTTCTAATTCAGAATCACAAAAGCAATCCATATCACCCTCAGGAAAATGGCATTGTTGAAGCTTTCAGTAAGATTTTGTAGAATGGACTGACCAAAGTATGTTGCACAAATAGGGATGATTGGTATGAGCTTATTCCAGTTGTATTATGGAAATACAAGACTACTAATAAGAAGCTTCACGGGTAGACTCCATTCTAGTTATTTTATGGAAGAGAATCAGTAGTTCCTACAAAATTTGTAGTTACAAGTCTTTATATTGCACACGCAACACACGTGAAAAAGGAGGAATCAGTTGTGGAACATCTTACAGAACTTATGGAACTTCAAGAATATTGATTCCTAGATGACTATCATGCAAGAGTGGAAAAATGGAAACAAAAATCATGTCACGATAGACACATAAAGCATAAACAATTCACCAAATGGGAGAAAGTGCTAATATATGATAGAAAATTCATGCAACATCCAAGAAAGCTCCAGGTGCATTGGTTGGGACCATTTATTGTTGCAAAAATCAAAGATTTCGCTGTCATGACACTTGCACAACTTGATTGTATCCTACATCTAGGATGGATCAATGGCACATGCCTAAAGCCCTATCTTTTCGATCATTAATTCCATAGGAGGACACTCTTTCTATCGAGAGTGAGTTAGTTAGGATTTAGGTTCATTTCCATTCCAATGAATTTTTATATTTTCAATTCTTATTTGTTTCTTTCAGTTCAGTTAGTTGGAAGTAAGTTCAAACCATTGTGTTCGAGGAGGGACCCACATGTCAATCCGCTTATCATGTGTGCCACGTTGTAGCAATACAATTTTCTTATTCGTCAAATCGCAGCACACTCTTAATAAGTCATAGCCTCTCCAGGTCACTTGGTGTCTCATCATTGAAATAATCTGCCATATCAACCCCATAGCACTAATAGACACCTATCAATCCCACCCATGTGATTTCCACGCTCTATCATTCATCATTTCTTATCCCTTACACTTATTATTCTCGTAGCTTGTATCCCGAACTGTTAGAATCACCTTGTGTTCCTATAATCATTGTTATTTCCCCACGTCTCTAGATCCCCGATGCATTATTTCCCTATACAATCCAGGAAACAAAAATTCCATCCTACAATCATTCCACATCTATATATATACACACAATATTTTCGACCAAACCATAACCCTCTAATCCTCAAGTGTTATTCTCATGTCTCACCTTGTCATAGCAATGCAAATAGTCCTGCCAATCGATGTGTTTATCCCACTGCTATTGTATGAGATTCTATCCCTCATCAAGCCTTACCCAATTGTCTCTATGCAAGGCACCTTGTTGACCTCTCCCATACAAGTTCCACAATAGAATAATGTTTCGATAAATAAAGCTCTGCAAGGAATTTTGATCTCTCCATGAAGATCACCAGGAAGCTCGAGATTGGATATTATGTCTCCAACCTGAGATAGTCTTCGGGCCACATCTCACTCCCTCAAGTCCCCTTCTACCACCACTATATACTATGGAATCTTGGGAGATGATAATTTTTAAGACTAAGTTTCCCTGCGAATCTTTGTTTCCCTTCAAACCGATGTTCCATCCCCATTTATTAGTCTCCTTGATGCCATGGCTAACTGGAATTTTTCTTTAAATAATCAGATCTCTTGTTGAAGGAGTACTAGGAAATTTTCCAAGAATAACAAAATTTCCAAAGAATTCATCATCACTGAATATTTTGACGACAAAGCAATAACATATTATCCTTCTTTCTATAGTGTTGCAACCAAGGGTGAGGCAATCTTTCTTCCCAACATGATACCTAGTCACAAATTCTGGTAATTTCCTTTGGAATATCACATATAGAAGTTAAAAGTTGTTTTGTTTAGTACCGGAAGTGGTATGCTAGCGTTGTTCAGTACCATAGTTGGATCCTTCGTGTGAAGATTTAGAAGCAGAGGACTCATAAGGATTATGAGTGCAACAAAGTTGACTCAAGGGCGAGTCAACCCTTGTGGTCGGGGCCTGTTGGATCCTTAATTTTTGGAGAGAACCACAAAAGGTATAAGAATAAAGGATTGAAGAAAGAAGTGTGGGGTAAAGGAGTGGGATTTGTAGAAAATATCCTAATGACCACAACCGTTTTGGACCCGCCCCGCAACTATAAAAGGAAGTGGAAGGTAAGCTAAAGAGAGAGACAAAATTCAGAGATGTGAATGATCAGAAGAGAATTAGAGCAATAGAATATAGAGATAGACAAATATACAGTAGAGGATAATCTATATGGCTTTTGGGTACTTGGGTTTTTGCTTACATGTTTTGCATATGCCGCAACAGGTAATTCCAAAGTAATTGTAAGGCCATAGAGCCACAATGTAATGGCGTTTATCTACTGTAATGAAGAATGTTTTTTTGGCCCCTTAGTTTTTTATGTTAAATTTATCTATCTTTCATGTGCTTACTCTTTATTTTCTATAAGTAATATCTATGTTAATGTTGCAATGTTCTAAGATAAATAATCTTTTGATATCCTATGATTGATATTATTGCGATATGAATGATAATAAATTTCACGACCATATCCTTACAGTTAACCAATCTCTATCCCATGTCGGTCTCGGTTGTGCTTTGGGTGAGACATTCTCCTTTGGGGGATTGAAAATTCCAGCACACTAGACTACATCGGTACCTTTGTTGGCCCATGCGCAAGAACCAAGTCTCAACTTTGCGCCAACACATATCATTGTTATGTTAGAGGAATATCACCACCATTCTGAATTCATATATTCCCTTGTCCCTCAGTGACCCATGTCCCTGAGCACCATTCCCAAAGATGTTGAAGTCATGATCCTTATATGACTTCTACCATATGCACATGGGAAGAACTGAAGTGTTTGGAAGAGGGATATTAAGTGATTCATGAGCAGAGGGACCCATTGGTTGGCTTCGAAAGGTGCCTAAAAAACAGTAAGGTAACTAATTGTAATACTTTGTTTCATTCAATAGGAATTTGCTATATTTCCCTCCCACACATACAAGTGTTATATGTTAAATCTATGATTGTTTGAAATTTTTCCACTCTTGTCAAGAGTATCACTAAGGATAATTAATATTGCATGTATGTTCTTGATTAATATTTTCATTAAATTCATAAGGTTTTTGTGAGGAGGGTATTTGATTCTTCTTCCAGGTCTCAGGTTGTTACAATAAAGCAAGTTGAAGGAGAAAATTAGGAGCAACAAAGATCAAACTTCAAAAAATATTCCTCCTCTTCCTTTATCTCTTTCTCTTTTCTGTTTGTTTTTTGCTTGTCTTGAAGAGTAGCGAAAACATATCTCCTTGGGTCTGACATGCCTGTTCAGGAATACCTAATAGCCGGTTTCTATCATCCTATTATGTTGGTGACCTACCCTAGTCATTAGGAAGTTTTTTTTCACAATTGAATTGGAATCTCCATTGGGGAGAATTTCTCTATAGGGCCTTGGTATCTTGATTCTCCTAGCTATTTTTGGGTGTTTTTCAGTCATGTAGGTCTCTATTATAACCCAACATCCTTTAGTTTTCCAAAAAGTGAAATTTTTCCAATTTTTTACTTGTTTTAAGGAAACCCAGGTATCACACGCTCCCCACAATGGCATTAGGAGTGTGTAATAGGGGTTCCACACACCTTTCCTTAATAAAAGGCACATGGCCCCCCACTTTCTACACTTCACAAAAGCATGGGAGGTAGAGTATAGGGATTTTCTCCTGTTTTTTTCATTTTTGCTCCTGGATATTAGTTGGATTGGGTTTTTAGAGCAGGTTGGGAGTTAGCGTCTTCCATTTGGAGTGTCTTTAGTGGTGTTTGTATGATTGCATTTCTTGGATTGAATTGAATTACAAAATATTTAGGGGTTTTTCCACCTTGTTTCTTCTTTTGTGTGTATTGTTGTAGACTTTTGCGTAAATAAGAGTACAAGTTTGTGTTTGTGCTATTGTTTTTTCCTCCTGTTTAGGTGAAATAGACACTAGTACCTCACCTTCCAAGTAAACTTGTTTGTACCTTTTTTAGTCTAAAAAAACCTATTAGTTGTTTCTTCTCAAATTGCTTGTACAAAAATTGGTGAAAAGATCAGCTTTTGTGTGCTTCTTCTATGCATAGTAAAATGTATCAATGTTCAATTTTCTTTTTGCATTTGTAGGTTTATGTCTTAATGGAATTTTCATGAAAAAATGAATGTTGGATTATTTCATTTGAAATATAACGAAAGAGTATTTTGAAACACATAAGAGGATTGATTGTTTTCAAAAGTTCAAAGAACTTACTTTCTTCTAAATGATAATGGTGCTTTAGATCATTTGAATATATTTAATGGTGTTTGAATTTTATGAATCCTTATTGCTTTTAATTCTTGAATAAGTTCATGATTTTTGAAAGAGAAATTGCACAATAAAAGAACCAGGAATTTTTATTTCTTAGAATCCAATAGTAGCCTGGGTTCTAGGGCTTTGGTAGTACGTTGGCGAATAAATATATCCAAGGCTAGTAAACTGAGACTAGGAAATTCACTACTTGAGTGATCAAATATGGTAGTAACATAATCATTTATTGGTAAATCCCGTCACAT
This sequence comes from Larix kaempferi, assembly GCA_027924585.1. Taxonomy (NCBI): domain Eukaryota; kingdom Viridiplantae; phylum Streptophyta; class Pinopsida; order Pinales; family Pinaceae; genus Larix; species Larix kaempferi. The sequence goes on along the minus strand of BSBM01000001.1, from coordinate 45,989,758 downwards.
AGACGCATCAAGCACAAGGTAAATCTAGGCATGAAATTGGGATATTCCCCCAAGTTTTTTGTTTAGTGTGTTAAGTGAATCTGGGAGATATAAGTTAAGTGGCAATTCCTCAGGGTGAAACCACTTTTCATTGGATTTTCGGGTCTAGGACTTGTATCCTACATTCCCTTCCCATCCATGGACACCTATCCTGTGACTATTCCACTCAACTATTATTTGTGAATTGATATCCTTAGTTGCTTTTCCTAGGTTTTCTCATAGGTGACTGCAAGGGGAAATTCTTATGGTATATGAGGAAGATGCATAACATCCACTAAACTACCTTGGAGGGTACTCATCTCCATGAGAGTGCTTGGCCCTCAGTTGATTGTTGTTCGAGAGTTATCGTAACTACTTATCAAACCTTCTTTGATTGGAATTGGGAATTAATCATCCCAAGATAATCTTTGGAAAGCCCTTGTACAACTCTTCATTGATTGGGACCATGGCTTAATCACCCTATACTTATCATTGGAAGGTTAAGTTTGCTTGTTTTAAATCTTCAAGGAAATTTTAGTGAGTGTGGGTCTAGTAAATCAAGTTGTTAAAACTTCTTCCTTTGTAAGCTAAAATGATCGATCAGCCTATTCGTGGGTCCAGAAGGATTAAAAAACTCTCACCTAAAAAGGTATTTTTTCCTACTAATAGGAAAAGACTAGATCACAGTGATCCACCCCCACAAGGGGTAGAGGAAGAGAACCTACAACATGTCAACTATCCCACAGAAGAGGAAACATGATCTAGATGTAGCGAGTCTGATAGGTTGTCTGAAGAAGGATACCTTAGTGGTTTAGATGGTCATTTTAATAGGTCTGAGAGCGGTTCATCTCCTTCCATTCAAAAGGAATTAGGTCTGATTGACTTTGAAGATCTCACAGTTCCAACATGGGTATTGAATCCACCTTGAAGTCTAGTATTTGTCTATAATCGTGAGTCTAAAAGGCATAATTTCATAGTACATTTTAATCCATTGTTCGAATGGGATAATACTGAGTGGGATGATATGGACAACACGGGAGACATACCTACTACTGAGGGCACTATCCTCCTAGACACCAATAACCCTATAGGAGGGGCTAAACCCAACTGTTTCATCTGAATTGGTGTAATACCCCTAGTTTTGACTTGGAATGTATTTATCCAAAATTATGTAAATGATGTAAATATGCTGGTGTGAATTTCGAGCGCGGAGCTCAAGGCCAAGGCACGACTAGTGAATGGATAGGATTGTATGATGTATATATTTTATTTGGACTTTTTGGTTGGATTTTATGCTAATTTAGAATATATGTAAATATTATGTGCATAAATAATAAAATGGTCCAAGATTGGTTGTGTAAAGAGCACCAAAGGGGTTATTATTCCACCAGAGGGGAAGAGGAAAGGGGGTACATGGGTGACTAAATCCTTGCTTCCAAGAGTCAACCTTAGAACTCACCCAAAATTTTATCATGTGACGAGAATAACCCAATTATCTCCTTTTTTTTACCATTTTCCAATCATTAATGCATGTGTGTGGTTGGTGGGAAAATTCACCTCATGTAGTTATTGAAGCATGGGACTAAATGCACTTTTGTGGCAGTTCTGTCATGACAGAAATCAGTTTGCATCTGTCAGGAGTCCTTTCTTCTATTGTCAGAAGTTGTGTCAGTTATCTTTTCAGCATTTTCTCATATCCTTTGGATTCAACCCTCATTTCTCTCATTCTTTCATGCAGATTTAGGTTATGTAGAGCTCTCCATTGTTGTCCAGGAAATTACGATGTTGTGTTGAACCCATAAATTCGAATTTGGAGACCATGCTGTAGATTTGGAAGTGAAAATTGTTGGTTGTAGGTGAAGAGAGAGGTTGGGCAAGCTAGGAACCCTTACCCGTGGAGTTTTTCTGCTCATAGGTGCTTGAGAAGCCACAAACTGAGTCTATAGGTGGTTCTATAGCAGCCAATATCAGGTTGGACTTCTTCTATGCACACACTGGAAGCACCCAGCAAGATGGATCACCCAAGAGAACCCTGAATCGGTGAAGGGGATGCCTGAGCTAGAAGGTTGTTTTGTGGGGCAGGTATTGTGGAAGCCAAGGTTGTGAGGGCTGAGTGAGACCCCTGTAGAGATTTATATGAGCATTTGGCTAAGCATAGAGAGCAGAATGGGTTGTGGGATTAGAGAGAGAATCATGTAGGTGTTTCCTTCGCCCTGGTGGCCTCATATCCTAGCTTAGGGGTGGCCTCCTAGCAGAAAGAGTATATGTTGGATAGAGTGCCTATGGTTGGGTGGAAAATCGCTCTTACACATCCAGTTGCTTGGATCTCAGTTGAGGGTCAAACACTTTCAAAATTGTGGTGGATGAAGGGGATTACACATGTGTTATGTCCTTGTTGAGTTGTCAATCTATAGGCTCTCCCAAGGCCATTCCCTCAGCCATGGTGTTGAAAGCATTCAACAATAACCTTTTTAGGCTTCATGGAATTATCCTAGCTCTCCAAGCGGAGCTAGGGGAAAAACTATAAATGTGGAGGTATAATTTGTTGATGCTCCATTGAATTATAGCCTCGTATTAGGTCACAATTGGACTTGTGTTATGATGGCAACAATCTGTTCGATTTTTCGAGTAATTAATTTTCCACATGAAGGAAAGATTGTCACAATAGATTAGTTGTCATTTTGTATAAATAAGTCCATTCAATATAAGGGGATAAATGTCCCTTTAGTCGGCCATTGCATGAGATCTTGTGAAAATGTTGGAGTGAGAATGTACCCCCACCCTGATGGGTACTTTCAATCTCCCCCCATCCAACCTAAGAGATAAAACCACCCCTATACATTTGATCTCCTCGATCACCACTAATACTACAGTAAGAGTATGTTACTTCAAAATTTGAATATCTATAGACAGTGCTAGAATCCTCTCAGAGAAACAGATGTGAAAGGGCACCTTTATTTCATTGAAATTGGAAACATTTTATTCCAAGCACATCACAAAATTGAGTTTTTTAGTTATTTTGGAATTCTAGATCCACTATTTAATTCCAAATTTAATGAAATATGTGTTTAACTCTACATCTATGGAAGAGTGTAATTATTATTCCATTCCCATTTGGGATATCAATTATTTACCTTGTCAATACCCCTTAGATATGGTTCTATATTCTAATAAAGCTATTTTGGAAACCATGTCTTTGAAGGAAAGATTGTGGAAGGATATCCACCAATGGGCATCATTTTTTCCTACCACAAATGGTTGAAGGATTAATAAGAACAAAGTTACCAAATGAGGAACTATAGATTGGTATGGGATTCATCTTGTTATGTCCAAAGTATATGCAAAGAAAAAATGGCTAACATCTCCAGGACCATCCCAATCAATATATCCAAATTTGGCTTTAGATCCACCTTTGGTCACTTGGCTTAAGGGCCAAGAGATATGAGAGATCCCCAACACAAACTTGTGATTATAGTTGGTGAGCACCAAGAAGGTATGAAATATATTGGTGAAATCTAGCACCATATGTTGTCTCTCCTAGCACAAAGTTTCCCATCTCGTGTACTAGTCATCACAGTTTTCGACAATGTAGAATTCCTCCTTGATGGCATCGACAAAATCCACCCAAGTGGGTTGTGTCTTGTATATTTAAGACTAATATTTGGCATGCCTCTTGCAGTAACCATACCACCAATATTTGAGATGGGGGAGGGACTTAAGGAGCACAAATGTGATATGTTCATTGTCGGGAAAATTTTGAACAGAGAAGTAACCCTCTAGCAGATTTAATCATTTCTCCAAAGCATCAGCATCATTCTGGCCTTCAAATAAGGCAATGTCAAAGTTAACTTGTACCTTGAATCCAAAACAACTAATCATGGAAGGTGCATCCACCATTGTCATCATTTGTCGAAGGATTTGGGCGATATCATCCATCAACTCATTCCTCTATAACGCGAGGAATTCCTTGAGCAAAATATTAATAGAATCTCTTGTTTCGTCATCTCTCTTCAATTCTCCCTCCATGTGAGGTTGCTTGTGTCGACGAGACTAGTTTTCCTCAAGACCAATGAGTTCAAGACCCAAATCTTGATTTCCAAATCTCGTTGGAGACATGCACTGAGAAACAACAAGTGTAAATTGCTCTAATACTAGTAATCTATTTTATTTGGAGAACGAAATGAAGGAATCAATATAATATGGCAACACACACACACACACCAATATTTTGAAGAAATTAGAGTAGTACATTAAAACCCAAATTATATTAATGAATGGGATGGGAAAACACTATAAATTGTAAAGCAACATACTAGCTCTAGGTGGTGGTAGCTTATCTCTGAAAAGAGATCTGATAGCTATGCTCATTCACAAGAGTTGATTAAAAAGAGACCACAGAGGGCCTTTTTTTCTTAAGCATATAGAGGAAAAAACCATAACATCCAAAAACCTGACCCTGGGAGATGAAGCGCCAAAAGTATTTGCGGGCCCTGAGGTTTATATTTGATATGTCAGCTTCTCGGGGGCACAACTTTTTCATATGATCTTTGTTTAGGAAACTCGTTAGCTCATTGGAAAGAACTAACCAATAATTACAACATTTTATTGAGGCTATGGGTTTCCATGGAAACCCATGGCCCCCTGATTGGCCATAAAAACATATTTTAGGTCCTGAAACAACCATGAAAGTTTGGGACCTAAAAAACCATAAAAATTAACAATAAGATGGAGAACCATTATAATTCGATAGAACAAGTGGGTGGCCACCATTATCCACCTGGATCATTTTGCATGCCCCAACTCCTAATTAGGGTTAGGGTTTTGGACCTTCTAGAATGTTCTTCAAAGTCCAAATGTGACTAGCTCCACATGTGCAAGAATTGAGAGCTAACATGGAATCCACTTAGTACCATTGTGGTCAACTAGGAAGGTCAACTTGCAGGAGACATAAATTATTTATACATACTCTAATTGAAGCAATTATTGCACCATTGGAAATGTCTCAGTGTGTAGAATGTAAAATTTTGGACTGTTTTTTTTTCCAAAAATGAACGTTTAAGTCCTCAAAATGGCCCTAGTATTTTTTACACGGGTTTTTACCCCAAATATGAAAAGTGAGACTTTCCCCTAAAATGGTATTTACAAGCCAATTCATCCAATATTCTAACCTCGAAATCTCCAAATAGATGAAAAATTATATATTGATCCATTTCGGATCAACTATAATCAACAATGTTATTAGTTACTTGACCAATACAAACCCCACCTGAGCTCACAAGTTGACCTATGGGGGAATGAATCACACAACATGTGGAAGAAATATTCAAAGTGTGACAGTTGGTTCCATCCACAAATCCCACATACACAGGATAAATTGATGACATCTACCAATCATGCATGAAGCATGATATGCAAACTAGAAAAATAAAGAATAAAAATAAAGCAGCTAAACTACTTATAAACAACATGTACTAAGCTATCTCTTCATCGTTGTTGAATAGGAAAAATACCTCTTCAAATAGAGCCCATTTCGCTCACACATAACATTTCTCTTGCAATATACTAACTCATATGATCCCTTACTAAGGTCATGGCTTAGGATGTAAGGGTCGTACCACATAGGATTAAATTTACCCACCCCTAGCCTATCCTTATCATGGTCATAGACAAAGACTAAGTCTCCTTTAGAGAAAAAAAATAGGATGGATAGGATTATCGTATTGAACCTTGACACACTTCTACTGAACCTCATTCATTTTTGTCAGATCTTTATGGTGCTCATTGAGTTGTTCCGGGTAAACAAGATGTTTTTCAATAGTCATGTTTGGTAGGATTTTTGTAGCTATATTCAAAGAGGGAATTTCAAATTCAATTGGCAAGACCACCTCCGCTCCATGAACCAGTTGGAAAGGAGTGAAACTAGTTTCATTATTGGCAGAGAGTCGATAGGCCCACAGAGATGGAAAAAGCATTAAATTCCAATTGTTTTTATTTTTATTAATAGTCCTCTAGAGGATGGTTTTCAAAGTTTTATTGGCGACTTCTACTTGTCCATTCACCTAAGGATGGTAAGGTGATGAGTGTTCGTGAAGAAAACCCAACTTGGTTGCTAATTCGGCCATGGTATTATTTAAAAATGAGTGTGGTGAAGAAAAAATATTTGATTTGTGGCTACTAGCTCTGTGGCTAGGGTTTCAACCCTAGTCATTTCCTGAAGACATTGTCTCCATCATATTGGTTTGGGATGTAGTTGCGGGTCTCCCAGTCTTTCCTCTTGAGATCGCAATTGCAAGGGCCATTTGTCTTCATCCTGATTTTTTCATCCCAAAATTGGAGTTCGTGGGGATGGATATCTAGACACATTTCAGGATTCCCTTTCATTTTAAATGGATCATGATTTGGAGTAGGAGGTCCAAGCGTTCAAAGGCCTCTTGTCCTCTCAGCCTCCCCCAAGAAACACATCCAATCTAAAATATTTTTCAAAATCCTTAAAGAAATACTTAAGGTTAACATTGTCTCCCCACCATCTATAATATCATCCATGTTCTTGTCATAAAGAGAATTGATTGGGAAATTTCCAGGCCTCTATACTAGCCCAAAATCAATCGAAACATGGATAGCAGATTGATGGGATCCTCTCCTGCATTCTCAAGTAACCGTAATTACTGTTGGAAAAGGTTTTTTCTCTTTCTGTTCTCACTCAGAGATGATTGTGATATGATCTTTCACTTAGGCATGTATATCATGGGGCCTAGAGGGATGTTTATGTCCCCTTAGAATATAGATTTTAATCCACAAGCTGAAATTAAATATTTTCCTTTCTAGATAAGACTCCTAGACCTTCCTGATATTTTTTGGGACAAAGAGACAATTTCTTCTATTAGCAAAAAACTTGGTCATTTCATTACCAACATAAATCCAAAGGGTGGCATGTACTCTTGCATCTGTATCTGTGTGGAATTAGATCTTGAATAGGGACTTCCAAAAGCAATCCATATCAAATTAGATGGGTGGAGTCACCTTCAAGTGCTATAGTTTGAACATATCTCATTCAACTATAATTTTTGTCACTCATATGGGCATTTTGCTAAAAGTTTCCCAAAGAAATAAGATCAACAACCAAAGAATCTTGATTAGTAGACGGGCCATTCTCAGCAATAGAAAACCTCCACCACCAATGATTATGGATTCAAGGTTATTTCCAGATGTAAAAGAAATTCATTGAATAAAGGACTAGGCACCAAAGAGCCTATCAAATCCAATTCTAATAGATTTGCATCCCCAGAATTTAAATATGACCTGGCACTAAGAGATTATCAAAACAATAATGTTCATAGGGCTCTTGTTCCAAATTTGGAGCCTCAAGGAAGCTCGGACCAAGTGATAGCGGAAGAAGAAGCCCCTTGCCAGGGTATTGTAGAACCGGGTAAAACACAAGAGAAGGAAGGAGATCATTTGATTCATCCTAGGTCTACATTTGGATGAAACTCATCAGATAAAGAATTTATTGAGGAAAATGAACAAGAAGAAAAGTAGTTGAAGAAGACCCATAAGAGACCTAAGATTTGTTCAAGGAGGTGGTGATTTGAAAATGGCTAGCCATGTGTATCCCCCTACCCTCTCATCAAAGAATCCATAGCCAATCTCTTTTGTTGATGCTCTCAAAAAATGATAGCAACCATATCCGCCTCTCACAAGGGAGCGACTGTCACAAATCAAGAACAAGGAAGGAAAGATTTAGATGTACATGCCCAATCAAGGAAGCAATCAAATATTGACTTTCTACTTAGAGGGATATAAACCTAAGTAGGTGTAATATATTTCCATTGTTTATTGTTATGTAATCAATTTGTTAGGATTTATCCTAGCAAATAAGAAAATGCAGGAAAGACTTGCATCAAGAAAAGAGATCAGAACCTCTATCGAAAGGCTGGTTTTGGAAGTTGGTTTTAGTAGAGGAATTTTAGTATTTTTAGCTATTATTCAACTTGTTTGTGCTCTCTCTCTTTATTTCTTGGGGAAACCCGCAACATTTTAATAAACCTTAATTGTTTCAATCAAAAATAAAAAATGAGTGTCATGGTCAGTGACAATACCTTAGGAACTTCGAACCTAGAAATAACATGATTGAATATGAAAATAGTTGTTGTTTCACCATCATTAGAAAAGGTAGGAATGCCTTCAACCCACTTAGTAAATTACTATATGGCCACAATAATGTACTTATGGCATTGTACCAATGGTAGACTACACATCGTAAAATTGAGACCCCACTTGACAAAGGGGTTAACAATTAAAAAAGGGTATAACAAAGCAGGGTGTGCATACTTATTTTTCATATAAATATGGCACATATGACACTTATTGATCACTTCGACACACTCCTTAAGTATAGGTGGCCAAAATTATATAGCATGCAATACATTTTTGGTAGTAGCTAACCCAAATAAGTGACAACCACAAGCTCCACAATAGCAACCATTAAGCACTTTCTTAGCTTCTTTGTGAGTCTAACACCGATGCAAAATGAGGTCAACCCCATGAAAATACAAAGTGTTGTTGATATAGGTATTCATGTGTTGATGATTACGTCAGTGTCTGTCATGATCTAGTGTGAGATAAGCCTTTGGATCTAGATGTACACAAGAACATCTCTATACCAAGGGTTAGTAGAAGCAGTGAGGAAGAAGTGCTCATCGAGTAGGACTCGACTTCAACTTGCTTTTCATGATATATAGATAACTCTAGAATAAGTTCAACGAATGCAAGATACTTTTTCAAATTTCAACTACTTCTCCTCTCTACCTTAATGGTTGTTTCTTTTTGGGGATTGACCGGTTTTAGTTTTTAATTAACAAGTTTTGAATTTTCATAAGACTTAATTTCATGCCCAACTATATAAGGGTCATTTCCTAGCATTTCTCTGTAACTCCAAGCAAACACATTGTGAAATTATTTGAAGAGAGTAGTGTTAACACCCAAAAAGTGCTCACTAGCTCATTTCCCTATTCACATGACCCATTTGTCCACTTTTTCACCATCTGAGCCTCTGAAACCAACAAAAGGTCACCAAAAGACCTGAGTACACCCCTTTTCCCACTAAAAAAGATTATTTTTCCTAAAAAAGCATAAAAAACCCTCAAAAAGGGTCCAAAATTCCCAAAAATTAAAAAGGGAATAAAAATATTAATTTTATTCAAAAAAGGAAAAAGGAGGGAAAAGTACCTAAACCATGTTGGTCAATACCATTTGGTTTCCACAAAACCACAAATGGTATTCCCCACCACCAAAACCTATAAAAAGGTGGTAGGGGCTCCTCATTTCAGATCCATCCATTATCTCATCCTCATGCTGCCGAAATCTCCCTTAAGTATTTTGGCCATTGTAAGCAACCTTGGAGAAGGAGACCTCTTGGAGCTTGGAGCTACTTATCTTGGGAGTTGCTCTACATCAACCTTCACCATTGGAGGTATTACTATTGCAAGCATTAGCTTGCCCCATTTTTAAATACAAATGTATTTTTTCATATTTTCTTGTTCTTGTTTTTAAAATATTTCCATTATTTGCTTATATTCTTGCATAGATCCACGATTAGTTTTGTTTAGATTAGTTAGTTGTTTATTTCTATTTGAAATTGCTGCTACTAGTTAGCAGGTTCCCATAGCACTAAGCTTGGTTGCAAAACCAAGCTAACAGTTTTTGGCGACTCCGCTGGCTTCGAACAATAGATCTCAAATTTTGCTTTCAATTTTAGTTTTTTATTAGTTTTTAGCCTTTAGATCCATAGATCTGCCATCCTAGACAGCAGATCTATTGCTGCTCTAGGTTTTGGCCCCATCTATTGCCATTAACAGCCCGAAATTCTCAATTTTTGGGTTCATTTTTCGGCTTTCGTGCACGGCTTTCGCCTCGCGGTTTTCAGCCTGACAGTCACGCGACTCATCACGACTTTTCGACTTTTTTCCGAGCGGTTCCCCGCGGCTTCGCAGACTATTTGCGCGCTGCACATCGCGGCTTCGTGGTCATTTACCGCGCTACACATCGCGACTGCGCGGCCCTTTTCCGCACGGTTCCCCGCGGCTTCGCGGCCTATTTGCGCGCTGCACATCGCGGCTTCGCAGACATTTTCTGCGCTGCACATCGCGACAGTGCGCCGAAATCCCGCGCGGTCCATCGCGACTGTGCGACAGAAACCCGCGCGGTCCATCGCGGCTTTTCTGTCAAAACCCGCGCTACCTATTTTTTCATTCGGCCATTCCGATTCAAAAAATTATTTTTTACTGTATTTTCTGCCCACATAGCACATTTTTACAGTATTAAATTATGCATATTTTACAGCCATAGAAAAAATTTTACTATTTAAATGCACATCTAGAAGTCTTTTTAAAAAAATTTCAAGAAAGTGAAAGAAAGACTTATTTTGCAGTTTATCTAGGTTAAAAAAATTTCCTGTTTACTTCTTTAAAATCTTGCCCTTAGCAATTTCCTTGAAAAAGAAATCCATTTATTTCTTTAAGAAGTCTATTATTTGCTTTCATGATTCAAAAGATCCTTTGTTTTTTGAGTTGATTGTGCAAAGCATTTAAATTCCATTTATTGAAAAAATCATAAATATTTGTTTTTTATTTTCAAAAGATACTTTGTTTTTTGAAAATTTTCTGTAAAGCATTTACTTCTTTCAAGTTCAAGTTTACAATACCACACGTACACCCACTCGAACACTTAATTGAACTAAGCCTTAAAACTTACCCTAATTTCAACACACTTTTAACCCCACTTGGGGAACACTAAAAGAACTTTGTAGCTAGGTATTATTGAGGGGATAGGTGTTCCAATAACACCCCTCAGTTATTACATCTGAGACATAGAAGTTGTCCATTTAGGGAGCTAAAATCTCTTAGTATTTATTGGCGCGGTCACAACCGGTTTGTGGGAAGGCCTCTCCCCTAGGAGGGTTGAAGTCGCGAGGATGGTTCCGGAAGCCTGAGTGGAATACCGAAATCCATTCAGTAACCGAAGGGCTACCATTCACAGTTCTCAGGATATCCCTGTATTGGGATATTGCGATAAAGGACCAAACGGCAGATTTACCTTTTCTCGACGCGTCATGAACAGAGTATCCTAGTTGCCATTCTTTAGGATTGACTACCCGGTGTCCCTCCCGGTAGGGGGATATCTAGCCGTTGTCTCAACACTCATATTGTCTAACTTGGATTTCATCACCTTGCAGAGAATATCGTTTGTTGATTCACAATACTTTTAGTTAGGTTTTTGCATGATTCAACCCACCTTTGGTCTAGTTACACCTATTTTTTTTTTCTAGAAACTGTTTGCATGTTGGTACTCTGACCATTTGTTGCATCCCTCCACTTATTGTAGCACAGCTGCTAGAATAAGTGCCTTTTTTTAGGTTGATTTTTTGGCCTGAGAGCCTTCATTTTTCACTCCCCTTTTTGCACCCTTGGTTGCATTAGGTTTTTGAGTTTTTTATACATTACCATTTTACACATACAGATTTTTTACACTAAAACTTATTTCTCACCATTGAGAACTTTAGACGCTCTCGTCGTCTTCAGGGCGAACTCCCAGAGTTCAGTCTACTTGGCTCGCCACGTCACCGACGACGAGCATTATCCCTTGACTCGACACATCATCAGTCAACCAGACAGTCATCCGATTCTGACACGCCTCACTTCACATTTGATTTAGAGGCAGAATCTGAAAACCCCACAGAGTTATTCCCAACCAACCTTATGGCTGGAACACCATTTGACCCACTTTTTACCAGCAACATAGGAGAGACATCCGCAGACCCTTCTGCTGCGGTGCCATCCATGGAAACCACCACCCCCTTAGGTATGCCTAATATGGCAGACACTCTACATTTAGGAATGCCCAACACAGGGCCACCCCCTGTTATAGGAATTCCCAACACAGGGCCACCACCTGTTATGGGTGTGCCCAACATAGGGGTCATACCCCCTCTGGTTTCCACAAACCCTATCCCAGGAATCCCTACTCCTATTCCTAACCCAAGTGCAACCCATGTTGTACTTGGAGGTGCTGGCCCATACCAGACCACACCTATTGGAGGGCACATACCTTCCATACCTAGCATACCTTTAGGAGCTACTGGACCCCTACATCATACCAACATGACTAGGCATGTCCCAGTCCCAGTCACTACATCTGCTAGCTTACCATACATGGCGAGTCTGAACTTACCAGACTTAGCCAGACTCACTAATGATCCTATCAGACACGATCCTGCGTGGCCTCACATGCCCACCAAACTCCCCTCTGACATCCCTAAGTTTGAGGGCAAGGCAAGTGAGGACCCCCAGAACCATATCATGTCCTTCCATTTATGGTGTTCCTCCAACTCCATAGTGGACGACTCTGTCCGCCTCCGGCTTTTATAGCGCACCTTCACTGGCTCTGCAGCTAAGTGGTATATCGAGCAGCCCCATGGGACGCATGCCACCTTTACCTCCCTTGCCTCGACCTTCCTGCAGTTTTTCCAGTTACCTGTCCCCTATGATGCGGGAGTCGAGATCCTACTGTCTTGCAGACAGAACACGGCCACCCACATCACTGACCACATTCATGAGTAGCGTCGACGCCGAAGCCTCTGCAAAATCAAGTTAGACGACCGTATCTTCTTAGATTGGTTTCTAAAATCCCTCCTCCATCTCATTGCGAAGGATGTGGCATCCGAAAGACCCTAGTCTAAAGAAGAGGCCATCCTCAAAGCCCAACACTTTGATCTCATTTACGCCCAGTCGGGTTATCTATACACCATCATACCGGACGCCCCACGATGCGACTCTTCACGCGGTGACGCGCCGGGGGCATCTCATGCCGCCGATGGCATTATTGGCCAAATCACACCACAAGCTAAACCTTTCAGCATGGTGAGCACCATGCCTGCCCCAGACCTCTCTAGGGCTACATCCAGTTCCGGAGCGACAACCTCTTACGCTCCAACAAACCAGACATATCACATTCATGGACCCTCTTGTCCACAACATTGCTATGGGAAAGCACCATCAGCATATGTACCTCCTACATACTATAACCAACCTGCTACACAGAACCCCATTCAGTTCCCGCCACAACCGATGCAGTACCCACAGCAAGCTGCACCAGCTAATCCAACACATCCAATAGCTCAAGGGTACCATCAACCCCAACAGGCAATTGGACCACCGCCAGCTCCACCTGCATATTACCCACCGCAACCTGCTCCCACACCTGCGACTCCCCAGAATCCCCCCAATGCTCAAGGGCATGTGTACGCACAACAACATCAGCCCCAATACCAAAATAACCAATGCAACCAGGGTGGACAACCAAACCGTGGAAGAGGACGTAACCGTGGAAACAACCAAAACCATAACCAAGGTCCAAAACCCCCCCATCCTCCGTAAAATAATAACGCGGCGCCTGCTCATCAGAATCCTGATCGGCCACCTAAGCAAGCCAAAAATGCTAATTTACGAACAAACCATCCTTGTTCTATTTGCGGGGTCTATGGCCACTATACCCACGCTTTCCCACATTTGGATCGAGCTCGGCAACTATGGACAGATGACGCCCATCGTCAAGGGCAGGCGGCTCCTCGGCCGCCACCCAACCCTCCACCACCACAACCTCAACCTTTGGTGTTACAAAACCCTTTTCCAACACAAGGAGTGGTGAACACTCAGCCATTAGCTCCCCCACAGGGCAACGTGCCACCACAACAAATCACCTACGCCGCTCCCGATCAACCAATGTTTGATTCAGGTACTCACCACTTGCTGATGATGTCAACTACTGATGTCAACATCCAGACCCGTCGGAACCAGTATGGCCCTACCTCGGAAGCCCCCCCCACCAATAAGGATTCTAACACTCATCCCACTGATCAGAAGTTACGTATACCTTCGCTTCCACTAGATGGCGCCTCTAAAGCACCTCGCTTCCCACTTCGCCGTATCAACAACAACCCCAATGCACGGGCTGCATCAAATTATAACATCGTCGATGATTTAGCTCAGTCTCCCGCAGCCATGTCTTCGTTAGAAGTCTTGAAAAACTGTCCTACGCAGCGTAAGACTTTACTTTTCGCCATTGGGGTGATTGACCCAAATGATTTGAAATTGATGACCTTTGATTTGGACCAGTCCGAACCACGTCTGCCTTCCACCATAGCAGTCCAAGTTTCTGTTTCCATTCGGAATCTTGTCATCCATCGATGTATTATCGATGAGGGTGCATCTACATGCGTCATGTCCACATTCGTTTGGCAGAAGTTGGGATCCCCTACTCTCCAGAAATCCACCACTGCATTGCCGGCCTACAACGGCCAGTCAGCTCATCCCCAAGGTCTACTTCCCAATGTCCCTGTCCAGTTGGGTGGTAAAATTGTGCTCATCAACATAGAGGTCATTAATGCCCAACTCGATTATAACCTCTTACTTGGTCGCAGCTACATGTATGCCATGAAAGCAGTTGCCTCATCCGTTTTTCGTACCATGATGTTCCCCCACGAGGGACGCGTGGTCAAAATTGACCAACTCACCTACTATGATCCCAATGCCCCTGCAGCACCCGAGAATGTTCTCCCCATGGTTGAGCAACCCATTTCTAGTGCAACCACTTCCTTTATTTCTTCCGTGGGACTCGGACTTTACTCAGATACACCAATGACCTTAACCTTCCAATCTATTCCACCCCCGCCAGCCGCGACCGTCGTATCTGACCTATGTACACTTTCCCACAATATGCAAACACCCAACAATCAATCGCCCTTTTTTCCTAAACCACCATTGGTACCTAGTCACATTGGCATTACACCTATCCACACAATCCCCTTCCTATTCCCTCCCTCGGGCGTAGTAAGTTCCCCGGTTATGGCTACCCTTAGTCTCCCCGGTTTAACCTTGGGATTACCTGTGTGGTACATTCCCCCTCCCGTCCCCCCGCCAACACCAAATGTCATCCTCCAACCGGTACAACCTATTGTTACCACTTCTCAACCTCCTCCTGGTATCACAATCCCTTCGTCGTCAACGAAACCTCCTCCTGGTCTCACAATCCCTGCGTCGTCAACGAATCCTCCTCCTCTTTTCAAGCCCACTGGGGGCAGAGGTCCACAACCATACACTGCTATACCACCTCCTAAGGCAGTTAAACCCCCACCCGTATTTTGAGCTCCTCCTAAATGCTCGTTGTGCGATGAGATAGGCCATCCCACTCATCAATGCCCACAGTTACCGGCACTCCAGGAACATATGAATATGTTGGACGATGACACCAGCATCCCAGTAGTTAGACTAGAGCCACCTCCTCAACCTCGCGACAGATCACTGCGCACCAACCATCCTTGTGCCATCTGTAGTGTTTAAGGCCACTACTCTCACCATTGTCCTGATCTCCCTGACTATAGAGCAGCATTGTACGAGTTAAACAACGTCGATTTAGAGATATCCCCTCCCCTCATCGAGGAGATCTACCCCCCACAATCATCCTCATCGGAAGAAGTCAATACAATCTATATGATTTCAACAACTTTCAAACCAGAACCCCTGGATTTATGGTCTGACTACTTCAATACTGATGAGCAAATTTTGGAGACACTCACTGCACCCGACTACCCTTGGGATGATATGCATCATCGCTCGTATTTCCTCCCGGAAACATCTACATCCACCGCATCCAACCAGCTATCGGTCGAATCGAAAGATTTCATACCCACTAAGGTCGATTGGTTAAAGGACCCCATCCCAGCACCGGATGCCTTTGAAGAAGGGAACATGTCCAACATTTCCCCCATTATACAAATAGATATTTCCACAACACCAGGGAAACCTGAGCTCATCTCGTTGGGCGCATCTTGCACTCAAGCAGAAACTCAGGCGTATAAAAATCTTTTTCAAGAATTCCGGGATGTTTTCGCCTAGTCCTATACCGAAATGCCTGGTCTTGACCCCGCCATTATAGAGCACCACATTGATACATGGCCTGAGGTACCCCCTGTTCGTCAGAAACAGCGACCCATTCATCCTTCCAAACTCCCCGTTGTTAAAGTTGAGGTCGAGAAACTTCGCAAAGAAGGATTCATTTATCCTATTCTGTACACCACCTGGGTTTCAAACCCGGTTCCCGTCAAAAAAAAGCAAGGCACCCTTAGAGTATGCACTGACTTCCGTGATTTAAACCGCACTTGTCCCAAAGACAATTTCCCCACGCCATTCATTGACCAACTCATTTGATGAGTGTGCGGGACATGAAGTCCTAATATCTTTCATGGACGGGTTTTCCGGATACAACCAGATTCACATCCGTAAGGAGGATCAGTACAAGACTGCCTTCACCACCCCATGGGGCACATTTGCCTATCGCGTCATGCCCTTTGGCCTCAAAAATACTGGTGCCACTTTCCAGCGAGCCATGACCTATTGCTTTCACGAATTGGTCCATATCCTGCGAGTCTATCTTGATGACCTTACAGCTCGTTCCCGAAAATGATCAGACCACATTAACGACCTCCAGCAAGTTTTCCTGCGTTGTCGCAAATATAAAATCCACTTGAACCCACACAAGTGTGTGTTTTGCGTTCTGGCAGGCCGGTTGTTGGGTTTCATTGTTTCCCAAGACGGAATTACTGTTGATCCCCTGAAAGTCAAAGCCATCTTAGAACTTCCCCCTCCTCGTACGCTTCGGCAACTCCAGAGTCTACAAGGGCGGTCCAATTTCCTTAGGCGCTTCGTTCCTGATTACGCCACCAAAGTCCACGGATTCTTACGCTTACTTCGTACCCACGTACCCTTTGTTTGGGATGAGCAAGCAGACACGGCATTTGAAGCCCTCAAGAAATCTCTCACACAAGCCCCCTTGATATCCCCACCGGATTTCTCTCAAGACTTCACCCTTTATGTCTCGGCATCTGAATATGCTGTGTCCAGAGTCTTGGTCCAAGAAGATGCCTCTCACCAAGAGAATGTAATTTATTACGTCAGCCAGACCTTTTCTGGACCACCCCTACATTACCCATACGAGGAAAGATTAGCCCTAGCTGTAGTCTTTTCCGTACAAAAATTGCGACACTACATTCTACTCAGTCATACCACGGTTATGGCCGACTCCAACCCTATGGTCTATCTCTTAACCCGGCGGCTCCTACAAGGTCGTGTTGCTAAATGGGTCATTATCCTCCAGGAATATGACCTTACTTTCAGAACCCCTAAAAGCACCAAAGCCCTCGCACTTTCTCACCTCATCACCGACCTCCCATCCTCTTCGTCATCACCCGCTATCCAAATGGATTTGATTGATGAACAAATCTTCATCATTTCGTCTGACGACCCATGGTACGGAGACATTTTGATTTACCTCCACATGCAAAAATTTCGACCACACATCGATCATGACAGACGCCGTCGGATACGACACCATGCCCCCTGATACCTCTTGTTAGGGGATGTACTTTATCGACACGGCGTTGATACCATCCTATGCCAATGCCTATCCCATAGTGAGGCAGAACAAGTCCTCAATGATTGTCATAGCGGTGCCTGCGGAGGCCATTTCTCCGGCATGGCCACCGCCCAAAAGATCATTCGGGCAGGTTACTTTTGGCCATCATTGTTTACTGATTGCATCACCGCAGTCAAGCATTTCCAGAACTGCCAACTCTTTGCCCCCAAAGCAAGAACCCCCCCCCCCCCTTCATCCAGTCATCACTGTCGGACCATTCTGCAAATGGGCCATCGACTTCCTTGACTGCAACCCCACGTCAACCGACGGTCACAAACACATCGTTGTGGCCGTAGATTATTTCACCAAGTGGGCAGAAGCCATGCCGACTTACAATTGCAAGGCCGACACTACAGCACGGTGTTTCTTCAACCATGTTATCACTCGTTTCGGAGTGCCAAAGCAACTAGTCTCTGACCACGGCTCTCACTTCGAAGATGCCTTCTGGAAAGAATTATCAACCATGTTGAAATTTGAACATCATTTCTCTTCCGCCTACTATCCCCAAGGAAATGGCCAAGTCGAAGCGATCAATAAAATTTTGAAGACCATCCTCCAACATACTGTAGACAAACACAAATCCAATTGGCACCACATGCTTTTCCCGGCACTATGGGCCTACCGCACATCAACCAAAACCGCCACCGGTTTTACCCCTTTCCATTTAGTTCACGGTGTCGAATCCGTCCTCCCTATCGAGTGCCAGATCCCAGCCTTACATATCGCCGTTGAACTCCTACCGGACACTTCCCCGATAGAGCAACGTTTACTACTCCTAGAGCAAGCCGATGAAGATCGGCGCACAGCCATTCAAAACATGGAAGCAGCCAAACAACGATCAAAACTAAGTTACGACAAACACGTCCACCCAAGAACCTTTTCTGAGGGAGACCTTGTCCTCGCTTACGATCAAGCTCATGATAAAACCGGAAAGGGAAAGTTTGTGTATATGTGGCAAGGCCCCTACATCGTACACACTTGCCTCAGGCAGGGGGCATACATTCTGACTGATTCAGAAGGTAATCCCCTACGCAACCCATGCAACGGGTTGTACCTTAAACGATTTTACCCATAGAAAATATGATGGACACCACCGTCCATTCTAGTATAGGCTTACTTTCTTTTTTCACAAAAAATTCAAAAAACCTAAATATTTGTTTTTCTCTGCATGACCACAGATGGATCCTCTTCCACTCTGCTATGTCGGTTTCGCTGATGGTGCAAGCCGTTGGTCTCCCAATCTCGCCTCCGTAGCTTGGGTAATATACTCCCCTTCACATGAGTTAATTCACATTGACGGAGTATGTTTAGGTGCCGCCACCAATAACCAAGCTGAATACGATGCCGTGACCGGTCTCCTGGCCGCAGCTCTCCAAATGAGCATCCGTCACCTCAATGTTTTCTTGGACTCACAGCTCCTGGTTTCCCAGCTCAACAATGATTACCAGGTACGCGATCCCTGCCTTTTCCGAAAATTCCTGCGCACTAAACAAATGGTTAGATATTTTGAATCCATTTCATTCACACATGTCGCAAGACACCTCAATAGTGTAGCAGACCATATGGCCAACAATGTCCTTGACTGGCACACCAATCACATCATGTCATAACCAAAATGTGCATCCACATGCATAACATGTGCCTCCACGGGCATATCCATAAACAAAATGCATCCACGTGCATAACATGTGCCTCCACGGGCATATACAAATAACAAAATAATGCATCCACGTGCATAACATGTGCCTCCACGGGCATATACAAATAACAAAATACTGCATCCACGGGCATATACAAAAGACAAAATGTGCATCCACGTGCATACACGACAATATATCCAAATATATATACACATATATATATAAACCATAATAGTCAACATGTCATAGGTGCCCTAAGCACCCGATATACAAAAAATACATCAGTCGTACAAAAATGCTTCCCCATATGCTCATCAGCATTTGGGGGCAGATACAATATCATCTACTCATCAGGATCCCTAGGCTCCTCCGGCTCCTCCTCCGTTGGCCCCACCGGGTCATGGCGAGCCCGAACTCTCCGCTCTGTCGGCCCCGCTGGATCATCCCGTAGACGTATCCTCCTCTCAGCCGGCCCTGCCGGATCATCTCGTCCACCGTCCATGTGCTCCGCCACAAACACCGCTGTCCTCAACAAGAGCGACCGCCACTCAGGCGGCGAACCGAAGCAACGCTCCACAATATCCCGGTCCAGATCTCTCCAACCATCCTCAGGGAGTCCAGCTAAGATCATGTCGAAGGTCTGTCTGACGCCCTCTATGGCATCGTCTCGAGGGCCAACCCCTCGCATCGTCTCGAGGGCCAACCCCTCGCCCACGTGCCACAAATCCTCTACCGCGTGGAGGTGGTACCGCTGCAGGTGGATGAGCGACCACCATCGCCCGCCCCTGATGAGCCACGTAGTCGGCCGGTGGCACTGGACCAACATCTACACAAAACAAGTAAGCCATCATATACTATCCAACTATAATCATAGACGATAAATCAAACAACACATGATATAGTATAGAATAAAACACAAAACACACCGTCTAAACTCCAGGCCTGTCCTGGGGCACAAGGCATCTCTGGGTCGCCTCGATAGTCCATACCAGCATAGGGGTAGTCCTCAATCAGCAGGGGCATCTGCTCCCACTGCTCATAAAAATCCTCCGTAAAGAAACCGCGCACACCACCGCCGCCACGAGGCATCATCTGCCCCCACCGCATCATGCGAGGCTCACTCACCAGACCAGCACGAATGGGTACCCGTGGTCGCAAGGTCAGCAACCGCTCGAAGAAAAAATAGCATAGAAAGGAGGCATAACAGAACTCTCCTCCCTCTTGACTGGCCTTGTCCAGATCTCTCCGGACACAAGCCAGAAACATCTGCCCCCAGGCATAATAAGTCCCCCGAAGAACAGAATCCACCAACATCGTTTGTCCCCCAGACAAACGATGTGGCGCAGCAGCACCCAATATCCGCAGAACACATGCCCCAACGGCCCGCATATCCCACTCACATAGGGATTGCAGACTAATAGAGTTGTTCTGCAAAACAGCATCATCAACACAGAAGGTCTGTAACAAATCCTCCATATCTACACCCGGCGGGATCCTCGACAGCAGATCTCCCACCTCCCCTAACCGAGGCAACCCAGTCAGAAAATAGACATCCGTGAGGGTGATCTCCAACCTCTCACCCCCAATAATAAATGCACCCTCCGCCGGCACCCACCAACTCACCAACTTGTTCAGGAGCCGTCTCACTGAACGAATAGGTGGGATCTGAGCAAACTTCAACAGTTCGCTCACCGCTAGAGTCTGTCGAACCCCCGAATCAGTCTGAATCCGCAGCATCAAATCATCATCAATCTCCCGCTCTCGCCATGAGGCCAATGGTCTCCTCAACATCCTGCCAGAAAACAGAAGAAATTTTTAGCCCCAGCACAAAAATTTTTGAAAAAAATCCCATCGCGGCTTTTCCACCAAAAGCCGCGATGACCATCGCGGCCTCCATGCTAAAACCCGCGATGACCATCGCGGCCTCCATGCTAAAACCCGCGATGAACATCGCGGATATTGGACAGACAGTCGCGATGAACATCGCGGCTATCTCCCATGAACTCGCGATGAACATCGCGGGTTCCAACCTCACAGTCGCGATGAACATCGCGATTGTCAGCCTCAACCCGTGCGGTTCATCGCGGGAATAGACCCAAAACCCGCGATATTCCACGTTGGAGGGTCAACATGGAATTTCGCGGCCTTCGGGGGCTCGCCGCCAAACAAAAAAGACATAATTGAAAAGGCTAAGGCAAATAGAGTTACCTGAAACTCGCAGAATTGAAAACCAACGGTGAAATCTCCTGGAAATCAAGAAATAGCTCTGCCTGCTCTGCCAAACTCGCACGTAACAATGACACCTCATTTGGGCCCCACGCCCTATTTATAGAAATTCCACCAATTTTCAAACAACCATTGCGGTATCATACGAAGTCCATTTTTCAAACCGTTGGTACCGTTGGAATCAGCATAGCGAGAAATTCATGCAGGTTCCATCCTTTTCCCATTTTCACGAGGTCCATTTTTTGACCATTTTTTTGCCTCCCTCGTCGCCTCGGTTTGCGTGCCACATCGGTCGTTCTCCGTTTTGGACATGTCATATATCACCGAATTCAATTTTTCGCGCTTGTGATGATGCTTGAGATCATTTCTCGCTGTCACGTCCCGATTTTCAGGGCATTTTTTCATGCCCCCATGTCGCCTCGGTTTGCGTGCCACATCGATCATTTTCCATTTTTGACATGTCATATATCACCGGATTCAGTTTTCCGTGCTCGTGATGATGCTTGAGATCATTTCTCGCTGTCACGTCCTGATTTTCAGGGCATTTTTTCATGCCCCCACATTACCTCGATTTGCGTGCCACATCGGTCGTTTTCCGTTTTTGACATGTCATATATCACCGGATTCAATTTTCCGCGCTCGTGATGATGTTTGAGATCATTTCTCGCTGTCACGTCTCGATTTTTAGGGCATTTTTTCATGCCCCCACATTACCTCAGTTTGCGTGCCACATCGCCCGTTCTCCGTTTTGGACATATCATATATCACCGGATTCAGTTTTCCACACTGATGATGATGCTTGAGACCTTTTCTCGCCCTCATCAATCCCTTTTTGTTCGGTATAGTTTTACCCCTTTTTTCGGGCCGAGCAACCCCTGTTACGAAAAAGGCACTTAGGGAGTTTCTGTTAAGCTCTTTTCTGACTCCTAAAACAATGAAAAGATTGCCGAGCAACCTTGCTTCCTTTCATGCTCGTTAAACGTATCTGAAAGGGTGTCTACCTGGTATAATTTTACCCCTTTTCCGGACCTTGTAGACTAATTACGAAAAAGGAATACTCTAGTCACATCGGCTAGAAGAGTTCTCCATCTGCATCATTTTATGCTTTTTCGGGCCTTGGAGACTAAACTACTAAAAAGAACACCAACAGAGTCCACTTACCATTTTAAGACTCTCTAAACATGAAAGAAACCATGAGCATGAGCCGTCCTGGGCTCACAAAATCCACAGGACTGTACCATTTCAGAGCACACTTTTATCCCTTCTTGGAGCTCATTAAAACTACGAAGAAGGAATCAATGGTGCCTCTTGGCGCCACGACAGATCACATCTACTCATATGACAGCTTCCCCATGATTGGTCTCCTTTGTTCAGAGTATTCTGCAGTATGTCACCTTGAAAATCCCCCGACAGCACCTATCAGCTCGTCCTCCCCCCCAGAGTCAATATATACCATTCAGTCAATAAAAGCAATGATCCCCACAAGTATATCAGTCCTACCATCAGTACTACAACACTTCAGTTCTACACCTCGTGCTCCTATCAACGAAAAATCATTGCCTTGTTAGTTGCTGGTCTCCCTCTGTCGACGACAACCACATTTATTCCAGAGGATAGACCTAGAGGTCCCTATGTCTTGGACTCATTACCATTTATGATGAGTGCCTACGAATCATTTCGAGAGGAATCCTCAGTGCCTTTCCAAATGGTTGTTTCTCACATGCTCGACTTCAACACCTTGATCGCATCGTTGAGATTCGCACAGGACATTGATCCTTTCAGTTATTAGTCGAAGACCCCGGATACCTCCTGACTCCTCCACATTTGAGAATCTTCCTATGGATAAAACCAGTTACACTTTTTCTATAGATATCCGGGTTGCGCATGGCGACAGTATTCAGATGTACCCCAGTTTCATACTCCCTTGAGTATACAGTTACATTAATTCTCAGAGATGACTCATAGTCTTTGAGTCCCTGCAGATGTTGGACACCTTCAGTTTCAGCAGTTCATCAGTTATTCCAGTGTATCAGTTATTGAGATCAATTATGATCAGGAGTATATCCCAAAATAATGTCCCCCCTGGACCATTATGATGTACCAGTAGATTCTTTATGTATTAGATCCCCCTTCTTGGGACAAATTGTTATGTATATGTCTTGATACGAGCATGGGAATGCCCGCCTCGTCCATTATCAGAGATTATACCTCATTCATATTGAGGCCATGTAATATTTTTTGT
The DNA here is from genome assembly GCA_027924585.1 of Larix kaempferi. Lineage (NCBI taxonomy): Eukaryota > Viridiplantae > Streptophyta > Pinopsida > Pinales > Pinaceae > Larix > Larix kaempferi. Next base: position 45,966,109 of record BSBM01000001.1, on the reverse strand, counting down.
TTTTGCAGCTTCCAAGGGCTGTGGCTCCAGTCTCCAACCGGTCTCTTCTCTCCCCTAAAACCCCAGAAAAAGACAAAAGAACTATGATGTCTATCGGCCATACGATGAGCTCCTGCCCTCACACATCAGGGGGCAATCTGTTAACACCCAAAAAGTGCTCACTAGCTCATTTCCCTATTCACATGACCCATTTGTCCACTTTTTCACCATCTGAGCCTCTGAAACCAACAAAAGGTCACCAAAAGACTTGAGTACACCCCTTTTCCCACTAAAAAAGACTATTTTTCCTAAAAAAGCATAAAAAACCCTCAAAAAGGGTCCAAAATTCCCAAAAATTAAAAAGGGAATAAAAATATTAATTTTATTCAAAAAAGGAAAAAGGAGGGAAAAGTACCTAAACCATGTTGGTCAATACCATTTGGTTTCCACAAAACCACAAATGGTATTCCCCACCACCAAAACCTATAAAAAGGTGGTAGGGGCTCCTCATTTCAGATCCATCCATTATCTCATCCTCATGCTGCCGAAATCTCCCTTGAGTATTTTGGCCATTGTAAGCAACCTTGGAGAAGGAGACCTCTTGGAGCTTGGAGCTACTTATCTTGGGAGTTGCTCTACATCAACCTTCACCATTGGAGGTATTACTATTGCAAGCATTAGCTTGCCCCATTTTTAAATACAAATTTATTCTTTCATATTTTCTTGTTCTTGTTTTTAAAATATTTCCATTATTTGCTTATATTCTTGCATAGATCCACGATTAGTTTTGTTTAGATTAGTTAGTTGTTTATTTCTATTTGAAACTGCTGCTACTAGTTAGCAGGTGCCCATAGCACTAAGCTTGGTTGCAAAACCAAGCAAACAAGTAGTAGGTTTTAGCTTCTTCTAGAAAACAATATTCTCCACTCATGATTTTTTCTATGACATCGAGGGTTTCTGAGATATCAATAGGCATGGTAAGTTAAATATTGGGCATGTACCCCTCTACATAACCTCATTAGGAGAAACCAAACCCTTATACTAGTTTAAATATCATGATGTACTCAAACTCTTTTAATTAACTTCCAACTTCTTCAACTCATGGAGAAAATATTATATATGATTAATGTCTTCCCATGGTCTTTCAGAACTAGTCATGTCTTTGATTATGGTCTTTTATAAATGCACAACCATATCTAAGGAGTTTTGTGAAGTTATAGATATGAAGGCCCATATGGGTGACGTAAATTGATCAATCTCTTCCTGGAAAGGAGTAACTTGATCAAGGTTTGCAAATTTGATTGAATAACTTGGTAGGCGATTTCAGCTAAGTAATATAGCATAGTAATTTTGACATATCAATAATCATCTACCAAAGTAGATTAATTGGGTAAGACCCAAGGATAATTTTTCAAATAGGTCATTTTAAACGGCATCTCGTATTGTGTCTTATAACTCCTACTTGACAATGAATCGCTAGGATCTATTGTGACTAACGAAATCACATATATCATACAAGATTCAATAGAAGATACAAGTGAATTAATATCAAACTTTCCCGTCAATGTGAAATACAATCCAACACCCATATTCTCATGCATACTCATGGATTTATCCACCAACAAAAAATTCAATCCCAAGGTGGAAACTAGATCAAACTGATAGTACAATAATTGATCAATTGTGACAATTTGTCTTTGGTGAGGGAAGAAAATCAATCCAAATATTGATGACACCACCACGGTCATAACATATGTCCAACTACGTCACAATAGAATGTTGAAATCCAACAAAGCATTGACAACCTCAACCTCTGTAATGTCCCTTATTAGGAATTTTATTAAAATTGCAATTTTCCACTTTTTTTCCCTAGTTCGACCTTTGACTAGTTTTGATCTCTAGGTCCCAAATTTGCCCCAAATGATCCCAAATCTTCTGAGAAGGTATATGAATGATATTATAACATAAATATGTGTTTCAGGGATTCCTTTGGACCTTTAAAATACTTCTTCAAATCCTCTTTCAATTCTGATCAATGTAGGTAACTTTACTAGTGATTTTCCTTTGACTAGTATTGGTCTCTAGGTCTCAAATTGACTCCAAATGCCTTCAAATATTCAAGGAAGGTGTATGAATGATATTAGAAATTGAATATGATTTTTATGGATGAAATATTTCCACCAAAAGACCTATGCAAACTCTCGTAAGATTCTGGACCAATTATGCAATTTTACTAGTAATTTGGGGTTCAAATCCCCCTGGGGTAAGTACTGAAAAAGGCTTCCCAAATGCCTCCAAACCCACTCAAATTTATGAACAGAGGTATGTAATGTGTTAAGTATTTTATTAAAGTCTCATATGCACCATTAATGGATTATTACAACTTTTCTCACCCTCTCCCATTCAACTCCAAAAATCTCCAATTCGACCCTTGGGGGAATGGCACTATTTCACCTCCCAATACAACTAAACTGAGTAAAAATGCTTCAAATGCTCAAGTACAGTACATGAAACTTTTATAAGACATCCATGGCAGTATATTTATCACAAATATATCAGAGAATCATCCATTCATTCGAAATCATCATCAATACATTGGCTCACAACAAGGTAGTGGGGAAATGGCATTGTTCTTCCATTAAAAATGAGATTTATACATTTCTACTTGGAATTTCGACCTGAAAATTTTTGGAGATGAAGAAAAGAGTATTTAATTCATATTACAAAAGAAATTTGGCATTAAAATCTTCCCCAAAGAGTACAATAGCTCACCAAAAACGCCCTCCCTCGAGGATCAAGAATATGCCATCAAAACTGGAAATGGTTCGGAAGGAGTGAGCTGAAATAGAATGAGCTGCCCTGTAGCTTACACCTGCAAATAAAGACTCCATTAAAGCTCCAAATGAAAGGTCTGAATGGCCTTTCCAATTACCAACTTGGATGGGAATCTTTCACCCTCAAAATTGGCTAAGGCAAGAAACTAGTCATCCACTAGCTCTCCCTCTTCACAAATGCAATTGCAAATTCTACAAATGATCAAAAGCTATTCTCATACTTCCTTTCTACATTTTATAACCAACATTAGCCTTCTAAGGGTCGAAATCCTCTCAATAGATTCAATAGATTTCCATTTAGGAAATATTCCACATTTGCCACTTGTCTCCTAGTTCCAACCTTCCATCTTCTCCCAAATTCGAATTTGAGTCTCTTTGGATTCTCCAACTCCCAAATTCGCCTTCCTTGAGCCTATTTTTGGGGCTGAAATGTCATAGTGGTCAGATGTCAGAGTTCAGGTCTGCAATTTGTCATAGTTGTCATAGATGCTCCATCATTGGTGTCATAGGGGCTAGGGAATCTAGCCCAAGTGTCCACAAACTTCCACTTTGACTCTTTATCTTCCATGGAGGTTACCAATCCTTCCCAATTCGACCTAATATGCTCAATGACATGTGTTATGACTTACCAACTCACCCAAGAGTGTTCACATTCCCATTAATTCGAATTTGCAAAAGAGAGATACCATGTATTATGAAAAATCAAGCTAGTGTGGGTCCCACATCCTCCATATGTCTCCAAAACCATTTGTCACCTAGGATTTCTCTTGAATTTCTTTATTCACTCTATTTATTAAATACTTGAACCCTTCTAATGTCTAAACATCATTATTACCCCCCTTATTCCAAATCCCAAAGCTTCCACCCCAAACCTAGGAAACTAGTAATTTTCCTCCTTGGCAATTATTTGACCCTTAACATCAATTTTACAAACTCTAATGAATATGGCTAATGTGATTCGGCCATTGTGACCCAATTCCAAATTTGGGACATGACAACCTCTATTGAGACTATGTTTCCCTGCAGTTCAATTGGGAATGAGGGTATAATTTTGTGAGGTCTATATGGTTGACCATGAAATGCAATTAACACGGTGGGAGATGGAACAATCTTTGGAGAACCTAGATCTCTCCAACATGAAATAGGGATAACTTGTGTTGATGCTTCTTCATCAACAATAGTATGTAATATGTCAATATCATGAGAGGATACCTATATCTAAAATGTGGTGTGAGGGAGGCATTGTTTGTGATTATCCCAATAAAAAGTGATCAAGTGTGCATCATAATAATCAAACCCACCTATTTCCAACAACAAAGTCTTACATTATAACTTATGCGGGGAAACTTTGAATGTTTAGAGCAAAAATAACACATAACACCTAGGATAAATCCTCAACATTACTCAAAATTTTAGTGGCTAGAGAATTGCGATTATGTGCAGATATTCATAATACACCCTTAGGAGGGTGAGGCATTACATTAGTAATCATTTTTTCCTATTTGTGGATCAGGCGGTGGCTAAAACATAGATACCTATTTTTCATTGGAATTGGACTTAGAAGCATCATAATTGTTCACCCTAGTCTGAACATTTACCTCACGTTCGCAAATGTAAACATTTTCATTTGGTTTATTTCCCCCTTGAAAAGGGTTATATTGATTTCCCCCTTGAAAAGGGTTATATTGATTTCCCCCTTGTGGGAGTGTAGGGTTATTGGGGACCCCAGCAATGAGTTGTTGGACCCGAGGAGGGAAATTATTTGTTAGCACAACAAGTTTCTAAGCTACATCTTGATTCACCAATAAGTGTTAGGCTTCCTCCATCTTGGGACATTGCTAAGTAAGGTGATCATCATAGCATAAATTGCAAGGAAACTTCACCTTGTTCTTCTATTTCTTTCCCCCACCAATGTTGGTATTATTGTTGTTTCTATACCCTTACTTTTTGTTTTTACATTTCTGTTCACCTCTAGTATGTTGATTTCCTTTCTTGTCAAAGGATTGAAATTAAAAGACATTGGAGGATTCTGAAGGGCCTATGGTGCTAACATTGTTCCAAGAAGTGGTCGTGAGAGACATTTGTCTGTGCCACTAGTGTGGAAAATCATATGCATCAGGGTATAAATATCCCAATAAGCATATGTGATATCCTTTGACCAACGACTTGCACCATTAGTGAATCCTACATAAAATTCCATACTTGAAATCATCTACAAAGGAAACAAGAAAGGTGTTTGAGGAACTATAAGTCATGAAAAGGGTAAAAAGATAAAACAAACAAACATAAAATGGTGTATCTACAATGTTGTTGAAAATGTCTAGGTGGGTTAGGGATAAAATTTCTTCAAGTACAACCCATTAACAAGGTTTTTGAGAAGACCTCCTTCTGGGAAACCTAGCACTCATTCTCCTTTGGGGAGGCATAATTTGATGATGTATGGTCCTTTCCAAAGGGGGTAAAACTTGCTAGGTATAGGTTGGTATCCTTTTTTGTGTCAAAAGTGAGACAAGGTTTCCTTCACTAAAGATGTGAGGATGAACCTGACAGTCATAATGATCTTTGTAATATTTAGTCAAGGCCTCATTTTGTTGTAGGGATATGTGACATATTTCCTCAAGGTGTTTCAATGTGTGCATGTGTTTCTCAAGTGCAGGAGGGTCAAGGAGTAGTTCAACAATGGTTTGGAGGGTGAGTATATTGCATGCAATGCGTAAAATTGTCTTGACACCGTAAACAAGATGGAAGGGAGTGAATATAGTGGCAGTTTTAACTGAAGTTTTGTATGCACAGAGTGAAGACAATAGGATGTGATGCTAATTGGTCTCGTTCTTGTTGAATATCCATTGGAGCTTGGTTTTGACAACTTTATTAACGGCCTCGACCTAGCCATTTCCTTGCGGATAGTAGGGGGTGGAAAACTCATGGATGAATCCCAACAAGAAAAAAAAAGTCCTAGAAAATATTAGTTTGGAAATAAGCTCCATTTTCATAAACAAACTATTTAGGTACACCAAAATGTGTGATGACATGGTTCAAAAAGAATCTAGTGGTAGTGACACTAGTGTTGTTGAAGGTGGGAATCGCCTTAGTCCACTTGGAAAAGTAATTGACACAAAAATGATATACTTATGTCCATTGGTAGATGTGGGCCAGCATTCCATAAATTCAATCCCCCATTTGTAGCATGGGCCAATCGTGATAACATAGTGCACAGGAGCTGGAGGAGATTTGGTTTTGCTCGAGAAAATATGACAGTTTTCACATATTTTGACAACGTGAATATAGTCATTGAAGAGAGATGGCCAAAATTAGCCATCACGAAATATTTTTTGGGCAGTGGCCAATCCAAATAAGTGGCATCTACATGCACCGCAATGAAAATCATTGAGGACATACTTGAGCTCGTCATGAGATAAATATTGTCATAGGATGGAATTGGAGACTCATCAACAAAGAACGTCTTTAATGAGGAGATAGCAAGGGGATTTGGGATGGATATGACGATGATCATCACATGAGAGATGGGAAGTAAACTACTATGTGTGGAATCAAGAAACTAATCGTTTAAGGGGGTCCTGTCTCAATAGTCCACATATCAGTTATAAATTCATTGAAATCCAAGGGCTTCTTACTTTTCAATGTCACAAAATCTAAGTTTAATTATTGAATAATAATGACCCATTGAGTGAACTTACCATTAATAAGTGTTCGGCGTAGTATGTACTTCATAGAGTTTGAGTTTGTGATTACTACATGGGGTTTGAGTTTGTGATCACAATCGTCTTGTGTAACAAGATGTAGTGGCATAGCTACTACACTAAGAGGGTTACAACTAAGGCCAATTTCTCAATATGGATGTAATTGAGTGGTCATCCAAATAGTATTTTACAGATGTCATAAATGACATGCTTTCACTGGTTCTCACCTCTTTGAACTAACTTATTTCCAAGCGAGAAGGGGGATGCCAAGATGTAAAGGATAAAATCTTGGTCGAAGTTAGGTGGGGAAACCAAAGGAGTAGACTTATGTGTCTTATTTAAATCCTCAAAGGAATTGTGTGCTTGATTGTCCCATTGGCAATGAATGTACTTTCGAAGGATATGTAAGAATCCCTACACTTGCAAAAACGATGAAGAAATTGGATTTTCCTTAGATGCTCTCTAACTGACGTCATGTCTTTGGTGGGTATAGTTTGAGAATCGATTGAAATTTCAAGGGATCAATAGTGATCCATTGTTGGGAAATGATAAACATGAGAAAATGTCCCATTGTGATGCAAAAGACGCACTTGAGGTGGTTAGAGCGTATGTTTTTCTATCAACGTCACAACAAGATGGTGTGAAGTTCATTGAGGTGGTCAGTACTTTTTTTAGACTTGGTCATAAGGTCATCGAGGTATGTCAGGATGATGTAGGACATAGCACACTAGAATGTAGCTTCGATGTTCTTGAGTCCAAACGGCATAACACAATAGGAAAAAGTGCCCCATGTTGTAGTAAAAGTCATTTTTTACTAATCCCACTGGTGGAATTGTACCTGATTATATCCAGAAAATTCGTCCATAAAATATAAGACTTCATGTTCAACATAAGCATTGACAACTTGGTCGATAAAGGGGGTTGAATATTTCTCTTTGGGACAATCCTGATTCAAATTTTTAAAATCAGTACATACATGAATGGTTCCCTATTTCTTATTGATAAGGACAAGGTTGGATACCCAAGCCGAGTAAGAAATAGGGTAGATGAACCCTACCGGATGGAGCTTCTCAATTTCTACTTTATAGCAAGTATTTTAGGGGGTGTACCTTTTTTTTATGTCATACTAGTGAAGCATCAGACCATGTGTCAATATGATGTTCAATAATGGCGAGGTCAAGCCCTATCATTTATGCATGTGACAAGGTTAATATATCTAGGAACTCTTGGAACAATGCTTTGTAACTCGTGACTTCTTGTTGGGAACAAGAGGATCCAAGTGAGATGTTTTCTATGATGCCAAGAATGATGAAAATATCCACCTTAATGGTAGGTGAAACATTAGCCATGTTTCTTCCTCAAAAGCATCGGGGGTAAAAATAGGGGTTTTGAAACAATCGACATGGTCGAGAGGGATAAAATTCTTGGCTTCAATGGCATATTGATCCATTATATTGGCAGTGAATGTGTTTATGAGGAAAGAAGTAGGAGTTATTATATAGATCATCCCACAGTGTCTCATGGGTAGTCACATATTCCAAGATGTCTTATCCAAGTATAAAAGGTAGTTGAGGAAGTTATTATAAATATTGGATCTAAATGTGGTAGGATCATGATCATTTGAAACAATGACAAAGTATGAAGGTGTCGTGTCTATCACATCATATGATCCCATGGATTCATGATCGTGTCTAATGATGGATGTTGAGGTTAAAGGGTTAACACTGGGGTATTTATTGGGAATGTAATGGGGATGAATCCATTTGATGATAAAATTTTCTCATCAGTCGTAGAAGTGATGTATGATGATATGTAAAACATGTCAACATGTCCAGTCATATCATGCAATGGATGTGAAAAATATCCTCCTGAGTTGGGACCCGAAGGGAGGCTAGAGGAGAAGGTATGCAGTGTGGTTGTAGTAATGGCTTAAGGTGCACTGCTCATTCTTCATGCAAGATGGGGCATCGAAACAAGTAATGTGTCAACAGACCACAACACTAACATGGGAAAGTGGGTTGTATTATGCGAATTAACATATGAGTGGGAGATTGGGTGGTTTTGGTAGGATGAATTATGCCCATGGATGGTGGTAGCATGTGATCATTTTGTATACGTACCAAACATTGAGGGGGGGAGGTATCTCCTCATACATAGAAATGAATTTAATGGAAATGGATGTAAGGGGATATGTCACAGAGTGATGAATAGTAGCAATAGTAGTTCAGAATCTAGGGATATATGAATAATGATGTGTGTAATGACCAAACTAAGAACATATGGTGCATGGATGATTCATGTGCAGAGATTTATTCTTATGTTTGAGAGGCTCTGAATTTGGAGTAGAGAGTATTCCCATTGTTTATGAGTGTGAAATAGGGGGCATCAGTGTGGGTATTAGGTTCCTAATCTTAGGAAATGCTAGGCAATTATGTTTGTGGGGTGGCCTACTGTATCGCATAAGGCACGTGGTGGGGGTATTCATGTACGTGGCTTACTGGGGAAGGCTAAATTTTTGTCACTTAGGGATTGATGCCCCGAACTGTGGAACTAGTTGTGATCAACAGTTGTGTCATGGTTATTGCTATCATCCATGGGATCTCAGATGGTGAGGCATTGAATGGAGGGATGAGTGTGAAGTTGATATGTGCATATGATTTCAAGGGTGAGCCCGGGAAAAGTGAGGGTGTCCATGACTCGCTTTCCTTGTATGCCTAGGGGGAGGAATGATATTTATACAACTAGCACCAACAAAGGAGGGGGTGGGATGGTGCTCTCTTCAACATGGATCTTGGTACTTGTTGAGGAAGTAGAGGTGGAAGCAGATAATGGTGGTTGATATGTAGAGGAGAATATGGTGCACATGAGTCCATCCATGGTCAATGGTATGACTAGTGGACACCCAGCATATTCCCCTACTAGGGAGGAATATTTGTATAATCTATGTCCTATCTCGCTAAGATATGAGGGATACGTAGTTCCAACAATAGGGAAAATGTTATATAAGTTGGTCGCGGGGCACTTCTCACAGTATGCAAGTTGGTCAAGGGTGACCACCTTCCCATTATGGGGGAACATCATGACGTGGAAAACCGAGGAGGATATCACCTTCATAGTGTACATGTAACTACATCCCAAGAGGATATTATATTCTAATTGTGCATCAATGAATTCAACGTCGGGATGTACCATCTTTCCCCCTACTTATATAGGGATGTTCAGGTAGAGGCCTTGTGGTTTCAAGGGATGACCATCATAGACCCAAAGGATGATAGTATACAAGATGAGATATGTGGATCCCATCCATTTCCAAACATTTGTAGACATGAACAAGTACATGCACCTTCATCGACAATGCATCAATTAGTGATGATGCTCTTGACTGAGACAGGTATTTGGAAGGTGATTGATGATGACCGTTGAGATTCACTACTATCGAGGTCAAAGGCTATGAGGAACGAATCTAAAGATTCAACGACACCTAATGTTATTAATAGAGCCTTCTATTGAGAAGGGTAGGACTGGAGAACCTTAAGTGTGGACATAGCGAGGACGAACTGGGCCAAATCGTCAACAATACTATAATTATGTGTTGCTCTCATATGAGGAATGTGAGCGGTACATCGTAGAGGTGGATTTGGTATCTTAGGGATAGGGTCATGATGGGACCCTAAAATGACACATTATTTGTCCTATATTGGTGATACCTAAGGAGCTAAAAAGGATTAAGTATGTATGATTAATGATGAACTTATGATAATCTTACATAAAGCCTATGCATATTTGTTAAATGAATATATTGGCATTTGATTGGTAATGTTTAATTTATTTTCTTATTCATTTTATGTATTTGCTAAAGATAATGGACTAATATTTTTCAAATCATTCTTTATTTGTTATGGAGTTATAGGTGGAGTTTATCTAAAGCAAATTGGAAGAGATCAAGACACAAACAACCATCTCAATCTTCTTCAACGAGTTAACTAGCCAAACTAAAACAATATTGAGAAATGTAAGGGATTGTGTCCCCTAATTATTCTCATGAGATTCCACCACAAGTAAGAGGACTTAATGATCACCCAAGGTGAAAATTATTGAGGTAAGGTCGAATTTTTTAAGGGGGAATCAATCCCACAAAATTAGCATGCAAATTTCTAGTTAACTGGGGGACAGCTTCCACAAATCAAGGAGTTGATTGCATCGGACAATTTACTCAAGTGAAAATGTGTATCATGAGATGCCACCACTTAAAGAATGACTCAATGAGAATAAGGGGTCGAAATTATGGATTCCAATTCAAATTCCTTAAGGGCAAATCAATCCCACAAAATTAGCATGTTGATTTCTCACTTCCACAAATCAAGGAGCTAATTGCATGAGCAGTTTTGAGTTTATTCAAGTATAAATAGTAATAGGATCAAAGCATATGAGTTAGTTAGTTTATTATTCTTCTTCTCTTTAGACTTTTAATTCCTCCCTTGTTGGTCAAGGAGAATTTGTATCAACGGGCAGCTTGCTGCCCTATTTTAATAACATATTATTAAATAAAAAAGAACTAGTTTTGTTCCATCTTTAGTATACCTGCTTAGGTGGGGTTCCGAGAGCTTCCTTGGGTTGGTACCATTCAAGGGAAGGGATGAGAACCCCTGCATGTATTTAATTTAATTTATTTTATTTTATGTCATTTTATTATGTGCATTTTGTGCTTCATGTAGTTTCCTGTAACATTCTTATAGTTTCCTATAATGCAACTGTAGTTTTCTGTTACAAGCACTTTTAGATTAAATCAACATTTATTTCTTGTTATTTCAATTTTGGAATTTTATTTCTTGCATGCTTCAATTCTTGTTTTCATGCTTCATGTATTTCTTTATTTTTCTAGATTGAGTTGATGCTTTACATTTAGCGTCTTTCTTAGTTAGTATTTTAAGTTATTTCCCTGATGTATTTATTTTCCTAGTTAGTTATTGCTTTGCATTTATTGTCTTTCTTAATTATTATTTCAAGCTATTTCCTTTTCAATTGCATATACAATGCACGATACCTCTTAAGCTTGTACGAACTCCTAGATTGATAATTTAAGTAATGAGTGTTACACCAAAATCTCGTCATCATGAGTTATGTGTCCCCTATTTTCCCTGGTTCCTAAAGCACTTAGGCCAAATGATTGAAAGAAGAGTTGTTGTTGCTCCTTTTACCTTTTGTTGTCACCCCCGATGCACCCTACTCATTGACAAGGTGCGTCAGACCTTTGGTGATGTGCTCTGCACATTGACAGAGCGCGTCAGTGACACATGTTTCCTTTGTACAAGGTGTGTCACCCTCCAAAGAAGCGAGTTTCTCGTCTGCAAAGTGCAACAATCTTGGTTTAAAAGGATAAAGAGAAGCTTCGAGCGGCTTCTAGAACCCTTGGTTATGTGGAGATTTATCCATATAAACTAGGAAATGTGGCACTCGATCCCCTTACCTAGTGGCATGATCCCTTGAGCTTCTCCCACAAATCCTAACCTCTCCTATCCCTTTAGGCCTATAAATACAAACCCCCTCTCCATGGTTAAGGGGGAGAAAGATAGAGAACTTAAATGATGGTGAAATTATGCTAGAGCTGGTTCCCTTTCTGTAATATCCCAAACTGCTATTTTTCTTTTTTTTCTTGTACTGTAGATGGCTAGTAGGCTTATATCTCAACAGAATATGAAAGTAAACCCTGATCTCTGCATGCATCCAGTTGCATGCAAACCTATTCCCTAGAAAATACTGAAATGCTATAAAGTAGGAGAAATTAATGCATGCACATACCTGTATGTAGATCTGCTAATGTCGATGATGATGAACGCCGCATGCATGAATAAGGTGGCACCAATAAAGAGAGAAGGCAAGTCGTGTTTCTGAGGGTAGGACGTCCTCCTCCAATGTCTGAAAGCTCCTCAAAAATAAACGTGTCGCTGAAGAAGACCCAAATAAAGGGTGATAGGGTTATAGTGCCCTTCAGGTGATGATAGAAGCTGCATGCATAAGATATGTTGGCTTCCTAGCCCAAAACGTGAATGTCTCTCCAAAGCAATTCGTCCTCAGCATGCAAAATGTACTCAAATGGTGCCAACTGCTGATAACTCCCTCAATAGTCTAGCTAGGAAGCCCCCATTCCAGGAAAAGGGTAATAATGGTGCTCCAAGAAGAATAGAAGCTGCATGCAACACTTCTTCCCACTGAATACTGGAAAATGAATAGAATACCACCTGAGGAATGCGCCCAAGCAAGGGAGGGAAAGCCCATGAAAAAATATAAAAGATAACTCTGCTGAATGAATGATGATAATACATGATGAAGAACAATGTTGAACCTGGATGATCCAACCTGATGATGAACTAGGGCAGATAGCTTTCACTGCCGAAATACACCAGTTAGGTGAGTACAATCCTCAACCCCAACTTAGCTCGCTGAGCTTCTCCAAATCGAGATCACAAATCAATAATCAATAATAATGCCTTCTCCATTCGCTTTACCTTATTTTATAACATTCAACTGCTCAAAACCCTAATTTCACCCTAATTAGGTCACTTTATCTTCTAATTTGCAGTTGACTTGCATGTCGGTGCCTGGAGACTCAATAAGGTGCATGCATCATCAAATAATGATCGGATGTCATGCATGCAGGTGGCCTTTGGCTCAGATGGCCCCTGTCCATCTAATGATGATATAAAATCTATGCCCTAGATATTCTGATATGGCATAAGTCCTCAACTGATCCCCTGATTGTCAGTGCCCGCTCGAACCTATGGGAATCAAATAGGTTAGTGGGATGGTCCTCGATGCCTAAGAAGAAGAGGGCATTACACTTTCATCCATTAGGAGGCAAAATCTTGGATATTTGAGGCTAGGATCATTTGGAAGGAGTTACGACATCAAAGCTCGGTTGTAACCTCTCTCTATGTATTTATTATAATTACATTAATGCATATTCTTTCCATAAACATATTATTATTGTAATATATTTAGAATTGGATTCTTTGACTGCTAGTTTAAATTGATTTATGTTTATATGTTATTAGTACTTCATTGTTTCCACTTGTCGTATATTGTTTTGCAGCTAAAGATTTGGAGATCAAGAGCTACATCAAGCAAGGAGATAGTACTGTGCTCATAAGTTGAGTTATCTTCTGATACCCTTTGTAATTTGATCAATCTAGGAAAGTAATTTGTATTGTGTATTAATTTTGTTCTAGATCCTAACCATTCAGACTAGGGATATCAATTAGTATCTGCACTGACAGATTGTCCGCAAACAAAATTGGCAACCAAACTAGGGAGAGTAGCCCATAGTCTTTGATTTGTTTGTAATTTTTTATTTCTTAGTTTTCTTCCAATAGCCTCTTAATTGCCTCATTTTCATTGGATTTGTTTATTAGAGAGTTACTGGGAGATCCAAACTCTGATTGGGACGTTTAACTTAGCCATTTACCTTTTTGTTCTTGGGAATTTTTTCATTTTTTTCATAGTTGGATTTCTCCCGACACAACTGGGAAGTTTTGTTCCTGCGTTACTCGTACAAGATCAAGCGGTATCCTAGGTTAAAATTGTATAGAAACTCGTGTGATAGGGTAGAGACGTGTTTTGTCATCTTAAAACGTAGTAACTGTCATTACATACCTGCACTGCATCCCGGGGGCTTGTATTTCTTCCACATACCAGTCGGTATATCGAATGGCCTTTCACGTACCTTCGAGTATATAGAAAGGTACTTCACTTACTCGATAGTATATCGGAAGGCTCCTGTCATACGGTTGTGCATTAGACAACATGACTATGGATTGGAGCTCCCACGTACCTTGAGTATATCGGGAGACTCCACTAGGATTCCTGAAACCATCCTAGTTAACCATTGGTCGTCTGGGTGTGGAAATACACCAAGAACAGCACTCGGGGAGCTACTACGCACGTACTTCCAGGTAGTTGGGTAATACGGTCAAGGGTATGGTCCTAATCCTCCTTGATTTGTGCTCTGAAATATTGGGGCAAGTATTACTATTGGACCCTATAGTATATCGTGAGTTGTGATGCCGTGATAATCCTGTGAGGTTCCAAACTTTTGAATCCCACCTATCACATAAGTTTGCTTGTGGATTTAGCTCGAGTGGGACTTGAAGTGTGTTTTTCTTTTTAGAAGACTCTTAAGAGAAACTTCACAGCAGGCACCCTATCTTAACAACCCTTAAGAATATCCCGCAGAATATTAAATTTTCCATATGAATATCCTCTTAGCTAGTAGTATAACTCAGGATCAAGCATGGATCAACCCACAACATCTGAATCACGCAAAGAAGGAATTCCTACCCTTGAATCAGGAGTAAACTACGCTCCTCCTTTAAATATGCCCATCACTGATCCTACGGGACCTTTGTTAGTGGAACAACCTCCTTTGCATGACACATATTTTCATTACTCGCTTGAAGGTAACCCTGGAGCAGTAGATTGGATTTTCACTCGATCCCAGGACGACCCGATAGCAACTGCTTTTGGTCCAACTGCATTATTTTGGGTGACCTCCTTAGTTCATAATATTTTTGATTTTGGATCACTTACGATGGTGGAAACTTCACCAAGCATGTTCCATTCTCGATGGACTCCAAAGGAAGTAAACCGTGCCCCATTTTACGATACCATTGAACTTTTACTCTCACTTAGTGAGCGGATTAGGCGCCAGATTTTTCCTCAGTGACCCAATCTGAAGGTACCAACCCCTGAACAACATTCCTCTATACATTATTTTTCTTTCTCTTCACCAAGAATATATACACCCATTATGACCACCTATGAGCCAAGCCAGCCTTCTTTTCCATCTAGTATGCCTCAAAATCATTCGGTTGGTTCTACACCCCACTTGACCCCAACGACTAGAGGGAAACCTTCAGCTACTATCAACTTTGTAACTAGAACACCACCTCCACCTCAAAATTCAAGCGGAGGCTACCCTCTAGTTATTGGTGAACCTACAATTAGTGGTCAACATATGCTTACTGGGCATACTCCATTAGGTAGACAACCTTCAACTGTAGGGAAACCCCTAGTTAGTGGACAAAATATAACTAGGGGGCAACCTATACTTAGGGGACAAAATGTAAGTGGACGATATCCTTCATACATGAACTACAAGATGGTTGGAAGTTCACCCCTAGCCATGGTACAATCTAAGTGGGCCCATCACATGGGGGGACCGTCTACTTGGACCCAACCCCCATGGGAGCATACATACCCGGGTAATCACAACATCACAATAGGTCAAAATTACCTAGGGAATCTTTTTCCTAGACTACCCTATCCTGTAAATATGAACACCCCATGGGGGAATCATAATGTTCCATTGACTGGACATTCAACCAGCGTCCCACCACCACCACCTGTCCCATCGCCTCCTCCAACACCTGTCCCACCACCACCCGGAGGACCCCCGTACTTTGGAGGAGGACCTCCACACTCCGGAGGAGGACCCCCTTCAGTTCCATCTCCTAATTCGGGAGGACCACCTCCATATGGATAACACTCTATGGGAGGCCCTTATTATCATTCGATCCATGGTCCTATTGGCAGCCAGATGCCTTTTCAATACTACCAGTATCCACAACCAAACTGACAGCTACCATTTCTGGATACGTTAGATCTGTCGGATCTGTCACGTTTGACCAATGATCCCATCCAACATGGTATAAATTGGCCACCTATTCCTGTGAAATTACCATCGCACATCCCCAAATTTGACAACAAACCCAGTGAGGATCCTAAGAACCACGTAATGACATACCATTTGTGGTGCTCCTCCAATTCCTTAATGGATGATTCTATCCCTCTGGGGATTTTTCAACGAACCCTCACTGGTACTCGCCACAAAGTGGTACATCGATTTACCACCACACTCTTTCGCCAATTTTAGATCTTTAGATATGGCCTTTTTTACTCACTTTCAACTACCGATCTGCTATGAAACCGCTACAGATATTTTGACATCCCTCTGACAATCAACCTCCACTCACATCTCTGATCATATTCATGAGTGGAGAAGGATATGTTGCCTCATTAAAGCTCCCATTACAGATCATCTACTTGTCGATTGGTTCATGAAGTCATTATTACCCATCATAGCTAAAGATGTTGCTATGGGAGGGGCCGTTACGGAAGAACAAGCCATCTTGTGTGATCAGTACCTAGACCTAGTCTATGCTCAATCTGGAACATTATATGAAATTATTCCTAACGTCACACACCCCACATACGACCCAAAAAAACTTCCTATGGGATCACATGTCGATGTCATCATTGGTTATGTTCATACTCGATCGGCTACTCAATCGAGTGGATCATAGAACCACCTTAGTTCAAATCCATCCTCGTCACAGGTTAGAAACACCACCAATCGGTCACCCAGCCCTACTTCCACTACAGAGGTGAATTCAATTCAATCTACTTCACCTCAGAAATCCAATGGTAAGAAGAAGAACAAAGGAAAATCCAAGAAGTCTTCTAACAAGAGAACAAAATCAATCCTAATCCTAATCACACAAAATAGAGATAGAAGGAAAAATATCCTTGTTTACTATGTGGTCATGATCACTTCACGAAAGAATGTCCAAATCGTGAAGAAGTCCAAAAATTTCTCAAAGGAAACCCCACACCCACAGTTTTAACTGACCCCTTCCCCACACAACAGCAGCAAATGTTTGCACAACCACCACCTTCTTCTCAAGGGGAACCTTCCATGACCTCTCATGTTCTCATGATGCACAGCGAAACAGTCAACTTATATACTAGGTCACGTACATGAGACTCTATTCCTAACAAGGAATCTAACGGAGGTAATACTGAAAAATCCTCACCGTATGCATCCAATGATCCTCCACTGCAAGGTGCTTTAACCATAGAGAAACCTCTACTAGATGCATTATTGCATCCACCAAAGAGCACAATTCGAAAAGCCATTTTCAACCCTAATGCTCGAGGCACTCAAAACTACAACATTGTAGAAGACCTAGCCCAGGCCCCTTGTGCTATGTCAATGCTCGAAGTCATACATAATTTCCCCAATCAGCATAAGACTCTGCTATTTTCTATAGGAGCAGTAGATCCTAATTCCTCCAACACTATTATGTTCATATTAGATTACTTTAAGCCGAGGCTTTCCCACCAATTAGTGTTTCAAATGGTTACCGATGTTTATGGGAAAAGTATCCATTGTATTTTTTTAGACAAAGGAGCCTCTACTTATGTTATGTCGATATCATGTTGGAGAGCCATCGGCTCTCCCGAGTTGAACCATTCCCCTACTACTTTGAAAGCATTTGATGGACGTGGATTCCAACCCCACGGGTTGTTACAATCTTTAGTCGTAGAGTTGGGAGGAAAGACTGTTTCCATTAACGTGGAAGTTTTCTCCACCCCACTGGATTGTAACTTGTTACTTGGTTAAAATTGGTTATATTCCATGACCGTGGGTGCATCATCAATCTTCTAGATTTCGCAATTTCCCCATCAAGAGAAAATTTTCACTATCGACCAGTTAGACTTTTTGTACTCATCCTGCGGATAATGTCCCTCTCTTGGGACACTCCTCACAAGTCTATGAGAGTGTGTGGGTGGGACTCCTAAAATATTCATCCCTGATGGGAATCTTTCCAACACCAGATCCCCCAACACATGTTTCCACGGTGAACATGATCCCATCCTCCTCCAACTCAACATACCAATGGATTATGCATGATCTTAATCACCTGGATTTGATTGGAGATGTGGTTCCTCACATCCCTGCTGAGCCACTTATGATGCCATCCAATCAGCACCTGATTACTAAATGCCCACTCTTCTGTGACATCTAACTCAGGTTCTCTGCCACCCTGGAGGAACTCATCTCCACCATCACCAAATCGTCTACTCCATATTTTTCACTTTGGTGAATCGATCATGGATTTTATGAGCTTGGATGAGCCTCCATGGGAAGACCTTCATAATTGATCATCTTTCCTCTAGCCTCTTGACACGGTAGAGAACACGATTCATACTATTATTTCACCGGATGTATTTCCTTACCCTCAATCTCCTATTCTCATCCAGGATATAGTAACCAAGGGGAATTTGGAAAACATCACACCTACCATCACTTTAGACATCTCAGTAAAACCGGGAATTGTGGAACACATCCACATAGGCCAAACTAGTTTTCCCAATGAAATCAATACTTTTACAACCTTATTTAAACAGTTTCATGACCTATTTGCATGGAGTTATGAGGAATTTCCCAGGATTGATCATGATATTTTAATGCATGAAATACAAACCTATCCTGATGCAAAACCTGTCCGGCAAAAAATCCGTCCAATGCACCCTAGGAAGACTGTGGCCATCAAGGCAGAGATTGAAAAGTTGTTGAAAGTTGGGTTCCTTTATCCTGTTCCCTTGACATATTGGTTCTCCAATGTCATCCCGATTACGAAGAAATAGGGAACCATCAGAGTTTGCATTGATTACAGGGATATTAATAAGGCTTGTCCCAAGGATAATTACCCTACCCCCTTTATCGACCAAATTATTAACAACTGAGGCGGAAGTGTCATCTTTTCATTTATGGATGGTTTCTCTCAGATTGAGATCCATCCAGCTTATCAATATAAGACTGCTTTCATCTGCCCATGGGGTACATTTTCATATCGCAAATTACCTTTTGGCCTTAAACATTTTGGTGCCACATTCCAGCGGGCCATGTCGTATGCATTTAACGATATAATGGATTTTGTGGAACCCTACCTCAACGATCTACCTGCTCATTCAAATCGTTGTGACTTCAATATCGATCATCTAACAGTTGTGTTTCTCAGATGTCAATGGTACAATATCCATTTAAATCCCCATAAGTGCATATTCTGTGTGGAGTCTGGACGCCTCCTTGGATTCATCATTTCCAAATACGGGATCCACATTGATCCCCTCAAGCTAGACGCCATTGTTTCCCTACCCCCACCCACAGACATTACGGAACTTCAAATTTTGCAGGGAAAGGAAAACTACTTGCGTCGTTTCATGTGTAATTTTGCAGAAAAAACATAGGGTTACATGCGATTGTTAAAGAAGGATGTCCCGTTTATTTGGGATGACTACACCCAAAAGGCCTTTAACAATCTCAAGCACTTTATTACTCATGCACCCATTTTACAACCACCGGATTACACCAAGGATTACATCCTTTATCTTGTTGCCTCTACTTCAACTATCGCTGTGGTTTTAGTACATGAAGATAACAACGCGCAGGAACATGTGATCTACTACCTTAGTAAGGGTCTCATCGACTCTGAAACCCAGTATTCGCATGTGCAGAAGTTGGCTCTAGCAGCAATCATCGTTGTCCAGAAGTTCTGTCACTATATCCTGCTCCGTGCTACTAGCATCATTGTCGATTCTAACCCTATGTACCACGTCCTTACACGTCAGGTACTAGGGGGGAAATAATCGCACTGGATCGTGATTCTCCAAGAATTTGATGTCCAGTTTGAAAAGGGTAAATTCAAAAAGTCATTGGTATTCACGGAGCTCATTTGATATTCCCCGTACTAATTTTTTATTAGTAATTTTGACCCTTGGTATATAGATATCACATTGTATCTCCAAACCCAACGCGTCGATCCTCACTTATCCTGCGATGAACATCATCGTATTGGTGATACGCTATACTGTTGTGGCATTGATTAGATGACCCCTAAACAACTATTGTAGACACAAACCATTTTCCTTGTGAGAAAAATTGTTGTTATCTATTAATTGTGCCATCCTTCCATTTAGATATATCCCACCTTCATCCTTCCATTTATATATATCCCTCCTTCACACTCAATCCATTTTAAATGAGATTTAAAATTCTATATCGAGTATATCTCACCACAAGTGGGAGGATCGGGGGAGGATCGGGGGAGGATCGGGAACAATGTGAGACTTGAAATCTCCCTCACACAATTGAAAGAGGTTCGGATGTCCTTCTAACATGTTGAAACACCACATGTCTTCTAGATTAATCCTTAAGAGTGTGGTGGGAATTTGGACCTAATTCCCTTTGCAATGAGATTTTTTGAAATGGTGGGATATTATGGAATCCAACTAATGCTCGTAGGGTCTTCATTTTTTATGAGGACCCATTTATCCAAGTAGTGGCATTTTTTTCCTTTTGATTGGCTTTCTTGTTGTTGTGATGATGTGTGTGGAAGATGTTTTCCTCTTCAATGGTGTCCAATTTCCAAATAGATTTTGGATTATTATTCTTAGTCTCATTTCTTCCAAATTTCTTTTTGTGACCAAGTTCACTATCATGAGTGAATCCCCAAATATCGATACTTTTTTAACTTGGAGCGATTGAAGAATTAATAATACTTGGTATAGAGCATATGCATTTACTTCATTTTTCAATGCAATTCCCACTCCCCGAGAATACTCAACCTTTTCATTTCCATTGAGGTCACATAACCCATGTGAAATGCAACCTTAAAAAGAAATTTGAAATAGTGGACTTAGGGAATTTGGGTCTACTAGATAGTCAAGTAGTATGTGATCAGAAAGAAAGCTTTGTGAAGGGGTTGGATGTGAGTGGAGGGAATCCTATGGGAATTGGTTTTGGGCTAACCAAAGGATCCACTCCAAGCGTAAAGAGAGGAGTGGGTGGAACAAAGGATGGAAACATACTTGTATTAGCTAAGGAGGAGAGGGATACACCGAGGAAAAAGTGCATAAAATGAAGAACCGGGTCTGTAAAACTGGTTCTAGGGGAAGGTATACAGATGAATGAGGTGGTAAGGTTATCCTCAAAATATTTTTTAGGGAGGATTCTTGGAAGGAGAATTGGTAAGAATCTTCTGAATGGTTGGTTGAAGGATCAATGGGAACCTTTCTTGGAGTATACTCTGAGGGTTTTTTTACTAGTTCATGTTTGGATGGAGTTTATACTTAATTCAATGGAGAATTAAAAAAAAATTGAGTGATGCTAGAAAAGATGACTAACACTCTGGTATGGATTGTAAAGATATCAATAATGATATATGGATTTTTATTGAAGGAGATATGGTATACAAGAATATGGGAAATATGAAAATTTCTATGATTCTTGTGGGATTGGATTTGAAAGGAAGCTTTGGCCATAGATATTTATTTGAAAAATGGATCCTTTACAATTTCTTAAGGGATCAATTACTATGGGATTTCCTTCAAGTGTTTTCTATTCCATCAACATGGTCATTTGGAAAGGGAATCTGAATTACCTTTTACAAACAAATTAAGGAAAGCATGGTTGGATAATAAAGAGAGTGAAAAGGTATTGGATACAAACACAAAGGTTGGAGGGGTTCAAGAATATGGTGCAGAGATGAGTCTAGAGGATGAAATTTTCCATGGTCATAATATAAAATATGGATGAAGATCCAAAGGCCGAGGGTTTAGTTGAATCCTATGAGGTATGTAATACCTTTTTAAATACATGGTAGAAGACCTGCAAAAAATGGGAATTATAACTCTAGATGTACCTATAACAGAGAATATGTTTGAGGTCTCAAGTGCTTAGTGTGAGGAACATTGTTTACTGAACAAGAAAAAAGAAGGTATATTAATTCTGAACTAGCTCCATTAAGATTATTTTCTCCTATTGTTAGAGATTTTACTCCTATTGTTTACATTGGTTGTACCCCATCAATGAATGTGGAAGTGTTGTTAATAGTTTTATGGATGGACTGGATACACCAATCATATTATGAAGGGGTTTGGTAAATACATGGGCATTGAGGGTCTGTATATAGTTGTCAATGATGTTATGGGTAATATCTCGACTCTTGAATCGAAAATAGAAGAGTTGAAGGGGATTGATGCTTGGTAATATATGATATCACGAAAAGAAAATTTTATATTATGTACATAATGAATCAAAAGGGGCTTAGCAATTTCTAACATTAAATTGTTTAAAGAAGGGTGACATGGTAGAAAAATCCATATTGTAATAGCTCAAGATAAGGCATTTCTTGAGAGACAATATGGTAAACAACTAACTATAAAAGGGGTTCATAGAGAAAATCAATCCCCATCTATCGGTTCGTGATGATATATCTATCACTAAATTGTAGGGAGATAGACAACCCTTGAAAAAAACTTTCCCTAAAGAGATTGGTTGTAGCTCACGACCAATATTTTTTTACAAGAAACCATGGTTGAAGGATTTAACATAGTTACTAATTTACAAAAAATACTCTTTTTGTGGGAATTTTTTTCCTTTATGCAAAAAGTAGGTCAAGGGGGATTTTATCAAGGTGGAGGTCTCTAGTTTTAAACTATACTAACTCCTAGGCTTTTGATTCATGCCTTGGACTTACTATGTACTCATTGGATTTGGGAAAGGAGCTTCTAGCCCTAAATGTTTATGGTTTGCATGATGACATGATTTATTTTTGGGATATTTTATTCAATTTGAGCTTTCTTAATTATCCATATACTATAGTGGGTGGAGAATTAAATTTTGTTGTTGGAAATTCAGAAATATGGGGAGAAAATGCTCATATATATTCTCTTGTTGAATATGTTCTAAAATTGGATAGCAATGATTTATTAAATTTAAACCCTATAAATATCATATCTACCTAGAGAAATAAGAGAGTGGATCTTAAAAGTATAATGAAGAGACTGGATAGATTCTTATCAAAAATGCTTTGGGGGGATAAGAGGATGGTGAGCCAATGGATTGGAATAGGAGGGGATAATAACCACTCTCCTATTTTCTTGGATATGTATGGGTTGGGAAAGAAAACATCAAGTCCTTTTAATTTTACATTTATTTGGATCGAAGATGAATATTTTATGAATATGGTTAAGAATATGTGGATACCATTTGGTTCTAGGAATAGAGCATCAACAACTCTTCAATTTGAAGATAATTTGAAAAAATTAAAACAAGTTACAATGAATTGGGAATATGAAAAGAGGGAAAGGGATGAGAACGTACTAAAGGATATTGAGAAGCTATTGGATAAAACTTACTCTAAAAACATAGCTTTTTTATGCTTTACATAAACATATATCTAAGTCTGTTGAACTAGAATAGAGGAAAAGGACACTTCTAGATGAAAAGGAAGCAGTATGGAGACTCAAAATTAGAGTCATATGGTTGGATAAGGGGGATGGGAACATTAAGTATTTTCATCACTTTGCAAATCATATGCAAAGTGTAAATACTATCTTAAAAAAACAAAATTAGGAAGAGGTTGTCAATAGCTTTAAGGATGTTTCCAAGACAAGAGTTGACTATTTCAAAGGCATCTTTAAGGAAGACACAAGAGCATCTATTGCAAAGGTGGTAAGGATGGCCTCGACATTCCCTAAATTTGTAACTAAGAATGATAATGATTCATTAGGGATAGTGGTGACTAAGGAGGAATTTCAAGCAGTACTTCATTCCTTCAAAAAAGATATAAGTCTTGGCCCTGATAGTTGGCTTGTGGAATTTTTCACAGGGTTTTATTGAATTATGAAGGACCTATTGAGGGTAGTTGAGGATTCCAAGATATACGGGAAGTGTTACCTTTAACACTAATTTACTTAGATAAATACCTAAGAGACTGATGACCCAGGAAGCTTTGAGGTTTTAAGTCCTATATATTTATGCAGTTGCATATAGAAAATCACAGCAAAGACAATTGCTAGGAGATTAAAAGTAGTGTTTTCCAAATGTAATTCTCAAGAGAAGTTTGGTTTCATGGTTGGGATACAGGTTCAGGAAGTAGTGGGGGTTGCACGGGAAACTTTTCATACTTCAAAAGTGAATAAATTTTCAGCTATAGTAATAAGAGTGGATCCATTTAGGGCATATGACAGGGTAAGTTGGATTTATCTTCAATTGTTGATAATTCATGTGGCATTTAGTTTGCAAGTGGTCAACTAGGTGATGGCTTGTATTAAAACAGTATCCTTTGCAATATTGGTAAATGGGGAAACATCTGGATTCTTTAGACCAGGTAGAGGACTGAGGTAGGGGTGTCCATTATCTCCATTACTATTTCTTTTGGTTTCAAAGGGTCTTAGTAGATAACTATTGGAGGCAAAAAGAATAGGGACATTTAAAGGTATAAAAGTGGGGAACTTATTGTCCATCATCCATTTATTATTTGTTGATGATATAATCCTATTTTGTGTTGGCTCTTTTAGGGATGCAGTTAGACTTAAAGAGTTCCTTGATATTTACTCTTTGGAAATAGAGATTGAAATTAATATGGGGAAGATTGCAATGTCATTTATGGGATTAAGTGAGGAAGATATGGGATATTTCAAACAATTTTTTCCACTCTTATAGGTGGAGATATAGGTAGGTGCTAACTACTTATGATTTCACATTAATCCAAATGATTATTCAAAGAAATATTGGTGATGGATGATTGCAAAAGTGAAGAAAGGGTTGTCATGTTGGTGTATTGAGTGGATTTCTAGGGGAGGCAGATATATACTAGTAAAAATGAGTCCTTGAAGCAATACTAGTGTTTTGGGTATCCTTAATCTTTGTACCAAAAGGAATATCGAAATAAATAAATAAAAATTAAAAAAAATGAGATCAACTTTAGGTTCGTTTGGGCAGATGAGATGGAAAAAAAACGATTTTCCCTTGGCTTCATGGAAACAAAATTCAAAACCAAAAGAATTAGGAGAATGGGAATAAAAATATGGCCATGTTCTTGCAAGGGATTTGGAAGCTAAATTTTTTCGGCGGCTTATAGAAGGAAAAGATTTATGGTGCTCGGTGATATTCCAAAACTATATTAATCCACTATCAAAAGAGGATTGGACAAGAGCACCTATAAAATCCTTTAAAAAATCATTAGTGATTTGGAAGGCTATGGTCTTAGCCTTTTCAATTTTAGGGAGATGGTTAGTATGAAAGGTGGAGGATGGGACTAAAGTTAAATTGGGTGAATATCCTTGGGTTTGGAGTGGTTTAAACTACAAACTATTAGGGGATTTGGTAAAAAAATTACTATATGGTGGATTATATTACTTAGTAAAATTGTTGATGTGGAAAATATAAATTTTTGGAAGCAAGAATGGATGCAAGCTAAAGGATTAGAGTTGGAAGGGAAATAAATCCATTTGTGGAATGGGTAATTAGCCCATTTAATATCATGTGATGTAAGAATAATAAAACTAGAGGATGAGTTAATGTGTTCTTGGAATCTAATGGGAATAATATATACTCCAAATTTGGGATAGAAAGTTATCAAGGAGATAGAATTGAGAAGGAATTATGTTGGCGGTACACAGATTTATGGAAATTATAATGTTCAATGAAGACAATAATTTTTATGTGGGTTTTGCTTAAAAATAGAGTTCTTACTTGGTATTTTATGCAAATGAATAGTTGGCATGGACCATGGATGTGTACACTCTACATGGTATGTGAAGAAACCGACAAATCTCAATTGTTTATAGAATGCC
This sequence comes from Larix kaempferi, assembly GCA_027924585.1. NCBI lineage: Eukaryota > Viridiplantae > Streptophyta > Pinopsida > Pinales > Pinaceae > Larix > Larix kaempferi. The sequence continues at coordinate 45,940,113 of BSBM01000001.1, read as the reverse complement.
CTTTTACTATTGTAGTCTCGGAAGAAATGGAAAGAGTTATTAGTATTGGTGATATGTGGAGAAGGGGTATTGTAAATGAGTGCTTAAATACTTGGTGTGGGAATACAAATTTGAAAATATATAGAACTATACCTATGATATGTGCATGGGGGGTGTGGTTAGCAAGGAACATAGGTCATTTTCAAGATAAGAGTATAATTCCACAACGATGTTCATCATAAAGTTTGAGTATCCTAGGAAGTTTTAAACAAGAAAAGATTGTGAAAGGACCTAGGGAAATTGTACCTAAAGATTTTGATAAATCAATTTCATGGGATTATTTTGATGGAGCATCACAAGGTCAACCCCTAGTTGGGGGTTCTCGTGGGATTTTATATTTCTCATATTTACATTTTTTAAAGTTCAAAGCTAGGATAAGTGAGAACACAACAACAAAGTAGAACTCTTAGCTTTAAACTTCGTATTATCCTTGGTTGTTGAGGGAAGGGTGAAAAAATTTCAAGTGATGGGAGATTCAATGATGATTATAAATTGCATAAAAGGTTTGAGTAATGTACAAAATGTGCTCTTGAGTCCTATTTTTTAAGAATCGTTGAATTTGAAAAATGTTATAAATAACATAATTGTTTTACATGTGTATAGAGAAAGAAATGCATAGGAAAACTTACTATTGAAAGAAGGATTGCAAATGGGACCTAATCATGGGTATATTTGGGAAAATCAAGATGGTCATATGGAAGAATATTATCATGGACATTATATTTATCATTTGGTTATGTTCTAGTTACATTTGGACGATTGTACAAGTATAGTTGAGGTCGATAGTTTCTATTATATTTTGGAATCCTTGACCTTATATATAGCATTTGTTTATGTTATGGTTATATTTGGAGGATTATACAAGTATTGTTGAAGTTGATTGTCTTCATTATGTTTTGAGAAAATGCTTAATGACTTCTACTTGAGAAGGAAAAATGTAAATTTTGAACTTACATGGGATACCTAAAAGGTTCATTACATAGTTTCCTTTATATATATATAGCATTCCTTTACAAACCTATGTGAGCACTTGGAGGTGTTGTTCCAATGTATATAGAAGATAGGTTGGATTTATTATTTTTGGGTTTTTGCTATGAATTCCCATGACGTCTATATAATGTAATTTCATTTATATGAAATGAGATTACAATTTTTTCAGTGAAAAAAATACAAATGCTTTCTTTTGGAGAACAAGAAAATCAAAATCAAAATGCAAGAGCTAACACAAAAGGGACATGTTAGACCAATCTCCTCATCTCATGAGATCCCAATTGTGTTTGTTGGTGCAAAAATAAATAATACCAAGGTTCTTTCACAATTGTCAACAAAGGGGCCCATTGTAGTCTAGTGTGTTGGCATATTCAATCCCCTGAAGGAGAAGGTCTCACCTAAAGCACCAACTAGACCTATTTATGATGAGAAGAGTTAACTTTGAAGATAGACCAGAAAATAACTTATTTGGTATTCCTTTTCGTGACATGCATTCATCATATATTCACATACATTCATACAGAGTTATGCAAAAGTTATAAAGCAAAGAATAGAGACAGAAGATAACAACCATAGTATTCATCATAAGCAAAAGAATTTTGGGGCCCAATAAGTCTTCATCCTATTAATTCAATAATATTCATCGCAATTCATATAATCGACTCTATGACCATCATCATTAATATACGGAATAACCCATCATAGAACTTGATACATTGGAAAAAAACCATAATCACGTGACCCATATACAAAACTAAAAACTCATAGTCTGTTGAGGCACTGTCTTCAGCTTGTTGCTTGGTCTATACATTTATCTCTTGATTCATCACCCAATGTCTTGATGGCTTCATGCCTTACGTTTTTATAGTCTTGGGAGTGGACCCAATATGTTTGCAATATTCAACGGATTTCGCAACTTTCACCTTGATCTCCATGCAATTTTTCGTGACTATGGTCCATCCAAAAATGAAGGATCCAACAAGCCTAGAAAACAACCGTTGACTCACCCTTGATTCAAATCTATTGTGTGCCTAATCCTTATGCATCTTTAGGCTTTGATCCTTCAAACAAAGGAGCCAACTATGGTACTTTTGTGATAGTGTAGCTCCTAAAAGCTTTGAATTCTTCGACCTTGGTCTTCCACTTTCCCATCAATATGTTATCGCCAACTATGAAATCCTGGACCTTCTCACTATCTAGCATTATGGGCTTATTCTACTCCAATTGTGTCCACTCTACATCCACGAACAGGTTCAATTGGTGTAATTGGAGGTATGTTGTTTGTGCTTTTGGCTTTAAATCATGGAGAGTCTTCTTGGTGGAAACCAATTTGTTGTGCAGTTGATCAATCTCGGCGTCAACCTGTTGTGCCTCCTCATACTTATGTTGCTTCTCTCCAGGGTTAGTGATAGTCTTGGCTTCATCATTGAGCTACCTAAGTTTCTTGCACAAGGCTTCTACTAGCCTTTGTTTCTTTGCTAGTATGAGAACCCAGTCATTTAATGTAGAGAAGATTTATTGATTGTGTTGGGTTGTTTAGTGTGGGCGACTATGAGTGTTGGATATTTCCTGGATCAATGAAGGCACTTGCGCCATCAATTGTTGTTGTTGTGCATTTCCTTGGCTTCTTATTTTCACCTCATCTTTATGCAATTATTTTTCATCTGCTTTCAATTGTTTCCAAGACTCACAGAGGATTTGAACACTCTCTTCGGGAGTGGAAAGCGATATCTCCTTAGGAGAAATAGGGACATGTTGGTGGACTCTCGGCCACATCTGATTCATTTGATCATAAAGGGATATGACAGTACATTCCAAAGCTACACGGTCCTGATGCTCTTGGTTCCTCTCCTCTATAGCATTTTCCAACTAGATCCTAGCCTCATTGTATGCGCGTTGAAGGGTGATGTGTTCATTTTTATCCTTGACTAGTTTGTGTTCTACTTTTGTTGTTGTGCTCCTGATATGCTCAAACAATTGTTGCATGGAGTATCCTGACAAATCTAGTAGGATAGCACTTGGGGGTAATGTGCATAGGGGTAGTCCACTGGAAATAGAATGTGCAGACTGCTCAAGTGCTTGGGTATCAATTTCTTGTTGTGACTATTGACACTACATGATCCATTGTTGGGTGAGCTCACTCAAATACAAAATAATGTCAGTTTTCCCTATCATACTTGGAGTATGGTGCAACATTATTCAGGATCCTTCATGAGCTTCTTTAGATGCACATTTCCGAGTGAGAAGGATGGAGGGTTCTTCTCATGTTTATTTCAAAATCTATTTTTCTCCTTCCTCCTCCATTGGGACATCTTCTAGTGGTGGAATTTATTCCACGCCCCCTGACTGTTGTGGTGAGTCTTCCTACTCTTCATCATCGCCACCTATACTGCTAGGTAGTTGCTCTACCTTTTGAAAAATTGTATCAACAATAATGTTTCCTAATCCCATTTGCGATGAAGGAGCTTGTTATTCTTGAGCTTTGGATTGGCTAATCATCTGGTGCATCCAGATTTCACGTCGAACTGGGACTCATGGGATATCATGAATGGAGGGGATTGGGTAATTTGGGATATCAATAATGGGGCCTTTGTTTTCCAGGCCTGGGAAGGAATCAAGGGATTCTTGCACAGAATCGAGAGCTTGTTCTTTAAGAAGTGGAAGGGTGGTTGATGGGGGTTTTTACTGCATTAGTGCAGCAGGGGGGTGGGAGCTCAGGGAGGGGAGTGGGGATAGCAGGAGGTAGGAATCCAAGAAGGGAAATGGTGATAGTAGAAGGTTTGGAAGTGAGGGGTTTGACAACACAAGGGAACTTTGGGGTAGTCAGGAGGATGGGGGATTCGTTCATCACTTTTGTAGGGATCAATGTGTTGTCAGAGAGGATTTATAGTGTTTGTGGAAGGGGAATGGGAGCGTATTTTAGTAGGGGGAGCGGTTTTATGGTTGATGGATCATATGAAGAGCTCACAAGTGCAGTATCTACCTTGCACTTCTATTTAATTGTAAACAAGGAGGCGAGGAATATGTGTGCAGTACCTTTGGGTGTCTTTGTGGTGGTGACACTCAACCAACTAGCAACTTCTTTGTCAAATGTTGTAGGAGAAAGGCAGAAGGGAAATGCCTTTGCCTTGAAATATTCCTATTCAACTTTATGTGGCTACAAGAAGTTATTACCTTAGTCTATTATGAACCAGATATTTGTGGTATAGTTGTTAAGCAGTTGTCATGGGATCTGGATAGTGACAACAGACACCATGTCATTGCACCGCTAGATAAATGTATTGGCATTGAAATTTGCATTGGTGTCATCATGCCAACTCTTTTATGGGTCAAAGTGATGGGATTCAACTTGAAAGTTTGCAGGGGGTGGAATTCACACCCATTTGGTGGCTACCATTTCCACATTGCGAAGTACACTAGTAAGTATCCAAATATGAATTTCCCTCTGGATATATGTGTGTCTATGCAGGCTTGGAACAACTCATCCATGAGGTACTTGCACCAATTTAATTAGATGCATTGGATGCAAAATTCTACCATGGAGATGGTGTCAAGTGTGCATTCTCTTTTTGTGTATTTCCTCATCTCTCTGCCTACAATGATCTGGAAGGAAAATTTACCTATGGGTTGTTGATATCCAGGATAATGGCACCTTTCCCTCATCTTTTCATGTCATATATGCCATACATTCTTAGCTTTGAGCATGCCCTACTTCTTTTGTGTGTCCCTTGGAAGGTTGTAGATATATCCTCACTAGTCATGGACAACCTCGTCAGTCTATGGATATCATCAACATGAATTAGGTATTGGCATCCTATCCATAAGGAATGGCCATGCACCCTACTAATCAGAAATTTAGTGCATTTTCTCACTTCTTCCATTGTGTCGAACATTCACAAGTCCTTTAGGTTCATCAGATTTGAGTTCCTCAACGATTCAAATGTAGTTTCCAGGTTGGCACTATGTCTCCATTGTCGAATGGACATAGTCATGTAACATTTAGGGCTCATGTCGGGATAGAGATCCCCATCCAAAAATTCATAGTCGACCAATCTGGTCTGGTCAAATTTCCATTGCATATCCCCAAGAATCTCAATCCTCCGATCGATCAGTTATGTGTGAATGGGTTCATTATGCTTAGTTGTATCCTTGCTACCAGATTCCTTGGTTGTTGCTACTTTCCCCATGTTTGGTAGAAAACACTAGTATACAAGCTAAACTAGGGGTCGGGATATATTGTGCTCACATTGCTCTAGTTTCGGTAAGGGATCCAGTTCAGAATTTCTTCAATTCTCCAAGCTGCAAAGTGACCACCCTTTGCAAAGTGCTTTATCTTGATGTGGTGATCGTGACAGGCCTTATGCCTTTCCTTGCTCCATTGTTGCATGATAATTGGCTAAAAAGCAGGAATATTCCAATTCCATTAACTTTGGTAGCCTTTGCAATTGAATCTTCCTTGGTCATATGAGTTGCATACGTGATGTACAGACTTGAATGACAAACTTGGAAGGAAATATCGCTTCTCTTCCATACACCAATTGGAGTGGGGTTTGCTTGTGTAGTTTCTTTGTTGTGGTTCTATATGCCCATAATACTGTAGGAACTCTTTCATCCCAATCATCACTATTGGCACAACATACCTTGGTTAAGATCATTTCCAGAATCTTATCGAAAGCTTCAACTATGCCATTTTCTTGCAGGTGGTATGGCATTCTCTTATGATGTTATATAAAAAATTCCCTTGTTAGTGTTGCAACTATATTGTGCATGAAGTGCATGCCTTGATCGCTAGTGAGGATTCTAGGACAACCAAAGTGAGTAATGATGTTTTTGTAAATGAATTGGGTTGTTGTTTTTGTGGAATAATCCTTTATTGGTGTTGCTTCAACCCACTTTGTCAAATAATTTGTTGCGGTAATGATGTAATGGGATTTAGAATGCTTTGCGGGAGGGTTTATAGGGCCAATAAAGTTAACCACCCACTTTTCGAATGGTTGAATGGCATGGACTAGGTGAAGTGGTAGATCATATCTATGGGAAGGTGTCCCCACTTGATGACAAACATCGTATTCTCTAGCATAGGATTTAGCATCCTTAAAGGTAGTTGGACACCATAATCCTTCTTGCAAAAAAATTATTCTAGTAGTTTTTCCTCCAACATGGACTCCCACAGCCCCTACAAGGTATTCCCATAAAATATATAGTCATTCATAATCCAAAACGCAGCCACATAATATTCCATCGGTCTTGAGCTTGTACAGTTATCCTACAATCAACTGATATTCCGCAGCTCGCACCACAAGATGACATTTAACTGTTGTGGTCACTAGTCTTCTGGTGCCCTTCCTATTGTTATAAACAAGGCAGTCTCTTATAAGTGATTTGGAATGGCCTCAACGCTGAACAAATTTGCACCAAGTAATTGATCATCAATCGATCCTTCAGATTCTCTTATTTCTAGTCGCGACAGATGATCAGGTCCATGATTATACTTTCTTGGCTTGACAATTACTTCGAAAGAGAACCCTTGAAATAAGAGCAACCATCTGCAAATCCACCCTTGTAGCACATGCTTATTCACTAAATATCTAATAGTCGTTGATCTGTGAAAAAATTGTTCTCCCAACAAATAGTAGCAGAACTTATATAGATCAGCATAAATCATCGCCATTCCTTCCCTTCTTGTTGTGATATAGTTGTGTTCGGCCTGTGAGATCTTCCTACTAGTGAAATAGATAGGATGGTCAACCTCTCCTTCACCCAGTTATGCGAACATAGATCCAAGGGTGATACTTGATGTGTCAACATATACATGGAATTATTTTACCCAATCAAGAAAAGTAAGGATTGGGGCATTGACAATTTTCTTCTTTAGTACCGCAAAATCCCTTTCATAGTATTTTGTTCAGTTGAATGTTTATGCCTTCTTCGGTATTTGTTCCAAAGGAGTTGTAATGGAAGCACAGTTGCATACGAATATTCTATAGTACCCTATATGACCCAAAGTATATCGCAACTACTTCACCGAAGTGGGGGATGGCAAATTCACAATAACAACGATTTTTGTGGTACCTTCCAAGACTTCGTTGAGGCAAACAATGTGACCCAACAGGTTGCTAAAAGGGACACAAAAAATTCATTTATGAAAATTCAAGAAAATTTGCATCTAGCTATAGCGATCCAACATTAATTGGAGTAGTGTCACATGGTCTTTGAGTGGGCCATAAACTATCTAGTCATCCAAGTATACCTCCATAAACTTATGAAGGAATTCTTTCAAAGTTGCTATTACGATCCACAAAAAGAATGTAGGTGCATTCTTTAATCCAAAGCGAATGACATTATAAGCAAAGGGTACCCACTCTGTAGTGAAGGTTTTTTTCTTCTTATCTTCTTTCGTGATCTGTACTCGATGATATCCTGAGAATCCATCTATAAAATAATAAGCTTCATTCCCGTCTACTTGGTCCAATACTTCATCGCTAAAGGGTGTCAGAAATGGGTCATGAACACATGAGGAATTTAGGCTTCAATAATTAATGCAGATTCTAATGTCCTCAGTGTCCTTATTATGTTAGGAACCCATTTCAACCCTTCTATTTACGTTGTTAGTATATTGATGTTGGACACATATGCTTTGTAAGTCGTCCCGTAGTATTTGTTGATCCATAGTTTGTATTATTGTTGTTGGACGCATATGCTTTGTAAGTTGTCCCATAGTAATTGTTGATCCATATTTTGTATTGGCCCATGGTTTGTATTGACACATGGTATTGACCCGTGGTATTGGCACCTAGACTTAGTATATAAGTTTGTGTTGAGACCAATGAAGGTACCGTGAAGTTATTTGTATTGAGCTTGTTCAAAGGAGGTTGCCCCCTCGAAGTGGCCTGCGATCAATATAAAAGTGATTCTGAGTTCTGTTATTTCTGCTATCTTGTGTGTTTTCATTAATTAATTATTGCAGGTTCTTCACATATTACTTTGAATTATGAATGTTCTAATCTAATCAAACTCATCCACAAGGAAAATTAAAACGACGTTTAGCATCCGGTCAATTTCCTTCTTAACCTTTTCCTTTACTTGGGGGTTTAATTGATAGGGAGGATGAATCATAGGTTTTGCATCAGGTTTCAACACAATATTCATTTCTCCTAGGTCACCCTGGATGCATTTGAGCTTTGTGAATATTTGCATAAATAAGCCTTTATATTCTTTTAGGACTGATATGATATCTAATACTATCTAGTCATCCCAATAATCTCTTATGGATTCCATATTCAGTTTATCCTCTATACCAATATTGAATTTCTACAACTTAAGAGGTGCATGTACACACACCCAACCTCTTCTATTTTTTTTGTTGCACCTCGCGAGATCCCTTGGATTTGTTGAATATTAAATGCCACCATTTTTCCAAATCCTTAGGGTCTAGATTCTTCTTATCAAAATTTTTGTAGCATAGGGGTGATTCTATCTTCAGGATAGATATATGTGAGCTAGGAAATTCTTGATGGAGTGAGAAGATGTATTGTCTACTTGAATTTTGCAGCTTGTCATTGAATAGAGTTTCCCATATCTCTGTCATAGCATATGTAACATGATCGGATGTCACCACAAAAGAAAATTCTTGACAAAAAAATTTCACTCAATTTCTTCCAGCAACTAGTTTATCTACGTGTCTCTTCATGTAGGTACCAAGCCTTATGAATGGGCCCCAATTCATGGAAGAATTGGTGAACCCAAAATTCTAGATGTAATCCATCTATATTCCACTATTTCTCGCACTACTAGAAGTGAAGGAATGGACTTGTTTCTCCCATATATATTTTTGCAACTTGGTTGGCATGCTTGGAAGGTTTGAGCCAAAGTATTAGAGCTATCTTGGTAGTAGTCCAATCAATTATATCATCCCTATCTGTCGCCCACCATCTTGCGGGAGTACCTCTGAATGTTGTGTCTAGAAGATTCACTTGATGATTTTCCTTGACACAAGTGTTCATTTTCTATAAAAACCCATTTAAGTTTTTAACGTCATCATATACCAGAAGGTCCTAAGCTTATACTCCAATCCATCAAACCGACTTTATCATTGTGCAACGTTGGGAAGATATCTCATGTCGCCCGTTCTTCCAATCACTCAATGCTTATTTGGAATCGTTATCAAAACAATGAATGCTTCTTTGGAATCACTATCAAAAGAATGAATGCTTCTTTGGAATCGCTAACAAAAGAATGAATTCTTATTTGGAATCGCTATCAAAATAATGAATGCTTCTCCAACTAACAGACCCATCTGTTGTAGGATTCACATAGTCTTCCCTTTTCCTGTTGTCAAAGAATAGTGTTATCTAGAACATCCCTTTCCATATTCTCATGTACTAGTTCAGTGTACCTCGGTCTCTGGAGTGGGTCCAGAGGTTGCGTAAACTTCATTCCATTGGATTCAAAGGTCATAGCTCCATTATTCAGGTTGATCACACCATAGTTTTCACAAGCCCTCTCTATCCCCAGTGAAGTTAAATATGGATAAGTTCCTCCCATGACCTCAATTACTTTGAAATCAATGAATGTATTCACACCTGCTAATTCCACTTCTATATTCTCCATTTGGCCAACAAGGAAAATGTGATACTAGTTAGCCATCCTCAATTGAATAGGAGAATTAACCAGGGAAGGGCAGCCCATAGCCTCCCAATACTTCTTCAGAAGTATATTAACATTAAATCCCAAATCCAGCATCACATTATTGATGTCATATCCATGGATTTGAGCATCCAATCTGAATTCACGTCCAGTGCTTTTCTTCCTTCTCTTATGCACAAACTGGGTTTTTCTTTTAGGAAGAGGGGCACATATTCCTTCCTCCTCTTCTGCGGCACCTAAAATTATTTTTATAGTTTTCTACAACTTGTAAGTTCCACCTTCATCCTCCAAAATATTTGCCAACAAATTAAACCATAGAGAAACAAGTTATTTTATTCTACCTGAATCTGCATTTCGTTCACAACTCCTTATAGGTATCCTGTCATCTGTCCTATTATTATGAGAGGGATTCACAACACTTATGGATGGTGGAGTGACCATGAGCTAAAACATTTTGACACATCCCTAAAAATCTCTTTCTGGTGAACTGAATCAAACATTGTCTTTTACGTGGGTGCTTTTCGATTGTCTGTCAAATCCTGACGATTCAAATATGTACCCGTCTTAGAACCTCCCTGGGTGACAACAAATACAGCTAAACTATGGTCTTCGCATGGTTCAAATTTAATTAAATTCATTGATCAACATGTGTGATCTTCCCATTTTGCAATAAGTTCCAGACATTATTCGATACTATGAGAGTTCACTCTGCAATAGTCGCACCATCATCTAAGTTAGGACGGGTACAATCTCGCGCCAGATGTCATATCTCATTACAATTGCAACATTGGATTGGACCGATGTTTCCTCATCCTCTACTAGCTCCAAAACCTTTTGCGTCCTTGTTGTTGATCTGATATTCGATAAATAGATCGATCTAATCTTTCTATGAAGGCGTCCAAGTCCCTACATTTTTTTGTACTGTGTATTTTGTACTGTGTATTGTAGATCCATAAAATTCACAATATATAGTGTTCGGTACTAAGGAATACTTCTGCAGAAGAGGAAAAAGTAGCGGTTGATGTCCAAATTCTTTGCAAATTTCACAATATTCATTTGAATAAGAATTATATGGAGTCTAATATGTTGGGCGTTCGTTTGCTTGAAATGGGTTTGACGTAGATACTTGCACAACAACCGCACTTGGCCCACCAATATACAAAATTCCTATCTAGGTTATTGGTCCCCTCAAATGTGGAAATTTTGATGTGTGGCGACATTTCACCATGCACCCTATGCACCATACTTGTGTTCGAATTGGTTTAGGTATAATCAACACCTGAATCTTCTCCGTTAAAGCAGCAATCTGAATGTGGACTTGCGATAACTTGGTAGTAGATGATGATGCTCCTATTGCAATTCCACTTGGATGGTTATCCATTACTTCAATATTCATTTCTTGTTACAGAGCGGTTGGAGGTGAAGCAACAACCTGTTGTGACACAGGAATTCAATTTAATGGTAACAATCCCTAAATGAACCATTCCTTATGATGTGCACCATGCACAGGGAATGAATTTTTGGTAATAACATCTCTAAATCATTGTGTATAATCCTAATAAGATTCCCCTTGTACTTGTCATATTTATTTACTCTCTGTAATTCCTTGTTGTTCTGACTTTGGTAGTTGAAACTCGTCCAAGAACAAATATTTTACTTCTAGTAATGTTAGATCAAGAGCATTAGCACCTCTTTGTTCTACTAGCTTCATATACTATTGGATTACCTTTCCACATAACATGGTCTGTAGTTCAATCAACTTTGAGGCAGGATCCATCCCTCTGGAGTTCCAAATGGATTCACAGAGAAACCGGTGTTGCTCTGCATCTACTTCGTTTCCTCTTCCCAATAACTCTAAGCATTTCATGTTAAAGTTATAGCATCCTGAGCCATTCTCCAGGTCAATCGTGTTGTCAATATTGATCCTCATGTGTTGAGGTAGTGCCTTATAAGAGCCTGAGTTGGACTCAGGAAACTTGGAGAAGAATATTGAGTTGGACTCAAGAATGGTTAAGCTTCATGTGTCGAGGCAAGTGCTTTGTATGTCAAAGTGATGATGTTGTAGTGTCTTGCTAGTCAAGGCTAATGTCTTGTGTTTCAAGACAGATCCTCATGTGTTGAGGTGGTGCCTCATGTGTTGAGGTGATGCTTTGCATGTCGAAGCATGTATGGTGTGTGATGTACTACTAACCATGGTTGAGCTATTATGTCTCCTCTAGAGACTGGCCACCTCTGGAGTGAATTATTTTAGCATGTAACCACTTGGAATGATAGTAGAACAATGTGATCACATCATTGGGAAAATATCCTTAGTATATTTGATATGATAATTAAGCTGGCACATATGGACCATGCAGATAAGACAAGAGATAAAGATAATATGTGACAAGATAAGAGAGAATTCGAATTACACATAAAGAATTAATTAAAAGAGAATTCAAATTGTTAAACTTCGGTGATATTAGCAAAGAAGACTTCAATCAATCAAAGGAGAACTCGAATTGATCACTACGGTAATGTTAACAAGAAATATTTCAGTTAAGAGAGTTAACTAAGTGATAACAAAGAAGAACTAATTAACTAAGTGTTAGTGCATGACGACACTTATGTTAAACTAAAAGACGACATGTATGTTAAACTAAAATATGGCACTTGAGTTGTGACACTTGCATGACGACACTTAAGTTAGCCACCTAACTAAGTGGGAAAGCTTTCAGTTAAGGGGTGAGTTCATCCTAATAGTTAGTTCAATGAGTTAATGTATTGCATGAGAAGTGGGGCACACTTCTTCATGCAAGATTGATGTCTCCAAGGATGGAGTGAATTCTATAAAAGGATATCTTGTGCACATGACCAAGACAAGCGAATTAGTTGTATTGAGAATAATTATTCTAAGTCTCTCTTCCATCTATCCTTCTCTTTATCTATAATTGTTAGGGGGTGCTTGATGTAAAATCCATTCTCTACTATATATCAATATACTAAGGAAGGTTTTGTGGGGTTTTATCCCTCAAGTCAAAGAGGTTTTCCCCACGGTAAATTCATTTGTCGAATGTGATTGCTTATGTGTATGATTGTTATTAGATTTCAAGTATTATTGCAGCTCTCAATCAAAGATAAAAAATTAACATTTCATAGATGAAACTGCTTGTACCCCAGCCATATTGGAAACTGTAGGTCCTACCAATGCAAATCATTGGGGTCCAAGCTGAGCCACGGTGTTACTACTGTTCTACTAAAAACTATTATTACTTCCACTTCCTACTGCACCAACTTTTACACTGCTAGGACCAATAATTATGTAATCATACCAAGGTAATTGTAAAATAGGATTACCAAATTTTGTAAAGGTGCCCAGGGGGTAGTTGAATGCATGTTGTTTTCATTACGTCCAGTCTCTCTTTCTGCAACAATGGAGGGTTCACTTTTTAAGGTACCATCATTTTCCGCGGGTCCTGACAATTTTGATTGTTCTGCAACTTCTTCAATGGTTGGTTCAAATGACTAATTAGAAAATATGCTACTTGGTAATTGAATTTTGTAGTATCTTTCCTTGTTCACAGTAGCCACACCTTTTATCCAGCCTCTCCTTATTGGGCCATACTACACCTATATTCCTCTTCCTTTCAACCATGAACCAACCAGTTCTTCTCGTTGCTTCATCTTCTACAACTCATTTTCCCTCTCCTCACTATTTTCTCCATTCTGCAACTCCTCTTCTAGTTGTGTACTTTTTTTCTTTGCTTTATCATCTGCATATTCCACCACTTTTCACAGATTGTCGATCTTCTAGCTACACACTCATCCCTGGCATCATTAATAGATCCCCCCCATTGTGCAGAATTTTTACCTTCTGCAACTTGGCAACATCACCTCAACTACTCCCTCGGCGATATGAGGGTTTTACTCCTCCATTCTAATCAAGTTCAATGGAAAAAATTTGTCTTCAACCATCCGGATCTTTATCCATAATGGGATTTCCTTCAGCAACATGTCTCTTGCTCCCTTTGTGAGATCTTCTTTAGCTTTAGATAAAGACTGGTTATTTTCGGACGCAAATTCCACAATGTATCTTGTCAAAGTAATTCTACCTAGAAATCAATAGCGTTGGTTAACGGATTATCTAGCCAGTGAAATGCTATTAGACCTTCTTGTTATAGGTCAAACATGCACCTCTCTGTTCGTGATCACCTTGAGCTGTCGATCACACAAAAGGACAACTTGGATGGAGGAGCATGTTGACCTTACATGAGACCTTGACCTTCTCCACCTCCTTGCAAGCTGGAAAAACCCTAAAAAGTATCATTTTGAGACATGGGCGCTACTCTACCTTAACAAACTAGCGCCTATACCCTACTCCAGTGTACAATAGTAGTGCTCAACCCCTCATGGGCGCTACTCCTCTTCAATAGAGTAGCGTACAACATTTAAAAGTGATGAGCGCTAGTTGTAAAACACTATAGTAGCGCCCTGGGCGCTACTCCACTGTGAAATAGTAGCGTACACCTCAAAAGATGATTAAAAAATAATTAATTTCACGAATGAGGATTAGTTGCAGTTGGTTTCCCAACTTCCCCAACTTCCTCTACAACCACCTCTCGACCTGAACTGCCTCCCTTGTCTTATAAATACAAGGAGGAATGAAGAGAGGAGTTAGACATGAGAGCTATAGAAAGACTCTTTCATAAGAGAATCTTGTACTGGAGGAGGTTATTCAAGAAGATTTCCAAGCCAGAGAAGAGAAGGATCCCAGGATCAGGTTGCATGAGCATGCTGCAAAGTCAGGTATATTGTGTATCATTCACTCATTTTTTACAATAAAGGTTTAAGCATCTTTCTCGTCCCAAATCAAGTACTTATTGGACTATGTATTTATTTGGATTATGTTGGTTAATGATTGATGTTTGAATCATTGTTCTATTGCATCATTATTATGTTTGCCAAGATACGTTGAGAAAGGTCTTTGTTTTGCAGGTTTATAGAACGAGAGATTGGATTGGGGATCGAGCGCAAGATCGGATAAAAGCTAGGATCAGACTTTGTTCAAAAGGTATGTCCTCAATACCTATAACCTATTTCCATTCATAAACATCTCTGTAATGCAGATAATATGCTTACCTGTTAACCCCTTAAGTTGATAGTATCCGTTTCCTTACTATAGGGTAGTATTTCCCGCCAACAGACTGGTGACTCCTCTGGGGAAAGTTTTTTTTCTGCTCTAGGAAACCTTTCTTGTTTGTCTTTCCAGAACCTATTAACTCCTTTAATCGCCTGAGAAGCCTTGTAGGTATCCCCTAATTGCTTCTCTCTGCTTCACTCAGTCTTTTTGCATCTTTTCAAAGTCAGTTTTTGGATTCTTTAAGACCTGAGTGCTACTCTGTTATACATACAGTAGCGCCCATATGCTACTCTGTCTCTATACAGTAGCGCCCATCCCTCCAGGAGCGCTAGTTTCCCTACTGTACAGTAGGGTACATTCCTGTAGCCTTATGTTGGTTGTTTGGTTGAGTTTTCTGCCCTTTTGGGTGGTCTTCTGACTTTGTTTTAGATCTCCTTGACTAGTATTTGAGGTTTGTAACTCTTCTTTGAGTCTCAGAACCTTTCTTTGAGTCTTTTTGCCATCTTTAGGTCACTTGTTTACTGGTGAAGTGTTTGGTCCATTTTTAACCTTTTTGGAGACTAAGCATTGTTCCTTAGTGAACACAATTGCTTATCCTTGCCCTGACAATGTGTTGCTGACCTACAAACCTGTATGCTTTGCATTTGCTGTTTGTGGCAACATTTGTTTGCTCTTTTGGCATCTTATCCTTTGTTTTAGGGTTTGGTCCATTTTGGAGATTTTAGGATGTCTTCCAAACTTTTGAGTCCCAACATTTCTTGACTTCTTTATCTTTTTCCAGTATCAAGTGAGATTGGAGCACTTCAATTTGCTTCATCTTTCAGTCTTTGTGTTAGTAGGGTGGCTGTTAACTCGCTTGCCTACCGATTGCTTGGTTTAGTGGTCTTGTTAGGGTTTGGTGCTTTGGGACATTCCTCTTGAGTTTGATTTCTAGTTTGTAGCATCTTTCCTCTTTTTTTTCTATCCACTTTGTTTCCAAGTGTGAGGGCTTTTTCTCTTGAAAAAACTTGTAGGACAAGCCTTTGTCGAACCATTGTTTTGACAGTTGTGAGCTTAGGACCCTTTTTTCCATACTTACACATCTTGTATAAGTCTTATTTGCTTCATAATTTTAGAGTTCTTTTTCGTTCATAATAACAGAAAAAGCAAAAATTTGATAGCTTAAGAATACTGGGGCTTATATCTTTTGCAAAATAGCATAGTTTGTTTTGTTCATAATTTTAAAAGAAAATTTGCTTAGATTTGTTTCAATTTCAATTTGGAAAGAACATTAAATGAAAAAATAAAAAGTTTTGTTGTCGAAAGTTATAATTTATGCACTTTGTTTTCCTGTTGCAACCATGCCACACAAACGCACTACCTTTTGAGTAATAATAGCCCTAAAATTTTTTAATAAAATTAAATAGAAACAATTTTCTTTTTAGGGCTACACTACACCAACTAGTCTTGGTTAGGATCTTGGGTTTAAATCACCTTAAACCACCCAAGGTCACACATTACGCAAAAATTGTAGTTCGACTATCACAGGTAAACCCACTTCATTCAAAGCTTGCCTGGGATCTATGCAGTAGCCCTTGTGAGATCAGATTGTTGGGAATACTCCTCCTACTTTCTATTTCAAGCATATACCAGGATTGGATCGCATTTGGGGACTCTCTTGAGTTTCGGGCTCAGTTACCCTGTCCACGCCTTCCGATTCGACCTGAGACTGTTCCCCCAGGAGTTTTCGGTGTTGTGGTATCCTTAGTATCTGACCATAGGTTCATACACAGGTGACAGCAGAGGGTATATCTGTTGTACCTCGGACAGACGTGGGAGGAAATCCCTTGCAAGTCTTTGGGAGGGCGGTTGCGTGATTCCAGTGCTTGCACCCTTAGTCATTGTATTGTGGACCCCAGGTAACTGTTCTTCATCCTTCGTTGATCTGTTATGGGCCCTCATCATCCCAGAATCTTCTCCGGAAGGCATCTTGTTTGCTTGATTTGCATACTTAGGACTTTTTAGTGGTGTGTTGTTTGCCCCCTAGTCTTAGTGGCCACTAGGTTTTCTAGTTTTATTTTTATATATAATCATGGAGAACCAAGAACTTCGTAGGTCGAGAAGGTTGCAAAACCTTCCTCCACTTAGAACAGAACCACTACCGCCAGCTAGACGACAAAGGGTAGACCCCAGTGTTCCTTTGGAAACCACTGGTGAAATAGAACTTCCTGAGGAACTTTTTACAACAGAAAATCCTGAAATAGAAATTCTTGAGGAACTACAAACTACAACAAAAAGCCCTAAAATAGAGGTTCCTGGGGAACCACAACCGGGGACTCCAGATTAGAAACATTTTAGTTCAGTTGAGATTGAAGATCTCACTTCTGGTGAGTTCAGTACTCCTTTTAATCCTCCTTTGACTAATCTTAGAATTTCGCTGCTGATACCCGTTGGTTTCCAGCAACCAGATTATAGTGCATATCATTTCACACCTGAGCATTTTATGATTAACCCGGGAGGCGAACTGGGAGTTCCAAAGACTCCCACCATAGGTATGAACACAAATACTGTAAATCCTCCTCCTACTGCTACACCGAGTTCGGCACAGACAACCTCTATGTCCACTCTGTCCTTCAGCTTTAATACTGGCATGTTAGGCATGCCGAGTTCAACAACTATGGCATCTGCCTCTACACCCACTTTCGGACCTAGAAGTACGGCGAATTTAGTTCCACCTCCTCTGACTCAACCGTCGTATCACATACCCAACACCTGGATTTCCACACCCGCTGTAGGGTCAAATGCTTCTACAACTGTGCCTGTCATGAGTACCATGACTGCACCGTCCACGTCAGCTACTATTGATTTTAATACCTTTGCAGGTCCCAACTTAAATCAAGGTAATATACATGTAGGAAACATCCCTTTTTCTTTATTTTCGGGAGGAGGGGGGTAACATTTTTAACCAACAATATGGCGGGGTTAACACCCAGCCATAGTGGACGAACCCACAGAGCACTAACCCACTTTCATATGGGTGGGGGAATTTCAATAATACTTTCGCGCAACAACAAATGGCAGGGGGAAACCCCTACCAGCAGATGGCTGGGGGAAACCCCTACCAGCAGATGGCTGGGGGCAATCCCTACCAGCATATGGCTGGGGGAAACCCCTACCAGCAGATGGCTGGGGGCAACCCCTACCAGCAGTTCACGGGTCAAACTATGGGTGGTTCCCCCTTTATGACCTCAGCTTATCAAATGTCGTCTTGCAGACCTCGTTTACCGTTTATGGCAACTCTAAACTTGCCAAACCTTTCAAAGTTGACAAACGACCCGGTGTATCACAATGCCACATGGCCACCAGTTCCTACCAAGTTACCTTCGGACATTCCAAAATTCGAAGGCAAAACTGGCGAGGACCCTGGTGATCATGTCACTACTTTCCATTTATGGTGTTCCTCGAACTCATTAAATGAAGATTTCATTAGGTTGAGACTGTTCCAAAGGACCTTAACCAGTGCTGCAGCC
Organism: Larix kaempferi; assembly: GCA_027924585.1. Lineage (NCBI taxonomy): Eukaryota > Viridiplantae > Streptophyta > Pinopsida > Pinales > Pinaceae > Larix > Larix kaempferi. The sequence continues at coordinate 45,921,810 of BSBM01000001.1, read as the reverse complement.
AAATGGTACATTGACTTACCTGCAGCTACATTCTTTAATTTTGGGGATCTCGCGGCTGTCTTTTTTAATCACTTCCAGCTTCTTGTTCGTTATGATGCCGAAATAGACCTTTTGTCTACATTTAGACAAAATAAAGCCACTCACTTATCTGATCACATCCAGGAGTGGCGAAGACGGAAGAGGCTCATTAAAGCCAACATACCTCCAGAATTCCTTCTCGAGTGGTATTTGAAATCACTCCTTCCTTATATTTCTAAGCAAGTAGCTACTTCTGGAGTATCCATAGAGGAAGAAGCCATCTTACGGACCCAGCAGTTAGACCTTGTTTACGTACAATATGGGTTACTTTATGAAATTATACCGGATGCACCGTGATCAAATACTGATCTGAGTAGACCTAAGCCTGGACCACATGCTGACGGCATAGTGGGTTCAGTTGACTCTGCAGCTTTCGAAGCATTGACCAAACAGGTTCATGCCTTATTTGTCAAACAATCGACTGCAGAAGTTACTTCCGTCACAACCTCTCCTTCTACTTCTGAATCTGTTAACCAGGTTCAGAACAATCAAAAGGGCCCTCGGCAGCCCAACAACAAAAAGAAGGGCAAGAAAGGAGAGGGGAACCATCAAAAGCCCAAAAAAGAGAATGCTAAGGAGGGTAACAAAGAGAAGAAGAAGGTTAAGTTCCCTTGTAAACTTTGCAAGCAAGACCACCTCACTCATCAATGCCCTCTACTCGAAGAAGCCCGGAAGCTGCTTCAAGAAAAGAAACCTGCTGTACTTAAAGATCCATTCCCTAAGGGGCAGGGTTCAGCTTCTGGCACCTCCAATACTGGGGGAACCACACATGCTTCGGTTGATCAAAATTTTATTAACGTGGTTAACTCGGATGCACTCTTACAAACGAGAGCCAGGAATTACACCCCGGATGCACAAAAGAAGGATAAGGAGATTCAAGAATCTTCCACTCCACTCCACATACTTGCGGACCCTCTTCCCAAGATCCCGAAAGGTGTCTTGAAACGGGCATCGTACAATCCCAACACTCGAGCTGCTTCTAACTACAATGTGGTTGAAGATCTAGCCCAGACCCCTTGTGTTATGTCTACCTTAGAAGTCTTGCAAAGTTGTCCTTTACAATGAAATGCACTTCTGGCAGCTATTGGAAGTATGGAATCCTCTAACATGTCTGCGTGATTTGATATGGCTGATATCAAATATCGGTTTCCGTACCACGTTTCCCTTCAGATAGAAGTCATCCATGGCCCAATGACCATCAGAAAAGCTGTCGTAGATGAGGGCGCGTCTACGTGCGTAATGTCAATTTCCTATTGGAAAGCTTTGGGTTCCCTCGAGTTAGCCCCTTCTAACACATTGCTTACTACATTTGATGGCAGGACTTTCCGTCCACATGTAGTTTTTCCATCATTTGATGTCACTTTGGCCAGTAAGACAGTTGCTGTAGAAGTAGAAGTTCTGGACGCTCCGCTTGATTACAACATGTTATTAGGCAGGAGTTGGACGTATGCCATGCAAGCTATTGCATCGGCAGTTTTTTGAGTCGTTATGTTTCCTTTTGAAGGTAAGGTCGTTACAGTCGATCAGCTTTCTTTCACTCAGAGAAACAACCAGACTTCTTCGGAGTAGGGATTTATGGGTCATTAATAGGCACTTTTGACCTTCCTGCTCCTACCTTATTTGTCGGTTCTGAGGAATGTTCTTCGTCTGAGATTTCCACGGCCAGTTTAACGATTGATCCTGGGTTTCTCCCAACTGATTCAGAACCTTCTGTTCCTACATATGTTGCAGAGATAACCTACTTGGACTCACATCAAACTGCAACAGAACATATATTGACTCCGCTGGTCTCTGTTGAGTCAGATATGGACTGTGCTGCTGCACAGTCATCCAATCCGACTCACTCTCTTGACAGTTTGGATACTACTTTACCTTCTAAGGAATCAATTTTGGAAGCCATGACCGACCTGGACCGTCCTCGTGAACATATAGATCCCAGGTCCTTCTTGATTCCCATTCTAAACTTGATAGAGAGAGGCGAGTTTTATCTGACACTCAGTGAGAATGTTGATTTCACTTCTATCCCTTCCACTTCACAAGTTGGTTTTGTTGAAGGGAATAGATCGAGAACCATTCTGGTCAACATTTCCACTGCACCTGGGGTCATAGAAAACATTTTTATTGAAACATGATGTTATCTTGATGAGATCATTCCGTACACCAATCTGTTTAATGATTTCCGTGACATCTTTGCCCGATCTCATGAGGAGATTCTAGGCATCGACCCTACTTGAGGGAGTCTTTCAAGCATTCTTCCATCTCTCCTTCGAGCTCGTTAAAAGCAATAAGGAGGCTATGAACATTCTTCCATCTCTCCTTTGAGCTCGTTAAAAACAGTAAGGAGGTCACGAGTTTACTTTTTCGGACTCGTTAAAATTTTACGAAAAATATTCCTATAGAGTTCTCTTTAAGCTCTTGTTAGACTCTTTAAATATGACAAGATTGCTGAGTATAGTTGTCATTTCAGACTCGTTAAAGGATTTGAAGCGACATCCACTCAGGTATAGAATTACCCCTTTTCCGGGCCTAGGTGGATAAATTCCTAATCTTATAAATCTAGACCATAAACCATTCAACATATTAGCTTATGGTTCTTGTAAAAATCAGATTTTGTAACCATAACAATAATAAAAATAGGTGACATTTTCAATGTGATGCAACCAAGAGAGCATTAGGAAAACACAATTGGACATAGGGAAGATGAGGAATTCAATATTTGGAGGAGGGAGTGGATCGATCCAAAATGGATATCTACATACTAATGTTAGGAGAGTCGGCCCTTTGATAACTCAGTTTCATGGTCAAGTTTAAGTCTAGACCTGAGAGAGGTGTGATAACATTACGATATTCAAATGATGGAAGCTAGGTTAGAAACTCCAATTGTGGACACAGTGATCCATTTCACTGTATTTTATGGTGTCAAATTGTTAACATATAACGCTTGTTTATACATGTGGATTGATTGGGTTAAAACACACAAAAAAGTGGAAATTAAATAACTTGGAGTCAAAAAAATTACTCTATGAATGTCTAATTTCACTACGAATAGACATATTCCTTCACATTACCCCCACTTCCACACTTTTGATACACTTGAATGCCCTTCAAATGCTTGCAAATGTGAAATTAGGTTCTTCAGGGGTTTATCTCTCTTCTCTTATCTCCATCTTCCTTGAGATCTTGAGGAGGTTTTTGGGGTTTCTCTCTCTTCTCTTATCTCCATCTTCCTTGAGATATTGAGGAGGTTTTCCATTTTGTTTTCTTGTAGGTTTTCTACATGTTGATTGGCTATAGATCTCCTCCCCTTTCTCTTGGGTTCTAGATCTCCATATGTGAAGGTAAACTATTGTAACAAAATGTTAATAGGATCTAAATTTAAAATAATATGTTTAAAGAAAATAAACAAAAATTTAAGTGATTTATTTTTTAGGTTAAAAGTGAATGTTACAATAAATGTTAAAATAAAGGAACTTTGTTTACATTATAAATAAAGTATGGAATTAAATAAATGAAAAATGTATAATAAAAAGTATTAATGAAATAAATACATAATTAAAAATAATGTTTTTAATATGTTTTATGATGTGGAGAATAAGGATGTACATTTACACTAAATGAAGAAAGGAGAAACTTATTAACTATAAAATAAATTAATAAATACATAATTAAAAATAATGTTTTTAATATATTTTATGATGTGGAGAATAAGGATGTACATTTACATTAAATGAAGAAAGGAGAAACCTATTAACTATAAAATAAATAAATAATTATAATAAAAAATCAAAAGAAATAAATAAATAAAATTAGGAAAATATAAAAAAGTTAATTAAGATTTATAAGATTAGTCTTGAAAGGTTGTGGAAAGAATGAAGAAAAAAATAACATGAACTTATAAAAATCAATAATAATTTTTTTTAATGATTGTTTCCTATATGTTTGTGGGGTAGCTTAAGTGGTTAAGTTGAAATTGATTGTAAATGATAAGTTATGTGTTCGTTTCCTCTCAATTTATATTGTGCCCCATGATTAGGACCTTGTGATTGCACCTAAAGATATAGTGGTAACATTAGAAAATCTAAAAGATATTTTATTAAAACAAAAAAACAGACTTCAAAACCCTCTACAAGCTTCAGTAATACTGAGTTACTATGCCCAATACAGCTTGTCTTCTCTGAATTAGTTGTATTGCTATTACAATTATCTGTCCAAACTGTTGTACTGGATATTGCAGCATGAGCATTGTTTACAGTGTAGTAGCTACACAACTTAGGCCACAGGGTCACAAGATTGGTTTTGGAATTGCTTGAGACATTGATGCCTCTGCCTCCGGTACCCAAGCTGCTGCTGCAATTGGTAATAAAACTATTATTGCTTCTGCTACTCGAGGGCGTAACTTTCTGATCAACGCTACTCGAGGGCGTAACTTTCTGATCAACGTCAGTGAAGTTATTGCTTCTGCTACTCGAGGGAGTAACTTTCTGATCAACGTCAGTGAAGTTGCATGATGATGGATAGAATAAAGAATATAACTCTGCAATATAATTCCAATTCCACCGTGCTATTGTCAGTTCTTCCCTGCCTACCAGTCTACAAACTATGGACTAGAAGTTGTACAATAATCATTTGTTTCAATCTTCCATCCAGTAGCACCTCATTCTTTGTTGTCTGCATTCTTCATTAGACAGCGTGGCTGCAACATCCTCTTGAACGGTGTTGAATTCTTCTTAGCAGACAACGTATATCAACGCGCAAGAGAGTTGGTGGGTATCACAATGACCAAAGTAGGGCAATAACATATACAACAACTTCTACAAGATCTATTTACGAGAAACTCTGAACATGACAACCCCTGCCAGAGAAATAATCGTCGATAACAGTTTGGATATCAAAAGTCTTTCTAACTTGACAAATCGAGTGCCACCCGTCGAAAATGCTCTTGTTTTTCCCATCGAATATCTACAGTCAATTCCAATTGGTTATTCTCAATGGTATATCCCTTCATTATTTTTTACTTTTCTCGGGAGCTGCTGGTTAATTCCTCTAAATCTGGCATCGCTCCAAGCAACACACAACCCGCAACTAGTACCTTAAATCCCCATATTATATATATGATACATCCAGCAGCACAGTTATCACAATAAGTAATTGATAATAACCAGGTGTTGAATATTCAAGGCATAAACATCGGCCAATCTAATCCATTGAGGTCTTTGTCGATTTAATCCTTTGGCCTTTAAGCAAGCATCTCCTCCTTGACTCTTCACTGTGTTTGGTGGGTTGTCACGTGGACCAATATTTTGATAAATAAAACTAGTAATGTGGCACAGGGTTCGGTGAGTTGTCATATGAACCGCTATTTTGATAAAGAAAACAAGACAATAAACGGTATTTTGATCAAGAAAACACGATAATAAAGAAAACGACCATAAGAGAGTGGTAATTTATTTTATAAAAAATGGTATATATTGTGAAAAAGTGATTTGAATTTTAAATTTTGTGTTGATGGGTAAAAAATAAGATATCTAGATTTGGGTTTAAGATAAATGGTTTTAATTTTTTAAGATAAATGGTTTTAATTTTTTTGTATGAGTTGATATGAATATTTTTAAGCATTTGGTTATTCTCGGTGCAATAACATTATTTTTTTAAAATTATATGTCATAGCACAAAACTAGGGGGGTTATGATAGTGTAAGAGTAGAGGGCGATTACAAGGATGAAAAAATGGCATTTAGAGTGAAGAAAGTCACGAACACAAGAGTACTAAATCGAGCTCATTTTTTTATATATGTGTATCAAGTCAATAACCCACGTTAAATTCGTCGAATGATAGTCCGAACATATGATGTGCGTGATATCTGAATCAACTTATGATTTGCACTTACATCGCCATATTGAAATCATACTTGACCACCTATGACTTGCATGGTATCTTCATAACACTAAGCAGCGAACCGTGAAAAGTACGTCGTTAGCCATCATTTTAAAAAATCTAAAAAACTCCCTAAGTGGTGGAAACCCCGGGACGACATCAAGCCAATTAGGGACCTAGGCTAGGATCTTAAACTTTCGAGTTCAAGAAGACTTCCTGGCGAGGTAAAATTTTGAATTATGACAATAATTTCGATTCATGGGGAAGATCGGTAACTCTTTGTTGGCTTATGTATGTTGACCAAAAATGTGATCAACAAGATCTTGGCTTGCAGTAGCATTACCATTGTTGTGTTGTTTCCCAAGTTGTGCAAGTTTGTACCACACACTACATGACATTGGTCCTTTATGGAGAACCAAGTTGTTACTATCTCAATTCCAATTGTTCTCTTTATGATTATCGAAACATAGTTCCACTTTGCATTTGCTCGTGGCTATGATCTACTTTTGACATGGATCTAGTGTGTATCATTTTCATGGTCATGATTCAACATCTTATATACTTCATGGATCCACATTGTACTTGATTTGGAAACCATGCTTGTTTACACCTAAGCATGGGTATGCTCACCTCGGGAAAGAGATTTTATTTGATACATTGGTATATGTTGCAAGTTATTTTTGGGTCGATGTATGGGAACCTCTACCTAAGCCCACTCAACAATTATTTTCAATCAGTGTAATGTATTTTGGCCATCGTCTACCCTTCGGACCTCACACACTAGGGAACATATGTTATATTACTAATTAGCACTTCAATGACCCTAATGGCACCCTAATGACCCTTATGTAATTTGCATGTCCTTAATGGCATCAGAGCATCCCTAATGGCATCTAAATTTCCCTTATTGATCTACAAATGTCCCTAATGTCATATGAAGAGTCCCTAATAGCTGCTACGAGCCCTTAATCATTTGTTTGAGTAATTCATAAGTGATGATACCACCTCAGGATAAGTAACCATCTCAATCCAACCCATTTTCACTAAAAAAACACATGGTTTTGAGGGCACACACACCTTGCTCCACAATAGGGCATGTATGCATCTTCCTTTTCTTCGAGAAAGGAGCATGTGCCTTGAGAAATGCACAAAAAAATAAAAATAAAAAATCATGAAATTTCCAAAAGTAAATGGTTAGAATAGTAGTTTATCAGTTGTAACTCCTATAAACTACACTCTAATTGTCTCAACCATGTCCAATAATGTATAAATAATAGATTCGTGGGAGATATAGGGGCATCAATCACTCATGCTGAGATCATGTTGGAAGAATTGGTCCTGGTTCTCTGAGTTTTTATGTCCATTCCCCCTTAGAAACCTTGTGTCTAAGATTCCATCATCCCTTGATCAGTGAGGTTCACTTTCATGATTGACTTCCATATTGTGTTCAAGAAGGAGTTCGAGGGGTTTGGAAGATTGATGCATTAGTGGCTCAAGTTCAGAGGGACCTAGAAAAAGGTTTTAAAGGCGTCGACAACAAGATCAGGTGAATTTGTGCTTGTTATTCTTTATTCATCATTAGAGACATCTCATCTTCCCACCCAACCCCCCTCCAATTTAGTGTTTAATATTTGTTATTGTTGATTCTTATAGGTACAAAGGGCTTAGTCTTCCTAGTAGGTTAACTAGGATTGTTTGATGTTAAAGTTGATTTATGATTTGATTCATGCTTATAAGTGTTGAAATTTGGTTGAGCTTTGAACTTTTATTATTTTAGATGCAGAAACTTGAAGCAATGAGACAATTCAATCCATGGAATTCATACAACTATAACACAGGATATACCCTGGGGGAAATCCTCATAATTATGAGAACAAAAACCCTAGCAATTCTTCTTAGTATAATATAATGGATAGCATGGAATGTTTTCTTTTACAACATAGCAAATTGCTTTCAGAAGATAAGAGATCACCAAACAATCTTGATGAAGATATGAAAGTAGTAGAGAAGAGAGATCAATCAGATGTGTGCCTAGCACAACAATAACAAGCACGAATAATACCCTTCACAAAGAGAAGCGCCTTTCCTTCAATGGAGAAGAGTATTCGCTTCACATTGGATTCATCAATCCAGTATAACATATTTATGCATTCTTATCTTCTATTTTTAACTTCTAACTTCAGGATGAACTCGCCCTCAAACTGGATGTATCAGTCTTGCATGCATAGGTGCGCCCACTTCTCATGCAGTGCTTTATCTCACATTTATCTTCCCATATAGCCACATATTTAGCATCAACAAGTTTCTTGTGTTCACCATTAACAATCCTCCATAGATTCTTACTCCTAAGAACATCAATCATTTTTCTTTTCCATGCAAGATAGTTAGGACTAACAAGTTCAAGAACATAAGCTACTTTTGAAGTCATAATGATAGAAATTTTGACAAGAAAATTAAACCCAAATGCTAGAAATGACAAGAGAAAAAGGTGAATAACATAAAATTGATACACTTTACCATTCTGATCTGAAGAAACACATTAAAAGCATAAACTTTACTTATGGCCCTTTAAGAAAGTGCCAAGAAAAGTCACTCGCGAGTAGATCTGATACTCGCGGGTTTTGCACAGGACAGTTGCGGGTTACTCACGGTTTTATAGTAGAGCAAGCCGCGGGTGTGCGGTTTGTAAAATAAAATGTCGTGGTTCTGCAAAGTTACTCTCGGGTTCGCAGTCATCAAGGCACGAGTACTCATGCTGTCTACGAAGAAAAAGTCGCAGGTGTCCAGTTTTAGGCTGAAAACAGTGTTGATTAAGCCGTTGACGGAAACCTGCAAAAAATATACAAAACTTGGACAAAAACAACAGATCTGACAACCGAAAGATAGATCTCCTTGAGGAGAATCCAAAAATCATATAGATCTACAGAATAAATAAATAAAAACATCAAGAGACCCTTGAAAATTTTCTCCAAAAATATACACAACAAAGTTAGGGTTAGGAGTAAAAAACTGCAGAATCATGCCCAGATCTGAAGAGAAGCCCAATGGATACCAGATAGAAAGCAAATCTACAAAATAAATAGTGCCCAGATGATAGTAGTTATTGATTAAAATATATAGAAGGTGCTAGATCATAGCAACCAGCTCTGATACCTAGGTAAGCTAGTTTAGCAAGAAAATTAAACCCAAATGCTAGAAATGACAAGAGAAAAAAGGTGAATAACATAAAACTGATCCATTTTACCGTTCTGATCTGAAGAAACACAGTAAAAACATAAACTTTACTTACAACCCTTTAAAAAAGTGCCAAGAAAAGTCACTCGCGGGTCTGTCACAAGAAACTCGCGAGTAGATCTGATACTCGCGGGTTCTGCACATGACAGTTGCAGGTTACTCGTGGTTTTACAGTAGAGCAAGCCGCGGGTGCACGGGTCTGTAAAATAAAATGTTGCGATTCTGCAAAGTTACTCGCAAGTTTTGCAGTCAAGGCACGGGTACTCGCGTTGTCTGCGAAGAAAAATTCGTGGGTGTCCAGTTTTAGGCCGAAAACAGTGTTGATTAAGCCCCTGACAGAAACCTACAAAAAATCTACCAAACTTGGATGAAAACAACAAATCTGACAACCGAAAGATAAATTTCCTCAAGGAGAATCCAAAAATCATATAGATCTACAGAAAAAACATCAAGAGACACTTGGAAAATTTCTGCAAAAATCTACACAACAAAGTTAGGGTTAAGAGTAAAAAACTGTAGAATCATGCTCAGATCTAAAGAGAATCCTAATGGCTACCAGATAGAAAGCAAATATACAAAATAAACAGTGCCCAGATGATAATAGTTATTGATTGAAAGCTATAGAAGGTGCTAGATCATAGCAACTAGCTCCGATACCATGTCAGTGTTATAGATCTAGCTAAACTAGCTTACCTATCTAAGCAATCAATAACATATCAACATAAATAAGAATAGAAAGAGAACAAGGAAAAGAATACACCAAATATACGTGGTTCACCCAATTGGGCTACGTCCACGGGAAGGTTGTCTTCTATTATCTCCAAAAATCTCCTTCAATCTTACAAGAGAGCAACTACAAATAACCCTAATACAATATAGCAGAGAGCTTGTGATTATAGTATCATATAATGAATGACTTGAATGATATGATGTGACTCCCTTGACCCTATTATATAACAAGAGATGTGGAGGAATTACTCTCACATATTGCATGTGGGATAATATAATTCTCCATAATAACGTCTCTTTATATAACAATGGATATCAAGAGTATACTTTACCATAATGAATATGGGATATAATGTATTACTCTTTTACATAAGATTGTGGATAACTTTCGACATAATACAAAGACATTATTACCTTCCAAAGAATATAATATATTCCAACAGATTCAACACAATATTAATTACTTGGCAGCCAATTGCAGGCTTCTACTATTATAAATAGTTTATGTCTATCCAAAAACCTTATCACCTAGTGGGCCTTCATTAATGAGGCTACATCAACTACCTAGTTGTTGTTCTTTGATGAGTCCACCTTACATTTATTGATTACACACTCTAATGATATAATAGAGCTTATTTAATAAATTTGGACACTACACATTAAGTAACAACCTATTCCCTTAACTAGGTGAGTTAAGGTAGGAACCTAACATACCTGCCTCTTTCGAAAGCAACATTGTCCTTGAGGTTAGAGACATGGAAATTGTTGTAGGATTGTGGAGAATTACCACATAACATCTTAAGGTTGTGTATCATTGCATTGGATCAATACTTCATAGATAATACAATGATGCAAACAATGTTCTCTTTTGACTAAAATAGCCTCTCGCCACAACCAAATGGAACCCTCTTCCTCCAGTTCTATGAGGATGGTTAGAAATTGACAATTTAACCCTACCACTTTCTTCAAGCATGATACATGCATTATTGGGTGGATCTTAGAGTGGGATGGGAGAGCCAACTGTGAAGAACCTGCAATAATTAATTAATGAAAATACATGAGATAGAAGAAATAACAGAACTCAGAATCGCTTTTATTGATCGCAGGCCACTTCGAGGGGGCAACCTCCTTTGAGCAAGCTCTGTTAGGATATCTCATCATTCACTTTTGTACTTTGCATGAATTTGCATGCATGCACCTGCATGCTTCCCAGTCACCAGTATGATGCCTCCAGCACCTAGTCCTTAGTCTCCTAGCACTCGAGAGCTACTTACCACTCAGATTTAGCCCTCCTAGCCTGTCATGCGCCCACTTCTCACCTTCCACTGCAGAAGGGCTCCTTTCTCACCTACCTGTCCAGTTACACTTCAGTTATCACTCCGATTTACCTCTGATTGACCCATAACTGATGTTATCACTCCGATTGACCTCCGATGAGACATGACTGACAGTTCTGAGTGCAGTTATGCCCTCATGCGCCCTCCACTGAGCCTCCATCCCTAGATTAGTGCCACTTACCATCAGTTACACTTATTACACTCAGTTAGACTCTGTTTGACACCTGTTTGACAGTGACTTATGCATTGATGACCACCACTGATTGATGATGAGGACTCCCAGTTGGATCCAATCCACTCCAAAAGCTTGAGTTTTCCACATAATTCCTTGATTTGATACATGGGACCCATTCAACTTGCTTGATCTCCAATCCCAGGTGTGATGCAACTCTTAAAGGGTGGATTGTTCGACCTTACTGTTCTTGTTTTGATTGTGATTTGCAGGTTAATCATCTCCATCAATTGCATTCGCTCTCTTGTGTTTGACAAGTTCTTCTACATCAATTGCACTCGCTATTTGTGATGGAATACTCTTCTTCCAAGCCAGTTCTTACTCCTTTCAATTATTTTGAATGGAAAGATGATATGGAGATTATATTGCGCTCAAAAGGGTTCTATAGAGTCACTGTTGGCCTCAAATTAGAGCCAAGCACATTGTCGGAAAGAACCAAACACTACAATAAGCTTGATGAAGCTTATGGTCTCCTTTACCTCTCTATTTCCAAGGATCTTCATTTCCATCTCAGCGGATTAAACACTCCAAAAGCAGTACGGGAGCAACTTGACAATCTCTTTGGTAAGCAGGACAAGCTTAGGGCTTTTCAATTGGAAAATGAATTGAATGCCCTTAGTCCTGAGAATTTCGAGACCATCATGTTAGAAAAACAGGATCGCAGAGCAATAACCATAAACAGAAATGCAAATATAATCACACACACATTACAAGAGAGACACAGATATATCGTGGTTCACCCCAACTTGCGCTACGTCCACACTGAAGTTGCCAGTCCTTATTATTATTCCGTCCAGCAAAGTGAAGGGATACAACCTACAGCACAACCGCTGCACTTCCTCTTCACTGTCTCACAGTCTCTCTTCATAGATCTCAGAGATCTTTACAATGCATAAAACCTAATGCATCTTACCCTAGCCGTATTACAATGTCTTTCTTTTATAAGGGAAATACAATGGGAAAATACCACGGGTTATCCAAAACCATGGGCTTGTAAAACAACCCCAAAAATTTTCTTCGGGGGCTTCACCCCCAAACCCCCGTCGAGGGACCGCTGGCCCCCGATCCCCCTTGGAACCCCGTGGCGAGGCGATACCCCCCCCGCTGGGGTGAGTGTACAGTCCACCTACATATCATATAAAACTAGGGTACAAACACGGCTAAATAATAATATCTCTGGATCTGGATATCATGCTCCACAACCAACACATCAATGAGTTTTTCACAAGATTCAAGAACTTGTCATTGCAGTTGAAGAACAATGGTTTTGTGAAAGAGGATAAGAAATTGATCCTCTCCATTCTCACAAAGATTGGGAAATATTACTCGGTATTTGTCTCTACTTTCAATTTCGGTCGGCTAACTACCTCGAATTGGAAGATGCCTACCTTGAATGCCTTCATTGAGTCCGTCACAAAAGAGCATGCCTAAGTTGATTCAAATGGGGTCCATAAACTCCAAAGATTCAGCCCTCTTTGCTCAAGGATCCAAGAATTTGAATGGTAAAGGAAATCAAAGGAAAGAGAAGCCCAAATTCAAGCCTACCAAGCAAAGAAATAAAGGCAAGCAACCAGAAGCACCATCCGATTCGAGGAACAAGCAGAAGAGTAAAGAGGGCAAGGAAAAATCTAAATGTTCATATTGCAACCGTGGATTTCATCCTGAAAGTTCATGCATGAAGAGAACAATAGATCAAATGGCCCTCCTTTTGGAAAAGAACAACATATGTCTTCTCGACGGTGCACGGAAGAAGGATAAAAATGATGATCATGAAAGAGGTCAAGCACTCATGGCAACTGTTTCGAAACCCACCACTCTACTGATAGATTTCGGTTCCTCGAATCATATGGCTGAAAACATTGACTCCTTTTCTTCATTTGATCCAAGCAGATCCATCCCCATTCATTTGGGAGATGACTCAAAAATTTCATCAAAGGGTAAAGGTACCATCCAAGTAAAGCATGGAATCTTCCAGAATGTTCTCTATGTGCCTTCCTTGTCTTCAAATCTACTTTCTGTGTATCAAATGACACACACTGGTGAATCGAAGCAAGTTACATCCATCGCTAACAAAGTTGAAATTTCTGATATTAAAAGTGGAAGACTTATTGCAGTCGGAAAGGCCAGTCACACTGCAAAATACTATGAGTTTTCTCACTTTGTGCCGCTCGAAAAGCCCACTGCTCTCCTCACTCATGGAAACGAGGTTAGTGGGCTTTGGCATGAAAGGTTTGGACACCTTAACTACAAGTATTTTCTACCGTTACAAAATAATTCCATGGTTGATGGTCTTCTGCAACTCCGTTCCTCAAAGGGAATTTGCCCCGGTTGCATTGTTGGGAAGCACCTTGAGCACAGGTTCGACCGCGGAAAAGCTAGCAGAGCTTCTACCATTTTGGGGCTCATACATTCTGATATCAATGGTACGCTGCCAAATATGTCCATGAATGGTTCAAGGTATGTTTTGACATTCATCGACGACTTTTCCCGCTTTACTTGGGTATTTTTTCTCAAAAACAAGTTAGGAGTGCTTGGAAAATTCAAGGATTTTAAGGCTTCTGTTGAGACCGCCACTGAGAGAAAGATCAAAGCTCTTAGATATGATAATGGCAGAGAATATATCAAGACTGATTTGTTGCAACTTTGTGCCGAAAGCGGAATTCAGATCCAACATACAGTTCCGTACACACCCCAACAGAACGGTGTAACGGAAAGGAAGAATCGGTCACTGAAAGAGATGGCTACCTGCATGCTTGAGTCAAAAGGTTTGGCTGCAAATATTTGGGCTGAAGCCATTAATGTTGCTGCATATATTCAGAACCAAGTTCCACATTCATTCGTGAAAGGTAAAACTCCTTTCAAAGCATTCTTTGGTCGCAAACCGGATGTGTCCAATTTGAGGGTTTTTGGCTCCACGGCATGGGCTAGAATTCCTTATGATAAAAGAAAGTCTTTGGATCCACAAAGTATTGAATGTATCCTGATTGATATGGGGAAGAATCAAAAGCATATAAACTCATGAATATCAAATCCAAAAGGTATTCTTAGAGCGAAGTGTGAAGTTTGAAGAACCGTTGCCAGATCTGAAACTAGTTGAGGAAAACACTGTCGATCTGCACCCTCCACAAGAAGAAGATTCAAGTGAGTATGAATAAAGCATTGGATCTGATGTATCTGATATTATATCAAACTTTGATAGCCATGACATATCAAGTTCGGAATCAGACCATAATGATCCTCCTCAGTTACCAAAGTGGGCCCAAAACACTCTACAATCTGCTGCTCCAAACATTCGAAATCCTGCTGATCCAAGGAGAACAAGAGCAGACTATCAAAGAGAAGGTACGACTCTTTCTTTTTCTGATCCATTATTATCTGAGAAATTTTATTTGATGATTGGTTTAGATCCCAAATCATACTATCATTCCCACCGAGATCCACGATGGCAAACCGCCATGGATGAAGAGTATAGTTCTCTTCAAAAGAACAATACATGGGAGCTAGTTTCTCTTCCACCTGGAATAAAATTAGTTCAATGCAAGTGGATCTACCGCATGAAGGTTGCTGCTGATTGCTCTATCAGCAAATACAAAGCTAGGTTGGTGGCAAAAGGTTTCTCCAAAGTCCAAAGTGTGGACTACACTGAGACTTTTGCACCGGTTGCAAAGATGGATTCCATCCGCCTAGTTTTGGCCATTTCCGTATCCAAGCATTGGGAAGTGCACCACATGGATGTGAAGAGTGATTTTCTACATGGAGACCTTGATGGAGAGGTATATATGAAACAACCAAAAGGATACATATCAGATCCATCATTAGTTTGCAGATTGAAGAAATCTTTGTATGGATTGAAACAGGCCCCAAGAGCTTGGTACGTAAAGATGGACTCCTTCCTTTTTTCTCACAATTTCAAAAGATGCAAATCTAATCCTAATGTGTACCTACAACAAGTTAAAGGTAATTTGTTGATTGTTGTTTTATATGTTGATGATATTCTCATTACTGGTAGCACTCTCCTTACAATTAACAAGCTGAAAACCGCTTTAAATCTAGCTTTTGATATGAGCGATTTGGGCTTGCTTAAGCAATTTTTGGGCTTGGAGATAGCTCAAAACATTGATGGGATCACATTATCTCAGCAAAAGTATGCTAAAGACCTGCTATTAAAGTTTAATATGGCAGAATGTAAGGCTGCTCCGTTTCCATTCCTCTCAGGAATGAGTCTTGAAGAGGGAAATACTACACCGCTTGCAGATTGCACTATGTATTGACAGTTGATTGGTTCACTTCTCTACTTGACACACTCAAGGCCTGATATATCTTATGCCATGAGTACTGTATCAAGGTATATGCAGCAGCCCCATGAGCTTCATTGGCGGGCAGCCAAGCGGATCTTGCAGTATGTGCAAGGTACAAAACATTTTGGCATACATTATGCTGCAGATTCTGAGCTAGATTTCATTGGTTTTACTGATTCAGATTGGGCAGGTGATAGCATAGATCGGAAGTCCACTTCCGGATATGTTTTCATGATTGGACATGGGCCTATTTGCTGGTCAAGCAAAAAGCAGGCAGCCATTGCACTTTCTTCAGCAGAGGCAAAGTATCGAGGGGCAGTCAATGCCTGCATTTAGGCAGTTTGGTTGCAGGGTATTCTTTCCGAGTTTGATTTTGGTAGCACTACTTCGACTGTCCTATTTTGTGACAATCAAAGTGCTATTAAGATCTCCACCGATCCAGTTTAGCAGCAGAGGACCAAACACATTGAGATTCAGATGCACTACATTCGAGAGTTGGTTCATGATCGCACCATCATGCTGCAATATTGCCCTACCAATGAGCAAATTGCAGACATCTTCACCAAGAGCTTCACGGAGAAGAAGTTCTCTTACCTCCGTTCACTGTTGGGGGTGAGTTCCATCATGGTGGAGACAGATTAGATCCATTTTTATGTTTAGCTTGAGGGGGGGCTTTCTTCCCGCTGGGTTTTCCCTCTTTCCTCACTTAGCTTATTTCAGCATTTTTTGGATTATTGTATTGGGGTGACCTTTGGTCTCAGTAACCAGGGCCCTACATTTTATTTTTTACATAATAGTATAGCTTGAGGGGGGGTGTTAGGATATCTCATCATTCACTTTTGTACTTTGCATGCATGCATGCATTCTACATGCATTGCATGCACCCGCATGCTGCCCAGTCACCAGTATGATGCCTCCAGCACCTAGGCCTTAGTCTCCCAGCACTCGGGAGCTACTTACCACTCAGATTTAGCCCTCCTAGCCTGTCATGCGCCCACTTCTCACCTTCCATTGTAGAAGGGTGCCTTTCTCACCTACCAGTCCAGTTACACTTCAGTTATCACTCCGATTTACCTCCGATTGACCCATAACTGATGTTATCACTCCGATTTACCTACGATGAGACATGATTGACAGTTCTGAGTGTAGTTAAGCCCTCATGCGCCCTCCACCAAGCCTCCATCCCTAGATTAGTGCCACTTACCATAGTTACACTTATTACACTCGGTTAGACTCAGTTTGACACCTGTTTGACAATGACTTGTGCATTGATGACCACCACTAATTGATGATGAGGACTCCTAGTTGGAGCCAAGCTATGTCATTCAGTTAATTCGAATGACCTCCTTGGTTAATTCGAATTTCTCACTCATTGTGACAGTATTGTATTGTATTTTCACCCTTATTGGGATATAGAGCACTGATGCATGCTTTTTGCACAGTTTACACCATATTTTTCGAGTTTCATCTATTGTGATTGATTTACTTGTTCATTAGATCTGTTGTGACTAATTTTACAAGCTCAATACAAATAACTTCACGGTACCTTCATTGGTCTCAACACAAACTTATATACTAAGTCTAGGCGCCAATACCATGGGTCAAACCATGTGTCAATACAAACTATGGATCAACAATTACTACGGGACGACTTACAAAGCATATGCGTCCAACAACAATAAGACAAACTATGGATCAACAAATACTACGGGACAACTTACAAAGCATATGCGTCCAACAACAATATATTAACAAAGTAAATATAAGGGTTGACATGGGTTCCTAAAATCAACTTGTAAACAAAATGTTCAATATGTTTGAGTATTGGTTAGGGTCCTTAAAACTTGGGTGTGAACTTCTGGTGGTTCCTCTCCTTTAGTGATGTCTACTTATAGTTGGAAATATAGTTAACAATTTGACGGGAAACCTCGAAAGTTCTTGCTTTTTTAGTTGTCACATTTGGTGGTTGGTTTTACTTCTATTAAAAAAGTGGTGCTACTATTTTTCTAGGTAGTTTTTTTACCTTTCAAATCTTGTTAGTTATAAAGTATAACATTTTTTCAAATGTTATTTTAAAAAAAAACTTATTTTTAATGTTTTTTTACTGTTTTTTTCAATTTCCTTTTTGATATGTATATATATATATATATATAACCTAAAACTTGAAATTTTCAAAATTATTAAAAATGTTATATGCCATTCATGTTTTCAAAAATTTAATTTTTATTTAATAATATTCTTAACTACTTTATGATGCTATACAAGTTAAATACAATTTAAAATATTACTTTTTAACACTTTTTTAGTTACTATAATGTATGGTTGATAGTTGTAGTTAAATAACACTACTTTTAAACATTTAGAACAACATATATATACAAAGCTAGTTATAATGAAAAGCATATACATTTTATAAGTTTTTAAGTTTAAAATGCCATGTCAAATAAAACATTTTTGTGGTTGAAAATGGAATTTTTTCTATAGGTTTCATGTATATAAATGAAAATATTTAATGTTATTTTCCCTCACGTAATGATTCACATTGGGTATCTTCTACTAACTAGGGTTTGGTGACGGCTAATTCTCAATCTAGGGCTTTTCCACCAATTTTGATCTCCAAACGGATATTTTTTGTTTTAGCTTGCATGATCTTAGGGCTTATGAGATGGATTTATGGTCATTTGAAGATGGTGGTATAAATGGTATTATTGGCGCCTTGTCGTCGGATCACATATACATATTTCCTTTTTAATGTTTCTTAAGGATTGTTGAGATATTGCTCATGGAATGGTTTCTAAGCTCTAACCATTGATAATGATGTAGGGGTTGTTGTCGTATTCAACCAATCTAGCATAATATGTTTCTTAAGGATTGTTGAGCTAGTCTTTTGTCCGATCAATTCCAATACCGACAAAGGGATTAAAATATTCAAAACCCATATTGTTCGATCATCTACCACTGGTGAGGTTGATTGGTTTTGTCTATTGCTTTCAATCATTTATGTTTGGTAATATCTACATTAGTTTTCTTATTTAGTCTAAGTATTGTTTACTTCCGTGATAATAGAGCTTGAGTTATTTAGTCGAATCTATTGTCCTCCTGTGAACTACCTGGGCGACACAGATAATTGGTATTAGAGCACTCTAGTATGCTCTAGCCTTGCTTAAAGACTACTTGCATAGTGAGAAAACTTATGCCTGTTTAGACACATTCTAAGACGCATCTATTTAACTTGCCTCTACCTTCGACTTCTGAGTATTTATCTGTTCGAAACCCTAGGCCAAAGTTGGAAGGTGAAATAGAGGACAAAACTCCTCATAGCGAAACAGAATAACTTATAGAGCAAGCACTAGCTTGAAAATGAACTAAAATGTATGATCATTTCAATGAGATCCTTGCTCGACTTACTGGTTCAATGGGATAGACTCTGCTTAGCAACCCGGAGAGATATTCCTTCGACAAGGTTAGCCTCTTCAAGGTACAAATGAAATTGGAGATACCAAATTTGGAAGGAAAGAATGATGCATGATCTGTAGACATCGGGACACAACAATTAGAGTCCTACTTCTCCATGAAGCAAGTTTTTGAGGTTGAGAAAGTCACCATTGCATCTCTGAAGATGTCGACTTCTGTACATGGCTGGTGGGAAAATATTTCGACTAAACAGGAAGAAGAAGGTCACCCCATCGAGACATGGTCAAAATTTGTTGAACATGTCAGGATGGAATTCTATCTACCCAAGTACATAAAACAATAGTACAAGAAATGGCAATAGTTAAGGCAATGGAAAGAATAGATCTTACATAGTTATAATAATGAATTCCACTAATTAATGGCTCAACTGGGTGTTAGGGAGGAAGAAAAGTTACATGTTTTGAAGTATATCAGTGGTTAGATCCTTATATCCAAATAAATATGGAATTCCTCACTATTGGCACTCTCACATAAGCATTCCATTACACCATCAAACTTGAGGGGAAATTGAAGGCAGAAGGATGGTTCTCGACCAAACCGATAGGTTGACCTTTGGACAAGAAACCTCAATGGACTACTGACTATGACAAGTCAAATTTTTTTACTCATACTAATTAATATAAGAAAGAGCATGGTATGAAGCCTTCTAGGAGAGACAAGGGAAAACACAACAAGCAACCCCTTGCAGGGAAATAGTGTGATTGCCACAGCTCAGCTTGGCATGATGCATCTGACTGCAAAGCTCGAAAGACATTTTTGACACAAATTTCTACCTCAAACTTAGGGTCATTGGACAAAGCTATCATGGAATCCAACATAGACTCCTTGACTCTATTGGCATCGACTTCGACAACCTTCGCAAATGTGACCATTGTCGATGAAGAGGAAAGAGAATGACTATTCCATACATAGATATGGGTATAGAATAACCTGTTGCATCTGATTGTGGACAATGGTAGTCAAAAGAACTTTGTCTCTAAAGACATTGTGAAGAAATGGGGTCTTGTTACTACTCCTTATTCACAACCTTACAACATTGGTTGGATGTAGGATGGACAAGAACTCAGGATCACCCGACAGTGCAAAATTGCCTACTTCATCAAGCCTTTTTGGGGATGAGGTGCTCTGTGATAGCGCCACTCTCAGTAGCTGATGTACTGTTTGGAAACCCTACTTATGGGACACACATGGAAAGTATCAATCTAGACCACAAAAAATGATTGTTAAAGTACAGAATCAATGGTATGGCATTCCTAAATGTCGACCCATGCCGATAGTCAAAATGGTTTCAGCAAAACAAGCCCGACAAAAAGATGATTAACCATGTGTGGAAATTCATGTTGTTGATGATCAAACCTCAATGTTCCAAGAGGATCACAACAACGAGTTGACTCTCCACCAACTACAACTCTCGACAACAACAAAAAGTTGACAGAGTACTCGAAGAATACAAAGATGTGTTCAATAATCTAGTTGGAATACTGACGGGCCTTGGATTTAGCATATTTTTACCACCATTTCACCTTATTTATAAGTCCTTTTGCCTATCCATATTCATGCATTAAACCTTTCTTACGCTCATATCCAAGTTTTTATGCTCAAGTAATTTTTCCATTACATGTCTTAGTATTTCATTTGATTTTTTACTAACATTGAGGGAATTAGTGTACTATGTATTTGCTTTGAATATTGAATCAATTGTTGGAAGCAACTGCAACATATTTGAGGGAGTTATGTAGTAGTGCAGAACATTTGTTGCAACATTACGAAAACTCTATCTGCAGCATTACAGAAACTCCATCTGCAGCATTACAGAAACTCTATCTGCAGCATTACGGAAACTCCATCTATCTGCAGCATTACCGAAACTCTATCTGCAGCATTACAAAAACTCTATCTGCAGCATTACGAAAACTCTACAAGTATCTGCAGCATTACGGAAACTCTATCTGCAACATTACAGAAAGTCAATAATTCAAATTTTACCTTCAACCACCAACTTTGGAGAAAGATATTCAGTAGGAGTAATGGATTTTTATAAATCCATTATTTCTATTATTCTTATATGTCTCAAATGCTGATGTTAAATTAAAGTTGGTAAATGGAGGTGGATATGAGTGCATATTTGGCTTATTCACAAAGATTTGAAGATCTCTATCAAATATATGATGGACCTAAGAAGTCAAAAGTTGTTAAGAGACATTTGGGATGAGTTTTGACTATTTTATTATAGCCTATATCCCTAAATTCGAATTTGACTTCAAAGGTATTCTAAATAGCATGTAGTTAGTAAGGATCTTCGATTAGTTTTGAGATCCAAACTTTTAGGAGTTTGTTGGGGATATTTTGGATCCTCATTTATTATTTGTTATGGAGAAATCATGTATAAATAAGAGTTCTTTCTCCATTCTATGGGAGGACTCTTAGAGCAATAGTCCAATTGATGATGGAATAAAGCTATACTCTCATTTTGATTCAATTAGATCTTAGTTTTATAATTTCTTTTGCAATATGATTTTATTTATTTTATGTTGATGTAGTTGTACTTCATTGCTTAGTTGTGATTTCTTATGAAGTGTGAATTTTATTTCTGCAATTTGATTTCAATGCATAGATAGAGATTTAATCGTTTATTTTACAAGCATTGAGCTTAATGCAATAATGTTATTTACTCCATTGGATCATAGACAGTAACTTGTATTTGGCAAGGATAGCTTTTAGATTTTATTTCTGCAAATTACCTTTCTGTCAAAAGTGTGTTGTGAACTTAGATTTAGAATTTACTTTCTTGCACAGTGTGAATGTAGTATTACAATTTACTTTTCCCGCAAAGTGTGATGTAGTTCTAGGATTTACTTTTCTGCAGAGTGTGAATGTAGTTTTAGAATTTACTTTCAAGTGTGAATTTAATGTTAGCATTTACTTTCATGTCGTGTGTTTTACTTTCATGTCGTGTGATTTACTTTCATTGCAATTTAGTTTTAATAGTTGTTTAGATGGCTAGTTCCTTGCCAAGACAATGTAATTGCTCATACCATTGTTTGTAAGTAAGGTTATTGAACTACAACTTCAAGTAGATAAACCATTGTAAGAGGAGATTGTGGTTTGCACATACAGTGCACGGTAACTCGCAAGTTCTCAACGAACCCCGGGTTGACAATTAATGTACACTTTTTAGTTGTTTTCTAAGTAATTAGAATGCAATTAAAAAGCCTGTCAAATACCACTACATTGCCAAGTAAAACACTCCATTGAACTTTTTCATGGTTCTTCATTACCCAATGCATATCTTTATAGAAGGATTGTTTTAGAGAATGAAGAAATATGTAGACAAATTCAAGACTTGATCAACAAAGGGAATATTTGACCCAGGTCCTCTCCTTGTGGAAGCCCAGTCATCCTAGTCCCTAAGAAAGATTGGACATGGCACATGTTCATTAACTATAGGGCTCTCAATAAGATTTCAATAAAGAATCGATATCCTCTTCCTATAATAGTTGATTTACTTGATTAGTTGAAATATGTATGGAAGACTACCTTCAAAACCAGGGAAGGTTTATTTGAATGGTTAGTCATGCCTTTTGGTTTAACTAACACACCTACAACTTTTATGATATATATGGATGATGTTCTTAGACCTTTTGCAAGAAAATGTGTCATTGTTTGTATAGATGACATCCTGATTTTCAACAGATTGTGGGATGAGCATTTGTTGCAGCTTTAACAAGTGCTTAACACTCTCAGACAACACAAACTCTATTTGAACTTGGAGAATTTCTCTTTTCCAATGAAGAGTATCAAATACTTGGGCTATGTTATCAACTCAATAGGCATTAGAGTGGACCCAAAAAAGATACAAGTCATTAGGGAATGGCCCACTCCAAGAAACATTCATGAACTAAGGAATTTACTTGGTTTAGCAAATTTATATTGCATATTTGTGTTGGGATTCAACCACATAGTTTGGCCAATGAATTAGTTGACTAAAGGAGGTGGAAAGATAGTTTTCAAATGGACCACAACACAACAAGCAGCTTTTGAATAGCTCAAGAACAGGTTTTGCACAAATCCATTGCTCGTGCTACCTGATTTGCACCAACCATTTTAAATTGAGACCGACGCATTAGACTATGCCATGGGCATCACTCAAGTAGCTCATCCAGTGGCATTCCATTCATAAAATTTCAATGATACTATTCACAAGTATTTGACTTATGAAATGGAACTATATGCCATTGTACAAGTACTTAAGAAATGTAGACACTACATTCTGGGCAAAGAAATAGTCATTCATAAGGACCATAAGTCTCTACAGTTCACTACATCATAGTCTAAGTTACAAATGACGAGACAACTCAAGTGGATTAGTTACCTACAACAATTTCAGTTGGTAATTAAGCATCGGAAAGGCAAAGCCAATGTAGCAATTGATTTCCTTAGTCGACCACCAATCACTTCACTTCTTACAATGTTAAGTATGCATGGTTATGTCACAATTACTTGGCCTCGACTATATGAAGAAGACATTGAATTCTCCTTAGTGTATAGACAACTCTAGATAGGTCAATTGATTGCTCTCCACTACCACATGAAGGAAAATTTGCTTTGCAAGGTAGGACAACTTTGTGTACCTCTAGGTGAGCATAGACATAAGCTCATTTGGGATGCACACTACAAAAAAACAACATGTCATTTTGGAGTGGCAAAGACTCTCACAATACTCCATAAGTATTTCTATTGGCCTTCACTTAAGATGGATGTCGACAAGTATATCAAGTGATGCGTGGTTTGTGCCACCACCAAGACATCAAATCGATGACAAGGTTTGTATACACCCTTCCCCATTCCAAGTCAACCATGGGAATCCATTTCCTTGTACTACTTGACTGGATATCCTGTCACCAAACACCAATACGATGCAATCCTGGTAGTGGTTGACATATTCTCTAAAATGACCATCCTCATTCCTTGCAAGAATAGTTCGACTTCACAACATTCTGATCAGCCCTTCTTCGAGCATGTTTGGAAACATTATGGCTTAGTGGCTACAATCATCTTCGACGGAGATTGCAGATTTGTCAGCACTTTTTGGAAAACACTCTGGTAGTAACTTGACACACAACTATTTATGTTGATTGCGTTCCATCCTCAAACCAATGGACAGACAGAAGTTGTGAATCACATGGTGGTACAGTTGCTTCGCATGTACAACCACAAGCATCAAAGAACATGGGATGAAAATCTCTCGTACATCCAACATAGCTATAATCAAGCATAACACAATTCAACAGGTAAGATTCAGTTTGAAGTTTGTTATGTATTTCAACCCTCAACGCCTATCGACTTAATCAATTGACCGACTAGCCTGATCAACATAGGCCATGAACAACGAGAAGTTGACAAAGCACTCAAGTTCAAGGACAAGGTTTGTGAAATTTAGAAACAAGCACATGAGATGTTGCAGTGAGCTAGTAAGAAAGACAAGGCCTGACACGACAATCATTGTATTCCTCATTCATTCAAAATTGGGGATTAGGTCTAGTTGCAGCTCAAGAAAGAAAGCTTCAGTGGCTTGCACATGAAGATGAAGACTCTACGATATGGTCCTTACACCATTCTTGAGAAAATTGGGGAAAATGTTTTTAACCTCAGCATTCCATCATACCTAAGTTTGCATCCAATATTTAATGTGGACTTGCTTTGAATATATTTGCCACCACTATTGGAACATATCAACTTACAACCAATAGATCTAGAAGACATCCATCCAGATGTTCAAGAGCCCGTTGCGGTCGAAACCATTGTTAGATACCAAGTATGCCACACAAGTATGCAAACAATTCACTTATTTAAGGTGGATAAAGTAGGACAACTCCCAACTCAAGGAAAGTAGTATCCTCTCATTGAATTGAAGCACAAGTTTCCTCATCTACTCAGGTAGGCAATGGGGACCATTGGAACTTAAGGGGGAAAGTTTGATCCATTCCAAGACTCGATTGATGCCCTCAACTAGTGGATAGTCCCAGTCAACTCCTTGGTTGGATCTCAGTCGCATCGACTCAATTGACCCATCGAATCAGTCGATCATGTGGATTAGTTGATCCATCGACTTAGTTGACCCTATGGATCAGTTGATCCATCAACTCAGCTAACCCACACATTCCTCTTCAAGATTCATTCATCATACATGCCCTGCACATTTGATGAATCCAATACATGTTAGACGACATTCTAAACAGTCAGAAGGCACTGGGAAGATGCCATCAACATGGCAACGATGTCTCTTCATCTTCTTCTAGCCGACATATGGGAAGAAGACATTTGGTCTCATCAATCAAATTGTAACTAATTCTTTATAATTGAAACGCGGTGGGTAGGAACCAAAGCATCCCTCAGATTGTATATATGCATGCAAGCCTGAATATGAAAGGGTTCCTTGTTCTTGATTGCACTAAGATGGGTCATAAAAGAGAAGGATCGATTGGATCCTCACGGTTCCTTCATTCAACCTCCACTCATGTAAATGAGTCTTTCGACTTAGTACACCTTGATATAGGGTTGGCTTACAGACTTAAGAGACCAACGTCTTACAGATGATCGCTCAATAAAACTAGAGTTTTCACCCTTGGTGTTTTTCCATAATCAATTCCTGACTTGCTTTTTCATGTCATTGGTTTTGTCTATTGCTTTCAGTCGTTTATGTTTGGTAATTATCTACATTGGTTTTCTTATTTAGTCCAAGTATTGTTCGCTTCTTCCATAACAGAGCTTGACTCATTCAGTCGTCTCTATTGTCCTCTTGTCGAATCCCTCAACAACACGAATAAAAAATGTAATTGCATAAAAGAAATACAAGAGAACCAAAATATTGAAGCAACAACAATATGCAAAAACTTTATTGGTTTTTTGAATAGGAATCAATGTTCACTTGCCTCTCCAAGGGGGCAACTTGCAACTTAACAAAGATCTAATACAATATTAATTACTTTGCCCATGAATACATAACTTCTACTACTATAAATGATTCCTATCTATCAAAAGCACTAACCACCTAGTGGGCCTTCATTAATGAAGTTAAGTTAACTACTCAATGGACCTTCTTTAATAAAACTACTTTACATTTTTTCACTACAAACTCTAACTACTTAGTTGACCTTATTCAATAAAGATGACCACTATACATTAAATAACAACCTATTCCCTTAACTAAAAAAATTAAAGTAAAATAAATAAATAAAAGAGTTAGAGTGAAAACCTAACAAATATTACATTTTAAATGAATTATGCATAATTCATCACGAAGATATATTGATCACATAACTGCATTGCTCATTTTTTCAACATATAATCATTAAAATAAAACAAAATATATACTATCATAAATTTAGAGTAAACTCTTTCTAAGCACATTCTAAATTTTGTCTAATATAAATAATATTTTTATTATTTTATTTCATTTAACTTATAAATATTATATTAAATTACACCTCTCATCTACCCAAAGGTCCATATAAGCTGTCTCGAAACAATTATTTATAACTATGTAGACTTTAAAAGTCAAACTTTACTATCAAACAAACACAAAATTTATAAGTCAAATTTTACAATCTAAGTAAACATAACCAAATATTTAAAACAGTAAAATGTATGACTTCTATATACAATATTAAATCGACTAATTTTTATTGAAGAAACAATTATTAACGAAATTAACCTATAATATGAAATATTTCCGCATACAATTCACACAGCAAATCGAGAATTTTTAGATCAATGGCTCCATGAATCAACCACAGAATTCAATCCTGTGACACCCCACGTTGGTCGAGACACAGGCACAGCCCTGTACCAACAGAGAGCCATCAAAATGATGAATGAGAAAGCACACAAAGTAACACAGGAAAGACACGAGAAAACACACTAGATTGCCCCCGCTCCCAAGCAAAAACACACTTGTGCTAAGCAAAAACACACTTGTGCTTTTAGAAATTCAAAACGCCGTCAATGCGCGGGAACATTTTGGAAAGTCTTGATCCCGCCAATGTAGAGACATGTTAACCATGTTATCCCCATGGGTTGGATAAGTATATAATAGGAGTTTTCTTATCCCTATGTAATTCATCTAGAGCAACAATATCATTCTATTATTCCATTTTGGGGGCAAGGGAATAAACCCTTAAGCTTTTCTTTCCCGCCTCTGCATCTATTTCTTCTACCCATTTGCAGATTGTAAATGTGGATTTATAATAACGCTTCAGCTTCTTGGTAATCGATGGGCATTCGCATTTGATCGCAAGGTATATGGGTTTAAAACATTTTGTATCGCTGGGTTAATTTAGGGAGGTTGCAAGCTTTGTCTAAGTCTTGAGGATCCACACTTTGTTTGGTGAGCTGAGCTGAGGTTATTCAAGGGATTGCAAAAATATGAGCGCCGTCAATATAACAAATGTTACCGTGCTGGATAATCCTGCAGCGTTTCTGAATCCCTTCCAGTTTGAGATATCGTATGAGTGCCTCACCCCTCTCAAAGACGGTACTTCCTCTTACCTTAATGCTTTGATTCCTCTCTCCATTTGATTTCTGTATTTACTTGTATCGTGCAGTTGCTTTTGGGTATTATAGGTTTGCCATTCCTAGATTTTAGATTTGGGCATTTCAGTCTGAATAAAGTAAGGATAGTGTGGAAGCCATGCTGTTGCTCTCCATCCATTCTATAATGTATACCGTCATCCTTCCTGTTGTGTTGTACTGGTGCAGTTGTATGAAAAAATCTGCAGTAGCAGGCCTAGGTTTGGCTGGTTTCCCCCGTAGTAGGGACCGGGAATGGAACCCAAGATCCGTGATTGGTGGTTTGAACAGTATGCCGCAGACCTGTTTGTTTTATTTGTAGTTTTGTACTTGTCAATTGATCGTGGCTGCCTATGTCTGGGGTTCTAAGGTTCTTGCAAACTCATTATGGCTATAACTTGCAACCTCATTATGGTCTTGGGTTCTTGTTTTATATGCTAGAGTAGCTGCCTATGTGGTGCTTAGTTTCTATAAGATAGGTGCCTGCTCTAGCTCAAGGGGTTAGCTCAATTGGTTGTTGCCAATGTTTGGCATTTGGCTAGTTCTGTGCTAGCAGGTGCCTGGTTTGAATTTCCCTGAATTAGGTGCTATAGTCTATGCTGATGGATTTACCTAGAGATACTATCCATTAATGTCAGCAAGTGTTTCTTGGGTTTCCCTGTGAGATAAAAGACAAGTATCTGATCTGTATCCATCATTTTTTTCAACCTATTTTGTATAGAACAGTTAAATTCATTTGTTTGATTATTTAGAATAGTATTTTTTTGGGTTCTTGGAAGTGTATCAAAAACAGGACCTGAGGGGCTGCCATTGTAAACATATTTCTTTTGGTTCAGGTGCCAGGTCTGGGTTTTTATTCTGTCAATGTTGACCAGGATTTGCATCTGGCTTTGTCCCTTTGAAATACATATTATGTGAGTGGGGAAGATAGGTGTGAGAATGGAATCCTAGTAAACAATTTAGCATTCTTTCTATCTCACTAGTGAATCGTTGCACTATCAGTTGAAGTACTGCCTTTGTTTAATGTGTGCATTTGTTATTTAATTTTGATCCAGTGGATATATATCCTCTGCTTGGTGCTCGCGGTAGTTGCCTATGGCTAGGATTGGATTTCCAGTCAGTGTGTGAAATTGAAATCATCAGCGCATGAATTTGGGAGTGTGGCACAGCTAAATGTTTCCTTGTTTGATCTAGCTGTTGGAGGATTTTAATATAGCAGTGCAAGTAAGCAATCTGCAAAAGTTCAACATACACTCTAAACATGCATGTCCCTTGAGCAATGTTAGTGCTAGGTAATTACTCTCCCAAACAGACAGGCCCACAGGCAAACTGACCGGAAAGTTAAAGTGATACATCTAACTGACGGAACTGTCATGGAATGTTAGCATTGAAGATAGGTAGTGTGTTAGCAATTATCTCAGGGGTCTGCACCTGAAACTCTATGCTTCGCCTTCAGTGAGATGGGGGCTATTTTGTGTCAAACACATTGTGACCAAGATCAACGTGTCTCGTTGTCAACAGGAGGAATGGACACTGGAAATCTGGCCAATAAATGCTTGAACAAGTATTTGCCTCTGATTTGGAGAATTCTTGATATATCTAGACCTTTTTAGCAGCTAGCCTGTATTTTCGAGGCCATGCCCATGTTATAATCTTGGGAACTCTAAGCCTCGTTATCATTGAAGGATTATGCAACAGATTAGTTTGTGCAAGTAATAATATTGTTTGTGTTAAAGGGAATTTCTTGGTTCTGTAGTTAAGCTATATTTGAGCTGTTCCTGCTTTGCAAAATATGGAATTACTGTTTGTGTAGTTTTAAACTTTTAAAAACTAAAAGCTATCTAGTTCAGATTGTAATTTGTTTGGGATGTCTGTTCTCACTTCTGGATGCTTTTGTCGGCAGATTTGGAATGGAAGTTGACATACGTGGGATCTGCAGAAGATGAGAAGTATGATCAAGTTCTAGAAAGTGTTCTTGTTGGTCCTGTTAATGTTGGCAACTATCGCTTTGTCTTTCAGGCAGGTTTCTATGTGGTTATGCATTCACTGCCATCTGCAGCCTAGTTAATTTACATGTGACCCTTTTTCATCTCAGGGTTTGTTTTTTGTGTGTTAGGCTTACTAGTTTTTGACTCACTGCTGTTTTCCAAAACAGGCAGACCCTCCCGATCCATCCAAGATTCCTGATGAAGACATTATTGGGGTTACTGTGTTATTGTTGACTTGCTCTTACCAGGGGCAAGAATTCATAAGAGTTGGATATTATGTGAATAATGACTATGCTGATGAGCAGTTGCGAGAAGAGCCTCCACAAGTGGTGCAGCTTGACAAGATACAGAGGAACATTTTGGCTGACAAGCCTCGAGTTACTAAGTTTCCAATTGCTTTTCATTCTAGCCCAGATGAGCAATCTGTTCTTTCTCAGCTGGGGTCTCTACCTCCTAATGCTGGTCTTCTCCCCTCTGATGCTGGTCTTCTAAGTGCTGATAACAGTCTTTCCGCTTCTGATTTGATGGATGAGGTGCTATTAGAGGGAATTACTACTTGATTTGGCAGATTTATGTAACCCTACATGAAGAATGGGGAAAATACCAAGATAACATAATTTAATTCCTTTTCTCTGTATTTTGTTCCTCATAGATATCTTGTGGCTAAGTTCCACATATGTTATGCTTGTTATGACTGGGATGTTTTGAAGGATGCTATTTTTCATTTGTAACCTTCTGATGCTTATTTCATTGTCCATTGACTATTTGGCAAAACCTGTCAATGTGGATTTTGAAGTTTACCAGGTCTATTATAAACTTGTTGCTACTGGTTCAGAGGCTTGTTACTTTAACTTCTAATACACCCTACAGCTTCAGTGGATGCTTGTATATCGATAGTGCTCACCCCTTGTTCTTTGTTTTGCCTTTAAAAAAAATGTTCAGAGTTTACAAATTCTATTCAAGCTTTTATGGTGACATATTTTATTTATTTGAAACTGAAGGCTTCTCTATTGAATATCTACTAATTTTGCACGTGGTTGAGGTCGCCCTGCCAGTCATTTTCCATATATGGTTTGAAATTAAAAATAATTCACAAGAAGAATGGGAGCACAATTAAAATGTCAATGATAAATTCAACTTGAAATAATAATAATGATGATGATGATAATCTATTTTGAAGGTTACAGCTTAGTCAAACTTTAATTTGGTGTATGAGACCTTGTTTGTGGCAGCGATTTCTGTTAAAGTTTAAGGTGTATATATATCCTACTTCCCTTGGATTTGAACCTATGATCTCTTAGAAGGAAACACATACTCTTGATATAGACATTATATTATAAAGATTAAATTTGTATTCATTATAATGCATGGCTTGTTTCTATGCAAGCTATCTTGTAATATGTGTTGATAACTAGGTGATTATGATTTGCTTTGACTTTGTGCTTTGAAAATAGACATAATCCTTATATGCAACAAACAATGGGACTCTTTTGGAGTGCCATTATTTTTGGTTTTCCATTTTTGAACAATTTAATAGAACATTATTATACCTTCAATGAATATTTTTTCAATGTGGTTCACAACCCCGGAGAGGAGTTGCTATGTCCACTGAAAGAATTCACAGGGGGCCCACCTGAAGGGGCCTCACCCCGCTGGTTCTGATTATGGAGCTTAATCCTATGGAGACATCAAGTGAGATCCTTATATATCAATGCATAGCCACCTGAAGATTTGACCTCGAAACCTTTTGCTTACAACTCACAGCACTCAACCACTTAAACTAACCTATTGGGCTTATTATACTTTCAATGAATCAACTCACAGCTCTCAACCACTTAAACTAACCTATTGAGCTTATTATACTTTCAATAAATTATTTATGGTATTCCATTAAAAATGGGGAATTCACCTATCTCCTATATGGCATGGGCATTATTTTTTATAATGTTATTTTGTTGTTGCATAGAGGTTTTGATGTCGGTGATCTTGATTTCTATTACATTATTTACCTTTTTTATCTCATTCTTTTCAGAATTCTTTTTCTTTTATATTGACATATGCAGCATAATGTTGTCAAGTCAACAATCATCTTGTTGTTACTAAGTTTTTTTATATTATATTTAGCATAATATGATTTTCCATGACTTTCTTGTGTTACATTCCAGTGATTGATTGGCAATCTAAAGGGATTTTTCCTAAACATGATGGAGATGAAGTAAACTCCGAAGACAGCATAGGACAAATATATCCTTTAATTTGAATGGATACTTGTTGCCATTGGGTTGCTGCTCCCTTCTTTATGCCTTAGATTATTTCACACCATTGGATTTGAATACAACTTGTGACTTATCCATGGTTAGAGTTTCATTTACCAGCAAATGTTGGATATGTTGCTTATTTCTTCCATGGTTATCATTTTTACTTTAGATTTGGCCTTGCAGTTTTTTAATTATGTTGTGGAGCTTTTCATAGTGATCTAGTAGGTTGTAACCAAGACCTATTTGGAGGTCTTGAATATGTTGATTAATCGCAAAAACCGTTACGCAAATATTTTGTCATTATCTGATATGCTCAGGATTTTGGAAGAAATTAGGTTGGATCTAAGAGTTTTCCTCCATTGTTCTGCTTGATGTTCTTGGTACTAGCCCAATCTTCTTGCTTGCTTTTTATTGTGGTATTGGGGTTTGTTAAATAGCTTGTTTTTGTAGGTTGTTCTATCTTTTGTAGCAGCACCGTATCTTTGACCTATTTTATAGTTCAATTTTGGTTTTTATGGCCATATAAATATGGGATAGGAAATGGTGAGTTTTCCTTTGTTAATCTTACATCACACACTGCTATAATCTAGCTACAGCGGCTTAGTAGCTGGGGAGGGGAAATAAAGAGGTGTGCATGATGCTTGAAATGTTTTTGATATGATGCATTGTGATGTGATTTTCTTACAATGAGTAGTTGATTGATTGTAATGGGATTTTCTTAGAATGAGTAGTTGATTGATTGTAATGAGATTTTCTTAGAATGAGTAGTTGATTGATTGCCATGTGGAAGGCATTACCTTGGAATTGTTTTGTAATTGAAAGATTGCCCATCTTTGGTTATGATTTTTGTTTTGTAATGGCCATGTGGCTAGCTTTTTCCTTAATTTGAAGATTGATCACCACTAACCTGGGTGTCAATCTTTGATAAATCTTTTATCATTGGTTAGGATTTTTGTCTTGTAATGATCATGTGGCTAGCTTTTTCCTTAATTTGAGGATTGATCACCACTAACCTGGGTGTCAATCTTTGATGAATCTTTTATCAATGTACTCTGCATTTTTTATTTATTTATTATCTTTTATTTTGGATATTACTACATTGAATTGAGAAAGGCATCACTCTCAGAAGAATGCAAGGTTCACATCTTAAAGTGGGTTTGTTTTTTTTGTAGTTTATCGAAAAGCAAAATTACTCATTTATTTTTTTAATTGTTTTATTTGACTTCTAAACTTTGTTATATTTGATGGCTATAACATTTGAAGATGGAATTAAGTATAATGGTTTGGAATTCATCAAGGTCTTTCACTTTGGAAAATATGTTTCATATTATCTAATGCTCTCTCCATTCCATCATTTTAAAGTAACCAAGATTGTCCAGTAATATTATATATTTAATATTCTTGGATATTGAATCTAGCTTATTGTGGTATTTTGAATGTGATAGTATATGTTTAAAACTTGGCTATTGGTCATTAATTGATATTATTTTTCTAGTAACATAGATGATCTATTTTTCTAGTAATATCATATATTTAATATTCTTGGATATTTGAATCTAGTTTATTGTGATATTCTGATGATGACACATGTTTAAAACTTGCTTTTTTGTCAACAATAATATTATTCACCTTTAAAGTTAAATTGTAATTTTTATAGGTTGAATTTTTCTATTAACATTACAACAAAATATATAATTACTGTTTAATTAAGTGTTGTTTTTAGTGTAACTATTTTCAATTGAGTTGGAAAATTTGGTGTGTACTTGCAATTTTTTCTAAAATGTCTAAATTAGCTTTAGGTTTAGTGTCAAATTTAGTGTTAGGTTTGGTGTTAGATTTATCGTTAGAATTAGTGCCATAATTAGTGCTTGATTTAGCGCTAGGATTGGTTCTTGAGTTAGTGTAGACTATCTATAAATTAAATTTAAGGAGATGGAAACTAGAAATAGTAAAAATTGAAAAAAAAGAAATGAAAAAAATGGTAAGGAAATATTGGGATATGAACCTATATAACTTTCCAAGAGGCAAATGTTTTATTTGAGTTATATTTCCACAAAAAACTAAGATTAAAAATGTAAATTTGAACTAACATTAAACTTAGTGCAAATTACAACTTATGGAAGTAGAAATGAAAAATGGTAAAAAGTGAAAATAAAAATAAAAAATGTCAAAAGGGAATGCTGAGATTTGAACCCAAATCACTTGCCAAATAGAAAGAACTCTACTTGAGCTACATTCCCACATGAATATACCTTTAAAAATGCATATCTGAATTGAAATTAACCTATTCTATGCATGCAAACAAGTGAATACAATGGAAAAACAATAAGAAATAGATGGGTGCCATGGTCTGAATCTAGATCTCCTTACATTAATGCAAGGATATTTCTTAAGCCATATCCATGAATGAGATTTGTGTATTAAACAAAACCTCCAAAATGTAATTTTTTTTTCTCTCCATTAAACTCGCAACAAGAAAACAACACTAAACATTAGAAAATCAATAAATAAAAAACAAAGCAAAAGAGGAAGGAAAAAAAAAGAAGGGAAGGGAGAGACCATTACTTTCCTTGTGGAGGTTCTACCATGAAACCCTAGCTTTTGTGCATGAAACTCTAAACTTGCAATAACAAAATAACAATAAACATTAAAAAAAATAAAAATAAAAATAAAAATAAAATAGGAAGGAGAAGGGAAGGGAGAAGTCATTACCTTCGTTATGGAGGTTCTTTGATGAAAATTCTCTTCCATACATGAAAGCCTAAATCTGCAATGACAAAACAACAATAAACATTAGTAAATCAATCAAGGAAAATAAAAGTAAAAGAGGAAGGAAGGAGGAAAACAAAAGGAGAATGCATTATCTTTTTCATGGAGGTTCCTCCATGAAACCAAAACCCCATTTTCCATGAGGATGAAATTCTAAGAGAGGAAACCTTAAGGGAGAAAGGAGAAGGGTGGAGAAGAGGAGAGATAGAGGAAATGAGAAAAGAATGAAAGAGTGGGTGTTGAAGGGATTTTATGATGAAAAATTAGGAATTTTAATTAAAATACTTGAATTTCTATCCAACTCATGATGATCAAGACATGTGGGTTATTTTTAACGTTTTTGATATTACTTAGCTTTCTTTTTGAAAAATTTCCCTCGTTTTTATCGAGTTAGTTAGGAAATTTGGCGCTAAATCAAGTAGTAAGTCTGGGTCTAAGTTTGACGCTAAATCTAAACTTAATGCTAAGCTAAATCTAGTGCTAAATATGACTCTAAATTTGGCCTTAAAATATGGCGCCAAACCTAGCGCTAAAGCTAGTGCAAGAAATAATGTTGACTTTAGGACCATCCTATGAAATAACGTCAACTTAAAAAAAAAACTACAAAAAAAATCACTAAAAGAGTAAATGAAAGCAAAAAATGAAGCTAAAAGGGATGTTAATGACAAGATTTTGTTGTAGTGTAATGAATTGCTTAATACGTATCATAAGAGAAAATGGTAGTTGTTATTAGACTTTGTTAATATAGTCAATGCTAGGGAAGGAAGTGGGTGGAACCGTTTGAATTTTTTTTGCTGTTGTTGCAAATGTCAAGAATATCTTTATTGGTTTTCATCCCAAGGGGTTAGTTCAACTAGTTGTCCCTAATGTTGTTGGGCATTTGGTTAGTTTTGTGCCACTAGGTTATGCACATTAGTGTATATTGACGACTTTACCAAGGATGTCATCTACGAATTTGGGGAAGCATCCCTTGGGTGTCTCTACGAGGTTTTCCTTGAAAAAATGTTTTTATTAAGTTGCCACACGGAAGAATAATTGTAGCATGTATATAGCTCTCAAGTCCTTAGATCAAAAGATGAAATAGGATGACTACAAGGGAAAATCTTAGTAACAAATATTTGAGAGGTGGAACTTTTAGTGGAAGAAATGCAAGATGTCCTTGTGCACTTAGATTTAGTTCGAAAGGAATGGGTCAAGGGAGTAGAAAATAGTGGTGTTTTATGTAATGCACCACATTTTGGCTTTTAAGCATCGAGAATTCTATTTGTACTTATCTAAGTATTTCATTTGTTTAGTATTTGTTTGGACTCAATGAGATTGAAGACATTTGATGTGCATATATGATGGGATGGTCTCTTCTATTTCTTGAACTTGAGATGGTTCCTATTCTTTTGCTTCCTCCTCTTCACATTCTATGTAGAATAATTTCTTCTCACAGCACTTATGTCCCTTACTGTATTTGTTGTCATAGTTAAAGCATAGACATTTTACTCTTCTTTTATCCAATTGTTGGGGTGTCAAACTTTGAGGTGGGTTAGAAGAATGAACGTTATTCTCTCTATATGTGTTGGAAGTGGCCATTTTTGTAGCCATCTCCATATTTTTACTTTCAACCTTCCTTGCCACCATGAAAGCCTTCTCTAAGGATGTTGGTTCGAAGAGGTGCACGTCATGTTGGATGTTATCCTTCAAGGTTCCAATAAAGAGATCCAATAGTTTATCATATGGTATGTTGTCCACTCTAAGACTCAAATTTTGAAATTGTTGAATGTGCATGCTTACTGGACCTTTTTGCATTAGATTTATCAATTGTGTAAAGAAGGAATTACTATTAACATCATCATGGTATGATATCAACTCTTTTGTAAAAATGTACCAAGAGATAATGGAGTTTTTTTTTTCATTCACAAAGCCATTGGTACCACACAAGCTGACCAAGTTCTAAATATAAAGATGCATTAGGTACCTTGTGGAGATTTGACACCTAGTGTATATCAAAGAATCGCTCCATTTGTAATATCCATGTTATGGGGTCCTTACCATTAGGGATTTGGATACCACTTGGGGACCATCCCATGTTACTTCCATTTTTGGAATCAATTCCTCTTGGAATATCCTTATTAATGGAAGGTTGCTCAACATGGAAATTATATTTATCATCACCTGTAGAGATATTTTCCTTTGAATTTTGTAGGAGATTAGCATTCCTTTTCATATTCTCATCCATATTATTATCAATATGTCCCATAATCTTCTCCTCTAAATTATGTAAATCAATCATTTTCACAAACCCTTTAATCATATTTTCCAATTTGGACACTTAGAAAGACAGGTCTTCACTTTCATCGTAGGCCAGGGATGAATCCTCAAGTGGCTTGAGTGGAGTATGATTTTTTCCTCTACATTTTGGTGGCATTTCAACAATATAAATATATATCACACCTCATGTTAATCTCAAATAGATCCTTCTACTAAAAGTTATTTCAAAATTTAAATTGACGTACATTTTTCCAACCCTGATTTGAAGACTGATTTCCAACTGAGGAAATACTACTTTCGGCCCCTCTGAGTCTGAAACCTCAGCTTGTAGTATCTTTTTATGTCCTCTTTCCAATGCCGTAGGTCTTGTTGAATTTGGATGTGCCAAAAAAAAATTGTGACAATTTCCCCAACACTTGTTATTTTTGGCCTTTCCAGAAGAGTGAGAGTGTATGGCATGCAACGTGTACCATTTTTTGAATATGATTATGAAATTGATACCAAAAAATACTATGTTCTGTCATATTTCTGCTGCAACTAGTATCACTCAATTTGGATCTCACATGCTCCAGATATAACTATTTTACCTAGAACACCTGTTTGATACTAGATTTTGGGCTAGTCAGAAACCCTAACTTCCTGAGGGTATAAATCTGAACTTGTAATGAGTTAGGATCTAAAATTTTTACCACAGAGTTTTTGACCTATTTTCTAGATGGGTTCCGAGTTTAGCTATCTGAAACCCTGTATAAAAAATATATGGCGAAAATTCCAAGATGACTTTTTTTGGAAGCGTCCAAGATTTGATACCAAATGTTAAGCAACAAATTCCCCAAAAGCACATGAAAAGAGCATAAATATACTAGAAATAATAATCCACACCTTAATAAATAATAAAAGAGATGAATAGCAAGCCTCTTTGAGGGGGAAAACTCCTTATACACTGTACTCAGTACACAAGACAATACAAGTTGAGATGATTCAAATGAAAATGTCTCCTTCCTATATATAGGAGACAAAGAGGGATAATTACAACTAATGGGCCCAAATCGACATAACTAATATAATAATACTAATGACAATTACCACTAATAGATCCAAGCCGACATCAATATTATGTAATGAGCTACAATATAGGGGATAATGTGCCAACAATTAGGGCATAACAACATATTTATTTGAAACTATAACTATGATAGAACCTTAGGGTAATGATCTTATTTGAATGTGACCCTTGTCCAAAAAATCTCAAATCTAACGATTAATATATCCACTTTCCAACAAAGAATTCCTGCATAGAGCCCCATTTGTTAGAACAACTCCTTATTACGAATAAATGGAATATCAATTGATTTGGTAACTGGGAGGCATTTTGTGTGGTTCTAGGTATAAGTCAGAATAACACTACAATAATCTGTCCAAGCTCTTCTTCTCTTTGGAATTATCTAACCACGTTCTTTAGTTTGCACATAATGAAGCCACAATGTCTTTAGATGCATGATTGGACAATGCCATTGTTTCCTTTTTGTAGGGAGTTTTCATTTTTGCTAGCTAATGGATTACTCGATGAGTGTGGGTTGATATATCATTGTAGACAATTGATAGATTATTACCTTTCTTCCTTTGATCTAATGTTTTATGATATGAAATAAATGAAGCAGGGGAAAAAACATACATTTTAATAGTGGTTGAATCTTGATCCAAGTGAACAATTTCGATCCAAAGTATTCATCCTCGATTTCACTTGTATATATTCTCACAATTAAACATACACAACCTTCCTTGCTCCTAGAAATACACTACAATTAATTGCAAAACACTAGATCTAAATTACTTTAAGGTCAAGTAATTTTGCATCCATTCCTAAATCTTAATATAACACATATTCATAATAATAACACAAGTAATTTGGGGGTGAAAGAAAGTATATTTATATTATATTCAATATGTGTACAAGAATTAAACCATACTTGATTTGACGGCTTACACCTTCATCACCTAGATCTAAGTATATCCCTTCATCTATATCCACATGGATACAACTCCTCTTTGATACAAGGCATTTGATCTATCACTATGGTGAAAGGATCAATAATGACCCCCTTCAACCTCTCTCAAGAAAAAAATAACATTAGAGAACAAAGAGTATTCAATCAAGAATGAAACCAAGCTCAATCTAATTTTAACAACATAAGGGTGAGAGCCATAGATCCCGTTCAACGTCAATATTAGCAAGAACCTCTCATTTATGGCCTTATAGATGATTCATACTAGGTGGCGAGAGATATCATGATCCTAGAGGTGTTTATCCTCAAACAAATATACTTGAGACTTGCACTTACATAGATTTTTGGGCCACTTTATCTTGTGTGCACGATCTACTCACTTGGAATCCGCACATGTATAGTTTGCATCACTGGAGCCAACATGCACCAATATCTACGTGCTAGTTTCACAATTGCAACCAACACGCAAGAGGTAAAGCTTGCTACAATTGGTCCTCGAAATATAAAACTCTTTGATATGGAAAATGTTGATGTATAAACTCAACTCCAATACCCCAAAGGAACATAAATATGTGTAATAGATGCCCCCTAATATGCGATGTCATAAGAAGAGTTGATGGATGGAATGCATTATAAAAACTAGAGGAGTGTCTAGGTGAATTGATTAGGAGTCAAACAAATCATGGATTTGGAAGTTACTTGCAAACAAGACCAAAGTATTGGACATATTTTCCCCAAGGAAGTAATACCCATGCTTAGGTGGAAAATAAACATGGTCTCCAAATCAAGTACATTGTAGATCCATGAAGTATATAAGATGCAATACCATGGCCACAAAATAATACATAGTGGATCCATGTCAAAATAAAATCATAGCCTTAAGAAAATACAAATTCTTGGTGTATATCAAGATAATAATGGAATCAATGAAATGATTGAACTAGTTCTCCACCAATGCAAAATAGGATAATGAAATTGTATGATAAACTCAAGCAAGGGATACAAATAAATATCTAACCATAACCTAAGGTGTACAAACCCTATCCATGATGTGTACAAATCACCATATTAATAAATGAAATGAACTTGAACATGGGGGATACTGTTTGATCATAGATCATTAATGTATACCATTCCTAGATGCGTGGTGACCCACCAATGATAATAATGAACACTAAGGTACTAAAGCATGTTCTAGACAATGTGAATATATTTGGTAAGGTTGAAAAATGTATAATCACTTGATTAGGTGTAATTGATGACAACCCATTGTCGAAGGTGAGGGAACCTACCACTAATGTCTGCAATCCCCAAGGTACCGTAAAAGTCTGTAAATATCCTTCCAAAAAAGGTATTGATGTTGACAAGAGAAGATCCACTGATGGTAAAGTATTAATGAATCCATCAATAGTAGCATGAGAAAAAGCATCAAAGGTGATGATAAATTAAGAATGACTTGACATAGGGAAGGCTGATGTGGATGATCAACATAATGGAATAATAGTCAAACCATGTTATAAACTTCCCTTGAACACTAAAACAACACCATAAGGACTTGGGAAACAATTGACACCAAAATAAACAAATGATATACACCATTAATGCAGAAGTAGTTGTGGCATTCTCCATAAGGATTGGAAGAGTAACAATTAGAGGAGTAAAAATAAAAATTCACGATACAAATCCTAAGTCAATACTAAAACCAAACTATAGAGAATTGACTCAAAACATGTTCTTTGTTCAAGGGCAACATAAATTGATTACTGTTGCACATAAGAATGAATAATAAATTTCTCAATTCCCCCCTCTCTCAAATATTTGTTTTTTTTCTTGTCTTTTCCATATTAACAAGATCGTAAAAGTATAAAAGCATGCTATAATACAATGGAGGAGACGAGTTTTGTAGGGTTATAAGCTAAATTTCAAGCGTGCAAAATAGTCCTAAAAAAATCAAGCAAAGACAAAGTGATAGATATGGACACTTAAGAGCGTGTCCCCTCTAGGGATAAGGTTCAAAATGCATGAGAAATTGATGCAAATAGGAAGTAATGGAAGTGAATGTGATATTGATAAGCATGAGGAAGCAAATTGCAATGAAGCATTACACATAAGTACACAAGTAGCAATAAATGCAAATTCAAATCAAACATAAATGAATCACAGTAGGTAACATGCTAGAGTGACACATGAATTGAAAATAATTAATGCTAAACCTTTAGAAACTGAGAGAGCTCTAACCGAAAATATGATGTACATTACAGACTAGGGTTTGGAGTGAATCGAATCCCACTCTTATTTCACCCAACCCCACTCAGTTTGAAAGATTCCCTTGATGGTCCTTCCAGGGGGCAACCGCTAACCCCCCATCAAATGGGATCATTGGAAGACATTGATGTCCAGAAGAAATTGATTAAAATATCTATGATCAACATGGATTCCATGATGCACCCTACAAATGGGAAAGGAGGAGATGAAAGCATTCCCAATACCCCTTGATGTTAGACCCATGAAAAAAATCAACCCAACGCATCTTTGGAAAATGTATCCCTAAATTGGAAACAGTTCCTAGGTACAAAATAACCTCTACCCCGATCCATAAAAATATTCAACATATGTAATCTCATGCTATAATTTGTAAATTTATGGGCTTATGGCTGTCCAAAAAAGCTTCGATCTAGTGGATCAACCTCAAATGGAATCCCAAATGGAATTATTATCTAAAAATAGATTGAAAAGGATTCTTTACGGTTATATTCAATAATCCAAAGGACTATACTATTATTTTTGAAGGCGACCCATATTTTTTCAACTTGGATAGTCTCTATTTGAGACCCTGGGTGGAGCATTTCAGTCTCGAAAAAGAGGAATTCAAAGAGGATCTGGTGTGGATAAGACTTTACTCGCTTCCACAGGAGTATTGGGAAATGGATATCCTGGAAGGCATAGGAAATACCCTAGTTTGTTTTGCCAAAATATCAGAAGAAACTCAATGAGGCCACTACACCTCCTATGCTAGAATATGTGTCTACATGAATATGTCACTGTTGGAATATTTAAACCCATCCATATCATTTAATGCCTTAGGATGGAATTATTGATCATTTTTTATTAATTCCTAGGTGTTAGACTATGTAGTTGGCTAAATTAGACATTGTGTGGACCACAAATCTTCATTGGTGGACCACAAGCTTCCTAGACTCACCTAGGCGCATTTATGAAGATTCTAGATAAGATTTACTTGGATTCTGGCTGATATTATCCAATCCTGGAATAGAAAGGCGCCTTAGCTGATTTTATTGATTTTTACCACTTTTTGGTGAAAGGTGAAAGCTAGTTGACTAGTCATAACTATTTTTTGGATAACTCATCCTCCATGATGTTTCTTCCTTCCAAATTATGGATTTAGCATGCTTTTCTATCATTCATCATTATTTGATCACCAAATCATAAATTTGTGAGCCTTTGAGGTGACTTGGAAAGCACACTTTCCACCTAGGGGGGTTTTGGATATTTTTAGTAAGCCCTCTTTTGTGAGGATTCGAATGGAATCCTTATGCATTTGAATATCTGATTTAATTTTATATATTTTCAGCCTATTACTTTCCCAAGGTTGGATGATGTATTATTATTCATGAGAGTAATTTTGTTTGCATCATATGTGACTGTTTTTCAGTGTTCTTGACTAGTTGTGTGAGATTACTTGTGAGAGTTGCAATTCCTTGATCAGATATTGGTGTGACCTAAATTTCACATGGTTTCAGATCTATCAAGCTATTATTTTCTCCATTGATTGTCTTGCAGGATCGAACCAGTCTCAAGGAGGGCGCATTCAATCATCTACATGGCACATTCAATCACCCAAAGTGCGCAACTGAGCATCTTGGGGCACACCCAAGCCAATATAAAAGATATTTCATAGCTGCCATGGATCATTCACATTAGATCATCCTCACTTCATTCAATTATTTTGACTAGAAAGTGCAGATGGAGATCATGTTGAGGAGTAAAGGCCTCTACAAGGTGACTATGGCAATTGAAACTGAGCCAACCTCAACAATTGAGAAATCAAAGTGGCACAATTGAAGAGATGAATCCTATGGTATCCTATGTCTCACCACATCCAGGGATATTTTATTCCATCTAGATGGTCTTACCACACCGAATGAAGTATGGGTGAAGCTCTAAGAATTGTTTGGCAAGACAGATGAATTAAGAGGCCACCAATTGGATAATGAACTTGTTTCATTGAGTCCACAGAATTTTGAGAACCTTCAAGAATTTTTCTCAAAGTTCAAGTCACTTTTTCTATAGTTGAAGCAATGTGGAATTGATAAAAAGGATGAGAAAATAATATTGGCCATTCTCTCCAAGCTTGGCACTAATTGCTCAGTCTTTGTTTTGACCTTCCATGCCACAAGGAAGGTAGCTTGAAACTGGAAGAGTCCTACAGTCTCAGAATTCATGGAATCTCTTACAAAAGAAAAAGACAAGTTGGTCTTGATGGGAGCCATCAAAAATCCATCAAAAGATCACTGTTTGACTACTAGAGATTCAAGGAGTTCGAAAGGAAAGGAGAAGGGCAATTTCAAGAAACCCACTGATCAAAAGAAGGAAAAACAAAAATTCCATGAAGACTCCTCAAACTTCAAGAGGAATCCAAATATGAAGAATGAGAAGGCAAAGTGTAACTATTGCAATAGGGGCTTTCATCCTGAAAGCTCCTGCATGAAGAAGACCATTGATCAAATGGCTCAACTCCTGGAGAAAGCAAATATTCCTCTTCCTGAGAGCGCAAGAAGGAAGGATGGAGGACAAAATTATGAAGATAAGGAGCGAGTGCATGCACTGATGGCAAGCACATCAAAGCCTACATCATTCATCATTGATTCTGGAGCTTCAAGGAACATGGTGTCTACAAGAGAGAGATTCTCATCTCTTGATTCTTCTAGTGGTCCAACCATTGTGTTGGGTGATGATTCCGAAACTTCAAGCAAAGGTAAAGGAAACATTGATCTAGATTTTGGCTCATTCACTAATGTGTTGTATGTTCCAGGACTTGCTGCTAACCTTTTGTAAGTATACCAGATGACTCACACTGGATCTCCTAAAAAGGTGATCTTGACACCTAATGATGTTGAAATCTGTGAAATGTCAACAGGACGAATTGTTTCCTTAGGTTATGCTGACCATAGCTAAAAAAATTATAGATTCTCTCATTTTGTGCCATTACCCTCACATTCTGCTCTACTTACCCATGCCAATGAGTCAAGAAAATTATGGCATGAAATATTTGGTCACCTAAACTACAAATATATTTCCCAACTCCATGAGAAATAAATGGTCATAGGGCTGCCCGATATCAAGTTTTCTAAAGGTGTCTGTCAAAGCTGCATCCTAGGAAAGCACCCAGAGCA
Organism: Larix kaempferi; assembly: GCA_027924585.1. NCBI lineage: Eukaryota > Viridiplantae > Streptophyta > Pinopsida > Pinales > Pinaceae > Larix > Larix kaempferi. Next base: position 45,877,292 of record BSBM01000001.1, on the reverse strand, counting down.
TACGTTTGAAAGAGCCAAAACTGAGCGAACCTCAGCACCCTTGGAGCTTATTCATAGTGACATATCAGGTCCATTACCCCATGAGTCTTTGAATCATTCAAAATACATCCTCATCTTCATAGATGACTTTACCAGGTACTGTTGTATCTATTTCAACAAGTTAAAGTCTGAAGTGTTTGATTTGTTCAAGCTTTTCAAAGCCTCAGTTGAAAACCAGTCTGGTAGACATATCAAGATCCTTAGATATGAGAATGGTGGGGAATACATCAAATCTGAGTTTCAACAATTTTGTGCCTCTTCAGGCATACATATGCAACACACTGTTCCCTACACACCTCGGCAGAATGGTGTTGCTGAGAGGAAGAACATATCTTTGAAGGAGATGGCCACATATATGCTTGAGGAAAAGTATTTATCTCCAAGTATTTGGGATGAGGAAATAAATAGTGCCACATACATACACAATAGAGTTACTCACAAAGCAATAAAAGGAATCACTCCTTTTGAGGCTTGGACTGGGCACAAACCTGATATTTCTCACTTCAGGATTTTTGGATCTAAGGCTTGGGCTAGAATTCCACTTGAGAAGAGGAGGGCTATGCAACCCCAAAGCCAACCATGTATTTTTTTTGGATATTCAGAAGAATCCAAGGGCTACAAGTTTCTGATCATGCCCTCTCATAAATCCTTCATTGAGAGAAGTGTTCAATTCGAAGAAGAGCCCTCACAAAGTGTTGAAATTGGAGAACCCTCCACACCACCACCTGGAGATGTAAGTGAAGTTCCCTTTGAATTTTCTGATTATGATATTTCTGATTATGAAGACCATTTTATTACATATCCTAATTCACCAACAAGGCCAAAGTGGGCTGCTAAGACTCTTCAAGCAGCTGGTGAACTAGTGGGAAATCCTCAGGATACTAGGAGGACTAGATCACAATTTGAGAATGTTCTCAATGTGAATGATACTTACTTATTTGAGAGATGTTATTTGATGGTGGATTATGATCTTCAGAAATATTAGTAAGCCTCACATGACCCAATATGGCAGGATTCTATGGATGAGGAGTTTCATTCACTGCAAAAGAATGAGACATGGGATCTAGTCAAGGTCCCCCAGGCATAAAATTGGTAAGGTGTAAGTGGATCTTCAAGACTAAATTTGCAGTTGATGGTGTAGAAGTGAAATATAAGGCTATGCTGGTGGAAAAGGGCTTCTACCAAGTCCATGACCTTGACTACAATGAGACTTTTGCACCAGTTGCACAGAAGGATTCGATAATACTAGTTCTGATAATTTCTGCAATCAAGCGCTGGGAAGTACATCACATGGATGTCAAAAGTGCCTTCCTCCATGGATATATTGAGGAATATATTTATATGCAGCAGCCAGAAGGATATACATCTGATCCTAACTATGTGTGTATGTTGAAGAAGTCCTTATATGGGCTTAAGCAAGCCCCCAGGGCTTGGTATGCCAAAATGGACAACTTTCTCTTGTCACAATCTTTTGCTAGATGCAAATATGATCCAAACATTTACATGAAGCTGATTGATGGCTCAATTTTGATTATTGTGTTATATGTTGATTACCTACTAATCACGGGTATCTCTATTGATCAAATTGCTTCATTAAAGACTGCTTTGCATCAAGCTTTTTCCATGGCTGACTTGGGAATTCTTAAGCAATTTTTGGGGCTTGAGATTTCTCAAACTGAGAATGGAACTAAGGTATCTCAGTCCAAATATGCATCTGAACTGATAAAGAAGTTCAAGATGTCTGATTAATGAAAGCCTTCAAAGAGTCCCTTCCTTTCAAGAATCAGACTTGAAGAAGCAGATTCTACACCATTGGTGGACAACACCTTGTATAGGAAGCTGGTTGGCAGCTTGTTATACTCGACTCATACTCAACTTGATCTTGCATATGCAATGAGTGTGGCCTCAATATACATGGCGCAGCCACATGAGCTTCATTGGAGGGATGCAAAAAGAATCTTGCATTATGTGCAAGGCACCAAGTTTGATGGGATTCACTATGTTGCAGATTCTAGCCTAGATCTTCTTGGCTTTAGTGACTCATATTGGGATGGTAATAGCATTGAAAGAAAATCCACATCTGGATTTGTTTTCATGCTTGGAGGTGGTCCTGTTTTCTAGTCTAGCAAGAAACAAAGTGAAATTGCACTATCTTCAGCAGAGGCCGCATATAGAGGAGCAGTGAATGCTACTACTCAGTGTGTGTGGTTGCAGGGTATTCTTTCAGAGTTTGAGATTTCATTTAGTAATCCCACTGTCATATTTTGTGACAATCAGAGTGCTATAAGGGTCTCAAGTGATCTAGTATAGAGACAGAGGACCAAGCATATTGATATCCATATGCACTACATCAGGAGTTTAGTGCATGACAAGATCATTGATCTGTAGTATTTCCCAACAGGTGAGAAAACTATAGACATCTTCACCAAAGCTTTTACTAGGAAGACTTTCAGCTATTTGAGATCACTGCTTGGGATGATTGAACATGTGGTGGAGTGAAGGATTGATAACAAATCCTTCAATTTTGATTATGTCCATTTTTGAGGTGAGTTTTTTTCCCTTGAGGTTTTCCTTCTTTCCTTATTTCATGGACAAGGCAATATGTACATGATGACCATGTCTTGTTACTGGGCCCTATTTTATTTCTGATTTTTAGCACATAAAGTCAGGCTTATGGGGGGGTGTTGGAATATTTAAACCCATCCATGTCATTTAATACCTTAGGATAGCATTATTGATCATTTTTTATTAATTCCTAGGTGTTAGACTATGTAGTTGGCTAAATTAGACATTGTGTGGACCACAAGTCTTCATTGTGTGGACCACGAGCTTCCTAGACTCACCTAGGCGCATTTCTGAATATTTTGGATAAGATTTCCTTGGATTCTGGCTGATCTTATCCAATTCTGGAATAGAAAAGCGCCTTAGCTGATTTTACTGATTTTTACCACTTTTTGGTGAAAGGTGAAAGCTAGTTGATTAGTCATAACTATTTTTTGGCCAACTCATCCTCCATGATGTTTCTTCCTTCCAAATTCTGTATTTAGCATTATTTTTGATCATTCATTACTATCTGATCACTAAATCAGAAATTCGTGAGCCTTTGAGGTGACTTGGAAAGCACACTTGCCACCTGGGGGGTTTTGCATATTTTTAGTAAGCCTGCTTTTGTGAGGTTTTGAATGGCATCCTTATGCATTCGAATCTCTGATGTAATATTATATATTTTCAGCCTATTACTTTCCCAAGGTTGGCTGATGTATTATTATTCATGAGAGTAATTCTGTTTGCATCTTATGTGACTGTTTTTTAGTGTTCTTGATTAGTTGTGTGAGATTACTTGTGAGAGTTGTAATTTCTTGATCAGATCTTGGTTTGAACTAAATTTCACAGTCACAACCCTTGTTAGAAGCCATATTTTTGGAATATAGAGACCCAGAGTGGCTTCAATCCCTAGAGTATGAGCATATCCCCTTCCACTATAGAAAATGTCATGAACATGACCATCTATTTCGAGACTTCCCTTTAAACAAAGCCTCCATGAACCCCCAAATACTGGAGGAGAAATCTGACGATGGATTTGCCAAAGCATCCAGTAGAAGAATAAATAGAAAAAAAACCCCCCTCACCCCCAAAATATCCATTCCCATATCCAATCAATTTGAATGTCTAGAAAACAATTTGGCAGAAGGGGAAACCTATAAATCCTTTGATCAAGGAGACCATCAAGTAAATCAAGTTACTACCGAAAGAATTGAAACTCAAGAAACATAATTGTTATATCTCCTTGAGGAAATGGAAGACATGGAATTGGGAGATATGGACCTCCAAGTAATTGAAGAAGCATGAAAGGATAAAATCCCATTCTCAGAACCACAACTAGAAATTTTCAAAAAGAAGGTGGTCATCAAAGCCAAAACTACTACATCCAAAATCTTATCAAGGATGTAGGCTTGGGTATCAAATGTAGCAGCAAACAATAATTAAAAGGTCCTCACTAGGAAGAAAAAAAAGATGTCACATAACCAATAGAGAACACTTGGATGAAGTAGGTAACCTAATGATGGATTTAGGTCAATATCGTCAATTGATAGAGTTCTTCTCTTCTCTCCCTCAAAATATTAAATGAATATCATGTATTGGAATGTAAGGGGACTAAACAGTCCCTCCAAACAGAGACTCTAAAAAAACAAAATTGCTATGGAAAAACCAAATATCATCATGCTGTAAGAAACTAAATGCTCCTTCCAATCTATGGAGGCAATTACAAGGAAAAATTGGAAATGTTATAAAGTAGTAGCAGTGGATTCCTTCGACGCCTATGGAGGTATAGCCTTGATTTAGAACCCTCAAGAAATGGTGATTGACATTCTCTTAACAACACCAAGAAAAATATCATCTAGCTTCCATCTCATTGGAACATAAAGAAAGGGTTCTTAACCAATGTCTATGCATCGGACCTCAACTTTTCGATTAGAAAATCCAAGTCTTGAATCACCTTCAATGGATTCAATACCTATAACATGATTAAAAATGGATCATAGGAGGATACTTCAACATTATCACAACTCTAACTAAGAAAAAAGGTGGCCTTAGATGCCTCGACAGAGATATCTAGGCCTTTAGACAATTCATAGAGAACAATAACTTGATTGACATGAGAAAAACCAATGGCCTTTATGCTTAGAACAACAAGAGAGGAAGAGAGTATCATATAGCTTCATTACTAGACATATTTCTTACCTCATAAGATCTCTACACTAGGGGAGAATATTGGTCTGCAACAATCCTCACCACCAGTGGCTCATATCTCAGACCTATTTGTCTCCAATCGAACCATGAAGGGAAAACCATGAATAGACCTTTTAGATTTGAAAAATTATGGTTATACCATCTAGAATTCAAAGCCAATATCCAGAAATGGTGGCAAGAAGAAAAAATTTCTTCAGGATCTCTTATGTATAGATTCCAATAGAATCTAAAAAATCTCAAGCAAAAGCTCAAAAATTGGAACAAGACGGGCTTTGGAAACATTTTTGAGGATAAAAGAAGAATTGAAGACCAAATGGAAACTCTGCAACAAGAACCATTTCAATAGGTCACACTGAGAACCTCAACCTTTAGAAAAACCTCTTCAATCAACACTTGAAGATAGGCTCAAGCAAGAAGAAACCCTCTAGCAACAAAAATCCTGGGTCCAATGGCTCAAAGAAGGAGGAAAAAACTCCAAATTCTTCCATAATTCTATGCTTCAACATCGTCAAAATAACAAAATAGTCACTCTCAAAGATGGCCAAGGCAACAATCTTCAGAAGCATGAGGAGATAACAATTGAGATAATTTATTTTTTTCCAGAACCTCCTGGGGATCGTTCAACAACCATCAATGATATTGTTTATAATATCCCCTGTCTATTCATAAGAGAGCACAATTCCATTCTGATGTGACCTATCACCATGGAAGAAGTAGAGAAAACAATCAAAACCATGAGGACGGGAAAATATCCTGGACTGGATGGATCCACCTTGAAAGAACTATTTCATTCCCACGGGGACACCATTAAAGAGGATCTCTGGGCCATTGTTGAAAACTCTCGTCAAACCTCTCGTATTCTCTCAGTTTTCAATGCCACTTTTCTGACTCTCATTCCCAAAGGGATAAACCCCTCCTCTCCTGACAAGTTCAAACCTATATATCTCTATAATCTCATCTATAAGATAATCACAAAAGTCATAATCAACCGCTTAAAACCGCTCCTACCCCTCCTCATATCCCCTTAGCAATTTATCTATGTTGAAGGTCATCAAATCATGTACAGAGTTACAATGGCTCATGAGATCATCCATTCCTTCAAAATTACAAAAATACCTAGAGTGCTTATAAAGTTAGACATGTCCAAAGCCTTTGATATATTGAATTGGAATTACCTATCCAAGATTCTTCAAGCTTTTGGATTCAGTAAAATCTGGATAGATTGGATCATATCCCTCATTTTTTCAGCCTTCTTCTCCATTCTTGTGAAAACCCCCCCCTCCTCCCCCTTCATCCCCTCTCAAGGTATTCAAAAAGGAGACCCCATTTCCCCTTTTCTTTTCATCTTGATGGCAGAAGGACCGGGAAGGTCTATTTAAGCAGAAATCAGAGCCAACCATCTAAAGGGTCTCCAGGTCCATTAGAACTCCCCCACCTGCTCTCACCAAAAATTTGTTGATGAATCCCTTGTCATGGGTCACCCCTTCTATCGAGAAGCCATGCATTTCAAAAACATCCTTGATCGCTTAATGGAAGCTTCAGGAACAATCATCAATTAGGAAAAATACTTGTTATTCTTCTTCAACACCCCTTCTCTAGTTCAACGTTGCATAACCCTTCTCCCCCGTTTCCAAAAATGTTCCCTTCCTTCCAAATATATTGGATCCCCCCTTATGGATAAACCCCTCCATCAAGTAAATTATGAAGATCTCATGGCTTGTCTTGAAAATAGACTATCTAGTTGGACCTTTTTCTATCTCAATATGGTAGGAAAACTGGCGTTGGTTAATTCAGTAATCCAATCCATGCCTCTCTACCTCTTTTCTGTTTTGGTAGCCCCCAAATTGGTCCTTAAAAAAATAAGAAATCTTCAACGAAACTTCCTCTGGGGAAGTGGTAAACATCAAATAAAATAGGCCTTAATAAGCTGGGAAGAGGTCTGTAATCCAAAACACTTTGTTGGACTTGGACTTCGAGACCTAGAAGCAATCAATGAAGTTATGGGCTCCAAAATCTGGTGGAAATAGATCACTCACAATCAAGAACCTTGGGGATTATGATGGAAAGCGAAATATACTCTGGTATAGACCAGCATTGAAGATCTAATCAAATTCAATAACCAAATTCCTGGATCAACTATATGGAACCTAGCCTGGTCTAATCACAAGCTTATTTAAGACTACAATTTTTGGGAAATCAAGAATGGAAACACAACTCTCTTTTGGGAAGATTCCTGGAAACAAGATTCAAATCTCAACCAACATTGTCAAGACCATGATTATGGGGTGTTAATTTTTCAGAATTTACTTCAATCTGATCTAGGATCTTAACTGAGAGAACAACATGTACAGCATATCTACAACATATCAATCATGGACACAATAATGCAAGCACACAAGAGACACAGAGTTTACTTGGGGAAAACCATAAAGGTGAAAAACCCCAATAACTTCCTCAGAGATAGATGGAGCAATGATACAACCCAAGCATAAGAGATAGGCATCTCCTAGCAGTAGCTTCTCCTCCTCCACAAGTGCGCCACTCTCCAAAGAGTGTGTGTGAGAATAGAATGATGAAATAGAGTGCCTCCCGCACTCTATTTATACTTGACTTGACTTGCCTAATAACCTTTACTAGGTCGGCCTTAGCTTAACCACATAACATAATGCTGACTGGGCCGACACCCAATAGGGTGGTCTAATAACCCTTTGACCCACATGGCCGACCCCCAATAGGGTGGTCTAATAACACTTCGACCCACATGACTTATACAGGGTCGACCCCAACAAGGTGGTCTAATAACCCATCAAGTATAAGTTACGACACTTACAATATAAATGATGACACTTCCATATAGAGGAATAATAAAATATCTATAGGAATATAAACACTTCCGTATAGAGGAATAATACCATCTCTATAGGAGTACAATATACATATATGAAATACATTCCGAAGTTACATATACATCAACATGGGGAAGCTCTAGGCATGCAAAACTTCTATTAGGTTCGACACTTTTGGGACCACGACAACAGGGATGAAGAATGGAGACAATGGATTACATTGGAAAAATGACCTCTTTAGCCTCCCCCAATCTATGTTCCTTCCATAAGCTTTGATCTCTAGAAAAAAGGATAAAAATCAAGCATGACAAGGATCAACTCCATTGGGGACACAAACCTTTGGCAAGCTACACCATCAAAGAAGGTTACGCCATTGTAGTAGGTCACAACGATCTCCCAAAAGATCCTATTTGGTACCACATATGGAACATGAAACTATGGCCCAAAGTGTCCACTATCCTTTGGCTCCTCATTCACAACAAAACCCTCACTTGGGATAACCTGCTCAAAAGAGGTTTCTTTGGTCCCTCATGCTGCTATATCTGCAACAATCACGAGGAAGACAAAGAACATCTCTTGAATGGATGTACCTTCTCCTTTGATCTATGGTACAAGGTGTAATATCCCCTCCCTAAGGGCCCCATGGCCATCCTTTACTCCTATCAACCCCTAGAGATTCTGGAAAAAATTTAACAAGTATAGGGGTTAATTTTGAATATATTAATTGTCATAGTTTAATTAAATTTGGAACTTAGGAAAAGTGTGCATCATATTAATTTTAAATATTTCATTATTATTTAATTTTATGTTTAGTGGACATGATTAGGTGGCAAGGAGGGAGCATATGAGATATGTGGAACCATTGAGATATCATTCACAATGGAAACTAGACGAAAAGCATGAAAAATATATAAAGCCATTGAAAAGATGGAGGTAGCATAAAAGCAGGAAAAACCTCAGAAAAACATAAAGAAGGATAAAAGCAAGAAAGTCCATAAAAGAAGAAGAAAGTAGAAAGATAGGAAAAAGCATGGAAAAGCAGGAAAAAATAGAAATTCCAGGAAAAGCAAGATGTTTCCAAATGCAAAAATGTAGACCAAAGCAGAAAGGCAAGAAAGCAAGGAAAAAAGAAGACAAAAGCTGTAGGCTCAAAATTAGCAATGGGGGTGCATTAGTTGAGGAGGATGGAGTGCATTCAATGCATCTGGATACCAAATCATCTTATAAAAGAAGGATGTGCACCCTGGTCCACATATTTTTTCACTTTGGATAATTGTCTTGAGAGATCTACATGTCAAAGGCTTGGGAGATGCGCCCCTAGCCAGCTTTGGGTGATGTGCCCCATAAAAAACCTTGATCCAATCATCTTCATAGTGTTAGTGCAGCCATTAGATATTGAATTGAATATCTGACACATCATACAACTTGAAGGATTCGAGTCTCCAGAGATGGTTCAAAGATAGATAGATCAATGTTGTGATTTTTGGTGAGATTTGGCCAGAGAAGGGAGAAATTTGAGCAAGTGCGCCCCATGTGAGCTACATCAACTATTCCTGTTTCTTCAAGGAGATGCAAGAGGGTCATTTATTTCCCATGGTTCTGATCCATTGGTGAAATTCCTTCCTTTCACTCTCAGATTGAACATTCTTGCTTCTATATTGTAAAATCCTAAGAATTATGGGCTTCCTGTTGATTTTGCTTCAGTAGATCATTAATTGCTTCTCCAAAACTACGATTTGAGCTTGCTTCTATTAATGTACATGTATTTTATGTTACATATCAGTTTTTGGAAGAATTCATGAGCCTTTGATGTTGTTTGGAATGTATTGTTTCAATGCTTCTACCCTAGCAAGGAAAAATTGTCTATTTTTCTGTTTCAATGCATTTTATGGTCTTATGTCTTACTAATATTAGTTCTAAAGGTTATATAAGTCAAATCAAGCGTATTAAAACCCAACTATGTCTCTATAATAGAAATTAGGAATCTCCCCAGTCCATTCGAATTCATCTGTAAATCCTCACCTCCACTAGTGAAAGTCTAGTCTTTTGCACCTAGTTAGATTTTTTACTGCTAGATCTTGGTTGCCAAGTCAGATAGAATCTAGATCTGGTTGGAGACAGTTAGTTAGGATTACCTAAGGTTATATTAATTCCATACTACACCAGAAGAAATGGATTTTCCACAGAAGTTCCATGGGCAATCATGTTGAAGCCTTGGGTTTAACCCAAGGAGTCTACCTGGGCATGACGAACTCCCAAAAATGCACTGTTGAAGTATTGGCTTTGAGTCCACCATATTTGCAGCTGTCAATGTGTCTCATCCATCCAACTAATTCCAATTTTCTATTATGGTGTCAAATCCCTCTCTGGTGAATCCAAGTTTTCTGTAATTATGAGTTAGTGTGCCAGATAGGAGGTCGGGGACATTACATAAGGGAGATGCTCTCTTTTGCACCTCAAAAAGAGGTCGCTCAAACTTAAACAACACTCTTATCAATTGGAAATTTATCCCATACAACAATCCTCTGCTCAATCGCCTTTGGCATCTCTTCCCATTCTTCCTCCCATGGGAAACTTGGAAAGAGTGAAACTGATGGGTTTTCAGAGATGAATCGCATCCCACAAGTTTTGTTTGGAAACAGATCATATCCAATATTCAAGAAACTCCGCAGTTACACCATTGGACAAATAAAGACAAGCAACTTAGCATTTATGAAGCTAGTGTCTTCAAGGCTTGGCATCTTAACATCCAATAGTTCATCACTCTCTCAATCCCAACCAAACCCATAATCATAAACATCTCATAATGGAGTCCCCCTCTTCATGGATTCATCAAACTCAACTTCTATGCAGCCTCCAAGGACAACCTTAGGCATGTTGGTTATAGAGGATTATTTATAGACAACATAGGAACCATAAAATGGGTCTATGTCGGCTATCTGGGAATTAATAGAAATAATTAAATGGAATTAGAGGCACTTCTCTAGGGTATGAACATCGTGATAACATAAGAATATAACTACGTAATAATTGAAGGTGACTCGCAAATCCTTGTTAAGATGATGGTCAATCTTCAAAATGGCACTCCTATTAAAAAATTGCTACATAATTGGAGACTTGAAGACGACACGTGGGCCTTGGAAATCACCATCATCAAAATCTTTTCCCTTATCCCTCTCCACGTAATAAGAATGACCAAAAAAGTGGATGACTGGATGGAAAATGTGGGAGTATCACTCAGAGTCATAACCTTGGATGAATCAATGTCCAACTTGGTGGGGGAAGCCTTTATGGAATACTGTCAAAGGATAGGCATGGAAGACATAATGAAAACCCCTCATCACCCAAGTAAGATGAGAGCATAAACCATAGGGTCCACCCAAAACACCTTAACCCATGACGTGGATACCTTGAGGAGGGGCACTGCTTGTGATTCCAAGACAATCCATATGTCTCATAGTGAATATTAGCCAACTTGAAACCTTGTGGAGCACATGGATTCACACCACCGTTATTAATGTTCCGCCACCCCAATATGCATAGGCCTGTACGAATGTCCCTGGAAAAACTGGGCAATGTAATACAAGAGGAAAGGTAGTAAAACACCATGATGAAAATTTAGTTCACCCGTGCGATGAAGGACATGGTAATCATGGGGGAAATTTGGTCCATTTATCTCATGGGAAGATTGACTATCTCTTTCATCCTTCTAGCTACTCCCAAAGACAGAGGCATTGGTGACCAACAACAATGTAATACCCCCAGTTTTGAATTGGAATGTATTTAATCAACATTATGTCCATGATGTAAATATGCTAGTATGGAGCTCAAGGCCAAGGCCCAACTAGTGAATGGCTAGGCATGTATGATGTATATATTTTTTATTTGAACCATATGATTGGCCTATCATTCCATTCAAAATGTATGTAACTATTATGTTGAAAATTAATAAAATGGTCCAAATTGGATGTGTAAAGAGCACTAGAGGGGCTATGATTCCACCAGAGGGGAAGAGGAAGGGGGCCTATGGGAAAACCAAATCCTATGTTGTCATGTGTCAACCTTAGAACTCACCCAAAATCTGCCATGTGTCTTAAATAAGCCAATTACCTTCTCTTGACTATTAAATGCAGTCATTGTATACATATGAGTGAGGTTGGTGGAAAAAGTCACTTCATGTAGTTATTGAAGCATGGGTGTTGTGACAATTATGTCATCTGTCAACAATCCTATTTCTTCTATGGTCATAAGCTGTGTCGGTTGTCTTTTCACCCTTACCTCATATCCTTGAAGTCAACACTCTTGTTGATGCCTTGAAGATCGCAACATCAACCAGAAAGGGATTCTCCCCGGTAAACTATCCCAATTAGATTGTTCACTGTTTGGTATGGGGAATCCGTCCGGTTAGCGGTTTCGGCTACCGTTAGATTCGGATTTGTTTCTCCTACATCGGTTATGGCCCGATCCACCGTTCTTTTTTTATTTTATTTTATTATTAAAATGATGTGCAAGTGCCTAAGCTAATTTAATCTAAATGCAGAGATTAAAACAAATCTGTATCTGAGACTGAAATAAATCTAATCTATCCCTGCAAGGAGCAAATTGTAAATATGAGCAATGTGCTGAAAGAAACACCCAAAGATCATTAGATAGCCATTAAATCTCAAAGATACATCTACAGCAAGCGATTAAAGATATAAAAGATAGCTTCTAATCCATATGAAAGCATTCCATTGCTCATGTTAAGAGAAACACCATTACACAGAAAAGACAGTAAGCTCATTCAAAACACAGAAATAATTCTGAACAACAAAGAAAGATCTCACTGAAATATGTGAATGCCACACGAATAATCTATCAAACATCCCACATCGATTTCCATGCAAAAGACGTCCTCTCTAGGCTCTTATTAGACAAATTCACTTTCTGGGAGCAAGTGCAAAATAGTTCGTACAAGCTTCAGAAAATTCCTTTCCCTGCCAAAAGTCCCTTACACTATTCCCTAAGCCTCTATTTATATCTTTACAAAATGCCTCCTGGGCTGCCACCTGGCCTTTTACACTTGTCCTTTAAAGACTTTTCCCAGAAATAAACAATTCGTGGCCCTTTTCTCATAACAGAAATTCTTTCTCAAAAATAGAAAAGGACAACTGTCCTAGTGACTCAATGCTCTAACCATAGGGACAAAAACAGAAGACCAAAACAAAACAACGCATTATGTCTAGCGTGTTTATTCTTGGGGTGGGGCTTCTGCTGGGGATGATGTGCTTGCGTTGGCTGCTACTACTGCTGCTACCTTCTTCTCTTCTTCAGCAATATAACTAAACCATATACCGACGTCTCTTACAACCACATTTGCGGGTGAGGGGAGCAGGATCTTTTGTGAAGTCACATGCTTACCAAGCTCTGATTCAATACCCTGAACTTCTACTATTGTTGCCTGGTGAATCTCCTTAAGCAAATTATTGTATACTGATGACAGTCCAATATAGTGATGAAGATCATTGGTGGCCAGCACATCAATCTTTTTTACATATTCTATTTGAATGCCAAGCTCTTCCTTCAAATCTGACAAACTCTGCTCTTTGCTTGGAAAATCATCCAGGGTCTGAGGAAACATAAGCTTGCATTTTTCATGTACTTCATGAACCTTTTGATACAGGCTGTTGCCTTTCCCCATTGTTCCCTGGATTTTATCCATCATCTTAGCACCACAATTACGACAAAACTCCATGAGAGCTACATCCTCCTTAAAACCATCTACAGATTTGAACGGGAGATGCTTAGGGAAATCCACCTTCCCTTCTCTGCACTCCATCTGGCTTAAAATGTTTGCTTTAACCCGAGTGTATTTTCCTTTAAGCCAGGTGGATTCGGCATTGACCTCTTTCAATCTAACCGGCATGGTTTTGAGCCTGCACACTTCCTCAGTAATCAGCTCCTGTGTGGCGTGCATTTGTCTCAAAATGTCACAGGACTGCTCATGAAAGGGAGACATATCCATCGCTCTGCTTTCTGCTTGTTCTAGCTGTTCAACCATTGCCTGTTTATCTGCTTCCAGATGAAAAACTCTAGCTTCAGAATCATTTTTTTCCGCTTCTAGAATCATCATTTGGATTGTCAGATGCTCCTTTTCTTCTTCTAGATGGCGATACTTATCTGACAACTCCTTGTGATCAACAGACAGGCGATTATATTTATTCACTACAAGATCCCTGTAAGCCTACTCATTAGCCACGGTATGTTGCAGCATGCGAGCTCTCCTCTTTGTTGACTCAAATTCTTTGACCATATCGATCACATTATCTTTTGTTGCTTTTGCTGTTGACATAGCGGCGGATGCCATGGCTATGAGAGCCTTATTTGTATTTTGCATAACCATGGTCTCCCGCTGGGTGACAATATCTGCTTGGAAAAGTATCTTTATCCTCTCTTCCGACTTCAAGACCACCGCCTTCCTCTTCTTATAACACACAAATTCATCCCATCGGGACATAGTATGATCTTCGGATGGGGTGTAAGGGATGATCGGGAGATCTCTTATATGGATTTCTGTCTCCGTGGGTGGTGTCTGCATTACCTGAGATGGGTCTATTTCCATATCTTGGGTGCCAGAGCCACCCGCTTGGGCATCTTCATTGGTCTTAAGCTCTTCTTCCGCCTTTTGTTCCTCTTCAGCTTTATGCCTTCTTTCTTCTTCTTCAACCCGATGTTGATTTTCAATTGCCTCCCTCTGCTCTCGTTCCTCTGCTTCCTTCTGTTGTCTTGCTTCCTCAGCTTCTCTCTGCAATCTTGCTTCTTCAGCTTCCTATTGCAGTCTTGCTTCTTCTTTCAATCTTTGTTCTTCATGGGCCAGGGCTTCAGCTGCTTCCCTTTCTTTCTGCAGACTGGTTTCTCGGGTTGTGGCAGAGCTAGAGTTAGCTCCCCTTTCGTGACGACAAATCTGCAACTCAGCCATGTTATTGATTCCCTTGAACACTTCTTCTTCGGCATCATAGTAATGGGCATAATCAAAATGAGCATAAAACTCTTTGCAATGCTCCACAACCTTGCTCCGCCTGTCATTTCTATGGAAGATTGCCTCATCGAAGTGAAAAGCTTTCAACTCCTGAATGAACTCTTCGACTGCTGCAACCCCTGAGAATTTATAGTCTCCTATACAAAAAGGAAAAGGAGGGAAGGAAGCCTTGTGTTGCTTATTAAGAACTCCCCCTATTCCATCAAGGAAAACTTGCCTGACTGCTTCTTTCAGGACTACATAATCACTGGCATATTTCGGTAGGATGTATGGTGGCTTAGTGCCTCCGAACATCCTGATATAGGCACCCTCTTCTGAGAAGTAGAAATCTCCATAACCTTCCATGACCTCCATGGCATTCTCTGAAAGGAAATTGGGCTCTTCATTGAATATCTGCTCATACAGAGGCATAATGAACTCTTCACAGATGAGCTTATAGTGTGCTCTGTAATTTTGAGCCCATAGTAGTTTATAAGTAGTGTATACCAGGGTGTTGGTCTGATCCCATGAGCAACCTAACCTGGGTAAAGGGAGCTTTGCCAAGATATAATCAATGAGGTAGGAAGCCATGTAAAACTATGACCTTTTCAGGGCCAAACTTCCTTAGCTACAGCCACAGTGGATGCTAAACTATCTGAGAGGATAGTAGCCCAATCAAACACAGTCCCCTTAAATGCTATGGCATGGATTATGGGGGCCCATTGCATCCTATATATGGTCCCATCGGGCATGCCTAAAATTCTGCTTAGCATAAGGGAAATCAACCTGAAAGGAGGCCTTAGGCTCTGAACGTCATACTCATCATTGTCCCTTTTCCTCAGCTGTTTTCCCGTGATTAACAGCCTCTTAGCTATTTTGAAATTATTCATCTGTCCCAACCATTCATCGTTCAATGCCTGCTGGGGATGTGAGAATTTGTCGGCTGCTGCAATATAAGCTGGATGGAATGAAGCGAATGGCTCTCCCTTGCTGTCATGCAACACTCTTGTTTGTGGGTTGGCATGTTCCAATATCCACCTGATCAATTCTGAGCACGGGAATAGCTCAGGGCGAGTAGAATCCCTGGCTATGCCAGAGGTCCTGATGTTTAAGTAGATTTGTTCTTCTTCTAATAACACGTCTGGGATGTCTTGGTCCCTGATCATCTTGTAAACATCTCCCCACCTAACCTCGGGAGGGACGCCAGTGGTACCCTTTGTATCCTGGAAAAGAGTTTCAGTTCTTGGTTGTACTGGTTCTGGCTCCGTCATTTTAGCTTTCTTTCTGCTCCCTTTTGGCATTGTGGATTATCCCTGTCAACAACCATATGTGAATATAAAATTGTAAATTATTATGAGAGCAAAATCATAGAGAAAGACTAGCATGCTAACAAGAAACAAAATTATACGGCTGCATGCTGGGGGGCAGAAAAACATAATGAGGAAGCAAAGAAAATATTTAACGAAACCGCTTTTCAATAACTGAGGGAACATGAATGCATAAGCATGGAAAAGGAAAATTATGGAGAATAAGCAGTCCAAGCTAAGTAGTTGAGCGATCGAGTAGCCTAGTCAGCCATGACGGGCATTGCCTTTTGTTATGATAGTATTGAGTAACGACACATGGCCCGAAAAAGAACATGGATTAAGTGCATCGACTCGGCATAGGCAGGTTTACGATAGGACTGCGGCCGGGGGGACTGGCTAAGCTTGACTGGTTCTTTCAATGGATTAACTAGGGATGATTAGCACTGGCTATGACTCCTAGCTACAAGTAATGAGAATTCTATGGGCTATAGTGGCTGTAAACTTTTAAAGGATAGCATACTACGAGAGCCCACCGGCTAAGTAATGAAATGAAAAAAAAATCCCGAGAAAGTCTTGACGCATAGATAAGACAAAATTATTGGTAGAACCCCTTACCTGGTAGTGAGACAGTGGTGCTATGGAATCAACGCGGCTGCAAAAGAGCTGAGGTTGAGCGAATGAGTGTAGTCTCGCAACGACGTTTTCTAAATCTATCAATGGGATAATAGAACCCCCACCGCCCTTATATATAAAACTGGTACATGCGGGCATTTAATTGGGTAGGCGGCAAAATCAAAACGGGGTTAATCACCCGTACGGTGGGGTCTTTTCAAACCTTCGAAATTTATGTGTAACCGTCGATATCAGGAGGAAAAGGCGAGTCTTGTCCGCCGTTGCGGGCGGACTTCGTGAGTTTCTTCCGAAGCATGGGTGGACTCTATGGGTTTGGGCGCGGTAGAATTTGCGGGAAATATTAGAAAGACGCTCCACTTTTGCGGAAAGGTTTGACGAGTCCTTCCGAAGATGGCGAGCTAAAAGTTTGGGGTGTAAACTCACGAGTTTCTCCCGACGTTTCGGGAAGACTCGACGAGTTCTTCCACAAATTGACGAATGAATATGCAAAGTCTTTTCCGAAATGTGAATGGTCGAGTAACTTGGGAAAAAAACAACTTGCTGCGACAACACTTGACGAACGTTTCCGCAATTTTGGGAGAGAATCTCGAGTTCTTCCACTATTTTGGGAGAGAATTTTGAGTTCTTCCAAAGTAAAAAAAATAAAAAAATATGTAAGTGCTTCCGCCGTTGCAGGTGAACATACCAAGTTCTTCCGCCGTTTCGGGAGAGAAAACTGAGTTCTTCCACTATTTTGGGAAATAAATTTGAGTTTTGACTTAGAAGAAAAACTTCAATTTTAAAACAGATTCCCCACTTGAAACAAAACTAAGTTCAAAAAGGCTTTTCAAAGGAGACTTAACTCTTTTAGGCAGACTTTCTAGGAAAATGAAAGGAGGGGCCCCAATATCTACAAAAAATGGGGAGATGTTGCTGCAACAACAATTGACGAATCGCTGGCGAACACAGATCTCTGAAAAATCCCTCTCGTTAATCGGAAACCTTCTTAAAAGCTGTCCATCTTATATGCAATATTCAACTGAGCATTCGAATCTTGGCAAAGGAAGAAGTCACTTTATCTGTTGGCCATTGGGAAAAGGGGAGCTTTGATGAAGATATCTTTAAAAATTTCAAAGGGCCAACATATGGGGTTCATTTTAGAAGATTCATCTTTCAGATGGCCACTGCTATCGGACTCCACAGGATTTGCAACAACTTCTCATAGATACTATTGCTCTTGTTCCTCATTCCCATGCCGCCTGCATCCTTTTGGATGTTCATACATTTGACAGCTTTGCTGTTTGGGCCTTCCAGAAATATTTCCTTTAAAGTACAATCTTTGATTTTGGCTTCTCAATCCATAATGTCCTTTTGTGTGAGCTAGAGATTTCATTGATTTATCAAGCCTCACGGATGGAGAGGAGCCTTGAATGAGCTGAGTCTTTTTGACAGCTTTCCTGACTAGTACGCTTTGCTTTTATCTCAGCCATGTTTTGATTGAGGCGAGAATCTTTGGAAAACAAAACCCCTGATTATCAGCCCTTTTGGCTCTTAGATTTGCAGCATGGAGTCATTTCAATACCCTATGCCTTCGAGATGTGCTACTATCCGTGGGTCCAACTTCAGCGATCTTCTTCAGATTTTTTTTAAGTGTGAGAGTGGATGGAGCCCGAAGATAGTAATAAAGATAATCATAGATCTATGCTATTTAAACAAGGGTTAGTGTGGCTAACAGAATAGGCTCTCTTCCTTCTGGAGAACGTTTAGCAAGAGAAAAATACATGGATAGACTTTCATTTGAGGGTATTTTCAGCTTCACGAGTTGTGAGATTTCTTCAAGAGATCTATCTTGATGAGAGGCCCGACCGCAGGTGTTTCAGAAAACAAACTTTGTACAAAATGTTCAAACGCCGAGAAAAGAAACAACATAGCTGAAAACAATGAAAACAAGGGGCTAAAGCAACATAAAAGAAAAGTTTTATTTATGTACAGAAAGTCTCATTGAGACTACGTAAAGTATTGTTTCAAGGCGAGGCCATTGAGAGGAAGGGTTACTTCCTCTTCCTGGAGGTCTGTCAGCTTGTAAGTGGATGGGCCGAGCTTTGCAGAAATTTGGTAAGGGCCTATCCATAAATGTTGGAATTTTGTGTGCATCCCCTTGCCTTCATGATTATGGTCCCATTTCAGGACTAAATCCCCAACTTCAAAACTTCTTTTACCGGACTTCCTTTTATCGAACCATCTTTTGATTATGTCTTGGTGCTGATGGAATCGGTCTTTAGCTTTCTGTCGGCTTCTTCAAGTTGAAGCAAGGTATTGATCCTGGATTGTAAGACTTGGCTACCAGACCCTTGAGAGGCTTGGGACAACTGTAAGGATGGAAGCAAGATGTTGGGAGGGAGGATGGCTTCCTTTCCATAGACGAGAGTGTAAGGGGAAAACCCTAATGCATTCTTTGGAGTCACCCTATCTGCCCATAAGGCATTTGGGAGAGCTATATGCCAACTTCGCTGATTTTCTATCATAGTCTTCTTGAGAATTCGAATGAGGTTTTTGTTTGAAGATTCAGCTAATCCGTTTCCTTGAGGGTAATAATTGGCTGAATAATGCAGTTTAATTCCCCATTCATAAACAAATTCATTTATCTTAAAAGACGAGAAATAAGGAGCATTATCAAAAACAAGGGAAATTGGAACCCCAAACCTGGTTATGATGTTTTCCTTCAAGAAACTGATGACTGCATCTTCATTGATCTTACGCAATGGGATAGCCTCCGTCCATCTGGTGAAGTAGTCGGTAGTCGTCAGGATGTATCGATGTTGTAAAGAAGAATTTGGGTTTATCTCTCCAATAACATCTATGCCCCATTGTTCAAAAGGTTCATAGATAATAACCGGCTGCAAGGGTCCTGCTGCCTTAGGTAATTTCCCAGCACTTCTTTGGCATATATCACAGTTCCGTGCATACGCATGGGCATCTTGGAATAGAGTGGGCCAATAATATCTAGCTCTAAGTATCTTGTGAGCTGTTGTCTCCCCTGAATTGAGGAGCTGTGAAGATTGAGGAGCTGTGAAGATAGGACATACTTCAACTGAATTCAGCTCAGCTTCATTTTTCCAATGCTGCTCTTCATCAGTTGGATTTTCTGTAAGCAATTTGCATAGGCCTTGTCCTTTGATGATAGTGGCCGACTTAAATTCTAAGTCATATTCTTGAAGAGCTGTGACCCAGTTTCCCCTCCTTTCTCCTAATTCCTTTTGAACGAAGAGGGATCTAACAGCTGGGTGGGGAACTATAACCTTAGTTCTGTTCTTAAATATATGGTCTGAACTGTTTGACTGCTTTGAAGACAACATACGCATGCTTGTCGACAACAGGATAATTTAGTTCAGCACCTTGCAGACTAGTGCTCATAAACGAGATTGGGTACTCGTCCCCTAGTTGCACCTTTTGCGTGAGCACAACTGCGAGAGAGTCATCTGAAGCAAAGGTATACAGGATAAAATCTTTGTCAAAATATGGGCTTCTTAAGGAAGGAGCTTTAGCTATGGATTCCTTAATATCTCTAAACGCATCCTTTTCTAAGTCTGTCCACTTGAATTGTATGCTTTGCTTGACCATTTGCTGCAAGGGTTTAACAATTTGCGCGAAATCTGGAACAAACATTCGGATGAAATTGATAGTGCCCATAAAGGATTGCATGGATTTCTTGTTATGAGGCATTGGAATTCTATTGATAGCTTGTACTCTTTCCTGATCTATTGATACTCCTCTTTTGGAAATGATATGGCCCAATAGTTTACCTTCGGGAACAACAAACACACTCTTCTTGGGATTCAATGAGATACCATATTTCTGACAACGATAAAAAATATGCTTCAAATGAACAACATGGTCTTCCCTTTTCTTCGAAAAAACGGTCACATCATCTAGATAGACAACAACACAATGGCCACCCAATCCTCGGAAGGCGATATCCATTGCTCGCTGGAATGTAGCTCCTGCGTTTATTAGGCCGAATGTCATCCTTCTATATGCGAAAGTTCCCCACTTAGTGCGGAAAGTAGTCTTAAGACGATCTTCTTCGGCTACTAATACTTGATTGTAACCAGAGAAACCATTGAGAAGGGAAAATAGCTCAGATCCTAACACCATTTGAAGAATTTGTTCCATTGAAGGGATGGGATAGTTGTCTTTATTTAAAGCCCTGTTTAAATTTCTGAAGTCAAAACATAGTCTTATCTCTTCTGAATTCTTTCTCACGGGAACTAAGTTAGCAACCCACTCATATTGCTGGACCTTAAAGATTATTTTAGCGTCCAATAGCTTCTTCAATTCCTTTTGAATCAGAGGTTCCAGAGTAGGATGCATCCTTCTTAATTGCTGCTGAAATGGCTTGACACCCACTTTCATTGGTATGACATGCTGAATAATGCGCACGTCATATGTTTTCAAATCTTCATAAGTCCATGCAAAAACATCCTTATATTGCCAAAATAGCTTGATGAACTTATCTCTTTCTCCTGGCGAACAACATTTGCCAAGGTTGACAAACTTTGGTTCAGCCTCGGTGCCCAGATTAACTAACTCATGCTGCATTGATGAACTGTTGGTCTTGGTATTTGCTGGCCTTTTGAACTTGTTCTGAAGATCAAACAACATTTCAAGCGACCTCACCCCTTTGGGGATGAAATTGCCTTTAGTCGTATCTTTCTTTTGTAAGTCAGAATCGTGTTCTTCTTCATCAATCACAGCCTCTTGAAATATATCTCTATTTGTTAAAAAACTTATAATCTGTTCATCATCATCGAAAACTCTGAAGTTTGTGATATTGTCAGGGATAGAAGGCTTAAAAATTAATTCAATTGAACACTTGTTATTAGTTGGCACTAATCTGGAAGCGGATGTTGCTAATAAATCAACTGCAGAATTTTGCAATCTAGGAATAGACTTTATATTGAAAGCATCAAAATGCATAATTAAATCCCATACCTCAGCCTGATAACTCCTCAAATGAGGTGAAAGACAGTGAATGGTATCTCTTACCTGTCTCACAACTATTTCCGAGTCGCCAAACACCTTCAGGTACTTAACATTTAAACCGATGGCTTTCTTTTATCCGTGTACCAACGCTTCATATTTAGCAGTGTTGTTAGTACAATCAAATTCTAACCTACAGGACATAAAATACTTATTTCTTTCCGGATCCATCAGAACACAACCGGCTTCGGATCCTTCCAAAGTTTTAGAACCGTCAAAGTATAATGTCCAAAAAAAGTCGTTTGATTCAACTAAGTTAGTATCTCTATGATCTAAGTCAGTGACTAAATTAACTATATTACAGTCAATATCATCAGTCCGAGAAAAATGAAGGAGATCGAACTGTTTATTTGATTCATGGCCAATAGTTTTAGACTGATAATTACCCGGGTCAATTTCTAAGAAATAATTTCCCAAAACTGAGGATGAGAAGGCCACAGCTTCATTCTTTCCTTCTAGTTGAGTTACATTTTGTTTCATTTGTGGTTCCTTCAGAACCTTGATTTGATTCTGTCTATTTTGATATGGCAACCACAAATGAGACCAATCAGTTGCAAAGTAACCGTTCAACTTTGTGGACCAGTCCCTACTTAGGATCAAACCATAGGCTTCGGGAATGTCAACTACCATTATATCAATGAATTGACAGAATCTAGAATCTGCTGACAACCTAATGAGAACATCTTTCATTTCCCCGATAACTTTAATAGCAGTTCTATCTAACTGAATAATCTGGGCAGGAGATGGAATTGGCCGACCGTTGATCTTTTTACAGATAGATAGTGGCATGACATTCGAAGATGCCCTAGAATCTACCAGGCAATTGTGCACATTGTGATTAAAGATTTCAAAAGTTAAAAGGAAAGGAAATGTCTAGGATTTAGATTTCCCGTCGATACTGGCTTCATTAATGTCAGGGTCTTCTTGATTATCTGTTAATGGAGCACTGGGATGGGATTGAAGAGCATGCAACAACTTGTCTCGTTAATGGGGAAAACTGCACATGTCAAATATTGAAACATTCGCCTTCACCTTCTTTATATCTTCAATGATGTTATATCCCATATCACTTACTCTTGCAGTTCCAGTTTGATTGTCTGTCTTATTCAATGTAACCTTTGGTTGTTGAACTATTGTTTCAATGCTTGGCTACTTGGCCGCCATTGAGTTAGCTTTAGGTTGTGGTGGAATGACTGTTATATGTCTTCTAGGTAATTCTTTTGCAAGTTTAGGAATAGTCGAGCTTGGAACTGAGTCTGCAATGGGACCTTTACTGCAAGTGTTAATGTTTACAGCAGAGACTGGGCTTTCCACGGGATCATCTTCTCTCAACTCTGTTAAAGGTACCCAATCCCATAACACCATGGTAGTATCTGGAGTTGGTTCCTCAATCTCAGGGCTTGGTTCTTCTGGAGGATTGTCTTGATTTGGAATCTGTGAATCCAACATTTGGTTCATGACTAGGCTCATAGAGTTAATCCATTGTGGGCAGCTCTTTTCCGAGTGTGGTTCTTAATGAAATGTGCAAAAATTTTCCATCCCTATTTCATTCAGATTTAAAACAGGGGAAGTATTCATAGGTTGATGAGGTTGGTCGTTGTCTTCTCTTTTCTTGTAGAATGGTTTGAAAGGCTTCCTAGATGTACTAGCTGCTTTATCTTTCTCAAGATCTACAATTTTATTGGACAATTTCTGCAGCATCTTAACTACATCCTCCATATCTGCCGATGACTCTTCTTTATTCCTGGTGAGCAGCAAGGTTTTTTTACTAGTTGTTGGTTTTGTCTCTGCATCTAAGGCATGTTTGGCAATGATGTCTGCTTCTTCTTCCACCTTTCTAGCTTTTTCAAAATTTTCTATCAGGGTGGTTTTCTTAGATCTTTTGACGAACATTGCTATAGGCCCTTCAAGAGCTGTTGTATAATATTCGACTAGAGATTCTTCTGCTGGTTTATTTGCTTCGGTGAAATTATTTAAGAGTGTTGTGAACCTTTGGTTGAAGTCTTGAACCTTTTCTTTCTTTTCCATCCTCATGGACAATAATTATTTCATGAGTGTAGCTACAGTCTTTTGATTTCCATACTTCTTTAAGAAACATGTTTCAAATTCTTCCCAGCTGGAAATCGAGCTAGCTTGTAAGCTAAAATACCAGGAAGAAAATTTTGGCTCAAATGTGTATAGGAAAAGCCTACAAACTACATCTTCATGTTGTACATTTAAAAGATTTAAGGCTAAGTAAAAACTCTTGAGATGGTCTTCAGCAGAAATGGCTTTTCCTGGGTCGAATTTAGGCAAGACTTTCTCTGGATTTTTAGGCAGATTGTGGAATGGCCTAGCTAGATTTAATGCTCCCCTTGCTCTCCAAGCAGGTACAGACATGTCTCTATGTGGAAAATCAGGTGTAGAATTAGGTGGAGTGTTCTTTGGAGTGACAATTTCTCCAATATTTTCTGGGTCTTCAAGATTGAGTTCTTCCAGGGGTTCCGCAATCTCTTCCAGAGTTAAATTTACAAGCTCTTCAAAATTCTGCACAAGAATCGAATCACGGGTGTACGGTCTTTCTTTTCTGGGAGTACTTTTCCTAGGGAGAAAATTTACTGCGTTTAAACCACCTAGTTGCCTAACATAATATCGTGTATGTCTCCTTAAATCTTCTATTTCCGCAAAAGGCACAGCATATAAGAATTCTTGATGTTCAGAATCAGATATGAGGTTTTCTTGATTTGTTACTTCAAGTTTTGGGCTGTCTGAAATTCCTGTTTTAAGCGGGTTTTTAGTAACATTTTTGACAGTGGGAGATTTTCCTTTATCAGCCATGCACTTTAGGCCCTCCTTCTAGCGCCAAAAATTGTTGATGCCTCGAAGATCGCAGCATCAAGCAGAAAGGGATTCTCCCCGGTAAACTATCCCAATTAGATTGTCCACCATTTGGTATGGGGAATCCGTCCGGTTAGCGGTTCCGACTACCGTTAGATTCGGATTTGTTTCTCCTACACCGGTTATGGCCCGATCCACCATTCTTTTTTATTTTATTTTATTATTAAAATGATGTGCAAGTGCCTAAGCTAATTTAATCTAAATGCAGAGCTTAAAACAAATCTGTATCTAAGACTGAAATAAATCTAATCTATCCTTGCAAGGAGCAAATTGTAAATATGAGCAATGCGCTGAAAGAAACACCCAAAGATCAGCAGATAGCCATTAAATCTCAAAGATACATCTACAACAAGAGATTAAAGATATAAAGATAGCTTCTAATCCATATGAAAGCATTCCATTGCTCATGTTAAGAGAAACACCATTACACAGAAAAGACAGTAAGCTCATTCAAAACACATAAATAATTCTGAACAACAAAGAAAGATCTCACTGAAAGATGTGAATGCCACACGAATAATCTATCAAACATCCCACATCGATTTCCATGCAAAAGACGTCCTCTCCAGGCTCTTATTAGACAAATTCACTTTCTGGGAGCAAGTGCAAAATAGTTCGTACAAGCTTAAGAAAATTCCTTTCCCTGCCAAAAGTCCCTTACACTATTCCCTAAGCCTCTATTTATATCTTTACAAAATGCCTCCTGGGCCACCACTTGGCCTTTTACACTTGTCCTTTAAAGACTTTTCCCAAAAATAAACAATTCGTGGCCCTTTTCTCATAACAAAAATTCGTTCTCAAAAATAGAAAAGGACAATTGTCCTAGTGACTCAACGCTCTAACCATAGGGACAAAACAGAAGACCAAAGCAAAACAACGCATTATGTCTAGCGCGTTTATTCTTGGGGTGGTGCTTCTGCTGGGGATGATGTGCCTGCGTTGGCTGCTACTACTGTTGCTACCTTCTTCTCTTCGTCAACAATATAACTGAACCATATACTGGCGTCTCTTACAACCACATTTGCGGGTGAGGGGAGCAGGATCTTCTGTGAAGTCACATGATTACCAAGCTCTGATTCAATACCCTGAACTTCTACTATTGTTTCCTGGTGAATCTCCTTAAGCAAATGATTGTATACTGATGATAGTCCAATATAGTGATGAAGATCATCGGTGGCCAGCACATCAATATTTTTTACATATTCTATTTGAATGCCCGACTCTTCCTTCAAATATGACAAATGATGCTCTTTGCTTGGAAAATCATCCAGGGTCTGAGGAAACATAAGCTTGCATTTTTCATGTACTTCATGAACCTTTTGATACAGGCTGTTGACTTTCCCCATTGTTCCCTGGATTTTATCCATCAGCTTAGCACCACAATTCCGGCAAAACTCCATGAGAGCTACATCCTCCTTGAAACCATCTACAGATTTGAATGGGAGATGCTTAGGGAAATCCACCTTCCCTTCTCTCCACTCCATCTGGCTTAAAATTTTTGCTTTAACCCGAGTGTATTTGCCTTTAAGCCGGGTGGCTTCGGCATCGACCTCTTTCAATCTAACCAGCATGGTTTTGAGCCTGCACACTTCCTCAGTAATCAACTCCTGTGTGGCGTGCATTTGTCTCAAAATGTCACAGGACTGCTCATGAAAGGGAGACATATCCATCGCTCTGCTTTCTCCTTGTTCTGGCTGTTCAACCATTGTTTGTTTATCTGCTTCCAGATGAAAAACTCTAGCTTCATAATCATTCTTTTCCGCTTCTAGAACCATCATCTGGATTGTCAGATGCTCCTTTTCTTCTTTTAGATGGCGATACTTATCTGACAACTCCTTGTGATCAGTAGACAGGCGATTATATTTATTCACTAAAAGATCCTTGTAAGCCTGCTCATTAACCACAGTATGTTGCAGCATGCGAGCTCTCCTCTTTGTTGACTCAAATTCTTTGACCATATCGATCACATTATCTTTTGTTGCTTTTGCTGCTGACACAGCGGCGGATGCCATGGCTATGGGAGCCTTATTTGTATTTTGCATAACCGTGGTCTCCCGCTGGGTGACAATATGTGCTTGGAAAAGTATCTTTATCCTCTCTTCCGACTTCAAGACCACCGCCTTCCTCTTCTTATAATACACAAATTCATCCCATCGAGACACAATATGATCTTCGGATGGGGTGTAAGGGATGATTGGGAGATCTCTCATATGGACTTCTGTCTCCATGGGTGGGGTTTGCACTACCTGAGATGGGTCTATTTCCATATCTTGGGTGCCAGAGCCACCTTCCTGGGCATCTTCGTTGGTCTTAATCTCTTCTTCCGCCTTTTGTTTCTCTTCATCTTTATGCCTTCTTTCTTCTTCTTCAGCTCGCTGCTGATTTTCAATTGCCTCCCTCTACTCTCGTTCCTCTGCTTCCTTCTGCTGTCTTGCTTCCTCAGCTTCTCTCTGCAATCTTGCTTCTTCAGCTTCCTGTTGCAGTCTTGCTTCTTCTTTCAATATTTGTTCTTCACGGGCCAGGGCTTCAGCTGCTTCCCTTTCTTTCTGCAGATTGGTTTCTCGGGCTGTGGCAGAGTTAGAGTTAGCTCCACTGCCGTAACGACAAATCTGCAACTCAGCCATGTTACTGATTCCCTTGAACACTTCTTCTTCGGCATCATAGTAATGGGCATACTAAAAATGAGCATAAAACTCTTTGCAATGCTCCGCAACCTTGCTCCGCCTGTCATTTCTATGAAAGATTTCCTCACCAAAGTGAAAATCTTTCAACTTCTGAATGAACTCTTCGGTTGCTGCAACCCTTGAGAATTTATAGGCTCCTATACAGAAAGGCAAAGGAGGGAAGGAAGCCTTGTGTTGCTTATTAAGAACTCCCCCTATTCCGTCAAGGAAAACTTTCCTGACTGCTTCTTTCAGGAATACATAATCAGTGGCGTATTTCGCTAGGATGTATGGTGGCTTAGTGCCTCCGAACATCTTGATATAGGTACCCTCTTCTGAGAAGTAGAAATCTCCATAACCTTCCATGACCTCCATGGCGTTCTCTGTAAGGCAATTGGGCTCTTCATTGAACATCTGCTCATACAAAGGCATAATGAACTCTTCACAGATGAGCTTATAGTGTGCTTTGTAATTTTGAGCCCATAGTAGTTTATAAGCAGTGTATACTAGGGTGTTGGCCTGATCCCATGAGCAATCCAACCTGGGGAAAGGGAGCTTTTCCAAGATACAATCAATGAGGTATGAAGCCATGTAAAACTCTAACCTTTTCAGGGCCAAACCTTCCTTAGCTGCGGCCACAATAAAACACAGTCCCCTTAAATGCTATGGCATGGATTATGGGGGCCCATTGCATCCTATATACAGTCCCATCGGGCATGCCGAAAATTCTGCTTAGCACAAGGGCAATCAACCTGAAAGGAGGCCTTAGGCTCTGAACGTCATACTCATCATTGTCCCTTTTCCTCAGCTATTTTCCCATGATTAACAACCTCTTAGCTATTTCAAAATTATTCATCTGTCCCAACCATTCATCGTTCAATGCCTGCTGGGGATGTGAGAATTTGTAGGCTGTTGTAATATAAGGTGAATGGAATGAAGCGAATGGCTCTCCCTTGCTGTCATGCAAAACTCTTGTTTGTGGGTTGGCATGTTCCAATATCCACCTGATCAGTTCTGAGCACGCGAATAGCTCAGGGCGAGTAGAATCCCTGGCTATGCCAGAGGTCCTGATGTTTAAGTAGATTTGTTCTTCTTCTAATAACACGTCTGGGATGTCTTGGTCCCTGATCATCCTGTAAACATCTCCCCACCTGACCTCGGGAGGGATTCCAGTGGTACACTTTGCATCCTGGAAAAGAGTTTCAGTCCTTGGTTGTATTGGTTCCGGCTCTGTCATTTTAGCTTTCTTTCTGCTCCCTTTTGGCATTGTGGATTATCCCTGTCAGCAACCATATGTGAATATAAAATTGTAAATCATTATGAGAGCAAAATCATAGAGCAAGACTAGCATGCTAACAAGAAACAAAATTATACGGCTGCATGCTGGGGGGCAGAAAAACATAATGAGGAAGCAAAGAAAATATTTAACGAAACTGCTTTTCAATAACCAAGGGAACATGAATGCATAAGCATGGAAAAGGAAAATTATGGAGAATAAGAAGTCCAAGCTAAGTAGTTGAGCGATCGAGTAGCCTAGTCAGCTATGACAAGCATTGCATTTTGTTATGACAGTATTGAGTAACGGCACATGGCCGGCAAAAGAACATGGATTGAGTGCATCGACTCAGCTTAGGCAGGTTTACGATAGGACTGCGGCCGGTGGGACTGGCTAGGATTGACTAGTTCTTTTAATGGATTAACTGGGGACGATTAGCACTGGCTATGACTCCTAGCTACCAGTAATGAGAATTCTATGGGCTGTAGTGGCTGTAAACTTTTAAAGGATAACATACTATGAGAGCCCACCGGCTACGTAATGAAATGAAAAAAAAAAACCCGAGAAAGTCTTGACGCATAGATAAGACAAAATTATCGGTAGAACCCCTTACCTGGCAGTGAGACAATGGTGCTATGGAATCGACGCGGCTGCAAAAGAGCTAAGTTGGAGCGAATGAGTGTAGTCTCCCAATGACATTTTCTAAATCTATCAACGGGATAATAGAACCCCCACCGCCTTTATATATAAAATTGGTACGTGCGGGCATTTAATTGGGTAGGTGGCAAAATCAAAATGGGGTTAAACACCCATACGGTGGGGTCTTTTCAAACCTTCGACATTTATGCGTAACTGTCAATATCGGGAGGAAAAGGTGAGTCTCATTTGCTGTTGCGGGAAGACTTCATGAGTTTCTTCCGAAGCGCGGGTGGACTCTATGGGTTTGGGCGTGGTAGACTTTGTGGGAAAGATTAGAAAGACACTCCGCTTTTGCGAAAAGGTTTGACGAGTTCTTCCCAAGTTGGCGAGCTAAAAGTTTGCGGTGTAAACTCACGAGTTTCTCCCGATGTTTCGGGAAGACTCGACGAGTTCTTCTGCAAATTGACGAATGAATATGCAAAGTCTGTTCCGAAATGTGAATGGTCGAGTAACTTGGGGAAAAAACAACTTGCTGCGGCAACACTTGACGAACGTTTCCGCAATTTCGGGAGAGAATCTCGAGTTCTTCCGCTATTTCGGGAGAGAATTTTGAGTTCTTCCGAAGTCCAAAAAAAAAAATATGTAAGTGCTTCCACCGTTGCGGGTGAACATCCCAAGTTCTTCCGCCGTTTCAGGAGAGAAAACTGAGTTCTTTCGCTATTTCGGGAAAGAAATTTGAGTTTTCACTTAGAAGAAAAAGTTCAATTTTAAAACAGATTCCCCACTTGAAACAAAACTAAGTTCAAAAAGGATTTTCAAAGGAGACTTAACTCTTTTAGGCAGAATTTCTAGGAAAATGAAAGGAGGGGCCCCAATATCTACAAAAAATGGGGGGATGTTGCTGCAACAACAACTCTTTTGATCATTCTCTCATGCATGTTCTTACACTAGGTAGAGTTTCCATTGCAGTTCATGTCCATTACCAGACTCTGTTGAACCCATAAATTCGAATTTGAAGACAAAGATTCATTTTTGGAAGGGAAAATAAATGGCTGTAGGTGAGCATGGAGGTTGGGAAATCTAGGAACCTTTACCCACTGAGTTATTCTACTTTTGGATGCTTGAGAAGCCGTGGATTAATGTTGCAAGAGGTTCTCCAATAGCTTACAGTAGGTTGGAATCTTACTGCAGACACTGGTAAGCACTATAAGGGTTGGATTTCCTGAGGGAAATATGGATCAGTGAATGGAAATGAATTCCTTGTGTTGTGTTGGAAAGTTGGAAGGAGTGCCATGGCTGCGAAGGATTAGTAAGACCCCTGTAGAGCTCTAGTTGAGCTTTTGGCTAAACACAATGAGCAGAATGGGTTGTGGGCTAAGATATAGAATCCTGTAGCTGTTTCCTTCGCCTTGTTGGCCTCATATCCCAGCTTGGGGGTGGCCTCTTAGCATAAATAATATATGTTGGACATAGTGCCTATGGCTGGGTGGAAAATCACTCTTACATAGCCAGTTGCTTGGATATTCTTTGTTTAAAGATACATATTCTTATGTATTTGATGTGCACTGATTTTATTTGCATTCATGTGATAATTATGCATGTAAATTACATGTTATGTGTGTTTTTGGATCAATTTTATTTCCACTGTGTGTTTTTATTTCCATGTTTGCACATGAATTTTAGCTTTATATATTCGTAATTGTGGTTGTGGGGCGAAATTTGGAGGCCCCGATTTAGTTAATGTCCCCTCTTGCTGGCAGAATAAAGGGAGGGGAATGTTACAAACAAAGTATTATAAGGACATAACTCATGGAAAGATAGAGGAAGGAAGCGAGAAGGAGTAGAATACAAAAACCTACCACCAACTAACTTCAGGAAGCCACAACTGCAAATTTTTATAAGAAATCCAATCCTCTAGTTCAAAAAATAAAAATTGAACGTCTAGAAGGAAAAATTTGGTTGGAAACCATCACCTTCCAAAAAGTGGCTGAATTTTAGCCTCTGGAAAATTGGATCATAAACCGAGGGGACTCTCAGACTAGAAAATCCCTTTATGATCGTTCACTCATCACCTTTTGGATGGAGAAAGTGTTGTTTGAATGTATCTTGGTGGACCAGAAGAAAGAATCCGAAATTCTGGAGGAGGAATTGAGGATACTGTCAAAGTTGAATATTGATACCATTGTTATGAAATCCAAATTAAACTAGATTGGACTCTACCTGGGATTAGAGTTTATCCCTTTACCTTCCACTCCTATAATCAACTCTAGTGAATCCAAACAAGAAGAAGAGGATGTGAACATGGGAAAATTTGACCCGATGCAAAAGAACCTTGTCTTCCAAGAAGAAGCAAAATCTAATATGATGGCAAAATGGATCCAAAATCTAGGGGACACTAGAAGCAGGGTCATGCTTTATGAATGCTTAGTGGTCCTTTACTAGGTAACAAAAACTCTAATTAGTTAGGTTCTAATGGAGCACAATATGAAAATCCTTAATCTCAAGAAAAATCTTGCCGCTCTGCATGACTAGAGGAGAATGAACAAAATTATGGTAGGCAAGATGTACATCATTGGGAAGTGCTTGGATGTAAATTTGGCTTTGAATTCCACTTCAACGGGGAGATCCCATGACACCTCTATTGGTGATGATCCAGTTCAATCGACCATGTGATTAGGCTCCACTCAAAATGTTTACTAGTTTTTTTTGCTATTGTGCCATTAATGCCCTTTTTTTAATAATTATAGTTAGCTCTCTAGATTTAGGCACTCTAGACTTAGGTAAGAAGGATTTCATAGAATGTAGTTAAAATAGTTTTTTGGCATTAGCTTAAGGGCCATTGCAGATATAAACATCTCTCATAATTTTTTATACAGCTTGATCTCTCTTAGAGGAAGGTTGACGATTATCTTTTTGATAACTATTGTACTCCCTGACTTTACTATTTAATAGATGGATTCTACTCTTACTCACAAAAAAATACATGCCAGAGCATAAATGAGATAGAATCATATGGTTTCTTACTAGAAGTCATGGAAGGACTAATGGGGATACCAATCCTACGATAAATACTTAGCATGGGTGCCAAATGGAAAGTGGGGTAATAATTAAGGCCCGCCCATGATAGGTAGGCTCTACCACACAAGTTATGGAAAATTATGGATAGAGAGGGTTTTGCTTGTCACAACTTAGTTGGGTCGATGTTAAGGTAAAACTAGAATGGATAAGGCCAAAACTACACATATGCATGGAAGAAACCCTAACCTTGTATGATAGTCAGGATTTTTACCTCAAGAGTAAAAAAATGTTGAATATGGAGAAATTCCAAATAGATCAATCCTGCAAAAGCAATGTAACCTCAAAAAATCACTCTGGACAAAAACTCAAGCTTATTCCATAAGTTAGGAAGAAAACAAATTGCAAAAATAACTTACAAGGAAAAAATTAGGGTATAAAGTCTATAAAAATGAATTATTGAAGCCATTTTACCATTCACTTATTACTAAGAGAAAAAAATCCCTTTATACTATTCGAACTTAGTTGCAATTTCCAGAAGATTTCACTGTGAGATTTCGACTCTGTTAGTTCCAAGTAGCACTTTACATGATCTTTATTTTGATTGATTTAATTCTTCAGTTTATTTTTTATTTTTTAGGGGGTTCTCAATCCATATAATAACATAGGGACTCATTGTTGGTCACCCTATATGCTAATCAATTACAACAAACACACAAGATGCTCAATATAAATTGTCAACCCAGGGAAGTCTTTTTATTTCAAAGGTAATTAGCAAAATATATGCATAAACACTCAAGTAGCCGATTGAATGAATGAAGATCAATTATCCTACGTATCTGCTCAGTCAAACTAATCCCATGGCTAAATCTAATCTAATTTATCCATCTAGGAATTCAAAGTACATTTACCTTCCTACAATCATCACTCCAACAATCACTGATCTAAGAAGAATTAAGCTAGACTTACTTTTGCAAGAAGTTAAATCATAAAGATATTATACTACAATGAATTAACCATGACCTGTCTAAATGATCTAATCTGCAAATTATAGATGACAGTAAGAAATCAAAACCAATTGCAATCATAATCTGACTAATTCAATAAATACCAAGAAAGTTGAATAACATAAGTAAACTAGAGTTGAGCTTGACTGTAACAGCTAACTATCACACTTGCATGAAAGGAAACTATCCTACACAGTTGACTGTCACACCACACAGTTGCAGCAATTTAGAATGCAATCATTAACTACCAAAGGAAAATGCAATAATCAATTACCACTGTTGTAGCTTCTTTGTAAAACGTATCTACTGTAAATCCACACCACATAACATAAATAAAATAAGATACCTACTTAACTCGGCGATCTCTGTGAGAAGGCGGGCCCTGGACTTCTAACAGAGATGTTGTGAACTAACACAAGTTAAAACACAAAGATATGAAGAACTCTGCTCCTTGTATTAAAAATGGTAATTCACAGTTACAACACTCTGCTACAGTTCGTACAATTTCCAATTAACCAACCCCAGGATTTCAATGCCTTCCCATATTTATACATGCATAATACAATCCTGATCCACTAAATTCGTGCAGCCATGAATATCTTTGATCTTCAAGCTACTGAGTCACAACAGAAACAATTACACTCGTGAATGGAATTGAATGAAACCATTGGATGTGGAGAGCGTTGTTACTCTGGTTGTCAATGGATCAACAGACTCACTAACCGGGAAGTGCTCTGTCGGTTGCAGCGATGCCCTGTTGCGGCGAAGTCCTGTT
Organism: Larix kaempferi; assembly: GCA_027924585.1. Lineage (NCBI taxonomy): Eukaryota > Viridiplantae > Streptophyta > Pinopsida > Pinales > Pinaceae > Larix > Larix kaempferi. The sequence goes on along the minus strand of BSBM01000001.1, from coordinate 45,843,447 downwards.
ACAACTACCACGTGGAGAGATGATCACGTTGTTTCTATTCAATGTATGGAATTGGAACTGAGGAGTAACAACTGGCACCAATCGTACCTTCCTTCCACAGGATTAGCGCACTGCTACACCTATGTCTCTCAGTGCTTTGAGATTATCTTAATAAAATCGACACAAGTTAGCATAAATCAAAGGATAGAATTCATAACCATAACAATCTTAGGCATTAATAAAGTAAGGCAATAATAATTCATACTTGTCAGGATTCATGCTCAACTTGAGGAAAATACATATATCTGGTTTATGGAAATAAGGCAAGACAAGGCAAAAAGAAGTAATAAGTGTGGTAAAAAAGGGGCTATTCCAGGACCCAACATCTCCCCCCAACTGTCCAACTGCATGTCCCCATGCAACAACTTCCACTAGTCTGAATCTGAATCCGTGCTGTATCTATGGAGATTTGTGAGGTTGAAGGAAAGTTCAGGTGCTTCCCCCAAGTGCACAAATCCATTACAGGCAACCCACTTCTTCCAACAATGCTTCTCCTCCTTCTTAGTCAAAACATAATTGCTTTTGTATGGGCTTATAGGAATCCATATGAGAGGAAAATTGAATCTTAGTCCTTGCCAAAACGGTCCACATGCTTCCATGCACTTAAAATACCCAGGAACCCTAAGAATAGCTTGTTTAAAATTCTCAAAACAATATGGATCACCTTCCCTCAAAGATGGGGAAGATGCTAGCCATATGTGCTCGCTACCTTCCAGGGCATACTGCTACTGTTTGGAGATTGTATGGACACAGGTAGTGATGACTGTCCTTTGCAAATCCTTCAAATGCTGAGTCTTCATAGGAGATTTGAGAGACCTTGCATGCTTTGCAATGAGAACTCTTGGAAGTCAAGGTTCATTTCTGATCCAAAGAGTAGAATTATCCTCATTCCTATTGATAGTCTGAGAGGCATCCCACCATTTCACGTGATTGGTGACAAAAGAAGTGAAGGCTCTCAGCTAAACATCCCCCAAATAGGGCACGAGATTAGAATGAGAATCAATATAGCATGCTGTATCGTGCAAATATAATTCACACAACAAATTTTGATCCCCAAAATCACTCTTCATAAATATCTCCAAGAACTGAGGGGAAGTTATCAGCTGATACGGTCTTCCTTCTTTCAATGCCTTCAACTTAAATAAAGTTGTCTGTTCATAAAGAAATACAAGGTAAGAAGGAGATGGATCCCTACAACTCAACAATTCCTTAAAATAATATACATCTGATCATTTTCTTGTTGCATGGACTTGAATTTCCTCAATTCTTCCAATTCATCTTGAACACTGTCCCACTAGAATTTTTGGAAAATCAATTCCTCAACCCACTTCTCTCTCAATTCCTTGATAGTATTTCTGTATTCATAGAGAGGGACCATCCATTCTTTGCACTGATCAACATGTTTTTTCCATTTAACTAACTCAAGTTTCAACAATGAAAGCTCCCTCAGTAATTCCTGTATTCTTTCATCACTTGCATCCCCTTCTTCATCATTGTCAATTTCAATGATCTCTTGAGCTTCCACCATTTTTGTTTTATATTTAGGCACCATTGTCAAAGCTTGACCTGGGACCATCTGATCTTGTGTCTCAGTAGGCTTGTCTTGAGTCAGTTACAACAACTTCCAATTGTATGGCTGCATCAACAAACCAAATGGGAAATGTTGGTTCTTGTGTAGCAACATCCCTTGTTTCAATTGCCTCAGTTTGTGTTGCAGCTTCCATAACCAAGTCGAGGGGTGTTGGTTCTTGTGTGTCAGCACCCTCTTCCTGTGTTCCAATCTCATTCTCTTCTGTTTGAGTTGCAACCTCAACAAATAATTTTGAAGATGTTGGTTCTTGTGTAACAACATCCAAATTCTAAGAATTGCTTGGCGTGCCCACTATTTGAGCTGCTACTTCAGTAATAATCTCTTGGAGTGCTGGTTCTTGTGTAGCAGCCTCCTGTTCTGAAATTGTTGATGTATATGTAACTTCAAAATGTATTTCACATATATGTATATTGTATTCCTATAGAGATGTTATTATTCCTCTATACGGAAGTGGTTGTATTCCTATAGAGATGTTATTATTCTTATATACGGAAGTGTCGTCATTTATATTGTAAGTGTCGGGTTATTAGACCACCTTGTTGGGGTCGGCCCTGTATAAGACATGTGGGTTGAAGGGTTGTTAGACCACCCTAGTGGGGGTCGGCCATGTGGGTCAAAGGGTTATTAGACAACCCTATTGGGTGTCGGCCCATTCAACATTGTGTTATGTGGTTAAGTTGAGGCCGACCTAGTAAAGGTTATTAGGCAAGTCAAGTCAAGTATAAATAGAGTGCCGGAGGCACTCTATTTTATCAGTCTATTCTCACACACACTCTTTGGAGAGTGGCGCACTTGTGGAGGAGGAGAAGCTGCTGCTAGGAGATGTATATCTCTTATGCTTGGGTTGTATCATTGCTTTATCTATCTCTGAGGAAGTTATTGGGGTTTTTTCACCTTTATGGTTTTTCCCAAGTAAACTACGTGTCTCTTGTGTGCTTGCATTATTGTGTCCATGATTGATATGCTGCAGATGCTGTACATGTTGTTCTCTCAGTTAAGATCCTAGATCAGATTGAAGTAAATTCTGAAAAACTAACATGGTATCAGAGCTATCCTGAAAGAAGGCATGGTATGGCATGTGTGACACTTGTTGCACTTGCGATGCTAGGGCTTGATATAGCAAAAACCAGTCATCGTAGCACTTTCGCTATAAATAAATTTTGGCAACGTTTCCGGATCTAAAAATTTTACAGGTCGAAGATAAGATCCCCATGTACCATTTGTTCAAAGGAAAACTCCTAATTCGTTGTACTTTGTGTTTTATGATCTGTACAATCTAGGGTTTCTGCCTCTTCCAGATCTGAGTCATAAACAGGTGACCTAGGTAAAAAGGTCATAACTTGGGATAGGAAGATACAAATGAAATTTCGTAATATGTGACAAGTAGTGCATGGACTGGAATTTCTTAGGTAACTTTTTCAGAGGCCGAAACTGAACCAGTGACACGTGGAATGCTGTACAAGTTTGCTCTCCTGTTTTATCCCATAAACAGGTCACGTTGCGACACTTGGCATAACTCTCTCTCAGAGAATCCAATTGAGGTCAGACCTCTGGGGTTGGAAATATGACAGGTCGGGATACCACAGGTAGAAGTTTCAGACCCTGTGGATTGGAAAGTTCGTAGTTACACCAGAAACAATAAGGTACATATTTCTGTCAAAACAGAATTATTTTGGAGCACCTTCATTCATGGCTTCGGGAATTTAGGGTTTCAGAGAAAGATGGATTTTTTGTAATCAGAGACCATGGCTGAATGCTACTCATCAAAATCGAAATTTAGAGACCAAGATCAGAATTTTTGGTTGGACAGAAGGCCGGGCTTGATCAGACCCTAGTTCGGGACTTTGATCAGAAAAGTGAAAAATTAGGGCTTCTGCAAAAATGGGAATTTTTGAAATCTGTGACCACACCTGGAAGCTCCTCAAAAAAATAGAAGCTTAGAGCTTTGGATCGAACCTTTTTATTGGGCAGAAGGGTGGGATTTATCAAACCCTAGTTCGGGGTCATGTCCAGTGAATTCAGAAGTTTCAAAGGCAAAATTGGGGGGTGAAACTTTGTCGTTTTCAAATTCTAAATATACCAGCTTGATCAACTCATTAAGGCGCATCTTTATATCCTTTCAGAAGTTTGAATTTCAAAGTTTGAATTTTTAGGGTTTCTCTGACAAACCCTAATCCAGCTCCAGATCCAGTTCTTGCAAATCAAGTGGATTGGGTTAATCCTAGAAGAGAATGGATTGGTCACCTGCATAAGTGAAGAAGTTCCTGTTTCAGAGGGAGATAAGGCTAAGGACTTACATAAGAATATTACAAGCAATCTCGACAGGTATGACTTATCAAGGTATGTTTCGAATTCTGTTCATAATTAAGTTTATGATATGTTTGTCTTCATATTATTACGGTTAGTACAATCTTGGTTAATTTTAGACTTGTCGTATCACCTTAATAAAATTATGAATGCATGATAGAAGATATTCATTGATTAGGGTTTTTGACACTTATGATTGTACTAATGCATTGTGATGTTGTATGAGGTTGATGTTGTCCACTAACATGAAAGGTACATCAAGAAAGACAAATCATGTTCTAGTTCAAGAACATATGACCATGGTGACACGAAGACAAAGGTTCATCCATTGCCATGGATCACATAGAAGATCTACTTACGAGGTATGTATAAATTGGTTAACCTATGAGATATGCAGGTTACTAGCACAAGTCACTTAAGAGAACAAGAAGACATCATGTGGGTATGTTAGACAATAACCAACTAACATATTAATCCAGGTATGTTTTTCCTATATGAAGTTAGAATCCTACCTGGTGTAAAGTATACATGGCATGATTAATAATTCATAGGTTTGAATAATCATGGGTGTATGCATATTATGTTTCTTACTTTAATTTATGATATGACTAACCATAAGAGTCCTTGAATACTAATGCGAAATGATCATTACTATACATGTTTAAGATTATTGTGTTTCTGATAGTATTGAGATTATACTAATAAATGTATGATTATGTATGAGATCTCGAGGATATCACAATAATGATACTTGTAAGCATGCATAGTGATTGAGGATGGATATAAGTTCAAGGACAGGTAATCCAAGAAGCAAAGATCAAGAGGGAGCACACTCCAGTAGTTTCTGCAAGGATGCAGATATTCAGAAGGAGTCGACCACTTCTCACAATCCACATCAGAATAGAGTTGCAGAAAGGAAGCAAAGACTGAGAGGGAGTCAACCCAACAAACAAACAAACATAAGTATTTGAATTATCATTTCTTGCATATTTGATTGTTTAAATAAATATTGTTCAATGATGTATATATTGATGTCCCTAGAATTAGGTTGTGTATTATGCATATTAGAATAGTTGCATTGATGAACAGTATACTACTAATATGCATGTGATGGGTAAGTGGCCTATGGCACTATACAACATTCCATTGCTACTTATCTAGAATGAAACCTCTTTGCTGACATGTTGGGAGTAGTGCAAACTCTTAACAATGTTCTGGTAGAGATTGGAAGGCATCTAGAAAGTTACAGGATATGGATGAATGTTGTATTGAAGCATTGGATTAAATAATTGCATGACTGTATGACATATTTCTTTATGCATAAAAAATTGTTCTGAAAACTATGAGAAGCTTCTAAATCATGCAATTTAACTTGTTTTGTAGGAAAGATCGTATATGAGCACCTACAAAAGAAGGACTACAACATTTGTTTCAGCAACAAAGTTATCTATTGAAGATATTGAATAGATTGAAGTTCCCAAGATTCAAGAAGAATGTCATGATCAAGGAATACCGGTCGATCATGAAGAATGATGTTTGGGATGTAGTCCCAAGACCTGAAGGGAAGTCTGCTGTGACTTCCAAATGGATCTATAAGATCAAGCATGCTGCAGATGGTAGCATAGAAAAATACAAAGCAAGATTTGTAGCTCGTGGTTTCTCCCAGAAAGAAGAAATCGACTATGAAGAAACTTTTGCTCCTGTAGCCAGGTACACTTCCATCAGATCAATACTTGCTCTGGCTGCAGTGATGAAATGGAAGATACACCAGATGGATGTCAAGACAGCTTTCTTGAATGGTGTAGTTGAAGAGGAAGTGTATGTGGAGCAGCCACTCGGGTTTGAGACACATGACCGAGAGTCACATGTGTGCAAATTGAAGAAATCATGGTATGGTTTGAAACAGGCAGCCAGGACCTGGTATGACAGGATAGATGGATTTCTATCCAGTTTGGGATTTGCCAAGAGTAAAGCGGATTCCAACCTTTACTACAAGGTTGAGGAAGGCAATCCAGTGATACTACTTTTGTATGTGGATGACCTGTTTGTTACAGGTGAGGATAGATTGATTGCCGACACACAGCGGAAGCTTGCTGCCGAGTTCGAGATGAAGAACTTGGAGATGATGCACTATTTTCTAGGCATGGAGGTGTGGCAGAGTATAGATGGAATCTTCCTTGGACAAGGGAAGTATGCAGTGGAGATCTTGAAGAGGTTTGGGATGATGGACTGCAAGGCCATGGCCACACCCATGGCATCGAACCTGAAGCTTCTGTGTGATGCTTCATCTGATCCGGTTGATGTTACTGTGCATCGTCAGATGATTGGGTCCTTGATGTACCTGACGAACACGAGGCCAGATATATGCTTTGCGATGAACACATTGAGATCAAATATCACTATATCAGGAATATGGTGCAGAGAGGAGCACTGAAGCTCTTGTATGTTGCGACGGATGAGCAGATTGCAGATGTACTGACGAAGCCACTAGCCAGAGTGAAGTTCGAGTACTTCAGAGAGAGGCTTGGTGTTCTTCAGATTGACGACACTTCGAGGAAGAAGTGATGGACACATTTGCTGAAGCCATTCCAAGCATGTTGGAAGGAGGATCCTTCACATGGCTGTGGATGTAAGCGCTGGATGATGAGCATTAGGGTGATGCTCCAGTTACTGCTCTGTATTTGTATGCATCATGTTAGATGCTGGATATGATCAATTGGATCATTTATGTATGTATGCATCATGTTGATGCTGGATATGATCAGTTGGATCATTTATGTATGAATGCATCATGTTGATGCTGGATATGATCAGTTGGATCATGTGTATGTTTCTGTATATGTATCAGGTGGATACATTGTATGATCAGGTGGATCATGTGTGTTGATATGTATCAAGTATGATCAGGTGGATCATGTATTTGTATATGTATCAGGTGGATACATTGTATGATCAGGTAGATCATGTATGATGATATGTATCAGGCAGATACTGTGTATGCATTAGGTGGATGCATTGTATGATCAGGATGATCATGGATGATGAGCTTTAGGATGTTGCTCCAGATGACATGCGTTAGGATGATGCAGTGATGATGATCATGATGATCATGTGTACATCAGGACGATGTATGGTGAGTATCAGGTTGATACTCTGTGGTCGTGGATAGGTTGTGCAGATAAGCATATAATAGCGCCCTGGGAGGTTTGCAGATTCTCTAGCTAGGTTTTGCTGATGGCATATAATAGCTCCTTGGGAGATCTGGCAAATTCTCTTTCGAGGTTTTGCTTTGGGAGGACATATAATAGCGCCCTGGGAGGTTTGCAGATTCTCTTGCTAGGTTTTTCCGCTAGCATATAATAGCTCCCTGGGATATATAGCAAATGCTCTTTCAAGGTTTTGTCCTATGGCATGTAAGTAGACCTGGAAGATCTGGACAGGATGAAAAAGGCCTCAGATGCTTTTTCGAGGCATTGCCATGACCACATGTAATAAGTCCTGGAGATCTGGACAAGATGAAAAAGGCCTCAGATGCTCTTTAGGGTTCTTGCTTGACAAGACACTCTTTTAAGGTTTTGTGGTGGGGGCCACATGTAATAAGTCCTGGAGATTTGGACAGGATGAAAAAGGCCTTAGATTCTCTTTAGGGTTCTTGCTAGTCAAGAGACTCTTTTAAGGTTTTGTGACAGTCACATGTAATGTGCTCCCGGGAGATCCGACAGGTAGAGCTGTGTGCTCGTAATAGCCTGGGATGCTGCAGCCAGGTTTTGTGACGCACGTAATAAGTCCTGAGGATTCCACAGTATGGCCAGTGATGATGAAGACCTGCAGATGGTGGGCCTACATCCAGTATGAAAAAGCACTGGCTTTGTAGAACTTCCTATGACGAGTAGATTCAGAGATTGATTGAGATAGCAGCAGCAGTGACGATGACAATGACTCGATGACGATTATCCAGTGGAGATGATCTAGAGAAGAAGACTTGTGCTAGAAGACCTGTGTCGAGAAATACCTTCCTAGTTAAGAGGGAGTGTTGATGTATATGTAACTTCGGAATGTATTTCACATATATGTATATTGTATTCCTATAGAGATGTTATTATTCCTCTATACGGAAGTGGTTGTATTCCTATAGAGATGTTATTATTCCTCTATACGGAATTGTTTGTATTCCTATAGAGATGTTATTATTCCTCTATACAGAAGTGTCGTCATTTATATTGTAAGTGTCGGGTTATTAGACCACCTTGTTGGGGTCGACCCTATATAAGTCATGTGGGTCGAAGGGTTATTAGACCACCCTAGTCGAGGTCGGCCATGTGGGTCAAAGGGTTATTAGACCACCCTATTGGGTGTCGGCCCAGTCAGCATTGTGTTATGTGGTTAAGTTGAGGCCGACCTAGTAAAGGTTATTAGGCAAGTCGAGTCAAGTATAAATAGAGTGCGGGAGGCACTTTATTTCATCATTCTATTCTCACACACACTCTTTGGAGAGTGGCGCACTTGTGGAGGAGGAGAAGCTGCTGCTAGGAAATGTCTATCTCTTATGCTTGGGTTGTATCATTACTCTATCTATCTCTGAGGAAGTTATTGGGGTTTTTTCACCTTTATGGTTTTCCCCAAGTAAACTCTGTGTCTCTTGTGTGCTTGCATTATTGTGTCCATGATTGATATGTTGTAGATATGCTGTACATGTTGTTCTCTCAGTTAAGATCCTAGATCAGATTGAAGTAAATTCTGAAAAACTAACAGAAATGACTTCTATGCTTTTAGGTTGCTGAGATCCTCCTCAGACTATTTTTGTATCTTGAGACTGTTCTGGGGTCATGTCAAGATCCCCTGAGTCCTGAGGTAGGTATGGGAGGATTTCAGTGTCTCTAGATTGATGGGATTGTATCTCTTCCTCATCTTGTAGCTCTTGATCAGGAATGATGTCCATTTTTGGCTCATTCTCTTCCATTAGATCCGTTGTAGGTAGTTCTCCTTCTTTTTGCTCTGCTTTTTCGAATTTCCATGCCGATGCTTTCACCATTGTGACTTTACTCCCTACAAGTTTAAGTACATCCCCACATGCTGAACATATCGGTTCCAAATGTTCTACAACTTCCAAGACAGAAGGTGAATTCTCTAACTGGTCTGCAGCCTCAACGAGAGTATCCAAATTCTTCTCTGCCTGCTTTTTGCATGCTTCTTTCCACTTTTGCAATTCACCCCGAAGCATTTGTACTTCCTCTTTTAACAAATCATTCTCATAAAGTAGATTTTCAATTTGAGGTTCATCTGCAATAGGTTCTTGTGGAACGACAGGTGATCGGGGTGTAAGAATGGGAATTTCAATACTTGCCCCCGTTGCACATGCCGCTTTTGCTGCTGTAATAGATCTAGTTCTAATTCTTTTCTCCTACCCAGATGGCTGAACTTCTCCTTTTGATATTCTCCTTCTTCGGTGTGACACAAGGGTCTCCAAATTTTCTGAGGCTAGCACAGAAGGACCACTCCCCAATTTGTTATCTTTCCCTGTTTCAACCACCAATTCTTCCTCCTCAATTATGGTTCCCCTCAATTCAAGGGAAGATTCAATGTTAAAAACCTTCACATCTTCTTCCTCTCATAACTCAGGTTAGTGTCCCAGGCTCCCCCTCTAATACTGAGGGTTTGGTTCCTGAATTTATTCCTCTAATGCAGCTTTTGCAACCACAACTTCTACTATCGCAGCCTCTACGGCTGCTTCAACATCATCTGTTGCTGCAACAGCTTCTGTTATTACAATTGTTTCCTCTAAATTTGTTGCTGTAACAGGTCCCTCCTGAACACTCTAATCTTGATCTTCTGACATTTCATCCTCCCCCCCAACTGAATCGGAGGGACTTCGGTCCTCTTTCTCTACTTCAACACCACCCATCTCTAATGCAGGTTCTTGAATTATCCCAGCCCTAGCAAGAAATTGTGTCCAAGTCAAGTTCTGTTGCGCTAGTGACCTTAGGATTAATAATTTAATTAAGCCATGGTTGGTAATAGAAGAAAGTAGATGCCGGGCTGTTCTCACATAACCAACCATGTGATGTAGGGATCTCAAAAGATAAAATGGCATTTAAGTAGATTACCATGGCGTAAATGGGACAATAGGGGAAATTCAGAGAGATAGACAAATTTGTACCCGCCTTCACAATAAATCTATTTCTTTAGGAAGATTGCAACTTGATCCTAGGGCCAAGGTAATGATTCCAATGCTATTCCATGGCCTCTTGGATGAACAATCTCACCGGCTGCAAGAAAATCCTCCACTGCAGTCGCATTCTATGCCTTTCGTCCAAACCATTTCCTCCCAATTTGAGGCAAACTAGTAACTTATGCTAAAATTGCTTCCGTAACATCTATGCGCAATCCCCTGACCTCAGAATGAGTATCGGTCAGGTTAAGGACAAACTGTAATGATGTCTCTATGTGAAAACCATTTAATCATTGAAAATACACAGTCCACCCAGCTGCTTCAAAGATGGTGAAAACCTCCGCGTTTTCACGCAGGGCCTTTGTGTTCTCAGGTTCATACTGGACCATATTACCCCTATCACCTTTCCTTCGTAATTCTGATGGCGAATACAGAGATTACCAATTCGTACGTGGAAGTTGCAACATACAAACATTCATCGAACAACCGAAGTTGGAATTGGGTATTTTAGGAAAGTTGATACAATTATGAAAATGGAATAATTGGCAGGTGTTGGTATGGATTGGGTAAGGTGACGGTCGTGTAATGGATACGAGTGCTAATTCTGAGATGTTCCTTGGCGGTTAAATGGGTACGGGTTGCTGACGGGGACTAAAGACAAAGCATAACTATTATTTCCATATTAATTTTATGCCTAATCATGTGCATGGTTAGAACTCGTACCTTTGCAATGTATACTGAGCCGTAACTTTCCACACGGGTCTGACTTCGTCATCACATCCATCAATTAAAAACATAGTTGTGCATGTGCCATTATGAGTTGGCCACCGTCAATTGAGCAGGCAAGTACATCCCTGCTGGTAGACATCCGTGGCGGTCCAATAGTTTTTTTTCATTCTTGGCGGAACTGTGGTTGGAGCTGTGAACTGAGTTGGCTAAATTGCAGCCCAGCTGAATGGTTGGCGGCGATATTATTCAAGAAATGGGCAATCTAGTGGAGCTACAACTGATGAATAAGAGAAATTTGGTGGAGTCCTAGCTGCGAGAATAGGAAAAGTAGGCCAAGTCTAGCGGAGTCGCAGCTGATAGAATACAAATCTGGCGGAGTCATAGATGTGAGAATAGGAAAAGTAGGCCAAGTCTAGCAGAGTCGCAGCAGATAGAAGACAAATCCGGCGTAGTCACAGCTGCGAAAATAGGAAAAGTAGGCCAAGTCTAGCGGATTCGCAGATAGTAGAATAAGATAAATATGGCGGAGTTACAGCTGCGAGAATAGGAAAAATGGACAAAATTGGCGGAGTCGCAGCCGCGCAAATAGGAAAAATAGGCAGAATTTGGCGTAGTCACAGCTGCGCAAATAGTAAAATTAGGCAGAATTTGATGGAGTCACAGCTGCGCAAATATGAAAAATAGGAAGAATTTGGCGGAGTTGCAACTGCGCAAATAGGGAAAATAGACAAAATTTGGCGGTGTCGCAGCTGTGAAAATAGGGAAAATGGGAAAAATTTGGCAGAGTTGCAGCTGCGTAAATAGGAAAGATGGGCAAAATTTGGTGGAGTCGTAGCTGCACAAATAGGGAAAATGGGCAGAATTTTTCGAAGTCACAGCTGCACAAAAATGGAAGTTGGAAAATCTTCGACTGATTGGTTAATGCTGCTAAATTGTTCATTTTCTTCAAGGAGTTATTTATAACATGAAAATAAGCTAGGGTTCCCGCAATCGTCTGGCCTAGTCGTGACCGCTACTCCTCAAGTAGATTCCTGTACACATTTCTCAAAAGCAAACCAATCAAAGTGTAAAAGGAAATAAATAAAAAGAAAACAGAATACAATTTATTTATGTACAAATTCCTGTGTGGAAATTGCAGTTTAAGAATTCACAGGAGTAGGAAAAGATTCATGCCCTTGCGTTAACTGATAATCTGGATTAGCTGTAACATGCGAAATGAATGCATTCTTTGAAATCAGCTTATGATACAGCCGCAGCGGATGACCATTGGCGAATAATGGTGTCTGATTTTCATCAATTGTGGTCAAGCGGACTGTTCCGTTGTCAAACACTTTTTCAATTTGATAGGGTCCTAACCATCTTGTACGCAATTTGCCTTTAAAATCCCTCTTAAACTATGAATCATACAGTAAAGCCCAGTCTCCTTCGCAGAAGACTTTCTTCTTTATGAACCTGTCATGCCATTTGGAGCGCTGCTGTTGAATTAATGTTCTCTAATGCACAACAGCTGTGCGCTTCTCGTCAAGTTCATTTAGTTGATTCAATTGGTTCCTCTGAGCCTCTATCAAGTCCAGGTTTGCTTCTATGGCTGTATTTAGAGTTTTAATTTCAAATTCAATGGGAAAGACAACATTCTTACCGTACACCAATTCGTATGGGGAGAAACCTGTAGTGTTGCGCCATGTGGTACGGTATGCCCATAATGCCTCTGGAAGTCGTTCATCCCAATCCTTGCGGTGACTCTTCACCGTTTTTGTGAGAATAGCCTCAATTACCTTATTCGTGCTTTCCACTTGACCATTGGCCTGTGGATGATATGGCAAGGTTATCTTATGCTGAATGTGATATTTCTGCAACAGGGATTCCAATTTATGGGACACAAACTGAGGTCCTCCATCTGTAACTATTTCTTTGGGTACTCCAAAGCAGGTGAAGATCTCTTCATATAAGAAATCCATTACAGCTTGATCATTGGCCTTGACCAAAGCTACAACCTCCACCCATTTGGTCATGTAATCTGTGAAAACCAGGATATAAACTTTCTGCTTCGAGGGAGAGTTGATAGGCCCTACAAAATACAGAGCCCATCTATCAAAAGGTTCAACCACCAACTGTGGCTGAAGAGGCATTTCATCTAGTCTATTTGGCTGGCCCATTCTTTAGCAGTTGTAACAAGCCTGAACATATTTCTTCACATCCTTGAACAATGTTGGACAAAAATATCCCATCCTTAATGCCTTATTACCAGTTCTCTTGTCAATAAAATGTCCCCCACAGGGCTCATCATGGCAAGCTTTCAAGATACTGTAAATTTCATCCTCCCTTACACACCTTTTGATTTCCAAATCTGGACTAGTGTAAAAGAGATTCCTGTCTATCCAACAATATCTAGCACTTTGTTCTTATAATTTTTCTTTTTTCTCTCTTTGATAAATGTGCTAGATTCTTTCCTGCAGCCAAATAGTTAGCAACATCTGCGTACCATGGGGAATGAGTTGAGACTGCGAACAAATGTTCATCAGGAAAAGAATCTTCGACTGGTGCATCATCAACATTGTTAGTAAGTCGAGAAATAAAATCAACAACTACATTTTCTTTTCCTGGTCTATCTACAATAGTAATGTCAAATTATTGTAAGAGTAACAACCATCTAGTTACTCTAGCATTAGTGATAGGTTTATTCATTAAGTACTTAATGGATGAGTGATCAGTGTGCACAAAAGTGGATTACACAGTAATGTAGTGACGAAACTTATTGATGGCATAAACAATGGCAATGAATTCTTTTTCTGTGACAATATAGTTTAGTTCAGCAGGGGCCAGATTCTTACTGATGTAATAAATTGCATATGGACTGTGACCTTCCTGCTGTCCCAACACTGCTCCAATAGCGGTGTCTAAAGCATCAGAGGAAATATGAAAAGGTAGAGACCAATTTGGTCCTCGTAGAATAGGCGCAGTGGACAACATTTTCTTGAGATCTGCAAACGCTGCTTGACATGTATTTGTCCAAACAAATTGTACATCCTTCATAAATAATGTAAATAAAGGAGAAGCCAACTTGGAAATTTTTTCTATAAATCTTCTGTAATAACTAGCATGCCCAAGGAAACTATGTACCTCTTTCCGTGTTCCAGGAGTGGGAATATTTGTAATTACCTTAATTTTCGCTGTATCTACCTGGATACCCGCAAAAGAGATAAAGTGTCCTAGAACTACACCCTCGTCCATCATCACGTGGCACTTTTAAGTGATCAGAGTCAGGTGCGTTTGTTCACAGCGTTCTAAAAATATTTCCAAATTCTTCATTGCTTCATCAAAACTACTGCCGTATGGAGTGAAATTGTCCATAAATATTTCCATGCAATCGTTAACCATCTCAGAAAATATCCCAATCACAGCTCTCTGAAATGTGGCCGGTGCATTACATAACCCAAAAGAAAGTACCCTATATGCAAAGGTGCCCCAAGGACAGGTGAAGGTGGTTTTGTCTTGATCTTCGGGGGCTGCCTAGATTTGATTGTAACCATCCATCCAGAAAGGAAAATAATTTCTTCCCAGACAAGGTGTCTAAAACCTGATCAATAAAAGGTAAAGGAAAATGGTCTTTCTGCGTTGCTTTATTTAATTCTCTGTAATCTACACAGACCCTCCATTTTCCATTCTTTTTAGGTACGATCACGAGTGGGGACACCCACTCGCTGTTTGAAATTGGGTAGATAAATCCTTCCTCCAAGAGTTTTTGGATTTGTTCCTTCACAATATCCCTTAAATTTGGGTTCATTCGACGTTGAGGTTGGCACACTGGTCGGGAGTTGCTTTTGATATAAATATGGTGGGTACACCAATTAGAGGGGATACCCATCATATCTGTGTATTCCTATGCGAAGGATCCCTTGTGTTTTTTCAGCAAAGTGATCAGGCGTTGCAGCTCATCGGGCGCAAGATTCAGATTAATGTTCAATCTTTTTCCCGGCTTGATTTCCATGGGAATGCTTTTTGAGTTTTTAAGTACTGGAATTATGTTGGCATCACTGACTAGAGTCTCTTCCGTTAGATTTTCTTGTTCTTTTCACCTAAGGTACTGTTCAGAATTTGGTAGGCATGTTTAGTGACAGATGTGGGCTCACTGATGAAACTATTAATGGTGTCGTCCTTAGTTTCATCCTTAAAGGTTAAGGCTCTCCCTATCATTAATAATGGCTGAATGCCTTCTTCTTCCTCCAGATCCATCCAAAGTGGAGTTTCAGCTTCTAAGCTTGGTCAGGATGGAGGGTATAAATTTAGGCTTTTAATGTCAGTCCCACCTGAGATAGTCATGGACCCTGACTGATAGCTGATGCAAGCATCTGCTGTGGCTAACCAAGGTCTTCGTAGGATCAATGGGTGTCCCCCCAGCTGTGAATTAGGTTGCAAAACCAAGAAGTCCACAGGGTATTCCCACGAATCGACAGAGACTATGAGGTCTTCCAGGATTCCTTTGTGCTTGATTATAGATATGTTTGCAAGTTCTAATATGGTAGGGGTTGGCCAAAGATTAGTGAGTTCGAGTTTCTTCACAGTTTCGATGGTCATAACGTTGATAGCTGCGCCTAAATCTACCAAAACGTTAGGTATCTGAGTGTGTCCAATGTGCATTGTAACAGTAGGATTTCCAGGGTCATCATACTTATCCAAAGAAGTCTTTCCCATTATTAATTCAGAGAAGTTTCCCATTCCATGGACAGTGGGAGGATCCCTAGGTTTTCTTCCTAGTTTTTTTACACCACTTTTACACATAGATCTCTAACGGTCTTGGCATAAATGGGCACGTCATGAAGGGATTGTAACAATGGAATTTTGACATATAAATTCTTCAATTCCCCTAATAGATTGAACCGATCTTGTTCCACTGTCTTTTGTAAGACCAATCGTTTAGGGTATGGTGGTTCCCTTGTCGGTTGTGTAGTATGTGTTTCAATGTATGTTTCTTCCTGTGTTTCAACTAGTGTTTCAGTAGGAGTTTCAACATCCTCAATGATGGGGATTGGTGTATTAACTGAATTCTCGAATTGTTGATTCATTCTTGCTTTAGTCACAGAGGATGGAATATCCTCGATGACGATAGGTTCCACTACCCTCCCTGATCGTAGGTGTATGTCATTGCAGGGAATTGGGGAAATGGAATAAGCAGGCATGTTGGCAGTATCAAATTGATGTATTGCTTTATTATTCGGGTTGGGGTTAGGATGAGCAGGTAGCTGTGATCGTAGGGGTACGTTCATTGGTGCGGCATTGTTTTGGAGTTGCAGCTGCAACTCCTGATACTGTTGATGAGGGTATTGTTGAGGAGGATACTATTGATGAGGAGTTTGGTTGTGAGGAAATTGATTTACAGGGTAGGAATTTCTCCAACCAGGAGACCAAGGAGCTTATTGGTTTGATTGTTGTGCCCATGGCATCCAAGGATTAGGATTTTGCATTGAAGTTTGAGGTGGATGCCATTGGTTATTGGAATAGGAATAATGTGAAGGGAATTATGTATTCATATTATTTAAATTATTCCAAAAAGGTAATGGATTTGGGTTCATACCTTGATTCCGGGGCTGCTAAGGTTTCTTCTAAGCGATGAAATAAGCTTGTTCCACATCTGAAGTAGATGCCTACAGGACTGCTTTGACTTTGGGTAATGAAGGGAACTCTTTGGTATCATGATCCAGTTCACATATCCAACATACCTCCACCTTGTCAAGCGGACATTCCTTAAGTGGGTTCTTCTTCCTGCATTTGGCACAAAATACACCAAGTGCTAGGTTTTCTACTGCTTGCCTCTGTTTTTCTCTCAAGACATCCAACTCTGAGGAGATGGAGCTCATCATATTTGTTTTAAAATTCTCTAGAAGGTTTCCTATTTTTTCCCAAGTGGCCCCTCCACTGGCTGACTTCTATGTCCTAGTGAAGACATCTCGATCTCGTTCTTTGTCCTGATTGTTAGTTCTAGAGGATCCCCTTGAATATCTTTGACATAAGTCGACAATATTCTCAAAGGGTTCTTTTGAGATATCCCCCTTTCCCAACAAATTCAGCATGTCTAGGCAATCTTCTTTGATCCCACGCAACAAGATAATCTTGAGTACATCTTTCCCAATATTGGCATGACCAGACCTCTGTAAATTATATAACAATCTCTCAACAAAATCTTCCAATCTCTCCTCTTCCTTCTGGACCATTTTAAACAACTCTTCTTTCCTATCTCTAGTTCTATAATACTCTTGATATTTGGAAAGGAAGGTTTATTTCATTTGATCCCAAGTAGTAATGGTCTCATGACTGAAACTCATGAACCGACGCAGGTCATTTCCCTTGAGAGTGGCAGGAAATAGCTTCAATTTCTGCGCACTAGACGTATAGTCGTAGTTGTGACAGAGGATATCAAATTTGAAGAGAAATTCATCTGGATCTTCATAGGACTTACCATGGTATTTCGGGAGAACCGAGGGTGAAATATTCTTCACGGGGGCCGCCCCTGGTGTTTGGAGGATAGGGAATTGAAGTGTGACAACAATGTCACCATGCTGATTATCTTCCACCTCCTCTTCATGGTTATTGTGGCGTTCATTGCGGTCTCCATGTTCTTCATTATCCATGTCTCTTCGATCCTCTCATTCGTTCCTCCTTCTTTCCTCCTCTTCTCTTTCTTCTTCTTCTCTTCTCCTTTCTTCCTCTCGCATTCTTTCCTCCGCTGCTTCTTGACGATGTGCTATCCAATCTTCCTTGGTGACTAGACACTCGTTGATTTGATAGATCTCCCCTCGTCCCACTGCACCTGCAACACTTCCTTTATCTTTAGGAGGTTTTTTCCCAGGAATGGGAGTTGAAGGTCCCGTTGCGTTCTCCACGGTTGATGCAGATGTTTCAAGATTAGGGAGAACGTAGTTTCCTCTTCCTGAAGATGCTCGCAATAGTCTGGTAGAGGAATCAACTCTGGAAATTATTTCATCAATGTATGTTTATCTTCCCAAACCTTGGTTACCGCCACGACCTCTTCCACCTGCAATATTAGTATTTTGGGGGGATTCCTGAGTTTTTCTTCTCGTATTCATGCATGCTTAAAATAATCATATCTTAATGAAATCAATAAATCAACTACCATCTATGTCTATCAATTACCATCCCGGGCAATGACGCCAAAATGTTGGTCACCCTATATGCTAATCAATTACGACAAACACACAGGATGCTCAATATAAATTGTCAACCCAGGGAAGTATTTTTATTTCAAAGGTAATTAGCAAAATCTATGCATAAACACTCAAGTAGCTGATAGAATGAATGAAGATCAATTATCCTACCTATCTTCTAAGTCAAACTCATCTCATGGCTAAAGCTAATCTAATTTATCCATCTAAGAATTCAAAGTACATTTACCTTCCTACAATCATCACTCCAGCAATCACCGATCTAAGAAGAATTAAGCTAGACTTACTTTTGCAAGAAGTTAAATCCTAAAGATATCAGAATACAAGGAATTAACCATGACCTGTCTAAATTATCTAATCTGCAAATTATAGATGACAGTAAGAAATCAAAACCAATTGCAATCATAATCTGACTAATTCAATAAATTCCAAGAAATATGAATAACAAAAGTAAACTAGAGTTGAGCTTAACTGTAACAGCTAACTAGCACACTTGCATGAAAGGAAACTATCCTACACAGTCGACTGTCACACCACACAGTTGCAGCAATTCAAAATGCAATCATTAACTACCAAAGGAAAATGCAATTATCAATTACCACTATTACAGCTTCTCTGTAAAATGTATCTATTGTAAATCCACACCACACAACAGAAATAAACTAAGATACCTACTTAACTCAGCGATATCTGTGAGAAGGCGGGCCTTAGCCTTCTAACAGAGATGCCGTGAACTAACACAAGTTAAAGCACAAAGATATGAAGAACTCTGCTCCTTGTATTAAAAATGGTAATTCACAGTTACAACACTCTGCTACAATTCGTACAATTTCCAATTAACCAATCCCAGGCTCTCAATGCCTTCCCATATTTATACATGCATAATACAATCCTGATCCACTAAATTTGTGCAGCCATGAAGATATTTGATCTTCAGGCTGCTGAGTCACAATAGAAACAGTTACAACTGTGAATGGAATTGAATGAAACCGTTGGATGTGGAGAGTGTTGTTACTCTGGCCATCAATGGATCAACGGATTCACTGACCAGGAAGTGCTCTCTGTCTGTTGCAGGGATGCCTTGTTGCAGCGAAGTCCTGTTACAGCTACCACATGGAGAGATGATCACACTGTTTCTATTCAATGTATGGAATCGGAACTGAGGAGTAACAGCTGGCATGAATTGTACCTTCCTTCCACAGGCTTAGCAGGATGCTACACCTGTGTCTCTCAATGCTTTGAGCTTATCTTAATAAAATCGACACAAGTTAGCATAAATCAAAGGATATAATTCATAACCATAACAATCTTAGACATTAATAAAGTAAGGCAATAATTATTCATACCTGTCAGGATTCATGCTCAACTTGAGGAAAAGACATATATATGGTTTATGGAAATGAGGCAAGACAAGGAAAAAAGAGGTAATAAGTGTGGTAAAAAAGGGGCTATTCTAGGACCCGACACTCATATGTGTGGGGCTTCTATAGTGTGGTTATTGCAAAAAACCCCGCATAGAAAATGCTCAACCAAGATCTATTCATGAATGCCTCTAGTTCCATTGGAGATCATATACATTTCTTGAAAAACTAAAATGTTAGGATTTCATTTCCAAATCTGATTTTATCATGGTTTGTTGGATATACATGCACCATGAATCTCCTATACTAGAGAGAGAGAGAGAGAGAGAGGGAGAGAGAGCAAGTCAAAGCATATTTATGCTCCAAGAGACCTCGTGGTGCTTGATGCTTTACCACATTGTGGGATCCTTAAAATTTTCAATGTGCAAACATGTGAAGCAACCAAAAGCTTCTCTATAAATCTATAACATGGTGGGATCCAGACATCAAATCCTTCCACACTGAGAATGATATTCTCAAGATAGATGTCAATGATATCTACTTTATAATGAGATTATCTTGAAGGGGAGAGATAGAAATCCTGCATGGACTATATTGATCACTGAGAGTGCAATTGACTATAGTAGAATCACCGAGAGTGTGATTGACTATATTGGTCTATACTAAAAATGTAGGACTCAGAACAAGAACAACTAGATTCTCCTCTCTCTATTGTAAGAAACACCTGTGTTTGTGGGATTCAGAGACAGTTCTATCCATCACACTTAGAATCTTGCCTCCACCTTTAGGGTGATCTATTCTCCCACAGGTCAATTGGTGAGCTTAGGATAAGTATGTTTGGGATCGATGACCAATAATGTTTCCAAATACAACGCTATAATCGAACTATTATTGAACACCATTTCGCTAGGAATCCAAACTTCGGTATTCCAATTAGACTCATAGTTGGCATTGCTGCAACTCAATGATATTTACTATGTTCACAATCCTACTCTTCTAAGGAAATTTATACGGGTGCAACTTCTTGAACGATCATTTGAATCCATTATAGATATTCATGTCCCAAGAAGATATAACTTTAAATCCAATGCATTAGCTAATGATGTATTATATTAGAATTTGTCACATTAATAATCAAGCACATGTAAAATAGAGAGCAAACACATATGTATACAAAACTGACCGAAGTTATCATTAATAAATCATAGGAGTTTTTATGTTAAGTACAAAATGTGTAGAATAGTATGCAAAATTAGACTCCCAAGCTGTAGATGTTGCACATGTAAGGCCAAATTAGTACAAAAATTAGATGTCTATTGCATCTCAAGACCCAAACTACACTATGTGGTAACAAACTATAGCAGTAGCCACCTAACGAAAGAGGCAACATGGTGCTCCTAACACTTGCCTCTGCATCCCCTATGGGAGGTCCTCAATCATGGACTTTAGAACCCCAAAGGTTAACCCCTCAAGGTTTAGCCGAAAATACTGAAGTAATTGCTCCACCTCTCCAAAACATTAGTTATGGCGCATGAGTTGGGAGTGACCCGCTGGTCGTACTGGTCTTGCATATACAACATCTAAAAAATTTGTTACATTTTGCATGCCAAAATATTATTTACCTCATGTTTGAAAAAGTTGTGACAAAATATAAAAAAAATGATATAAATATAAAATACAAATTGTCTTACCCATGAAGCCCCCACTACTCATTGGGAGGGAGTGGAAGATTAACATCACGGTTGTATTCCATCCCAACACAGGGGAAATCCTCTATCATCGACAACTAAGAGTAGGCACCAATCAAAGAACACATCATCAAATGCGTGTATCGTGTTCCCTCCTCCTAAGTGGTACATCATGTCTTCTCCTTGGAGCATCCTAGGGTGCATAGGTCTAGGAGGGTCGAGACTTGTGCAAGCACACATCGTAGAAGCCTCTCAAGGAAGAATGATACTAATATGCTTCCATAATTGAAGTTTTTTTGTTTCCGTATTTTGCACTTTGTAAGTTGGGTCTTCATGTTCAGTAAGAGATAAGTGCACCAATCAAAGATCATGGGTCTCAATCACTCGAATAATATAAAACATCTATGCTTGGGATGCCTAATTTAAAGCAGATGAGCCTACCACTCATGCAATAGTCAACAGGAGTACCTTCAAAGGTAAAGTATCTATGTTGGTGATCAAAATATGGATCTCGATATTTATAGTACCTGTGGAGTAGTAAGTGTCCACATACCCTTGTACTATGAGCACCAATCCACCCTTTCCACCTCCTTTTAGTTTAACTAAAAATCCTCACCGAGATAGTCTTGTGATGAAGTATAGATAATCTAATGTGAACTCTAAAACCTCCCCATCTATAACAAAATCATTTTAGTTAGGATCCCAATAAACCACCAACAATTGGAGCACTTTATTTTGGGATCTCATGTTGGGAATTTGGTAGAATTTGAGCAACCTGTAATTGTGAAGGGCATCCAACATGTCTTCATATTCAAGTGTGACACTATCAATGTCTTCATGTTATCTTTCTCATTATATAGATTTTTTGCATTTGGAAATACAAAATTGAGCATCAGCTTTCATGAGGCTAATTTGTGTAAATTCGAAGCTAGTTTGTCATATTATAAGCTAATTTACATAAATTGTAAACCAATTTAAATCAATTAGAGGATGAATTTGCATCAATTTGAATCTAGAATGGAGAAATTGACAATCATTGGGAAATTTTTGAGAAAAAATACATTTTTAAAGGAAAACCCTTATTTTTCCTCTCTTTTGGGGGTACATGTTCATTTCCTTTAGCATAGGTTCATGTAGGGCCTCCCACATGTACATTGTTCTTGAGGAAGTCACGTGTCCACGCGTGAGGAAGAAAGGAGGCCTAGAAACCGTCAAAATTTGAAAAAAAATAAATTTTACAATGGAAATGAAGAGGAAGGCATGATCAAGTACCTAGTAGTGTCAAGGGGCCAAATGGTCACTCAGTTGTCCCGCAATCGTCACTTGAAGCTTGATGGAATTTGGCTCTCAAAGGGAAGCGTGTGGTAGAAGTATCAAATGAAATGTTAATTTCATGTTTTACATTGATTTATTTGAGTTTTTACCCACTTTCCTATAGTTTAAGATGTTCTTTGAGTATTTCATGATGACATATTATTATTAATGACACTATTATTGTTTGGCAAGATTGTTTTGAGGATTTTTTGTAGGGGTAATGGAGTTTTCATGACTTTGGTGTCATTAATTGATCCACAAGTGTCCATATTGATAGGTATATGATTCAGAACTGGCATATAGGGTAGGATCATTTCCACCTTGCATTTGATACTGTCTTTCTTCATCTCATTATTCCTTAGGATACCCCCCACCAGGTTGCGACATTAGCCATTTTTTAATTAAAGAGTCGCAACTTGAGTGGTAAAGCTTACCGAACATGGGCACCCTAGTTAGATCCTTTGTTATCTCATTGGTTCTGATGCCATATTTTTTTCGTATGCTTAGGGGTACCTTTTTAGTCCTATCATGAATCTATGATGAAGCCACATGACTTCCTCTCAACCTTGTTCTATATTCCCCATGAGGGGATCCCCAAAAAAATTGTTTCAATTTGTGTTGTTGCATTGCATATTGCTTCTTGTGCTAGTAAGTTTCATGTTCCTTATTGTTCATTTTTTGATGCTTACCACTTATGCATGCTTGCCCCTCACTTGCTTTTGCTTCTATTGTAGCCACATTTCGTAACCATTATCCTCAGAGGACACATGCTAATTGAGCGTCCACATCCTGCATATCCATTTTTTACGTTTTTTATCATAGGTATGTTTTGTGTTCTTGGAATGCAATTGCATTCCATGTGATGCTTGTCTCCTTCATTTTAACATGGCATTTTTTTCTTCTTGCTTTATTAGTATGGAAAAGATAAAAAAATCACATATTTATAAAAAAAGAGAGAGGGGGGAAATATGTTAGATCTCCATTTTTATCACGACAATAAGTCAGTTGTGCCACCATTGAGAAAATAACCAATTTTGAGTCCTCTCGTCAAGCTGGGTCATAGTATTGCCTTAGGAAACCGAACCATGATTTCTAAGTTTGTACTCCTCCAATTGCTTACTCTTCCAATCACTATGGAGAATATGTTAATCCCTATTGCATTGCATATTTATATCATTGTTCCCTTGGTGTTAAATGCTACCCAGGTCACCATTGTGTCATGTTAATGTTCGAGGGTTGTCTTTGCCATGTGTCAACCATTATTTAGTTTCTTTCACTATTCATACTGGTCTTCCCTATTTTCAAGTTTTTCTCAGTATCATCATCATAGCAAATGTTTGACTCATGCTAATGTAGAAGGTCCCCATTGAATTCTCATCAGCGAGTCACCTCTCATCGACTATGACACATTTCTTTGAGAGATTAACCTGGAGACGTTGGCATCCTATTCCTACTTTCATCATTAGTAGGTTACCTTATGCTCGATAGATGACATCTCATCACTGGTCGTTAACTGAGGGGTTTACCATATGTTTGATGGCAAGGCCTTTATTCACATTTTGGGATTCATGACATACCTTGGATTCCATTTTCATTATTGGTGGAATTCCTCACCTTTGTCAACAACTTTCATTATTGCTTGTTTTTCAAAGGATGTTTTCCATGTGCTATTCTCATCTGGTACATGCGGGAGATGTACTTAGTGGTTTTCATGCAAAATTTTTATTTGAGACCTTTCAAAACAAATCATGTCCTGTTTCGCGCTTGTGCTGGTTGATGGAGGTTTCCTGAATGCCTGCCTTCTAATGAATCTCTTCTCATCACCATTAAATCATCTTGCTCCAAGATAGGGATTTATAGACATTATCGATAGTAAGAATACATGAATACATGAATCTCTTCCCTCACTATTGACAATAGGAATGCATGAATGTCCCCTAATAAGTAAATTTTACAAGTGTTTGATGAAAACACATCTATTCACACTTGTTAGAATGTATTGAGTACCTTGACACCTATTATCGTCATCGCTGGGTTGTCTCATGTTCATTAATAATATACATCAATCACGGGTAATCAACTTCATATCGTTTATTCACATGGTCAGGATGCATACAAGATGACGGTTTGGATTGAAGACCTTGGGTTGTAGTAGCATTACCACTATTATTTTGTTTCCCAAGTTGCAAGACCATACCACATGTTGTATGAAATTGGTACTTTCTAGAGATCCTGGTTATTCTCATCTCAAGTCCAACTGTTCTTGTGATGATTATTGATACATAGATCCAACTTGTATTTTCTCATGGCTATCATATACTTTTGACGTGGTTGGAAAAGCATCTTTTCAAGTGTAACTCCTCGAAACCACCCTCCAACTATCTCAAACATGTCGAATAGTGTATAAATAAGACATCCATGGATGAGATAAGGGAATCAAGAACTCATACTAAGGTTATAATGGAAGAATTGGTCTTGATTCCTTGATTTTTTATGTCCATTCCCTCTTAGAAACCCTTCTTTTTAAGAATTCAATATCCCTTTATAATTGAGGTCCACTTTCATGATTAGCTTCAATATTTTGTTCAAGTAGGAGTTTGAAGGATTGGGATAATTGAGGTATCAATGGATTAGGTTCAAGGGGACCCATACAAAGGATCTGAAGGTCCCAACAACAAGATCAAGTGATTTTTTACTTGTTCTTTTATTCATTAAGAAATATCTCTCATCTCCCCCCCCTCCCAAGTCCGGTGTTCAATATTTGTTATTATTGATTCTTATTTGTATAAAGGGCTTAGTATTCGTAATAGGCTACCTATGATTGTAGGTTCGAATAATCATCAACTAGATTGCTTTGGAGTTCATGCGTGTGAGGAAGCTATAAGATAACCTACAAAATCTAGGTACCTTATCCTCCTCTTTCTTGATTGAATGTGCTTCCTTCTTGTCTGTTTGGTTAGTGGTATGAATATAAGTCAGTAATCCTAGGGGAATTTAAGTAGTTGTCTCTCATTTTTCTCTGTGATAGTCAGTCCTAACTATTCAGGGGTTTTTACCCACAACAAGAGGATTTTCCCCATTTCCCTAATATACCACCTAATTTTGTGGGAGAGATTTAGTTTCTATATGTGTAGATATATGTTAGTGTATCCACCATTGACCCCAATGATTTCTAGGTCACTAGGAGGAATTTGAGTTTAGATTCTTTTGTAGTAGATGAGGTTAGGTGCTTGTATCATATGACGATGGAATTAGCACACTATGTATCTTATGGTAAACACAATAGTTTTCCTCTATTGCACTATGTAGATAGTTTATTTTGTAGGCCACAACTGATTAGGTGGTATTCCATTATTTTACAATAGTTTCATATTGCTTTGGATCAATATCGTAGCGCGTTTGATGGGAGACTAGTCCCCCCTTTTTTTCAAAGTTATTTACTTTATTTTTTGAGAGGTTTCTAGTGACTCAATCGAAATTCGATTGCCTCTTTCCTAGACCAACCACCTATGTGCATATACAAATGTGAGGGCATATGTTTCCTATGAGGAACTAGGCATAGTAACCATGTAGGCCAATGTGTCCATAGGTTTTGGAGTTGTTAGGTAGTGAGGACAATCACATCCTTGATCGGATACAATATCCACATGTAGGGATTTACTGATGGGGATGTGCGAACATCTTATTTACTAAATATGAGACAATAGACAGGAGAAGCAATATTATCATTATCTTTTGATAATATCGTTACACATTTTTGGTCTTATTTAATGCACATGTATTCGAAATTTTGTTTAAATTGTCTAATTATTCATCTATTATTTTGGAGAGATTGGTTTGTATTTTGGTGAGTGGCTTCCCCAACCTGATGTAGATATGGATGAGGTCAATGAGCCACCTCATGTTCACATACTTGGAATGCCATGGAGTACAAACTAGAAATTTCTCCAGTAAATCATAGATTGTGTACATTGTCCGTTCGATACATAATGCAACCAAGATGACAACTTGTGATCGTGTTGGACTCAAGCTTGCAGATAGATATTTGAGCCTTCCTTGTGATATTAAACTATTGATGTGTCATATTTTCAATGTCCCCATTTTGAAGTATTATAGGATGACGAATGAATGGTGACAAATTCTAAGACATGCTCATTAATCTTCTTCATTTTATTCATCTCATATGATGGTACATCTAAGGAAACTCCTCATCCACCACCTATGAGTTCTCCCGATTCTCCACCTCCTCCACCTCTGGCTCCTACTCCTCCTACTCCTCCTCCTCCACCATCTCCTCTCCATCCTCCTCCTCTGCCTATGCCACGAGTTGTATGACCTATTCCACCACCTGATTCTTTAGCTACTACACCACTAGTTCCACCAATTGCACCTACTGCTCCACCTACTAAATAGGCTACTAATCATATATCCTTTATATATATATATATATATATATATATATATATATATATATAGAGAGAGAGAGAGAGAGAGAGAGAGAGAGAGAGAGAGAGAGAGAGATGATTTATTATATATTGGATGTACTGATGCCTCTAAGTAGTGCTTGACATGTATATTGATTTCTATGATGTGTATTATCTAACATTTACATTTGACTTCAGATGTATATCTATCATATATATTGATTTTGATTTTATCATTCATATGTAATTTTCATTTTCATATAACTTGATGTTGATGTTGTTTTAGTTATAAAATGCATTATGTGTATGTTAATGATTAACATTATTAATTATTTCTCCAATTTTAAAAAATTTGAGATGATATATAGTGTTTAACTCTATCTAGAAAAAATCATTTAATTTGTATTATGATTGCAAAAATTAAAGAATCACGAGGACTTCAAGCAATTGAAAAATGATGGAACTTGAGGTTTGGTGATTAGGTTTTTTTTCTCTACACTTAAGGTTTCTTGTATTTTTTTATGGCCACTCCCATTGCATGGGAGACACCATGTCATTTGTGATCAAGGGGGCACCTCGCCCTCACTCCTCCTTTAAGGATTTTCTCAATAGTTCCTAGGATGCCATAGGTCAATATTCCATTACAATTCCAAAATACAAGATCCCTATAGCCTCTGCGAAGGTGCCAATAAGCAAGGATCTTGTCTAGCCATATTAATCAAGCTTGGAATTCAAGAAAATAAATGGGAGGGTTTCTAAACAAGTCTCATCACACTCCAATCCATGTAGTCACCTTGAGATGTGTTGGAGGTAGATTCTAGTGCATCATGGACCATGCCATCATTTGCAAATTTTAGGTAGGTGGTCATTGGAAGCAATGTTAAAATGGTGGGTTAGGATCCAATGAAATATCAAAGGAGCTATCAACCTCAAGATAGATGCAAAATATTTTTTCATTGTTTTTTTCTCATGTGTAGAAGACGCAGAGGCCATTTTTTAAGAAAGCCCATACTTTTTCAACTCTGTTGGAATATACACACGATACTAGGTGGAGAGATTTGATCCAAACAAGAAAGACTTCTCAAAACGATCTATATAGATAAGACTCTACTCCTTGTTGCATGAGATCTCCAACAACTAGTAGGCATTGGAAATACCATAGGGTCATATGTCAAATCTTCGAAGGCTACCAAGATGGTTAAGTACACTCATTATGCTCACAATTTTGTCTAGTCCGCAAATCCCTCCCAACTACTATAACAATACCCTCCAAAGATAATGAATGGATTCAAATCCTAAACTATTAACACATCCCTTTCAAATGGCGTAAATTCCATGAGCATGGCCACTTATTTCATGACTACACCCCAACCAACAATCCCAAACAAGCTTGAAGGTGAGGACAAAGAAGCAGAAGTCTTCAACACCATTCAAAGAAAGAGGAAATAGAACATGTGCCTGATCATACCCACTTAAAATATGAAAAAAGAAAATGATAACCAAGCAAAAAATAAACCACCTACTATGTCATCTAATTAAACCCTCTTAAATCCTAGCCAATTGAAACCCATTTCCATTCCAACCCAAAATCTCATTGAGGGAAAGAACCATGATTGAATGGACAAAGAGGAACATGAAGAAGATATAAAGCACAAGAAAATTGAGGCATATGAAAAAGAGGATATGTAAATGGAGCAAAATCAAAATTTAGAATGCACTCATGACTCCACCATGGAAGACGTCTAGGAACATACCTTGTATTTGTGCCTTCCAAAATGAAAGGGAACACTACCTAATTCACCTTGAGGTCATTAGCTTCAAAGGTCAAAAGGGATTTTCCCTTTTCAAATGTGAGGATGATTAAGATTTACCACTTTTTCCTTACATATATGAACATGAAGTCTAAAGGATCTTTCCCTTTGCAGATGAAAATATGACGGCATTCATTTACTACTCTCCCTTGAATATTCAAACTTCAAAATGAAAGATCTTTGCCTTCGTGGTTATGAAGGAAAGGTCATTTAAATACTTCCTTTTGCGACCTTTATAGCCATTGGAAATACCACTTTGCCACTTGATATTGTTTGCTTAAAACCAATGATGGTCGCCCTACTCAATGGGAATGAAATAAATTCCTTCATTGATATGAGAAGGACCCGACTCGTGAATTCACTTGCTTATAGTCATAATGTTGAGTGATGTAACTCTTTCCAGGGAAAGAGGACGATAGGATTATGGTGCTTCATTGGATGCCTTAATTCAACATAAAATGAAAGTGGTCTATCATAAATGAGCTTTGATCACTTCTTCATGGACACTCGTGCTAAGTATACAGGTTTATGATGGATAATTAAAAATGAAAAGGTGGTACATGTAATTGAATTTGCAAAAAGATATTGCACACTTATTAATAATAACCAATTTGAAATTGAGATAGTGAATTTGGGTGTGAGTGATCTCTAGCCTTCACCTTACAATGGTCTTAGATAACATAAAATCAAGACCGTCAACTATGAGAGAGATGGCACAAAGGCATAAGGTATGTCATTGGTTAAGCTTTAAAAAAGGTGAGGATTATAGAAAACCATATGTAATGAGAATCAAGTCTAAGAAATTCAATCAATCAGTTCAACAACAAGAAACACTTATCAAATAATGCAAGAAATGCAAATTACAAAATACTTGAAAAACAAGTCATACTTGCAATGTAACCTGCAACAAAGTTAACTCCATTCAAAAGATAAAAGGTGTTAAACTTTTTGCCAAGGAAATCATAATTGTCAATCAAGCATTGAAGAACAAACAAAATTAAAGGAAAAGTCCTTTGATAAGGTTTTCACAAAAAATTTAGTAGGGTCCCCAAGTCTAAATACTTGGGGCTAGTTGAGGCCTCAACAATAGTGTAACCTTAGCATAGAAAAATATTTTAGAATGCCTAGAAGAGGATTGTATTCATACACCAAATTTTCGCTTGAAGGTGACCCAATTTCAATGTGAATGCGCAATATTCAATTAGGGGCATCCATGTGACTAACTTAACCAAAGGGAGTCCAAGTACCCTTCTATTACGTGAACAAGGTCGATTGGTATAATCATGTATTCACCCACCAAGCCTATGAGACAACCTCTCACATTAATGGGCCGTAGAGTTGCTCAAATCATGCCACTACATTGATCACACGGGGTATCGATGGAATTCACACATTAATCATGTGACTAATAAAGGGAAAGGAACATGACTCCTTTAATGGTTAACTTGAATTTTGAATAGGATATTTGAGGTGTGAAATTGGCCTAAATTCCATTCTTTTGAAAGTATTAGGTGTGGTTAGTTATGATTTGTATTTTCTCCTGCTAAAATCACTTAAGTGTCACAAGTGGATGAAGTTGGTGTGACAACACTCCTTTTCTTAGGCATATAATATGGTTTTAGTTTCAACTTTGGGTAATGATTCTTCTTCCATTCTGTCACCAACTTCATTTATGTTGGAGATTATGGTTTATGTCTTTTATATTTTCCATCTCCCATAGCAAACTCGATATAGGAATTCTCTATTCCAAGGAGGTAGTTAATGGCATAGTTGAAGAGGGATCTTTGCTAATGACTTTGACTCAACTATCTTGATTTAGAGCATTGATAAAGAGTGTATAGGGTTTCTTCTTTTAAATTATCCATAGAATCATGTAGAGCCTTACACCATCGATGGATGAAAGTGAAATTAAGCTCATTTTCTTATTTGAGGTTAACAATGGTAAGGATACCGGTTTCATTTGCTTTAAGGATGTTCAAGTGTTGGATGAACTAGTTGACTAATAGATGAAGGTCATAAACTGACCCATCATGGAGATGATGAAACTAGTGAAGGGTGTCACCTATTAAGGACCGAGGGAAGATAGTTATGGTGATATTTTTTTCATCAATAAACTTGACTAAGGTGACAGTACGGCTTCCAAATGAAGCTTAAGGTATTCTCTAACAATACCATTGAGTTTAGGTAACTTGGGTAGGTTTGAAGGAAGCCATATCACAGTGATTTGAGGAGAAAAAGGTTGTCTAAATATTTGGGAAAAGAAAGGATTAGATGAAGCATGACTTCTCTTGTTGTTAAGTCCTAGGTTTTTACTAGGATAATCACTATAATGGAGTATGTTGTTATTATGGGGTGGTGTCCACCTACCATGTTTGGTTGAGAGTATGGTACCATGTTATGAATAGGAGAGGCATTGAAACTTGGGTTCCAACTTCCTTGAACACTGACACTTTGAGGCTATGCCATTCTTGACATGAATGCTTGTCCAAGTACCTAGGAGAATGTTGGTATGTTTGCTTTTCTTTGCAATTGTATAGAGGTTGTCATGTACTTGGTTCATATTCAGGTTCCTTGTTGTATGAATACTTGGATAAGGAGGGGGACCTAGTAGAGGATGAGGATTTTGGGATGGGATGTTTACATTACCTTGAATGGAATTTGAATAGATTTGAGAATTTTTCTATTGAGGTTGTATGTGTATTTTGGCTTGTTTGGATATAAGTTGAGGTAGAGTTCATAGAATTGTCGCGAAAGTACCAAGACTCATGGATCTAAAGGAAAAGGTAGTGATAAAAAAAGAGAACTCAAATTCAATTAGCCCATGGATAATAAGTGGAGGATCCACTCGAGAGGAATAAGGAAAGAAGGACAAACCATCAACAGGGAGCTTCATTAAGGAAGACAAAGGAGGCTCAAATGAAGGGTAATAGTTAAACATCTAAGAGGAAAGGATTTCTTCATACTCAAATAAGGTTTGGATATAAACCCAAGCAATATTTTATGGTGTTTTGTGCATGGAAATCACAAAAATTAAGGCCTTGAGAAGACATTGTTTAGTGCCTTGGAGGAGTGTTGAATGAAGGAGAGGGGAGGGAGATCATGGCTAGCCATATAACTTGTCATATCAATGGGGTTAACCTTCATCGCCTCAATCATGGAGAGATAGAATACAATGGAATGGAATTATTTCCAAAAGATACTAGTATAAGGAAGGAGAGAAGGAAGGAGATAAAGAAGAAGAACATTCTATCTCTCCTCTCAAGAAAAAAATGACACAATACTCCCTATGTTGAGAATAGGGGATTGACAAAAGAAGGGAGCCTTTTCTCAAGAGACAAAGGTTAGATGGGAAATCCTTAGTGGAGTTTCAAAATGTAGAGTCATGGTTAGAATGAGGCAACACTCTACTACAAGTAGGAATGAGGAAGTGGAGTCATCATTTGATTTTAGGGAAAAGCCAAGAAACCCTAGGAGAGAAAAATAGTGGAAGAAAAGAGAATGAAATAAGGACATTGGTTAATTAGATATTTAAGTGGTATGTAACACATACTTATAGGTTAAATAGAGTAACTCAATCAGATCCTAACAACAAATATAAGTAACGATGAGTTAATAAAGGAAGACAAGATAACTAGGATTAGTTTACTAATCTCCTTTAGTGAGCTAATTCACCTAAATTTGAAGATGAAAAGAGATGAAAAGGAATTAAATCACTTGGAAGAATGTTGTTGTAGGTGTTGGCATTGATTTGGTTGAAGATGAGATATGCTACAATCCTCTAAGAAGGGTTTTTTCCAGTTAGACAAACCTACATGCTACTACACCTACAAAACAAACTTGAAATCAGTCTTTGATACATTGTAATCATAAAACACCTATACGTGGTATATAAATGGTTAAACAATTAAATGTTCTGTGGTGACTCAAAGTACCCCGAAAAAGGTTGCACCTCTCTTGTCCTAGCTAAGTTGGAACCTCCCTCGAGGTAGTAAGATTTAATTTTATAAGGTGTTGGAGGGGAATAAACCAATGGAGATTCCTTGGGACAAACAAACAAAATTTCAAAGGGGAAATCAAATATAAATCAAAAGATACCTGTAAAGGTGTAAAATATGATATGAACAAACAACACAAGAGCATGGAAGAGGAGTTAGCGACCTAGATCAAGATTTGACACATATCTGATAATGTTCCCATGACAAAATTTGGGAAGAGAGATTGATTGAAGAAATATTTACAAAAATGAGAGGAGTGATGTAAATAAGTATGCAAATGACTTCAAGGCATAAGTGAATGTTTGACTAGTTGTGGGGCAAAATTTTTGTAACAAAGATTCATACTACAAGTTTTAGTCGAGTACCATGAATTTTAAGCCCATAACACAAGTATTTTCTCCCAAATCAATACTTTGTTCCACGAGTTACGACTTACAATCACAACACATTTTAAGGAACTCGTCATTCACTTGGTGCCAAGAAATCTAGAAGGTTAAGGGAGGGTTGTCCAAATAGATCCCCAATTAAAGCAACTAAAAATGGATTTGGGTCATTGAGGACCTGAAATTAAGCACCAAAGCAATTGTGAGCCAATTTGGGAAATTGGAGCCTCAAACTAGTGCCACTAAGTAAGAAAATATCGTTTTTGACAAAGCCAAATTGATTTCCAAGGGCCAAAGACAAGAGAATAGAGATATAGGGTAAACCTCACCTGAGCACTACACATCCCTAAGAGGGAATATCTATAGACTAAATCAGAGCAACTCAAAGCAGAGTGGTCCAACACAAAAGATAATTCATAACGAAAAGTAACGAAATAATCAATGGGCAGGTCATAAGTAGGTCACACTATGATAAATGTTAGTGGGTAAGTTTATTTTAGTACTAAAGTTTGAAATCTATATGCTACAACTTCATAATACCTTAACTATATTATATGTAAACAATGCTAGAAGTGTTGTCGACATGGACACACTCACAATTAGCCACAACTTTGTACTAGTTTATCTTGTTTAATGATATTAATCAAATCCATTTTCTGCTTGAACTACTAATTCTTCTCTCTTTTTGTGTTCTAGTGGAGCTTCTTTACTTGTGTTTTTCCTTCCATCCAATCTTCATATAAATGTCTTTGCATTTGAAAATGAAACAACCATAGCATTTCAACTATTCAAAATCACTAGTCTTGAAATTGTAAACAACCACATTAAGCCATAATATTTTTTACTTTAATAATCAAGGATGAAAGTAATTTGTAGTCTAAATGCACTAAAATTTTTCATTTTCTAATTATTCAAAACAACGAGAAGTTGACCCGATATTGTTTCGTTGAAATCCAGTAAGAATAAATTTGGATTGATGGAATTGTTGATATCATATGTTAGTATTGTACAACTTTGTTGCAATAGGGGTATTCAAGGGTGTTGATTCCTTTTCTATATTAAAAACAAATATGATTTCATCCATAAAAAATGCAATTTTAGAAAATATTGTTTGGCCAAATTCCGGTGAAGGTAAACCAAAAAAGGTAGAAATTGTCGACTATGTATCCTTCTTCTAAAAGTAAAATTCAGAAACTACATAAAATTAAGTGACGAGGTTACATTGTGCATTATTTTGTTTATTTGAGAGAGAGAGAGAGAGAGAACTCGTAAAAAGTATCACATGTTATATTCTCCCGTGTGATGATTATTTCATTGTAAAATAACATCATTTCTCCCTACTATACTTGTATCCTCTTTTTGTTAGAATATTGAGAATATGCATAACATAAAACAATACATTTACTAACATGCAAAGCAAGAATCTACTAGTCTAGCCTTCTATCTATACAAGCAACAAATAATCATGTAAGAAACTAGAGACAATATAATAAGAGAACAATACACCAGATATATATGGTAAAAACCCCAAGTGGGAAACATCCATAGGAAGGTTTGGTCTTCTTTAATATTCTTAGAAATCTCCAATCTTACAATACATGGCATCCTCACATATGCATCACATCGTACTCCATCACTTCATGTCACAATGACACAATAATCTCATGTGTATTTCCACAACATACTCAAAAGGGTCTCCTTCACGTTATATAACGTGGGATAAATAACGCATGTGGAATAAATAGATTTCCACCTCTTCTATATAAAGAATACAAGAGAATTTATTACATGATGCATGTGGGATAAATCTATTTTATAATATTAGACTTATTTTGCTTTTTAATGATATTTCATAGACAATACCACACAAGTTATCAATACATATTCAAATATTCTCCCTTAATGATGACTTGGAGAAAGAATACAAATAGAAGAAGATGGCATTACATTAACATTCCCCCATTGATAGAATTTGCTGAGAATTCGCAGGAGGCAGTGGTGTGTGAGATTGGAGATTCTGTGATTGTTGTAGTGCCGCTGTCAATGTTTCGAACCATAAAGTTGCGAGTCTTCTTCAGAACTCACAAGTCAAGAGGTAGTGTGTCAATGGGCCGACCACATTGTGAGAGAGCCAAGCGATGTTAAAGTGGAAGAAGAGAATAACGAAGAACAACTCTCATGTATGAGCAAGGAGCTTGAACGATGTTGTCATATGGAGCATTGTTTAATCACCTGAAGCTAGCTTCGAATTAATTTAATACCATCGTCCCTATTCAGATTGTTAGAATTACTTTCAAACTCAATCGCCTCGTATTTTTCTTTGGGAGTAGTTGTCTATCTTTTCCAGAATTTTAGTATCTTCAATCAGATGCTTGGTGATAGCTGAATGTCCAGCCAATGCAGGGTTTTTTATTCTATTGTTGTTTATACCCACACAATGTTCTTTAATTGTCGTCTTGAAATTTCTACTCGTCTCACCAATGTATGATTTGTTGCATGTGCAGGCAATTTTATATACTCCTTTCTTCATGTGATCGTCCACTTGGTCTTTTATAGATTTAAGGAGTTTTCTAAGGCTATTAGGAGGCAAGAAGATGGTTGTAATGTCTTTCTTCCTCAAAATATTTGCAATACGGTCATTTGTGCGACGTATGTATGGAAGTAGTACCTTATGCTCAGTGTTAATTTTGATATGCTTTGTGGAGTTTTGATGGTTGTTATCAGATTTCTTGAAGGCTTTTCCAATTTAAGATTGGTGTAACCATTCATTTTGAAGACGTTTCGTAAATGGTTCTTTTTCATTTTAAAGATTGGTGTTTCGTTTTAAATTTTGGTCATCGAAGATCCTTTTGGAATGAGTGATGAGCATGTTTACAACATGAAATAGTTGGTACTTGACAATTGAATTTGGGTAAATAACTATAAATTGGTGTAACCATTCATTTTGAAGACGTTTTGTAAATGGTTCTTTTCTCGTTCTAAATTTTGGTCATCGAAGATCCTTTTGGAATGAGTGATGAGCATGTTTACAACATGAAATAGTTGGTACTTAGACAATTGTATTTGGGTAAATAACTATTTTACTTAATAATTAATTAATTAATGCAAATTTTGCATATTTGAAGGATTTATGTGTTAGCATTTACAACATGATTCCAAATTGGAATAGTTGGTGCCTGGACAATTATAATGGAGACAAACGTTTCCTCAAATTTAGGGCTCTAAAATGGGTTTGAACCTTAAGGGATTTGATCCCTCTCGGAGTTGAGATGGATCTATGCTGGTGATATTCAAATGAGAGCATCCAAAAGCATAGACCCATATCTAATTTTAGGGCTAATATGAGCTTCTAGATTGCAAATGTGGAGGATGTATATCTTACACATTTATGTAATTTTGGAGTTTGTATGAAATTCTAGGTTGTATAGGTGGAAGATGTATATCTCAAATTTACACCTTTTCTCAAATTGTAGAGTTATAAGCATCCTCAAACCAAGCAATTTCAAGGAAACCAATTCACTCATAACTACTCTTAGCAATTTCAAGGAAATTGATTCACTCACAACTACACCTTTTTGTTTAGGAGTATTGAGCATTTAAAACATTTTATGCATAGCGGGAAGGTCCAATATATTCAAAGAATTGGTTATGGGTATTAAACACACTTTCAACATTATTATAAGGTACGAGAACCAACTCTCTCTCTCTCTCTCTCTCTCTCTCTATATATATATATATATATATATATCAATCTTTTAGAAAAACATGATCGCAGAGCAATAACAATAAAAAAGATGCAAATATAAATCACATAAACACAATACAAGATATCTTTACAATACTACAATACAAAGCCATCTTCATTTTAAAGAGGGATTACCATGAGAAAATACTATGGAACGCCCAATACCATGGGCCCATAAATCGTCCATTATTGACCAAGTCATGACTATGAAATTACAACATTTTATAAGACACATTTTTTCCAAAATTTTCGCTATGGGGGCGCTGCCCTTGAACCCTTGCCGAGGAGGGGGGGCTCCTAAAATGTAGTCGCCGCCACCCTGGACCTCCCATGGCGACTATATTGGGGGTTCAAATCCCCCCGTCATGGGTTGGGATCCAGACACGGCTGGAACACTTCCTATGGATAAGGAAGATCAGGCTCCATAACAAGCAATCTCCCACTTAGGGACTGATCATAGCATCTCGGCCGCTGCTGCACTTGCTAGACTATGCTCTAACCTTGGAACTAACAAATTTCTCATCTTCACCTTCATTCTTGAAGGCCAAATAAAACTGAGCACGAACTCAGTTTATCTCTGGTTACCACCTTTGTCAACATGTCTGCAGGATTCTAGTTAGTATGTATCTTTTCTAGCTTCAACAGTTCATCTTACAGAACATATCATATGAAATGGTACTTAAGATATATATGTTTAGTCTTGGAATGAAAGGCTGAGTTCTTTGCAAGATGAATGGCACTCTGGATGTCACTATACAACATGTTATTCCCCTATTTCTTACCCAATTCCTCCATGAACCTATGTACCAAATCATCTCTTTACTAACCTCTATAGTAGAAACATACTCCACTTACATTGTTGAAAGTGCAAAAACTTTTTGCACCTTCGAAATTCAACTTATTGTTGTTCCACCTACAATAAAGACATACCCTTTAGTGCTCCTCCTGCTATCTTTATCACCTGCCATATCTGCATCAACATATCCTTGTAGAACAATGTCTGAACCTCCAAAACATAATGCATGAATGGTAGTATCTCTCAAATACCCGAGAATCCACTGTACTTCCTTCCAATGCTCTTTACCTAGATTATTCATATACCTGCTCACAACTCCCACTGCATATGCTATCTGGTCTTGTGTACACCATGGCATACATCAAGCTACCAACTAATGATGAATAGGGAACCTTGTACATGTAATCTATCTCTTCCTGTGTCTTGGCACATATCTTCTTACTTAGTTTTAAATGGTTGGCCAAAGGTGTACTAACTGGTTTTGCATTCTGCATTCTAAACCTTTCCAACACCTTTTCTATGTACTTACCTTGAGACAATGTCAATGTGCAATTTTTCTTGTCTCTTGTTATTCTCATACCAAGGATTTGTTTTGCAGCACCCAAATCCTTCATCACAAATGAATTAACTAACTTCCTTTTGAGCACATTTATATCCTGCATGTTAGACCCTGCAACAAGCATGTCATCCACATACAATAACAACATAATATATCTTACATTATCTAGCCTCTTGATATAAACACATTGGTCAGAATGACATCTAATATAACCTTGTTCTACCATAAACCTGTCAAATTTTAAATACTACTTCCTTGGAGCTTGCTTCAAGCCATACAATCTCTTCTTTAACCAACATACTAAATTCTCATTCTCTTTGACATCATACCCCTATGGCTGCTGCATATAAATATCTTCCTCCAAATCTCCATGGAGAAATGTTGTTTTTACATCTAACTGTTCAAGATGCAAATATTTTACCGCCACTAGACTTAAAATAGTTCTAATTGAAGTCATTTTAACAACATGGGAAAAGTTTCATCAAAATCTATACATTTATTCTATGTAAACCCCTTTACAACGAGCCTGGCCTTATACCGCTTCTTTCCTCCATCTTCTTCCTTCAACCTGTAAACCCATTTATTTTGCAATGCTCTTTTACCTGTAGGAAACTGAACCAAATCCCAAGTTTGGTTTCTTACCAATGAGTCCATCTCCTCATTCATGCATTTCTCCCACTTCTTTCTAGTTTCCACCTGCATTACTTCTTCATAACATTCTGGTTCGCAAAAGTCAATCATCAATAAATAATACATTGAAGGAGAGTGTCGTTCAGGGAGTTTACTTGACCTGGTAGATCTTATAACACTTGCAGGAGTTTAGGTACATGTTGTTGTTCTTGATTTTTTGACACCTTTGGAACTTCATTTTCTTTGATTTCATCAATCACTGTGTACTCTGTGTTTTCATTTTCTTGTTTCTTTCCCTATAACTGATCTTTATACACGACTTT
Source organism: Larix kaempferi (assembly GCA_027924585.1). NCBI lineage: Eukaryota > Viridiplantae > Streptophyta > Pinopsida > Pinales > Pinaceae > Larix > Larix kaempferi. The sequence continues at coordinate 45,804,405 of BSBM01000001.1, read as the reverse complement.
TTCATTGAATACCACATCTCTACTCCTAATTATTTTGTTATTTTCATAATCCCATAAGTGATAACCAAAATCATCAACCCCGTATCCAATAAAGGTACACTTCTTGGATTTAGCCTCACGCTTTGTTCTATTTTCTTTATCAATATGGAAAAATGCTTAACAGCCAAAAGTTCTCAGAAATGAGTAGTTTTCATTTTCACCTGTACATGCCTCCTTTGGAATACCACCATCAAAGGCGCTTGAAGGCCATTTGTTTATTAAGTAAACATCAGTATCTACAACATTTGCCCAAAACTCTTTGCCGCAGTATTCACCTCCATTATAAGATCTGAGATACTTCAACATTTTTCTTGTAATGCTCAACCAAAGCTTTCCATTTCTTAAAAGTAGCAAACACATCATATTTATGTTTAATGCAATAAACCCAAGTTTTTCTATTTGCATCATCAATAAAATAAACATAATAATAAGATCCACCAAGAGATTGTACCTGGCCTAGTCCCCATACATATGTATGCACAAGCTCTAACTTTTCACTCTTCTTTTGTTTCCCAACCCTGAGAAATGTGACTCTTTTATGTTTTCCATAAACACAGCTCTCACATAATTCCAAAATTACCTGCTTCAGATCTGGAAGCAACTTCCTTGAGTGGATAATTTGCATCCCCTTCTCACTCATGTGGCCAAGCCTATGATGCCACAATGCTGTATTTGTTCCTATGAAAGCTAAAGAGATAGAACAATCAATATTATGAGGACATAAATACAACGTACTTATCCTGTCTCCTTTTGTTATCACCATCGATCCTTTAGTGATATTCCACCACATTTCTCCAAATATAAATAAACAACCACCATCTCCCAACTGCCCTGTTGAGATCATATTTCTTTTCATAGCAGGAATACGCCTTACATATTTCAGCAACCATTCACCTCCATTCTTTGAGTTTATTCATACCTTACCCATTCTAACAATTTTACATGGTTCATCATCACCCACTAAAACATGTCCAAAATCACCTAAAACATAATCATAAAATAATTTCCTATGGGGTGTAGCATGACATGAAGCCCCTGAATCTACTACCTAGTAATCATTACTATTATCTAATGCAAGAATCAAAACATCTTGTAACACATCACCTACTACATTTACTTCTTGAGTAGTCTCTTGTTGTCCATCTCTTTTCTTCTTTAGAGATCTGCAGTCTTGTTTTAGACGTCATTTCTTTCCACAGTTCTAGCACTCTATCTTTCCCAGTCTGGACTTGGATCTTCCCTTCCTGGAATTGCTACGATTACCTAGGCTCTTTCCTCTCTCCCTTTGTCTTCCCCTTCTCTCTATGGTCAACGCATTACCTGATGTTTCACATGTGCTTTTCCTTCACATTTCCTCGCTAAGAATAACACCAACAACATCATAAAATTTCAAAGTGTTTGAATCAGAGACAAAGTTACTTACAACCATGACCAAGCCGTTTCAACTCTTTGGCAATGAGCACAGTATTAAAAGATCCTTAACCTCATCATCAAAGTTCACTTTTACAGAACTTAGTTGATTTGTAATCGTATTAAATTCATTTAAATGATCGGCAACAGATCCACCTTCTGACATCTTCATATTAAATAAACGCTTCATTAGAAATACCTTGTTGGAGGTCGATGGTTTTTCATACAGTTTACCCAATGCGCTCATCAGACCCTCCATTGTCTTTTATTTTGAGATATTGAAATCCACCGATGAAGCCAGGCACATTCGTATTGTTCCCAGTTCCTTTCTATCAAGAACATCTCATTCTTCATCCTTCATAGTCGTCGGCTATTTTGATTTTCCTCCCAACGGTAGGAATATATCCTTCTGATACAGATAGTCCTCCATTTGCATCTTCCATAACTGGTAGTTTTGGTCATTAAATTTTTCTACCTTAAACTTTCATTCTTCCACCATTGCTCCCACTCGAACCAAAAACCCTTCTTTGTTGCAATTTTATCTGCCAAATAGACCTTTGGCTTGGATACCAATTGTTAGAAAAACAGGATCACAGAGCAATAACAATAAACAAGATGCAAACATAAATCACATAAACACAATACAAGAGATCTTACAATACTACAATACACATATGTATTACAATGCCTTCCTTTCAAAGAGGGATTACCATGGAAAAATACTGTGGAATACCCAATACCATGGGCCCATAAATCATCCATTATTGACCAAGTCATGACTATGAAATTACAACATTTTACAAGGCATTTTTTTCCAAAATTTTCACTATGGGGGCGCTGCCCCCGAATTCTTACCAGGGGGTTTTCTAAAATGTAGTTTCCACCCCCTCCCCCCCCCCCCGGCCCCCCCATGATGACTATATTGGGGGGGAAACCCCCCCAAATCCCCCGTCATGGGATGGGATCCATACACAGCTGAAACACGATCTCTGAATAAGGAAGATCAGGCTCCACAACCAACACAATCATAAAGTGAGATATGCCTATATATATATATATATATATATATATATATCATAGAGTGAGATATGCAAATTGAGTTTTTATAGATTGAGATTGAGTTGTTAATGTTAACAATTCAATTTTTGGGGTATATCTTATCATAGAGTTAGATATGTGAATTAATGTTTTATAGATTGAGATTGAGTTGTTAATATTAGCAATTCAATTTTCGGAGGTCAAAATTGTTTCTTACACACATATAAAATGTAGGTTTAAATTTCAATTAACTATACAACCATATTGTCTCAATTGCTAATCCATACTCTAATAATTAATAATTAATATAATGTATATATAACACAACCAATTCATATCCGACATTCAAAATTTACCATAATCCATATACAATTAGAATGTAAATGGAATTCAAACTTTTTATTCATTCATATGTTTGTCACCAAAATATTGGATTATTTTTTTTAGTATATTGTTATTAGACTAAGATGTACACATTCTGCTTATTCTCTAATTGGTAATGAGTTCAAGTTCTTGAATTTAAGTTAATGGTAATCACTGTTTCTATTTAGGCTATCAGTGAGTGGGTTCCATGAAAAAAGAGTAATAGTAAGCTGAAGGAGTTTAATTTTTTAATTTGGTCAGGATTCAATTAGGTAGTTGTTGCATTTTCCTAGGTGGAAACTAAGAGTTGTTGGAAAACATTAGAACCCCATGCAAAACACTACCAAGGTAACATGAGGGGTGATTGGATGTAAATAAAAGGATGTAGGGAGGGGACCCTAAGAGGAGATGAATACAATTTCAAACAAAGGTTCCTCAACATGCAAAATTTGACAGTTTTTGAATGTATATTCCTCAACATGCATAATTGAGCATACTTGTAATTGCTAGTCCCTGCTCAAATCCAACCGCTGAGTTTTTTGGTGATGGTGCTATGTTGTTTTCTCTCAAAGAGAACACTCATTTTTTCTCCAAAACCCTTCTTCCAATGTGAAAACTGAATTTTTTTAGTAATGCAAATGGATAATAATCACACCTGATGATATGTTAGTGGGTGATAAGCTAGGAATTTCATGAGGTGCTGCAAAGACATGTTGATAAAAATAACAAATGGAAATCAAAGCAATTAGATGAACAATATGTATAGAGGAAAATAAAGAAGGGAAGAAATCTCAATTGATAATCACTTACCGAACTAGGAAAAATTAGTCGATAGAAAAATGAAAGTAACAATGAGTATCGACTCATAGTAATGTGCCTTTTATTGAATGAAATTATTCAAGTCAAATTGAAACTATCATCGTTGGTACATAGGCTTTAGAGAAAAAAGAAAAAATTAAGATGTGCTTGACTATTTATCTTAGTTTATTCAACATATACTTGCAATGTACCAAGCATATCAATCATGGTTTCTCTTGTCTTTTTAATGCATTCGTATAAAAGGAGTTATAAATGAAAATAGCATAGGGAAATTTTTTTTTTTCTAACTTCGAGTTCGATCACTTTATCAATTTTGTGGTTGACGAATTCAAGTTCGATCACACTAATAGAGTAGGGTGCACATGTTAATAAAAAACAAAGTAGATATTTATGCAAGGGAGAGAAGAAAGAGTCTAGCATGTGGAATTTTGAAGAACTCTACAAGTGCATTTTTGGAGTTTGATTATAAAGCCTTGTTTGAGTTCTCAAGATGCAACATGTGTATTGAATAAAGATGGAGGAAAAATATGGTGTAGCTATATTCTGTCAGACATAAAAGATGATACTAGGGAGTTGATGATTTCATCGAGTGCCAACATGGGCACTGTTAATTATATGAAGGAAAATTTGGAGCTTGGTAGAGCCACTAAGCAAGAAAAGAATGGTAATGTTGGGTAAGGGTGTTTCCTTTAAGCGAAGATGGCACTCTTGGAAGCAAGGACATGCCACTGAAAAGAAAGTGGGAGATGTAAAAAAAAAACCATAAAAGTGACATAAGCAATGGAGGAAGCCTATTTATTCTATTTCAGATTTTAAAAAGAGTGCGATAGGATAAAAAAAAATGAATTGTTGCAAACTATATTGTTGTATGGGCCGGTTCAAAAACAATTAAAAACAAAAGTAACAGGGTCGGATTTTAAAGATGACACAAAATTGGGTGCAAGAAATAGGGAACAAGGTATTTTTAATGTATTTTGAGCAAATGTTGGATGATGTCTAGAAGGTAGAAAAAATAAGAACCTCACATTTCTCTAAGTTTGGATCTTGATTTTGTTTTGTATCCTTATTCGTTCTTAATACAACAAGGTATCATCCTTATACCTACATTAATAAAAAAACACAATAAATTGTTTCGCAATGCTTATACTTATTATTTAGATCTATAATAAGAGTTCATGGTAGCTTATTTGATAGATGCAACAAGGTTGGAGAGACAATATGCTTTATATTTTATTCACTTTTGATCATTCAATGCATTTTCTAAGTGAATAAAAATATTGTTGTAATCATCCATCCTTATAAAATGATTAAATTCATGTTATTATTATTAATGATGACAAATATCAATTGACAAAGAAAGGAGAAGGTAATTACCATTTTCTATTATAATGACAGGAGGGTTATATTAATGTTGTTTAATGTAATTCATGAGACTCTAGATTCCCCAAGGAATAACATAAATCCATATTGCCCATACTTGCAATATGCTCATATTTACATATTACATATGAAAGGAGCCAACAACGTTTGTTTAGATTATATGATCGCATTTGTGTGGAGATTGACCTTAGTAAAGGTGTTCCAAATAGAATGTTGTTGAAACATGGAAACTACAAATACATACTCATTTTGGATTATGAAAATACGACCTTTAGGTGTTGGTACTAACATTGAACAAGTCACTTTAATGAAACTTGCCCACAATCAAGAAGTTTACCTAAAAAAATGGGCTTTTTTCAAATCTAAAAATTGGAAACCATATGATTCTCCTTCTCTGGAGGATGAAGAAGAGGAGAAAAAGGTAGAATTTCCCACTAATGAGGTTAAGACAGTTAATAAAGAAAAATAAAAAATGATGATATAAAGCAGACAAAAGAGTGTATAACCTTTGGATTTCTCTTCAATGGTTACGATAACTATGGATATTTTGTCACGAGGAATGAAGAGAGCACATAGAAATTGAGAGTTTTGATTTGGATAAGGATTGGGTTCCTTTGGTGAATAATGGATCTTTGGCATCAAACCTACATATGGTAGTTATGGATCCATCACCACAAGAATGGACTAAGACAAAAAAGAAGAAAGGGAAGAAATGCAAGATTGAAGATTCTATAAATCTTGACTCATTGTAAAACAATTTTTTTGTTCTTTTAAGGATCCATTTGGTTGGTTATCTTTTAATAATTTAAATCATATCTATGCAATGTATTGTATGCACTTGGAGAATGTAATTTTCATTGTTATTTATTAATAAAAATTGTGATTTTATTTGTGCAGAAAAAAAAAAGTATTGTCATGCCTGCATAACACGTAAATAAAACGTGGCAAGTAATGATAAGTGTAATCATGCATGAGATCATGGATGATGTAGCCTTAGTCATCTTTCGACGAGGCCAACACCATTTCCTAAGAATTAGGCTCAATAATTTGTTTCTTTTCTCTTTGCCATGCATAGGATTTGAAGTCAACCTCTTAATACAAATCCAAAAAACATACAAGCCAAACCAACTCTAATCCACGAACTATTGCAGAGCTCAACCCCTATCATAAGCCGTGGACTATTGTAGAGATCAAACTCTATCCTAAGCCATATAGACATGCATCTTTGTCTGCAACTTCCTAGATTCTCCCACAATCGAGAATTTTGCCAAAGTAGCCACCGAAATACAAAAATGCAATGAAACTACTACCAAGAGAAGAGAGTTCCATTGTCACATCGCATTGCCTTTGCCTCTATCATTGCTATGTAAAAACAAGCCACCAATAACAATACAAATGTACAATTGACCCAATGTAGATGAAGACTTGTAGAATCAGAAACTTTAGTAATACACCAAACATGTGATGACTCTCTATTGGAGCGATATATGACGGATTTGTGCATAGTGTCGAGGAAGCAAATCTCATAAAGGAAATGCTTATCAACATAAATAGAACGAACATATACAATGAAACGAGATGCCGAATGGACCCTAAGAAATTAAGCTAATGAACATACACAATGTAGCAAAATGTTAAATGGATTGTATGATACCCACAAGAGACTTCTTTGGAATTTGACTTTTTAGTTAGGAATACTTTGTACATACTCTCTCTCAGTTTGGATTTGAACTTATGAAGTTCAAACTTGACCTTGTTTGAACTTATAAACTTTAAGATAAAAACATAAGTTCAATTATCCAACACATTCAAGTAGTACATGATCTTTATATACACAAAATTTAAAATCTTATATTTACACCTATATGTGTTATATCTTAAAATTTGGGATGGACTAGCACTTATACTTTTCCTAAATTGCATGAGGATAGGACAAATCTACAATCCAGATTGATTTTATTAGTCTTAAATTTAAATTAGAATAACAGGTAGTGCAAACTAGTTTAACAGACACACAGCTTAATAGGCGTACGACGACCGTTGCTTAAAAATATGGACAACTTTGAAAAACCATAAATCTTTAACATGCCATTTAATTACTTAGGGGCAAGAAATTTCTTAAAACACTGACATAATACATAATCAATGTTTGGAGGTAAATAACACGAGAAAAAGAGCGTGGTGACTGAGAACCAGCATTCATATTCACTGTTCATTACAGCAATGTTTCAACGAAAATGTTTCAACGTTCCTTTTACAGCAAACATATTCATATTCGGTAATAATCAGACATGTTCACTGCTCATCATCTCCATGTTCTTAGTTTTGAAAAGAGAATAGTGCACAGGTCTGAAGTCCTGTGAACAACGAAAACTCTGGTCTGATTGCCCTTCTGCGCGGAAAGCTTCGCTCTTGTGGCGGTTATGTTGGGATTTGCTGGAATGGCTAATCTGTAAGCGATTTTGCATCCCAAGTCACTTAGATATTCGCTCAAGCAGGCAACATGCCAGTGCCGTAATCGTTGTCAGCGTAGACGGTCTCCAGCCATAGAATTCAACCAGGGTTTCGATGGCATCGGCCTGGACGGCGTCGCTGTGAGGCAAACGAACGACATATGGGTTGGCACACCATTGGCACAATTGTTAAACCACACAAATTTACTACAAAGCCGACTTTTTTCTTGAGATGTTTGTGGTCCTATTATTTCACCCACAGATTCAACTGTACTTTAAGAACATGTACAGATTCAACTTCAACTGTAATTTAAGAACATGTGTTTCTTTTTAAAAGTAATATGTTAAAATATGGAGGGTAGAGTATGTATATTTTTATAGATTTTGGCAGTTATGTTGTATATAGAGGTTATTTGTGCTACAACAAGGAGTTTCATAATCCAAATTGGTGTGTGACTTTGACTATGATCTTTAAAATAAATTATTATTATCATTACACATATAGCTGATGTATAGCTGTTATAGTGTAGAAGATGAGTTGCATAACTCCAGAACTCCAAACTTCGTGAACACGCCAAACACAGACTTGCGAATTGACAGAAGGTATACACCGTGGCTCCAATCTTAATAGAGAAGACGACGAATATTGGAATAGACAGAAGGTATACACCGTGGCTCTAATCTTAATAGAGAAGACGAAGAATATTGGAATAGTGTCAAGCAATGAAAAATAGGAGAAAAAATGGTGGCACACGGCATTTCTAAGGTCTGACATCCATTTTTCATGTCCATAGCAGATCCATCTCATGACATGTCGCATGGGATCTATCGGATCTGAGAGACTGCATGGATGGGCATCCATCGACTCTGTAGCCAGGGGGTGGGGGGCCTATACCATGCACTGGGAACCTCCTGTTTCCCCATCCCTCTTGTAGTAGTCCCACCTAAACAGTGGCTAGGGCGGGCACATGCTTGGTCAAGTGGTGAGAGGACATCGGGAGTGCCACCAATCATTGGCCTTGAAGCCCCTAGAACTTGTTGCAAAATGATAAAATCCTCATGTTGACCTTACCATTTTCGGAAACAAGAAGTGGAGAATGATAGGTGGGAGCAGGGTTGAAATTTGACGGGTAAATAACTGTCATTTGCCATTTTACACGTCAAAATAATGCCACTTCAAAAAATTAAACATCATTAATGAAGTGTGGATTTTAATTTCACCCTTCATTTTGAAGTGCATTTTTATTTTTACACATCATTAATATCTATATCCCAAGCATATATATATATATTCTATTTTTAATATGGAAATTTTGATTTTTTGTTAGTAAACTTTCGTTAATTAATATAAAGAATAAAAGCACTAAAAGTAAGAGTAGTTAACAATCTTTTTCCTTTCTTTCAAACTTTTTTTTTATATTATAAACTTCGAGTCAAATATATCTACAATTAATGATTTGGTATTTGGTGGCCCATGGTAATGGCCCATTGTATTGCTTGTGAAGAAGCCTATTTAAAGGTTTCCAAGATAAACCTTCTTTGGCATTATGTGTGTGCTTGGTTTAATCTTTATGTTGATTATGTGCTTCTAATTATAACACACCCTCAGTAAACTTGGTAAATAATTGTTGGAGTTTTGCTAGAATTTCATATATATTATTTTTAAATCTTTGAATGAATTTTAGTTGTGCATCATTTAATGGTTTTTATATTGATATGTTTTGTAGATCAAGTTCACTGTTGTTCAATAATAAAAATAAAGTTTAAAGAAAGTATGATAGATCCTTAATTCAGATAGATGTTTGCTAAATTTCTGAGATTGAATTTAATAATTTTATTAAATGCCAATATTTGGTTAAGATCAACTTACATGTTACAACAAGAGTTAATATTTATTTCCAAATTATAATGAAAGATGGTCCTAATTGATGAGCATAGCTTACCATATTTTTCATGAGCATTGAGAATGTTCATGTAAACATCAAAGTAGTCTATGAAAATGATCTGAGTATATGAAGTGTTTCTCTCTTTCCAGATTTGGCTTTATCACCACTTGAATTAACTATTACCTCACATGAACGATTATATCGATCCTAGAGGCTATAAGTACAATAGTTTATAGAAATTGTTGTTAGCAAATGCTCCATTCAAAATAACCATATTCAGTTATAGTAGCTATAAGAATTCAATGTTTTATATAGCTATTATGAATGTTATTTAAAAAAAAAATCAACTATTATTATGACAGGTAAAATTAAGATTTAAACGTCAAATGAAATGTAATGTTAAAATTAAAACGTCATATAAAAATTTCTTGACGTGCAAGGTAGGACGTCAAATTTCAACCCTAGGTGGGAGATTGGAGTCCCAAACCCCGAACCTCAGATAGATGGATCAGGTGGATCATGCAATAATGACAGAAATGATACTCTTGCCACTAACATGCCTACAAAAACATGATCTTTTTCTTTTACAATATTGTGTTTCTTGTTATGTGGACTGTATCCACAATGATGGCATTTTAATTTTTGTACTCTTGGCTATTCCATTCCGACTTGCACGAGATAGGGAATGATATATTTTTGCAAGATGTGGTAGTTAGGACAGTTTGGCTTTAGATTTTGGGACTTTGGATGCCCTCAAAGCTAGTGCCTATGGTGGTTGCACATGCAAGTTTGTAACCTACATTTTTTTGGTGCAATCTAAATATTCTACATTTTCAACTGTTTTTCCGTTTTGTTTTGTTTGGAGTCCAGTTGGAAATCTCACAAAAATCTTGAATCGCATATATTAGTTGTGGAAATTGCATAATCTCGGTGCCATGGGGGTATTTGAGTGTGCTGAATCTATTTATGGATTCAAAAACAAAATTTAAACACTTCCAAATTTGGATTTTACCAAAACAAACTTACCGGATTTAGACCAAAACCCATCGGAAAGTCCAAAATATAGAATAGATAGACTACTCCCATTTCTTTTGTATTATAATGATTGCATCGAGAGGTGCTTTTACAGCCCATTATGGAGGAGATGTTGTCATGTTACGTTACGTAACGTTCCTAACTACTGGGAGATGTCATGTTACATGCTATGTAACGTAACATTCCAACATAGTAATAATTGAGCCGACATAAATTTTAATTATAGCCTTAAAAGAATAGTAAAATGTAAATAGTAAAACAATGTAAAAAAGTAAAAAAGTAAAACAATGTGAGGTGCTTTACAACCCAGTATGGGGGAGATAGAACCAAATGAAAAGTAATTAAAAAATCCATGTTATACCTAGATTTACCAAGCACCAAAAGGGATCAAAATTCTTCACATGTTCAAAAAAAATTATAACTCAAGAAATTGGATCCCTCTCGGTACTTGGTAAATCCAGGTTTAAGATGGATCTATGCTAGTTGCATCGAGAGGCACTTCTACATCCCAGTATGGAGGAGATGTTGTCACATTACGTTACGTAATGTTCCTAACTATTGGGAGATGTAACGTAACGTTCCAACATAGTAGTAATTGAGCCAACATAAATTTTAATTAAAAATTTACTAATAACTTTTAAATAATAAGAAAAAGTAATAAGTAAAACAATGTAAAAAGGTAAAACAATGCAAAAAAACAAAAAACAAAATAATTAGAAAAAATAAAAAGTAAAACAATGTTAAATAGTTAAAGTATCTATTTAAAGTAAAACAATGATAAATAGATTTAAAGTAAAACAATTTTAAACCTATCCAACAAGACAAGAGATAAGACAAGAGATGGGCAATAAAAAAGGTTTGCACCTCGAGAGATTTGATTTCTCTCGGTGCATGGTAGATCCAGATCCAGAGTTTAGATGGATCTAGGCTGGTCAGTACAAACATTGCTTTATTAATGGTTAATGGAAACATTTTCTAAAAAGAATGATAAATCCTAAAGTGTTAGGTAGCTAACTTAATGCCATTTTGGATAAGGCACCGTAGACCTGTGTTGTTCTGTTCATATTGATGTTAAAAGTGCTCAGTAACAATTGATATGATACCTTGGTTTCTAAATCTGTTTATAGACATAGGTCCACTTTTAAAACTTAAACAATCAACAAACAATGCATCAAGCAATAACTGCAAAAGAAGCAGATGACATTTTAGGTTGGGTGGTGAAAACGCACAACATTTAACTGGTAAAATTACTACATTTAACTAGTAAAATTACTAGATGGAATGCCTCAAACATAGGACAAATTGCTTCATAGGATGAGGATCAAGTGTTAGCTATTTGTCTGACTGCAAACAACTTAATTTTGGTTTGTGTTGCTGGTAATGTTGTGATTTAATGAACAGAGGTATAAATGTGCTGCACTGAACATGAGCATCCTAAATAGGTTTTTCGATATCTGCTCAAATCCATAAGGTCTATCAGACCACAATTATAGTATAAATCTATTTTGCTGTATTGAGATCCAATAGTCTACAACCGATGTTATTATTTTTCTAAGATTTTTGAGACTGTCGAGTGTTAGTACCAAGCGATCAATTGACAAATAACAAAGGAAATAAATATCAACGTCTCCATGCAAAACGAAAATACTTTTAAAATTACATAATAATATCTATGCAAATAATTTTTGTAAGATTTTTGAGACTGTCGAGTGTTAGTACCAAGCGACCAATTGACAAATAACAAAGGAAATAAATATCAACGTCTCCATGCAAAACAAAAATACTTTTTAAATTACATAATAATATGTATGCAAATATTTACCTATGGCAATAATAGCTAGATTTCATAGCGGTAGATCCTTCTCATCTGTAAAGTAGAGAACATAATGTTTTGTGCTTGCTTTTACTTTCAACAAAGGAGATTTCTCCCCTTATTTTTCACAGGAAGGCCATCATATGAGCACAAATTTCAGGCTGTCTTACAATATAAATTTCATCACCCATGTTTCCATAAGCATCCTGATTGCGATGCCAAGTCCAAAGTGCATGAGTGGCATTCTTTACCTACACCACCACATATACATAGCTATGTCAGAACCAAGTTATTGTCGTTTACATTAATATCAATACATTGCAGATAACTGTTGCCCGAGAGAAGTGAGATGCTTCAGAGTCTACAGCCCGGGGGGTGAGATATTCAACACTTGTGTGTGTGTAATATTAAAGAAATGAAAAAAAACAACGTAGAATTTATCTCACCTAGAATATTAAACAACTAGAAAGAATATTTAAACTACTATAAATAAACTATAATAGATTCATCTCAACTTTGGATCTATTACACGTCAAGAAAGATAACAAAACATTGGGGTTTGCACCTTGCATTTTTTTATCCTCTTGAGGCTTAATAGATCCAGGATTACGATGGATCTATGCTAGTTATAACTCAATAAGGATACATAAAGCCTGCCTGCAGTGGGAGGTGGGTGGTGTCTAAGCTGAAGTTGGTTGAAGACCCAGGGGTGTTGAGGCAAAGGATTGGTAGGTGGGTTTAAGGCAAGATTGATTAAAGTGAGATTAATTGTGGGCAGAGAGCTAATTGTTGGTTTTGGCTGGGGTGAAGTTAGTTTCTACAGTAGAGGTGTGGGGATATGCATGTATATAACATACACCCGGGGGAGGGAAGTTGATTTGCAGTCTTTTTTTCTTGTAACTAGTATAAGACATCTTTGCCCATTTGTTGAGTAGAATCTGAAAAGTTCATTTTGGACCATTTTATGTTGACTTTCGATATCAATCATACCTCTAATATGCCATGCCCAAAGCTGGATTCTCTTAGTGCACTCCAATCAGGCTGTCTGTCCCAGCAAAGCTTTCCCTTTGCTGGACCAGAGGTGTAATTAAAAGGGCACACCCCTCCAAAGTCGTGGTTATGTATTTGTTTTGGACAATTTCCAGGTTCGTCTGCATGCCTTGTTGCAAGTTTCTCAATGTTTCCACCATCTCCCACTGTGATATACACTGGACCACATGGGTTTAGAACATATTTATAAACTCTGTTCATCCTCTCATATGCATGTACCTGTCACAAAAATAAGAGTAGGAAGATTTGATTAAATTTTGAGATAGAAGATGGATGCTATAAAAGTACTCTGAACCAAGCATTTCTGTGTCTATCTACAATATGTGAAAATTCAAAGCTTTGACTGCAGCAAGCCACCACATAGACATGATTAGCAGTGTGTTTATTTTTTTTAACCTGACAATTGCTAGATAACTTACATGTCCATTGAACACCAAGTCTACACCATACTCGTACAGGATATCTTCCATCTGCTGTCTCATACACTCAAATTCTTGATAATGGTTAGTGTAACTATTATACCAAGGAGAATGCCATGATGCAATCAACCAAGGAGTCACTGCGCGGTCTACATTTTCAAGATCTTGCTTGAGCCAAGCATATTGTTCGCCTAATCCATAAAAGCAACTTGTATTAGTTGACAATTAAATAAATGCCATGTCAGCAAAAAATCTGTCAGTTGAAATGTTGTTTTTACAATTCAGAATACCATAGATTGCACTTGCACTCATAAATAATATATAGTAGTAGGCAAAGTTCAAGTATGCCAATAAAATCTAGGCTTTCTAGCTGCAGACTGACAGCGTGAGTAGCAGATTTCAAGTTAAAAGAACAAAGGAATTAATGTGTATAAAATTTACTAATTGTTTTCTTTATTTAGTTGTAAAGAACAATACAAATGCTATCAAACGAGCATAACTTACTAGATCTATTGAAATCTATATAAGCCGCAAGCATGAGAAAGTGTATCCCTCCAGCATTGAAGGAATAATACAGGCTATTGTTGGACCAAGACTCTTCAGAGGGAACTACAAACCGGGCACTATATGAAGCAAATGTAAGGTCTCCAGCTTGACGTTCTATATCATGATTTCCTCCTAGAACCATCATTGGTACGTGTGACAACAACGGCTCCATAAATCTGGAAAATTACAAACACCAGTATCTGTTTATTTTCTCATTAACAAAAGAATAACTCCATCCATTATGCAATAAGTATGGAATAAACATCACGACTATATGTAGCAAAGATCTATATTGTACATGGGACTCCTTTTTAAAGTTGACCAACATTTTTGCCTAAAGAGAGCCACTGATACCATCAATTACTTATTTTATAATTATTACACAATGAGGCTTCCATGGTACATGGGACCAACCATGTCAGTGGCTGGTCAATACATGTGTTTAAAAAAGTATACAATTATTTTCTAGTCCTCGATGCTCAATGACAACTTTATTATAATTCTTCTGCCAAGTAACTTTTCAGGATAGAGAAAGTAGTCACATTTCAACAATAAGCAATCTTCCATAAAAAATTTGCATGAAGATGATGTTTTTCATTTATAAATCTTGTTCAATGGCTAATATCTTCCCAGTAGATTGCAGGCTTAGGTAGATCAAGGGAAAACCTAGTGACATTGGCAATAGCTGATATCTTAGACGTCTACCATAGTTCTTTTTTTTGGCATGAAAAGAAGAATTTCTATCACTATGGGCATGTGGCCAAAGGATTTGCATCATATGTATTCGGAGTAAAAACCAGAGGACTCTTGTAGGGACCTGTTTTTACTAAGACTTATTATTACCCATTATCATTGTTTTGAGGGCATTCCAGATGGATGGATGACCCGATAATGTTTGATGTATGTACCTTTATATAGCTTATGCTTTGAGACTCTGAGATGATATAAAGATTATAGGCTAACATGTGATGTGATGACTATATATGACCTTTGAGTAGGTTGAGATTCACTAGGATGTTATTGAATATTATAAATCTGTGTATGGATTAACAATTTTGATATCATGATGATTGAATAAATAAATTTTATGAAATATGTTGACTGATGAAATTGTTTGATGATTACATGACATGCAAAAGTGAATTGTTATATACTGTAATATTACTGATGATCTACTGAGTGTGACGGGCAGGACCTGCAGGTACATGGAGTCCAGGGTGAGTCGAGTGATATGGACCCAAGTTGGAATCAGTGGACCAATGTATCAATTTAGATACTAAGTTGCAAACACGTGATTATGATTTATATTGGTTATTTGGTCAATGCTATTTGATGTGTATTTGTAGATGTGTGTAGGGATAGCAGCTAGAGTTGCCAACTTGGCCTACATATAGGTAAAGGTTGTATGAAGGTGTGACATGTGCACTGTTTGGAGAAGGAGAATATCATTCCTACTAGCAACTCCCTCCATGTACCAGGATTGGAGATGAGGTGTGCTCACCTAGGAGGTTGTGTGTTACTGTGAGGTCAGGCTGTAGATTCACTCACTTACAAGGTTTAATTGAGGGGCATGCAATAAGGATGCAGAGTCCTCATTCCTCAATGGCCATAAGTTTCTTGCCAAAGGTAAATGAGATGGAGTTAATGAGGTCTCACACATGTTATATTGGTTCCCCTTCCATGTAAATATGTGTACAAGGGTTGTAGTGATGATGGTCTCACCTTTGGCACTAGTTGAGGACTGGAGTGATCATGGCTTCATCCTTGGTATTGGTACTAGTTGAGATTCACTATTTTGACATAAAAGTATCATTTACATGAAGGCATTTATAAATTATATTTCTATAATAATAAAAATGTATTCATAAAATTATTGCTCATATACTATATAGGTAGAAAGCAGTCATTTAAATAGAAGGGACATCAATGGACATTTTATGCCACATACTGTATTGGCATACTTATACTTATTTTTGCTTCATTTTGCTACTGTATTCCTACTATGGTCTCCTTTTACTGCTGCTGGGACCTTCCATATGATATGAGTGATGAGATGATACTACTATGATGCCATATTTACTGCTATACCATGTCAGACGATGATGATGTGCTACATGATGTTGTACTTTACTGATACTGTGTATTTACTGCTGTTGTATGATGCATTTGATTGTTATGATGAGTATAGCTAGTAGTACCAGTCACAGGTTGACAATGGGAAGGGGTTTTGATTTACTTACATACCATGAACCTCTTCTATCCAACCATACCTTCATATTTCCCAATGACTTGGTTTTTCAATGATTTTCAGCTATCAGAGGGTTTTACATGCACATTTTAGCAAGTTGACAGATTATTACAGGTGACTACTATGGTTTTCCAATTTATTTGCCCAAGTTGAGGCAAATATTATTACTAGAGCCTATCTGTAATGTCCCATTTTGACCAATTAAGCAATATCAAGTGATATGCACAACATGCAGTGTGTAAGTCAAAATGCATGTGGCATGCATCACAAAAATTGCATGCATGCATAAGTTAGGTTGCATGCGACATGCAAAAAGTGAGTTGCATGCAAGAATACAAGTTAGGGCATGCAAAAGTCAGGGCATCCAATCTCAACTGAATAAAAGAAAGAAAAGTGAGTTACTCATTATGCTTATGTTATTATTGATCAGTGAGATTCATATTGAGAGCTCTGTGAGCAAAGTTAGGGTTGAGGGCACATCCCTTAGCCAACAAGTGTGTTTCGGCAGCGAAATCTATCTGCCCTAATCACTTCCAGGGGTAAATCATACAGGTTTACTATTGTACTTCATCATTACATCAAGGATTCAATGTTCTTCTTAAAGATTCGAAGCAAAGGAAGGAGAGGGCACTTCACATCTTCTGAGAACATTGAGGGCGCATTCATCTAAGCCATCCAGGCTTTATTATTCTGACTATTCACCAGGCATACTGATATTGATCCTTCCTACAGCTTATTGGATCCATTCAATTATTTCAGAAGTTAAATCCAAAGATCTAACAAAGAAGAGGACGCCTTCACTTTGCATGAGCGAATTCATCTATTGGAGGTAATTCATATCTCATCTTAACTCTGATGCATGGCCTGCATGTCTCTTCTATATTGCTGAGAGGGCTATTATAAGCCTTACTGTGGAATATTGGGTTCGTATCACTCTTCTAGAGCCATATATATTGATCTGGATATTGAGGAGGGCGCACTTATCTTGCATGGGTGAATTGCCATTGATACCCAGACTCGCAACTTGACCTAGGGTTGATGCATGGGCTACATGCTTCTTCCATATTGATCATAAGGCCACTATAAGCCTTATACTTACTTCTTGGAGCCATATCACCTTTCTGGAGCATTCTTTGTTCAATCTAAGACTGAGGGAGGCACATTCCTTGCATGAGCGAATTATCTTGAAGGAGAAATCTAATATCTTGGCCAACACTCAGGGCATGACTTGCATGCCTGCCTTATGTTGTACTACAATGCAAGCACAAACCATTGGTACGTACATGCATTATTTCTAATTTGATCTTATTGCATATCTGATTATTTGGGTTTTTAGGGTTTATGCAACCCCATGCAATTTGCATGCATTATCATGCAATCATAGTTCTATACATGCATTCATATTTTCTTTAAGTATTGGGTAACAAGACCTCAAGCAAACAACAACTACACCACAAACCTTGCACAAGGACAAAAAATATCAATTGGGATATTACAGTGGTATCAGAGCATGTTCCTTGCCAGCCGTGGGGATTGGCATGCACATGCAATTATAAGCAGCTAGATGAATACGGAGGAATGTCAATGGATGATAGTGTAGGTCAATTTTGGTGAAGTGCATGCTTGAGCACAGGTTTCTTGCCATCCGGTGAGAACATGAAGACAACAAGAAGGATCTTGGCTAGAAATTTGGGGAGGTTAGCAGCACTTCGACACTTGCCTCGATATCAGAAATATCTAGCCTTGGGGGATGAGGTATGTGCAACATTGTCCTTTCAATACTATTACTCCATCCAGTTCAGGAGCTGACCCAATGATTTGGATGAGGATCTCCTTAAAAACATAGTGCGGGGAGTAGAGAAAGATGAGCATGAAGTACATGTTGACGGTGAACTTGATATCGAGTTGGCAGTACATGAGGAGGATAGTACATGTGATGCAGTTATCCGATCATCCAAAGTCAAGGATTCATCATCTCACCTCAGTAGTGGTGCTTGTAAGGATCAAGGGGTGTTAGCACCTAGACGTTACATGGATTCGATTTTGGGTAATTTGGGTATACAGGACATTGAAGAAGAATAGGAGCCCACCTATGAGCCTATGGTTACTAGAGATTCCTTGAACAACACTCAGATGGCTCTCCAGGAATCCAATATGCATGTAGACAGTTTGTGTGGTGAGTTGGAGTTGGTACACTCTTCATCATCTACAGCAGGACTGGAGACATTTATGATAGGCAAGATCCATGAGGAGAGACATGAATTGGAGATGGTTGACTCTATACATGCGGGGTAGTATGGAGGTTATGAGTCACTTTTTTTAGAGGGGCCATTAATGGTTCTGGTTGTAGTTGTAGATGTGTTGACGGGATACATACTCTAGGGACCAATCAATAGTGACATGGACTCATCTCGTATTTTCCGGGATGAGTATAGTACAGATGTGTGGGATCCAAGTTCAGATGACACCAGTAGAGTGAGTGCACAAGAGGATACCACAGCACACACATGATACAGGACATCTATAACACATGAGGGCATGAGTGGCACTCATGGTTTGAGGGGAGAGCATCCAATGATGATTCTACATGAGGAGCACTCAGAGTTGCAGGGAACTGAGGAGAGATCTGACACAGAGGGTTTGGATTAGGCATGGGATCATGAGCCGTCTCTGTTGGAGAGAGTTTTAGCCATGGAGGAGATAGTTGAGCACGTTACCTGTGGATCAACCAACAAGGAAGTATATTCATACAGAGCTTTGGTGGACATCTATATGGAGGATATGGAGACACACTAGGTTAAAGGCTCTGTTGATATTAGTGGAGTATTGGCTACAATAGCGCATACAGGATACTCGATGGCTCAAGAGTATGCAACAGTCTACAGGGGTATATGTTAAGTTTATACTAATTTGACTAGCAAGATCACTGAAAGAAACATAATCACAAGATAGACAGAGATTTTACCCAAGGAAACCCTCATGGGGTAGAAAACCCAACAAAGATTTCCTCAATAAAGATGATCAACCAAATACAAGATGTAGTCCAAGACTAGAGCTCCTTCTTTACCTCCTATGCAGACCTCTCTCTCACTTGTGTGCTACTTTCTGAGTGATGGAAGAGTGAGATAAGTGAGGAACATCCTCCTCTACTTATACTTGTTTCCCGACTGACTTTTTTACCCTATGGGGCCGACCTCTTCTAAGAGAGTCTAATAACCCCTAATAATTTAACTCAGGGCCGACCCCCACATGGGAGATCTAATAACCCTAGTTACCACAATCCATCGGAGGAATAAACATCTCCGGATATACAATAGGGTCACCTTGGAGGAAGGGAACATCTCTGGAATAATAAAGTACAAATATAGTATTCTTAGAAGTTACAATATTTCAACACTCCCCCTTAACGAGAGGATATTATAACAACATCTGCAGGAGCAAGGAGTCATCAACTACATGATACATCTATAAATAATTGGAAGCTTTCTTCATACATCATCATCAGTAACTCAAACAGTTACTGGAACATAATCAATACTGGAACATCAATATCTTCAGTACTGGGTCTTCATATTCTGCAGCACTCGAACAACCATGGTAACATCATCATCTAGATCTCTCAATCAACAGCCTCATCATCTGGATCTACTGATCATCATCATAACAGCATCACATCATCAACTAGAGCCTTCGATCAACATCATCATCATCATGATCAACAGCATCGTCATCTAGACCATCACGATCAGTAGCATCGTCGTCTAGATCATCATGATCAACAGCATCGTCATCTAGATTATCACGCTCAACAGCATCGTCATCTAGATCATCATGATCAATAGCATCTGGATCATCTAGATCATCACGATCAACAACATCATCATCTAGACCATCATGATCAATAGCATCTGGATCATCTCGATCTACACATGATCCAATTCCAGGATGATCAATCCTGCTCACTTTAAGACATCTCTCATGTCTATGGACGATACAATCCAGATCTTACTTACAGGATGATCAATCCTTATCAATTTAAGACAAGTCCCATGTCTATGGACGATGAAATCCAGATCCAATTCCCAGGATGATCAATCCTGATCCTTTTAAGACAAATCCATGTCTAAGTACGATGTAGTCCTTGATCCATTTAAGACAAATCGTTGTCTAGGGACGATGCAGTCCTTGATCCATTTAAGACAAATCCATGTCTAGGGACGATGCAGTCCTTGATCCATTTAAGACAAATCCTTGTCTAAGGACGATGCAATCCTTGATCCATTTAAGACAAATCCATGTCTAGGGACGATGCAGTCTCGACCACAGTGCCAGTCCTTTTTCATATTGGATGTGACCTAGATCAGATCTAGGATTTATCACGTACATTTTGAACTAAATGCTCAGGGACGATGCAGTCCTATCATCAATTTTTCGGAGACAGATGTCTACGGATCACTTCAGGGGATCGAAGTCCAGGGATGATGCAATCCCTCTCGTCCTCTAGGGACTTCTTTCTCGAAGATAGATGTCTACGGATCAATTCAGGGGACCTAAGTTTAGGGATGATGCAATCCCTCTTGTCCACTAGGGACTTCTTCCTCGAAGACAGATGTCTACGGATCAATTCAGGGGACCGAAGTCTAGGGATGATGCAATCCCTCTTGTCCACTAGGGACTTCTTTCTCGAAGACAGATGTCTACGGATCCTTTTAGAACATGTGTTCAAGGATGATGCAATCCCTCTTCTTTCTCAGAGACATATGTCTACGGATCCTTTTAGAACATGTGTTCAAGGATGATGCAATCCCCTCGTCAACTTAGACCCTGTCTAAGGACCATTCACCAACCTCACTGTCGACATCATCAATATAGGTATCCACATCATCGACCTCACTGTCGATGCAGGCAATCTCATCATTAGCGACCATATCACTCCCCCTTTCGAGGAGGGTCCTTCTGAACTACACCAAGCTTGTCTCGAAAATACTCAAACTTTACTCAAGACAGAGGTTTGGTCAATATATCAGCAACTTGTTCGTCAATGCTTACATACTCGAGCTTGATAGCTCCTTTCTGCACCATATCCCGTATATAGAAATATCGGATCTCTATGTGCTTTGACTTATCATGGAACACTGTATTTTCTGTCATATTGATACATCTCTGGTTGTCACACATGATCACAGTGGGGTCCATCTCTAAGTCAAATAGTCCTGATAACAGTTTTTGAAGCCATACTGCTTCACAACTAGCAGAGCAAGCAGCTATGTATTCTGCTTCAGCTATGCTGAGAGCCACACTAGACTGCTTCCTGCTAAACGACGAGATCATGGCAGATCCTAGACAATAACATCCTCCCGATGTACTTTTCTTGTCTGATACACTTCCTGCCCAATCAGCATCTGTGTAGCCATGCAATTTGAAATTATGATCTCCAAGATAACATAGACCAAAGTCTATCATACCTTTTAGGTACCTCATCACATGCTTTGCATCTATCAAGTGAACTCGTCTAGGTTCCACTAGATACTGACTCAAGGTATTCACGGCAAATCATATATCTGGTCTGGTATTTGTCAAATACATCAATGACCCAATAATTTGTTTGTACAGAGTCATATCCACTAACTCTGATGAGTCATCAACTAACAGCTTCACGTTGGAATCCATGGGAGTGGCCATGGCTTTACATTCCAACATGTCAAATCTCTTCAATATTTCCACAGCATACTTTCCTTGGTTGAGAAAGATTCCTCTTGGGCCTTGCCATACTTCCAGACCTAGGAAGTAATGCATTAATCCGAGATCTTTCATCTCAAATTCTGAAGAGGGCTTCTTCTTGCACTCGATAATCTGTTTCTCATTTCTAGTTAGAAATAGATCATCCACATATAGCAACAATATGACAGGTTCATCATCCATAACTTTGAGATAAAGGTTAGGATCAACTTTATTCTTGGTAAAGCACAAGCTAGTCAAGAAACTGTCAATTCTGCCATACCAATCTCTGGGAGCTTGCTTCAGTCCATACAAGGCCTTCTTTAGTTTGCACACATGGGTTCTTCCATCTTCCACCTCAAATCCTTGTGGTTGTTCTATGTACACTTCCTCCTCAATCACACCATTCAGGAAGGTTGTCTTCACATCCATCTGGTGTAATTCCCACTTCATCATGGATGTAAGTGCCATGATGGTTCTAATGGAAGTGTACCTTGCAACTGGTGCAAATGTTTCTTCATAGTCAATTCCCTCTTTTTGAGAGAATCCTCTGGCCACAAACCTTGCCTTATACTTTTCAATGCTGCCATCCGCAGCATGCTTTATCTTGTATATCCATTTGGAGGATACCACACTCTTGTCCTTTGGCTTGGGAACTATATCCCAAACATCATTCTTCATTATTGACTGGTACTCCTCAGTCATTGCTTCTACCCACTCTTTCTTATGGGATGCTTCTTCTTAACTAGTGGGTTCTTGATCTACAAGATCACACATCAGGGCCACATAGATGGAAAATGTCTTTGGTTTCTTGCTCACCCTAGTGGAGCCTTCAGGAGCTCCATATTTTTCTGCTCCTCGTATAATGTCTCTTGCCCAAGCTGGCTTTCTCTTCCGTGAAATTTCTACGACAGGGGGTTCTTGTGGTTCCATCATGTCATGGTCTTCAGGAGTTGTCTCTTCAGGGGTGGGTGCAGCTTCCGTGATTCTGGAAGGTACCTCTTCCTCATATACTTCTTCATGTTGGCACTTCCTAGATCTCTTGAGAGCTTCCTCTTCATCAAATGTCACATCCCTACTTATTTCCATATGATCGAATCCTGGGATGTATATTCTGAATGCTTTGGATGCCTCACAATATCCAACAAATATTCCTTTCTTCCCAGAGGGATCTAGCTTGGTCCTCTTTTTTTTTGGAATGTGAATGTATACTGGGCATCCAAATATCTTGAGGTGACTTACCTCAGGCTTCTTCCCTATGAACACTTCTTCTGAGGTCTTGAAATCAAGAGCACTATGAGATAGTCTATTCTGCACATAGACTGTTGTCCCGGCTGCTTCAACCCATAGATACATAGGTAGGTCTTGATCATGTATCATTGTTTTTACTGCTTCCATAATAGTTCTATTCTTTCTTTCCGCAACACCATTCTGTTGGGGATTATAGGGAGTGGTTAGTTCCCTCTTGATTCCAGCTTCCTTACAAAAGACTTCAAAATCTTTTGAAGTATATTCTCGCCATTATCTGTCCTGAGTATCTTAATCTTTTTTTTCTGAATGATTTTCTATCAAGGCTTTGAATTCCTTGAACTTTTCAAAAACTTCATCTTTTCCCTTCAGAAAATATATCCAAGTCTTTCTTGAGTAATCATCAATGAAAGTAAGGTAGTATTCATATCCACTTAAGGATGTGGATGGCATTGGTCCACATACATCTGAATGAATCAATTCCGATGTACTCTTAGTCTTTGTATCACTCTTTGGAAATGGGTTCTTGACATTCTTTCCTTTTGCACACCCTTTGCAAGTGCCATCATGATCAATCTTTAAGTCTGGTAATCCTATGACTACCTTGCTTACATGAGGTAGTGCTTTGTAGTTAATGTGAGCAAGCCTTCTATGCCATAGCGCACTTGGGCTAGTGGCTTCATGAACAAGGGCAGCTTCTGGATGGCCCTTGAGTTTGTCTAGACCTCCTTCCTCTTCACCAATAACAATTGCATCCTCAATTGATTTTCCTTTGGGCCACATTAGTACTTGCCCATCTATGAATGCAACCCTATAGCCTTTCTTATCCAAAGCAGAGATAGAGAGTAAGTTCTTCTTCAAACCTGGTACATATAAGATTTCCTTCATCTTCAATGGGGTTTTAGAATCAAGCTTGTAGCTTGCTTCACCAATTCCCTTGATGGGATATTGATAGTCATCTCCTAGAGATACCTTCTGTGGAGAGGTCTTCTCTTCGAGTCTTGAGAGAGTCTTCTTTTGTCCTGTCATGTGCTTTGAAGCACCACTATCAATGAGCCATGTATCTTCTCCAGGTGTCACAGACCCAGAGAGTGCAGAGAATAGAACATATTCTTCTGCTTCTTCTTTTTCTATTTTAGTTCTCTTCTTTTGAGACCTTTCCTCTTCCTCTTCTTCACTATCATCTTCTGCCAAATGTGCTTGATGTCTTTTGTGAATATTCTTCTTCTTCTTTGAAGGACAATTTCTAGCAATGTGTCCTAGTTTGTGACAACTATAACATTGAACTGAGGAGAGATCTCTTTCTGAGTTTACTCCCCTTGTCCTTTTAAATCTATGAGGAGGTTGTGACTCCTTGTGACCATTCTTCTTGGAGTTGAAATGACTCCTTCTTCTTCTGGTGTGAGTAGCCAAAGCTTGGTCATCCTCCTTGAGAAGGGATTCTCTATTGGCTACCCTAGCTTCTTCCTGAATGCAATCCTCCCATACCACATCAAACTTCATACTTTCTTTCCTGGCACACATAGTTTGGATGAATGACTCCCAAGGTCTAGTGAGACCATTTAGAGCAGTCATGACTAGTTCATCTTCATCAAGGGTATCTCCAATGGCATCTAGTTGTTCCTTGAACTAGGAAACCATTGAGAAATAATCTTGAATAGATTCTCCTTTATTCATCTTGGCGCTCTTCAATTGAGCTCTCAGATTCATCTTCCTATTGATGTTCTTTCCCTCATACATTCTGGAAAGGGCATCATACATTTCCTTTGGGGTCTTCTTAGATTCCACTTGGGGAATCAAATGGTCTTTGCTAGAATCAACAATGATTCTCTTTGCCCTAATTAGGTCCTTCCTATACTTCTCTTTGGCTTCATCTTCCTCAGATTCTGCAACTTCATCCTTGATATATTGGGCAAAATCATTCTCTTCAAGAATGAGACCAATTCTATATTTTCAAGCCCAGAAATTCTCTATACCTTCTAGCTTGTCCTCAAGCTTAGTGCTTGGGGCCATCTTGCCAAAAATTGAAAATTCCAAAAATGAAAAACTGACCTTACCAGGAGATTGGCTTGACTGAGGCGAGGTGACTGATGTACTTACTTTCTGGAAACTTCAATCTTTCAGCCCCCAAACTTGACCAGCGAACTTCGGACCTGCTGTAGAAATCTGGTTCTGGTTTTCTGCACTTTTTGTCAAACTAGGGTTTGACTTTCCCGGAGTTATACCCAACCAAAAAGTTCGATCTAGGGCTCAAAAGTTCGATTTTGAGGAGGGCTATCCAACCATGTAATCAGAACCCAAAAATTCCAACTTTTACAGAAACCCTAATTTTCACCGGAGGAAGAGAGAGAGATATTTTCACCTTGTGAAAGATGTCCCATTTAGGCTAGCTCTGATACCATGTTAAGTTTATACTAATTTGACTAGCAAGATCACTGAAAGAAACATAATCACAAGATAGACAGAGATTTTACCCAAGGAAACCCTCATGTGGTAGACCAACAAAGCTTTCCTCAATAAAGATGATCAACCAAATACAAGATGTAGTCCAAGACTAGAGCTCCTTCTCTACCTCCTATGCAGACCTCTCTCTCACTTGTGTGCTACTTTCCGAGTGATGGAAGAGTGAGATAAGTGAGGAACATCCTCCTCTACTTATACTTGTTTCCCGACTGACTTTTTACCCTATGGGGCCGACCTCTCCTAAGAGAGTCTAATAACCCCTAATAAATTAACTCAGGGCCGACCCCCACATGGGAGATCTAATAACCCTAGTTACCACAATCCATTGGAGGAATAAACATCTCCGGATATACAATAGGGTCACCTCGGAGGAAGGGAACATCTTCGAAATAATAAAGTACAAATATAATATTCTTAGAAGTTACAATATTTCAACAGTACATAGTGGCATATGGTGAGGTCTTGTGGAGTTTCGGAGTGTTTCCTCAAGGGAGACCACCTAACAAAGATCACGAGCATACCCTTGAATTGGGTTGCCCTAGGATCAGTGAGGAGAAGGGCACGCTTCATAGAGATCCCTCGATGGCTTATCTTTATCGAGGATATATTCCGATGAGGGTCAGAGAGCATGATGTTCACTGGTCTACTTCTAGACCTCATTTTGGGATTTTGTTCATGCCCTTGGGGTTAGACGATGAGTGGGCTAGCAGATATCTCAATGTAGTTGGGCAGGAGTCGAACATATTGGCAGGATCAGAATTGATTCTTGGTATTTGGTTTCCACTAGAGGGTTGCATCCCAAGGGCTGGGTTCATTGAGACTGATGATTATCGGCATGGCACGACAACAACCCGTAGTTGATGGGTTTGGTGCACTTCCCATTTGGTGGTGGGATCCGAGCATTCATCCGAGTGATGGATTGTTTCAGATGGTAGAGAGGATCGACGGAGTTGTGACAGTGATCGATCCACTACATTTCTGGGATGTCCGTGGAGGAGAGATTGAGACTTCCTCTTTATGGAAGTACAGGATTTCTTCCCTAGTATCCAAGATTGAGATCGACAATGGAGCAGCTACGAAGGATATGGCCAGTCTTCGCTTTCAAGAGTTTATTTGTGGGAGGATTAGGTTTGGAGGCATGACAGAGCAGTCTGTTGAGAAGTTTTTGCAGCTTAGGATTGCTTGGGCTCATCAGGGGCAGTCAGATGGATTCTAGTGTTAGCACCTGGCAGACCAACGCTCAGGGTAGAGGGCGCTTCACATCATACATGCTAGTGCGGGACCCGGGTGACTTCACCTTCTATAGGAAGATTTGAGGTAGGTTCACATGGAGAAACTTGGTGGATATTATGTCTGGTCAGCAGGGCAGGTTAGGGCCCGCGTTGATGCAGCCTTCGACCATTTCTGAGCGGCCATGGGGGAGCATATTGTTAGATTGCATCAAAATTATATTGAGGATGCAAGGTGCATAGTATATATGTGCAGAGATTCACCGGTTATCAAAGTTCATGCAATTTCCGATGATTTCCTCGGAGTATAGGGCAGTGCGGGTGATAGAGCTATCTCTTGAGGTGATGATTAGAGTTCATGAGCAACCCAGAGTTATTACCAGTGATCAGAGCAAACTTCCTTAGTATTTGAGATCGAGTATGACAACAGACTTGCAGACTTCACCTGGTTGCCTATGCACTCCACTATTCATAGTGATGGGGTCATCTCTTACAAGTATTTCTGCTTGGAGTTTCAGGAGAGGTGTACGTTGTAGGAGCATGCCATACAGTTGGTGATGATCAGAGTGGTGCAGTGGCCACATGATGGTCTCCTTTTGAGGTTAGCCTAGGATCCTAGGATTGCAGTAGTGGACAGTACAACAATTAACATGGAGGCGAGAGTCAACTATCACTTTCGAGCTTATCCATATGGTGCAGTGGATTAGTTTCGTAGGTGTAAGACTTTATGAGGGGAGGATACAATGTTTACTGGCTTGGATGCTTAGGAATTTACAGGATGCTCGTTATGTCGATACTACGCAGGGTAGAAATGGATGCAGTAGGTACTCCGTTGTTCTCAGATTGATTTGGGACCCCGAAATTACAGTGATTGGAAGTTTAGTGATTTCTAGGGGTGAGAGGTCCATTATTTATTTTCAGGTGCAAGGAATGGAGGTCTTAGTAGAGAGATTCTCTGATGAGTTGGTCAAGCCTACACTGTGGTTGATTACTCTATTTACAAGAGGCTTCCATGAGATCTCTTGTGATGGTACCTCGCAGTATAGTACTTTGAGTAGTGGGTGCTACAGATCTCCTAGGATGATTTGGGACCCTGGGATCATCCCTAGATTCAGTTGATGGATTGAGGAGTTGCGTTGGCATTGATTAAGGACAAGCAATCTTTGGCGAGGGAGTATTTGTAATGTGCCATTTTGACCAATTAAGCAATATCAAGTGACATGCACAACATGCAGTGCGTAAGTCAAAATGCATGCAGCATGCATCACTAAAATTGCATGCATGCATAAGTTAGGTTGCATGCGACATGCAAAAAGGGAGTTGCATGCAAGAATAAAAGTTAGGGCATGCAATCTCAACAGAATAAAAGAAGGAAAAGTGAGTTACTCATTATGCTTATGTTATTATTGATCAGTGAGATTCGTATTGAGAGCTCTGTGAGCCAAGTTAGAGTTAAGGGCGCATCCCTTAGCCAACATGTGTGTTTTGACAACGAAATCTATCTTCCCTAATCACTTCCAGGGGTAAATCATACATGTTAAGGGCGCATCCCTTAGCCAATATGTGTGTTGACTAATGTCCTTGGAGGACCAACTTCGAGATTCAAGGTAGAGGCAAAGGCTAGAGCCTAGAGGAGGGGGCACAGGGTGTTATTGATGAATAAGTTCCCAATATGGACAAGGATTTTGATATGTAATTATTTGTTGTAGCATGAAGTTTTTTGGACTCTATAGGCCATTTAGCCTCGTTGTTTATGTATTTTGAGTCAAATATGGATTGCACTTGATGTTTTTTTAGTTGTATGCACCCTTGCTATATACATGAGAAACTTTTAATATTTGTGTATAATGGTTTGGATTCATATAGATGCACATGAATATATATGTACAATGAAAATGATTTATATTTCATATGTATTATAATTTATGAATTTATAATTATAAAAACATATATATATATATATATCTATAGTACCCCCGACGTACCCAAGTCCCCTGTTTCATAAAGTGGCGTCCCTATCCCTGTACCCAAGTTTCCTGGCAACTTAGATTGGAGGTAATTCATATCTCATCTTAACTCTGATGCATGGCCTACATGTCTCTTCTATATTGTTGAGAGGGCTATTATACGCATTACTGTGGAATATTGGGTTCGTATCACTCTTCTAGAGTTATATATATTGATCTAGATATTGAGGAGGGCGCCCTTATCTTGCATGGGTGAATTTCCATTGAGACCCAGACTCACAACTTGACCTAGGGTTGATGCATGGGCTGAATGCTTCTTCCATATTGATCAGAAGGCCACTATAAGCCTTATACTTACTTCTCGGAGCCATATCACCTTTCTGGAGCATTCTTTGTTCAATCTAAGACTGAGGGAGGCACATTCCTTGCATGGGCGAATTATCTTGAAGGAGACATCTCATATCTTGGCCAACACTCGAGGCATGACTTGCATGCCTTCCTTGTATTGTACTACAACGCAAGCACAAACCATTGGTACGTACATGCATCATTTCTAATTTGATCTTATTGCATATCTGATTATTTGGGTTTTTAGGGTTTATGCAAGCACGTGCAATTTGCATGCATTATCATGCAATCATAGTTCTATACATGCATTCATATTTTCTTTAAGTATTGGGTAACAAGACCTCAAGCAAACAACAACTACACCGCAAACCCCTTCACAAGGACATAAAATATTAGTTGGGATATTACACTATCTAAGTGCACTTATGTTATATTTTGACGTTGTGTTGCACTTTACTATTTTTATGAGGTTCTACTAGACTACTACTATTGAGGTCGATTTGCCTATGTCGCACTTGGGCACACATGTGGAGGAACTACACGTGCCTTTCCTCATTGTACTTAATCACAAGATCTAAAACTAAGGAAAGAAAACACACAAACACCTAAGAAGATAACTAATCTAAAACTACAAATCTAAATAGTGGCAACTTGTTCTTTTGATGGTTATCATGGTGAATGTCTCTTACTAGTTTGTCGTTTTATTCATCTCTGCATACTTTATTTTACAACAAACCATTTCATGTATTGAATTCCTTTAACATTTTCGAGCATCATGTAATGTTCATGTGAATGACTTGTTATTTCATTTTGGCCTTATTTCAAGTTATTTCTTTAACGTTGCATGTTTACTATTGCTAGAAACTTCATTAATAAAGTCAACACTAAATCATTCTTGTTACTAATGCAAAAAGGGTTTCCAAGTTTTGACCTTTAGCGAGATTATCTTTGCTCAAAGCCAACACTTACTTTTTTGCAAGTTAAGAAATATTCTTCAAGTGAAATTGTTGAAATCCAAGATAACCTTTCCTACATTTCACTTTGAGCTATCAACACTTGTTAAATCTCATATTTGAATAATATCTTTGCAAATGCATGCCTTGAATATTCATTTTTCAAGTTCATTGGTAACTTCTCTTGTTTAAGCACTTAGATTAACAATTCCTATCATTCAAGTAATTTGTTTGTTGATAATTAATCATCTATTGGGAAAACATTGTTTATGAGCGAATTCAATAGTAAAACACGTATCTTAGATTTGCACTTGTAAATGCAATTATCTTAATACTTCATGCTATGGTTCACTTGTTCTCTTAACATTATCAATTCGCACTTGCTCAAGGATTTTGTTAATACTTTTTCTTTCATAACATTATTGATTTAATCCATTTTATCTTAAGTCATATGTTGTGAATGAATGAAATGCATAGTATGTTAAGCAACCATCCTTCACTTTGAATTCATATTGGCTAGGAATCACTTCAATCACCTCCTTTTAGCCATGTAAGCTAGGTGTAATTCATCTCGAACACCCTTCAATTTCCGAAGTACTCTTAGTCATCCTACAAATCAATTGAACTAATACTTGAGAAAGCTAGTTCACTTTGTTTGTCCTTGGGAATTACATGTGGAAACCCTTAGTTAGTACCCTAGAAATTTTGGTTAGGGTCGCCTCCCGTGATTAGTCTAGATTTCTCCTAAAATATTTAAGATACCTAAAGAGAGAGGGGCCTACTGGTGTGAATCTTAGGGGTAGATCTCTGAGTTTTGCTGGTTTAAGCAGATGATTTTCCTTGCAATCACAAGACTACTAAATTTTGTAACAACATTTTGGCGCCATTGTCGAGGAGCAAGGAGTTCCTTGGTGGAATCATACAACATATCTTGCATCCTAAGCTAAAACATTGTCTTCGACAACATTTTGGCGTTGTTGCCGAGGAGCAAGGAGTTCCTTGGTTAATTTCAATGACATCTTTTGGTGAAGAATTTACTTTCTATAATCTACTATCTTCACCTGGAAACTCCACCTAGCGACTCCATTAGTCATGGACTTTGCCCCAAAGAGTTTGTTAAAACCTTTATTATGGATCAAAATTGTGTTAATCAAATATACTATTGTGACTTTGAATACAAGAGTTCTTCTCAATTGGAGGCTACCTCTAGTTGTGAAGATGAACCCATCTATGAATTGAGAGAGTTCCAAATACAACAAGCCAAGTTGGCTGAAAAAAAAATCTTCAAAGAAGTAGGCCTTGAAAATGGTAATAGAATCTATAAATCTAAGACTCAGTAAGATTAATTCTTCAAACCTAATGAGTTCTACGGCTTGGATCTTGATATAACTATCCCAGTGCCTCTGAGTGAGTTGATGAAATTATCTTCAATAAATAAGAGGATTACAAATTTTTTTGGGACTGGTCTGCTAGAGAATCCTTTTCCTGAATTTCACAAATAAGAACCTGAAGAACATCCCCCAATTATGCTTGAAAGCATTTTTTATGAAAGAAAGCATGAAGGTTACCCACCTTTTTATGTAGCCCTTCAAATCAATAAGTTGAACTTACACAATTTTATGCTTCATTCAGGTGCTTCCACTAATATTATGCCATTTTCGATAATGAATCAATTGGGCCTAAAAATATCTCACCCCAATAGGAATATATGTGGCCTATATTCCAAGCCAATCAAGGTTTATGGTCACATTAATGATTTACAAGTAAACTTAGTTCTTCACCCTGATATCACTATGACCATGAATGTGATTGTAGCAGATATACCTGATGCATGGGGCATGTTATTGTCATGGGAATGGGCAACAAAACTTGGGGGAAGTATCCAAATGGATCTCTCATATGAAACCATTCCAACTGAAGAGGGAACTTTTATCACATTATACAATAAACCCACAATGACATATCATGTGGAGGATCCTCTTGAACCGTTTAACGAAGTTTTATGTTTAGATGATGAATTGGGAAACTTGATGATTCTAACTAACTCTGAGGTTAGAAGTGATGAGAATGAGCATGAGTGCAATGAGATATGGAAGGTGCATTTCGATGGTGTTAGGTCTAGGCATGGTGTTGGGGTTGGAATTGTCTTCACCTCTCCATTTGGGGAAGTAAAGACCTTTTCTTTTCGATTTGAGTTTGATTGTACCAATAATGTTGTTGAATATGAAGCCTTATTATTAATCCTAGAAGTCGCCCAAGACATGACCATAAAATTTTTAAGTTTTATAGGGGTTTTTGATCTAATAGTGAGTCAAGAGATGAGTTTTCAACAAAGAATGGCAAGTTAAAGGAATACAAAAACGATGTTTGGGATACAATTGAGGCATTTGATGCCTTTGCTATAAAGGAAGTTTCCCAAGAAGATAATTCTCTCCCTGATACCTTATAGCTATAGTAGCCGTTACCTTAGAAGTCCCTAAAAATATTTCTCTATATGGCTATGTTACAACTCAAAATAACACCCCAAACAAGGCCACGGATCACGGTGTGACGAGTGGTAAGCACAAGAGGATATAGATCCCAATGTCACCACAACCTAGCTCCTTAATGCTTTAGGTCAACTCCCAAGACCAAAAAGGAGTCCTTGATGTTGATGCTAGATATCTGCAGTTGCTTAAACAACACACAAACACCTTTCCCAAGAAACCTCTCAACAAAGCTTAGTGCCATATGGAGTCAAAACAATGAAGCATAAACAACATTGGTAGAGGGGTAGGAGTTATAACACTTAATTATGGATTCCAAGAAATATAACCTGAACTTCTTGCTACTGTTATAAGATTGCAACAGTTAATGATGATCCAAAAGCTTGATAAAAACGAATCAAAATAATGCCAACTCACAGTATGAGATGTACCTTGAGGTATGGAGGTGAGGGGGATATGCAATGAAGAAAGGGCCTTAAATCAGATCTGAAAATGTGAAATCATATATGGTATATGCCTTAGAACAACCTTCAAATAGATAGTGGTCCCACTTATCACTTCTCCCAAGGAACTTCCAACCCCCAGGGGTCAATCTAGGCGCAAAACCCTACTGTTTAGGCCTTCTAACTTGGCTAAAATGATGAATATACCTGCTGTACCTGCAAGAACAGATCTTCTAAACAAAACCCTAGCACGTATAGGTCACCCAAAACTTCACAAATTAACCATAGGATCAAAACACCCCTGAAGATTCACCATCAAATTACCTAGGGCGCACTTTTATGTCCGAACAAAAGTTCCAAATTGCAAATATTTTTTGAGATATGAATTTTTCTAATTTTTAGGGTTTTTCCAATATTATATATTTTTTGGAATTTTTACAATATATATGCAACAAAATTTTGATAAAAAAGAAAAGAAAGTGGTTATGACCTTAGTCCTCAACCCTAGGGCAATTAAAGATCAAGGTCAACGTCCCTACTCAATTTGGCTATTCAAGATTTACCAACTAGGGAAAAGGCTAGTAACCTGATACTAGGTCATAGTACCCAAACCCTAATTAGGGCAAACAATGAATCCCAAGGCCCACAGTGGAGAGCTCCTTCTAGAGGAAAGTCTCCTCAAACAAGACTCACAACTTACAAGCAATAAAACCTAATTTACCTTGTTTAAGGTGCAAAAGCAACATCAAACAAGAAAATGGAGAGATCTTACCAATATCAACCAAGGAAAGAACAAGAGAAAGAGTTCTTACGTCCTCCTTAGCCACAAGTTATTGCAACTATTCTTTGGATCAATCTTGCAAGATAGAAAACCTTATAAATATCATCTTTCCACCTTCATCACATAAAGATAATGCCAAAAAGAGAGGCGTGCCTCACTCAAATGCTCCAATATACCAAAATAAAAAGAAAAAAATACATAGTTAGAACCCTTGGGCCTTGTCTTGTTACAAATGAATGCTAAGATCCTTTATTTATATGAGGCTTCCTAGACTTATCTAACTTTAGAGACTACCTCACTAAAAAGTAAAATAACTAAAAGTTAGGGTTTGTCACCCACAAGCAGAGGACTAAACCACAAAAGACTAAAAATAATGATAAAATGATGTAGGTGGCTTCATCCAAGTGAAGTGATGAGTCGAAGGAGGACGTCATGCCCCAACTAACCCCAACGACGTAGAAGATCCCTCAATGTCCTTCCCTTTAGCAAGATAACACTTTCTTGAAGAAGATGCTGTCATCATGGATTTTGCACATGTAGACCAACAGGAGGGGTAATACATGAAAGAGAAGGTCCAAGTGGGCATGAATGAGGTGTGCTAAAGCGGGTATGAAAACCCTTACACATGCAGTCACCTTATACATAACATAAACATGAGTGTGGCTAGGAGCCTCTAAGCCATGTGTCCTAGTGGGTTCATCCCAAGAAGCACCGGAGCACAAACCTAGGGCACAAAGGCCCAACATGATGGGGGACTTCCGCCGATCAAGGGGCAGTCAACAAAGAAACTAAGCCAATACTCCTTGGAATGAAAGCCAAGAGGTATTGCCATGACCAGATCATGGGTCTTGAGCCCAGCAAGACCAAAAATTTTACATAAACAAGCCCAAACTTAGGCTTTTACAATGGCAAAAGACCCCTTCACTCCGGTATATCCTAGTAGGAACATTGCAGACAATCTGGGGCGTAACAAGCTGTAAAATGGAAGTTATCTTTAGACCCTCTATGCCTGATATTATGGAGCATTGGAAAATATTTGACAATGATGCTCAGGTCATCCACTTCTTAAATAATATTGGTGAATGTGAAGACAATAACATCAGTTGGCATGATGAAATAAATCACCAAGATCTCCCAGATACCGAGATCTATGAAATTGCATATCCCTTTGAAAGAAACTTCAATAGACATGATGCATATAAGGGAAAATGAGTTGAAGTTGTTGATGAGGTTATAGAGATAAACATCGGGTCAACTAACAGTCCCAAGATAATCAAGATTGGGAAAAATACTACCAATGATGAAAGAAAAGCTATTAAGGTTTTGATCCAGGGGTATAAAGACATATTTGCATGGTCTTATGACCTTAAGTCTTATAAAGGAGATGTCATCCAACATACCTGTTATCACATCCATAGTAGTCGGGCTACCATGATTGTAGAGCAGTTTATTATATAATTTTGAGCTTTGCCTTTACACAGTTTTAGTGAGATCAGCTATGATGAGTAGTATTACTTATGATCACTCACACATCAGAGCAACCCCAGATCAGACATGCAGTAGACCTTATGCCAAGGCTAAGCCTCTTAACCTTAGATTTGATGACCGAGATGACCTTTTATCCCATACAGAGCAGTGCAGTGCCCAGAGTATCAACAACAGTGTTTCAGTGGTTACAGGTGATCTAGATAGCAGATACAGGTATATGGTCCAACAGGTATATGATGTGCATTGGTTTTGTTATCTTTCTCTTTTGGTCATTTTGATAGCTTGACTTAGTATCTAGTAATCATGATCTGGTAGTATATCTATATAAAATGAATATGGTTTTTATTGATTATCTAAATGGTTGTATTACTTACATTTAGAAGCTCTCGTTTTATACTTGTTGGTTTTACCCTCTTAGGAGTGTGGACATGATCATTCCCACATTTATGGCTTGCTAGCTTAGGAATCACCTTCACTTTCCCCATCCATCCGTTATCTTTCCCACTTTTGGTTTTTACCCTGACTTACACCTCAGCCTGTGATATGGAGGACTTCCCCACTTTTGCCTCTGTGTTGGATAGCATCCCTATTAGTTTGTGTCTCGGCTCTGATTTGGCAACAAAACTTACCCTTTGGTGAGTTGGATTTGATACCTTGATCACTCTAGTCGGTTGCCCCGATGTTTGGTCTTGATTGTAGAGAGTCCCCCTAGTTGCTTGAGTTGTGTTGGCTAAAACCTGAAGCAAATATGTACTACCATCATTACATGTGGAAACTATTGTTATATCTATCATGAAATCCCATGAAAGTACTTTGAAAACTGTGCTTCTCAACACAATGAAAAAGGGCCATGGAAATTATGGAAACTTAAATGAAAAACACCCTAGATGAAAGCTTGAGTAGTTGTGCTTCTAAGCACATGCAAAATCCCCAAAAGGGTTATGAAATGGAATGAATTGGAAACTAAAAGTACCCTGGATGAAAGCTTTAGTAGTTGTGCTTCTAAGCACGTGCAAAATCCCCAAAAGGGTCATATAGGCCTAAAGAAAGCAGTGGTTAAATATATGCTAAATCTAAAGACTGTTGGCCAAGGAAATGAAATGTAAGCCCACGGGTTGTGATGTGAGATGGAGTAAGGGACAACTAATTCTAAGTGTCCCCTAGAACCTCAAGTTACGGTTAGTCTCGGGCACCCAATCCACGACGGTTCTAGAAAATACCCTCACAGAGCTGATACAGCTTGGATGTGAGTTGTAGACATTTTCCAAGGTTGAATAAGCATTCCTCTAAACAACTTACCCCATTTGTGAGACATTGCCTTTCCCTGTGTGTTTATTATCCAACATATGCTTAACTGTGTATTCCCTTTTCCCTTATCCAAAGTCTCATAGTGTTGAGTCAGTTAAGTTATCCCCTTTGTCCTAGCCTTGCATTCTTCACCTTCACCCTTTGCTAGCAAATTGATCATGTCTGCAGAATGAGTATATCCTTGAGGTTCTTTTGTAAGTAAATGATTATATAACTTTATGCTATTATCTATTAGTTGCCAGTGAAATGATGCTTAATACTTTAAGTCTTGCTATGAGAATGATTAAAAGAGCATGTCTTAACCATTTGCACTTGCAGCAGTAGGCTTTTCTAGCCTGGGTCATATTTTGATCAGTCTTGACTTGGTCAAACCCAGTTTGACCAAGTCAACCTTGGGATCCATGATGAGTTGGACCAGTGATGATGTATGATGATGATCTATGGTCCTATGATGTACCTTTGGTGACTCCATACATTGGACACAGGTTTCAGATGATGATTGATGCACCTTTTATGGTTATTATTATTCTCAGATCATTTATTTTATTATTGTCCAGGTATGGCTGAGGTTGTAGATGATCTTACAGGTTGCCATAGGGTGTATGGGTACTCGTCTGTAGTAGATTTGGACCTTATGAGTCCATTGAGACACTCAGTTATCAGTTTCAGGCACTCCCAGTGATATTAGAGGCATATTTCCACTTTTAGCCAGTTTTACCATGCAAAAATGGCCTGTCCAGCAGTTGCATTGAGCTAGCATGTTTACCTAGGGCGCTATAGAGGAGAGGAGTGGTCCAGCCACTTGTTAATACCATATTACCCCCTCTGCAGACATGATGGTACAGTCAGATTTTGTGCCATGGCACCAGACAGTGAGTTACAAGCATTTTGGTGGTTTTCAAGTGGGATAAAAAGGTCACCAAGGAAATCGATTTGGGCTATTGAGGCAAGGTTTTGGCATGAGGTTTGTTCAGAGGTCATATGTGATGTATCCCACTCCTTCCAGTTCAACTTGCAGTATTCAATGGGGTCCACACACTCTCCGGGTTGTGATTTGATGCATTCTTCTCTCAATTGAGGGGGCCACGATTTGATCATTTAGTCACTTGGACATGTTGTTGAGTCATATTTCATATCCTTCTACCATGGGGTGATACTAGTGAAGGATAATAAATCCTCCTAGCCCCACCATGTGCTCCTGGTCACTTGTCCTTGTCATCTTATGTGGTACACTTGTTGTAGTCTCTTTCATGTGGTGTGCATCCCCCTGGGGCTTCTTTTAGTGAGTGCGCACCCCCTCATGTGAGTGGATCCATGTTATATTGTACTGGCTCATCTTAGCCGTTGATTGTATTGTATTTATCTTTTGATCTCAACCACTCGTTCATAAAGTGGTTAGGGTTTTGGTCTCTCTCCTCCTATTTAAGGAAGAGGCCCCCTATTGTAAAGGTACCTTTGGGCTCTGGAAAACTTGGAATAAAAATATTATTTTTGTAGATCTGCTTCTTTGGCTTTGATGGGTTATCTTGCAAGTTGAATATACAATCTTTTCTATGTGTTATCACTATGGATCTTGCTTGTCCAAACACTTTTCTGCAGGGAGGCCGCGTGGGTGAAGAGGAGGACGCTCTAGGGGGACACTATTGTGGGGAAACCCCATATCTTACCTTTGGATCTTCTTTTTGTCTTAGAGAGTATCATTATTGTATCCTCGTGACATAGTTGATGCTTTCTCTTTCATCTTTTCATCATTATAGTCTTTCTTTTGCTAGATCGATTCTCATATAGATCTTTTCTTGCAGGAGGAGGGCGCACTTGTCACCTTGAAGAGATAGCGATTTCACTTGGATAGGCTGGATCTCACTCTTGATTGCATCACTTAGGAAGGATTATCAATTTTCAAGGTAGCCGCAAGCTTTATAGGTAAGATCTACAAGGTACGTATCTTGTTTCATGCTTTTTACCCATTGGTCATGTTATCACCTAAACTATAGTTACCCCTGTGGATGTATCCATTAATGGATGGCAATAGGGAAGGGCAACACAAAAGGTACAACCACGATCACCTCGACCATCAATAGATGGTTGTCACACCAGTCGAAGCAACCTTCGCTTTATGTTATCTAGCCCAGACAACAAAGGGGGAGACCCGATCTACTCCCGACAGGAGAGATCAAACCAAGACACCAAATCAAGTTAATACTAAGTGAAGTAAGGTGTATGGTTTATCCTAGACCTAAAGATGAAGTCACAAGATAAGTGAGGGATTCAATGAGTATAGCTTTGGTTCATTGTTGATGTGAGAGTGACTTATAATATTTGAAATGAGATCCAGGATTAAAGTACTAGTTCAATGTGAGAAAATCCACTGCCTTGGGAACCGTGTCCAATGCAGGGTAGTTAAAGGGGTTGAATTGGGGCTAACTAGTACAAGTGACAAGCTTGATCATGAGACATGATAACATCAAAGGGTTTAGTCCAACAAACAAGGATCAAACAACAAGTTAATCCAACAATCTAGGAAAGTCGAATTGACTTGGAGAGAGATCAGTGCCTTGGGAATTGGGATTAATGGAGTCAAGAAGAGATTAACTTGCGGTTGATGAATCCTATGGCATAAGACGAGTGGGCTATTAATTGTTTGATGGATGAATAAGTCTAGATCTAACAATTCATGGTTTGACCTAAGTGGACCACAATCCCTTAAAACAAGGAATGCTATCCCCAAGGCAAGATTTTACAAAGAAACATACTAGACCTAAGTTTTGAATTATGCTTGTTCCAAATCCACCAAAATCTCATGTACCCATGTCCTAGAAGTGGACCAACTCCAATCTCCCAGGAAGTGCGACTTTGCCCAAGGAGGGTAAAAGGTGGGGTAAATGGGATCAAGACAAGTCCAATGACATCCAAATTTTAGATCCAAATAGTTTAAGCAATTGATAATGTGGATCTAGAAATTCAAGGAAATCCAATGGTTAGATCTTACTAGATCCGATTTTAAAGATACCAAGTGGTCCAAAATGGGGATTAAATCCCTTAAAATGTGGAATAGGGCCCACAAGGCAGAAATTGCCAAAGTAACAGTCCAAGGGTAGGTTTTAGGATGTGTAGATCATGAATCAAATGAAATCTCAACTACCCATGTACTAGATCTAGGTCAACTCACCCTCACCAAGAAGTGCGCCCTTGCTTGGAGAAGCTAAGTTGGCTTGGGAAGAGGGTCAAATGGAGGCCAATCCTCACCAAACCATAAATCTGGGATGCCGTGGATACTATAGAGGTGGGTTTTAAATATCTTACCCAAGGAACCACTAGATCTTAGTAGATCTGAGAAAATGTAACAATGAGGGTTTTGATTAATTAGGGTTTTATCAATTATGTGCTTGTGCCAAAGGATTGGAATCAAGATAAGAGAAACAAACCTGTGGATCTTACCTGGGTAACCTTGTAGATGCCTTGATGATGATGATCTATGCAAACCCGATCAATTTGAGAAGCTTTGAGGTAGTTTTCTATGAAGTGCGATTTGCCCAAGGAAGCCAATGCGCCCTCTCTCCTGCACAATAAACGTCAACAATATCAGATTTACTGTAATCAAGATATAAGACTAATGCACAAGAGAAATACTAGAAAGATAGCATAGATCACAATGATACTAATGATAACCCCCTGATACAAGCAAATGCCAAAGAGATCGATTTGAAGAAGCCTTGCAAAATCACCCTAGTTGAAGTCGCCCTCCTATAGACAAGACAAAGATTTCCAAAAAGAGATAGATCTTACCACAAATTCCCAAATGCTAGGATGCAATAGACTTTCCAATCACCATCTAAGAACACCAGATGCAAAGGAGACCACAAGAATTTCCACAAGAGAATTTTCTATATCAAGAATCCAAGAGCCAAAGACCCCTTTACAATGAGA
Source organism: Larix kaempferi (assembly GCA_027924585.1). Classification (NCBI taxonomy): domain Eukaryota; kingdom Viridiplantae; phylum Streptophyta; class Pinopsida; order Pinales; family Pinaceae; genus Larix; species Larix kaempferi. Next base: position 45,763,547 of record BSBM01000001.1, on the reverse strand, counting down.
GGCTCTCTCCTTTAAATAGATAGGAGGGACACCAAAACCCTAACCACTTTTTGAATGAGTGGCTAAGATTAAAAGATACAAATGTCTAATCAATGGTTGAGATGATCTCAACAATAAAATACATGGATCACTAATAAAATATAACCATAAGTGGACAAAATCGCCCTAGGAGAGGAGAATCCCACTGAATCATGATGACAAAATATAATAAGAAGCTCATGGTGGGTCCAAGGGGTAATTTTAGCCACCCTTGGTCAATCCCCATAGCACAATAATAATAAAATAGTCATCAATATACCAAATCGTGCCTCTATGGACAAATCGTGGGCCTTAAGAGGCCTTAGAAATCATTAGAAAGTGTCATAAGTGATGGATGTGGGTCCCGATGAAGCTGAAACTGCTGGAGAAGGTGTGGAAGACAACCACTCATTATCATTGATAATCCCATGCCAAGACTTTTCCTCAGTAGCCCAAATTGAATTCCTCAGTAGCCATTTCTACCAATCTTGAAATGCCTCGGGAAGCGTGAAACTGACCCAAACTGCATCCTGGAGTGCTTGCGCTGTCAAGGTGAGGGCACCAGTGTGTCCGGGAGGGGGGTAATATGGTAAAAACAAGTGGCTGGACCACCCCCTCCAAGCACAACACCCTAGGTCAACCAGATAAAAATCATCTCTGCTCTGACAGGGTCTCCGACAAACCAAAACTGCACTGGGGTAGCCTACTGAGGCTCAATCATCACTGTAACTGCCCGGAACTGAAAACAAACTGTCTCATTGGACTCAGAAGGTCCAAATCTATCCAAGATGTGTACTCATACACCATATGAATCTCTGCATGATCATATAATATATACAATATACCGGAACAGGTCAAATAATAATAATCTGTAAATGATCAATAAATGCTGAAAACCACAAATCATCATCATAACCCTTTATCTGATGCATAGAACCATCATGTACATGTACATGGACTATATATCATCTATCTATATCATCACAAGGTCCAACCATCTCATGTCCTGTGGTTGACCTTGGTCAAACTAGGTTTGACCAAGTCAACATGACCAAATATAACTCAGACTATCATTAGAAGCCGCTGCAAAGTGTCAAAGGTTAATGCATGCTCTACAACTTATTCAAATAACAATTATAACACAAAGTAGTCATTACTGGCGATCTAAATCCAAATATATAATGTCACTAATTATTATTTAACTCAGACTAGACTTTCAGGACCATACTCACTTCATAGTTGTGATCAATTTCCTAGTGAAGGGTGAAGGCTGAAATAAACTGGCTAGGATAAAGGATGACTTGACTGACTTAATATTGTGACACTTTGGATACGGGAAAGGGAATACACACCATAGTATATACTAAATGAGCAACAACACAGGGAATGGCGGTGTCTCACAAATGGATGAGTTGTTCAAAGAGGGTTTATTCACCTTTAACAGATGCGCACAATCCATAATACAAATGAGGCCAGCAATTATTTAGATATAGCATTTAAGTTCCATTGCTTTTTGGGCCTAAAGTTTCCATAGCCTTTGATCTATGTGTGTTTATAAACACATTGCATAGATTTACATTTATTTGAGGCTTTCTGCTGCAGGTGTGTTTTTAAGGCACTTGTTTACCTGAGCACTTCTAGGTGTGTCACAGGCAGCTTGTTTACCTTGGTATTTACATTTCCAAAAGATATAACATTTTATTTTCATGGCCATTTTCATTTGGCATGCCTTTCATTCATGTGTGTTGAAAAACACATTGCATGAATGGGCTCTTTTTCATTAGATATAATATTTCATTTTCCACACTTTGTATTCATGGCAGCACTAAAAGTTTCAGTTTTAGCCAACACAACTTTAGTGACTAGGGGAACTCACAAGGAAATCCAACTCACCATAGGTAAGTTTTGTCACCAACTCAGAGCCGAGACACAATAAACAGGGAAGCTCATCCAATACAGAGGCTACAATGGGGAAAGGTCCTCCATGCCACTAGTCAAGTAGCAAGTCAGGGTAATAGACCAAAAGGTAGGTAATGGATGGATGAAGACAATGAATAATGTAGCCAACACTAGCAAGCCAAGGTATGGTGAAATGATCACCTCTATTCTCCCTAAGGAGGGTAAAACCAATAAGTATGAATAGTGAACTTCTAAGTCTAAGTAGGGACAATAGAATATATATAATAAGATCAACCAGGTCCATATATCTATATGATCGCCAGATCATGACACTAAGTGCTAAGACATGCTATAAGAATAAATATAAAAGCAATATAACCACAACACTATGATATACCTACTGAGTCATATACCTGGATGCTCATCATCTGAACCATCATCTGTCCTCTGAAACTGCTACTGTAACTCTGGGCACTAATGACTGCTCTGTACAAATGGTATAATGGCTACATCAATCCTCTCTCTGAGTGTCCTGAGACTCAGTCATGGCAATGGGGAATACAACTGTTGTCCAAAATCTGATAGTGATCCAATATTGATGCTCGTCTCAGCATCTCAATGTAAGGGAACTGGCTGAATAGTGTACTAGAACCTAACAAAAAATGTATGGTAGCCCGGATACTATATATGTGATAACATCTGGCTCCGGCTGGGACAAGTGCTCTACTGAAAAGAGCGCTTGAGAACCTCAGAATCTCTGGTCCTCGAACTCTGCTACTCGAATCCTCGATCCAGGACTCTACCATTTTGCTTCCAGCTTTTTTATTTTGCACCTATTTCTGCATTCACAAACATCAAAATACCTCATGCAGCATGTATGGGAAAAATATAAAATCCAACTAAAATAAAATCTATTCTATGACAGAAATATAAATGCAGAAAGTAAATTAAATTAGTAACATAACTTGCAAAGTTTGAAATTTATTGTGCAGGAAAAAGAAAATGACAGGTACTCAGTTAAACTAGGAGCTTACAAAGGAGCTTAGGAAAAGATAATAAAAAGGTGCCAGACTCAATGGCTGAAAAGACTAATTACTGCCCAAGTAGGCTTGTTTGGTTTCCTACCTACTCTAATCTACCAAGCAAGGCAATGCACAATTTACTCGATAGGTGGGAAATAATGTTTCAACAAAAGTCCATTTACAGGGAGTTTGAGTTCATCCCCATCCAGAGTTTCTAGAAACAATGATCCTTTTCTAGCTATCCTTGATACTCGATATGGGCCCATCCAGATTTTTTCAAATTTTCCATGGTTCCCAGGTTTTGCTTTATGTTTGTCCCATAACAAAACTATGTCTCCTATTCCGAATTTTACATTCCTGGTTCTTTGGTCAAAAGTTCCTTTAACTCTTTCTTGTTCAATAATAGTTTTGTCAAATGCCATCCTTCTCATTTCATCAAGTTCTACTAGTTTATCAATTCTTACTTGGAAGGCCTCTTCATTTGAAATGCATTGTTGTAATAGCTCATATACGGGAATTTGTAAATTTATTGGGAGTCTACAATCCTGCCCATATACTAACTCAAAAGGGGATTTCCCCATAATCCTTTTAACCGTTCTCTTGTCAACCCACAAGGCATATTTTAACTTTGTGTCCCAACTTCTTTTATTTGTACCGACCATTCTCTTTAGCAGTCTTATCAAATTCTTATTGCTAGATTCAGCGAGACCGTTTCCTTGGGGGTAATAGTTTGAAGAATGTGAGAGAGTGATTCCGTGATTCATGCAAAAGGTTGACATTTCTAGTTTACTGAAAGCGGGAGCGTTATCAGTTGTTATTTTTAAAGGACAACCATATCTGGATACAATGTTTTCTTCCAGAAACTTCACAACTACCTCAGTTGTAACTTTCTTGGTTGGGATGGCCTCTACCCATCTAGTAAAGTAATCAGTACAAGTTAGCATATACTTATGTCCGTTGCTTGAGTTTTCACTAAAAGGTCCAACAAAATCCATACCCCATTGCTGAAAAGGAGCTTCTACTACCACAGGATTTAAAGGTAAGGCAGGCAATCTTGGCTTTCCTGAAAAGAGTTGACACTCTTGGCAAACTCTAACATAGGAATGCACATCCTTGAAAAGTGTTGGCCAATAATAACCGGCGCTCATGATTTTTGCAGCAGTTGTTCTTGGGGCGTAATGTCCACCACATAGTCCAGAATGCATTTCTTTTATAATGGTTTGTGATTCCTCAGGGTTAACACATTTCAGAATTATTCCATCGGGATTTCTCCATCCTAAACCATCTTGAGTTATAAATACTTCTCAGCTTTTAATCTCAGTGCTCTTCTTTGATGATCTACTAAGTAATCAAGGCAAGAAAGGTTTCTTAAAAAATACAAAATATCCTTATACCATTCATGTTCCTCATCGATGTTTAAAATACAAGGATTCCTTACAGCATTGATCATGCTACTATTTCCTTTTTCAGTTAAAAGCTGAGCTAACCCTTGTCCTTTCACAATCTTGATGGGCTTAATTTCTAGATCATACTCTTGTATACGTGAAATCCAATTTCCTCTCACACCTATACCATCTGTTTGTGACAGAACATCTTTTACTGCTTGATAAGGTACATATGCTTTAATTTTGGAATATCCCACATAAGTTCTAAAATGTTTCAAGGCTTTGACTAGAGCATAAGCTTGTTTCTCAATCGTGGTATATTTTAATTCAGCATCTCTCAAGTTTTTACTCATGAAGGCTATAGGTTGTTCATGATTTTCATCGTTTTTTTGTAATAAAACACCAGCAATAGTGTCTTCCGAAGCGTATGAATAGATCATGAACTCTTTGTTGTAATTCGGGCAAGCTAACACAGGAGAAACTGAATGGCCTTTTTAAGCTTAGTGAAAGATGACTCACAATTTTTATCCCAAATAAACTTCACATCCTTTTTGAGAAGGGCATTTAATGGCTTGGCCAATTCTGCTAAGTTTGGAATGAATCTTCGGACAAAATTTATTTTACCAAAGAAAGACTGTAAAGAGGCCACATTTTGGGGCGCAGTAATGGCATTAATGGCTTGGACACGTTCTGGGTCAATTCTGATACCTTCCTTCGACACAATATGTCCTAATAGCTTACCCTCATCTACTCCAAAAGTTGACTTTTTTGGATTCAACGATATACCAAACTTTTTGCAACGATCGAAGACTTTTCTCAAATGCTTTATATGGTCTCCTCGTTCCTTGGAAAACACTGTTAGGTCATCCTGATAAATGGCAATAATTTTCCCAATCAAATCACTAAATGTCTGGTCCATAGCTCTTTGAAAAGTAGAACCGACATTTAACAATCCGAAAGGCATTCTTATATATTGGAAAGTTCCCCATGGAGTGGTAAAAGTTGTTTTATCTTTGTCTTCCCTTTTAATATGCACTTGATTATATCCCGAAAAAGCATCCAACATTGACAACATTCCTACCCCAGTGACACTCTGCAACAAGTTTTCCATATTTGGCAGAGGGTAATTGTCCTTAAGGGATGCTTGGTTTAGGTTTCTGAAATCGATACACACCCTAATTTCACCACTCTTCTTTCTTACAATCACCGGGTTAGAAACCCAAGAGGTGTATCGAACAGGTTGGATAATTCCAACAACCAACATTTTCTCAAGCTCTTTCTTAATCAGTGGGACAAGTTTAGGATTGACATTTCTTAACTTTTGCCTGTAAGGCTTAGCTCCTTCGTGCAAAGGGATAGTATGCTCAATAATTTCAGGATCAAAAGTTTTGAGTTCATCATATGCCCAGGCAAAAATATCTCTATACTTCCTAATTAGTCTTACAATCGCGTCTCTTTCTTCGGGGGAAGCATTTTTTCCTATCCTAATCATTCTAGGAGAAACTGCGGTTCCGATATTGACTTCTATAATCTCATCTACTGGTTCAGCTCTCTTACCTTTGTATTCATCATGCCTATTGAAATTTTTCTCCAAAGGTATTGCTAACTCCATGACATCCATATTTTGACAAGAAAAGTCATTTAATTTGTCTTCCAGATTGACACTGCCATTTTGATAACTTTTTGTGCTTTGTAGGAATGCAATAATCTACGCATCATTATCAAAAACTTGCCAATGATCTTGATTATCGGGAACGGATGGTCTAAATAGTACCTCTACTTTAAACTCCTTATCCTTGAGATGATTTGGGGTTTCAAAAGTGCATGCTATTATTGATAATGCATCGGCCAAAGTATTCTCTTATCTAGGAACAGCTCGTATTGCAAAGGCATCAAACATCTCTATGGTATCCCAAACAACATTTCGATAATCCCTAAGCCTATTGTTTTTGGCTGCAAATTGGTTTTTTACTTGGGACACAACCAAATCAGAATCTCCTGTTACGTTTACACATTTGATCTTTTGTTCACGGCAAATTTCTAATCCTAAGAGCAATGCCTCATACTCAGCTACGTTGTTTGTGCATTCAAATTCAAGACGGAAGGCAAATAATTTCTCTTCCCAAGAAGGAGATGTGAGGACAATCCCAGCTCCTGCGCCGTGCCTAGATTTGGCTCCATCAAAGTGCATTTTCCAAACTTGACTGGGAGGAAAAGGATGTTGTCGGGGCTCTTCCCAAAAGTTAGCCAAAACCATGTAATTTCCAACTTCCTCTATGGGACGCATAACATCTTCGAACAAATAATTGGGGGTCTCGAACAAATAATCGGGGGTCTCTACATGTTCTGTCATAGGTTTTTCATTCATTAGTCTATAAGAAGCTTTTCCCCCAATAGGTATGGTTGCATAAGATAGATCCATTTGGATACTTCCTCCTAGTTTGGCTGCCCATTCCCTTGATAGCAACATCCCCCATGCATCAGGTATGTCTAAAACCAAAACATTCATAGCTATTTCAATTTCAGGATATGCAGCCAATTTCATTTTCAAATTCTCAATCATGCCCTCTGATTTAACAGGCCTAGAGTCCATCCCATACACATTTTTATATTCCCGAGATGGTTTTAACTCTAACTGTTCCATGACCCTAAGAGGCATAACATTTACTTCTGCTCCTGAATCCAACATACAGTTATGTAATATCAATTGGTTGATCTCCAAAGCAATATAAAAAGGGGGATGACCCCTACCCTTATCAACTACGCTTTGAATCATGACGGGGGGATCCTCTTCAGTTGTTAATCTTTTAGGATCCTTGACTTTAGGCTTGATTCCTAGGAATTTAGTGGCCTGACTAAAATATGAAGGGATTTTCAAAAGTTCATCCAAAGGTACAGGGATATTGGGTTTGGATAAGAAATTACTTAAATCAATCTTTAAATTACAAGTCTTTTCTTGATCCTTGGTATTCATTTTTAAACCCAATAAATGCATCACCTGTGCTCTGACAGAAGGGATGACTATCAATTCTTTCAAAGATATCATGACAGAGGATACTGAGAGTTTTCCCAATATGTTCGTATTAAGATTTTCTTGTGTTATAGGGGGAACCTCTTTGCTAGGAGTACTTACTTGTCTTCTTTGCAATGGTTCCTTAGTCTGGAGTCTAGGAGGGCTCGAATTTGCTACCATCTTGGTAACTTGAGGAGACAACCTTCTAGGTTGATCATTTCTCTTTAGAATTCCCTTAGGAAAAATGTTTGGAGTTTGAGTGGGGACCCTTCGAATAATATTCCTTTGGTTAGGGGAATTTTCTTTTACTACAGGCTTGCAATTATCTAAATCTTTCGCATTATTCTTTGTTTGAGACCTAGTTACCACTCGACCATTAGAATTTTTGCTTGTAGACCTAGTTTGAATGTATTCATTGGTGTACACATTCTCATGTCTTATAAAAAGGTTCATAACGTTTTATGCTTTCCTTTTGCTTCTTGAGAACTACCCCATTCAAGTTTCGGATTAAACCATTCATTTCAGTCATCATTTTCAAAATCATGTCGTTCTCTAAATAAGTGACGCAAGGCATAGTTCTAGATGTTGTAAGGATGTAAATGAGCTCGCTCCTCAGCGGAGTCACGGTTTGGAGTCGCCAGGTAGATTTTTAAACTCTTCTACCAAGATATGTGTCGTTGTAAAATGCAGGAGAGAGTGAGTAATGACTACTATATTGAACCAAGGTAAGCCTATGCCCTCCCCGGCAACAACACCAAAATGTTATCACCTAAACTGTAGTTACCCCTGTGGATGTATCCATTAATGGATGGCAATAGGGAAGGGCAACTCAAAAGGTGCAACCATGATCACGCCAGTCAAAGCAACCTTCGCTTTATGTTATCTAGCCCAGACAACAAAGGGGGAGACCCGATCTACTCCCGACAGGAGAGATTGAACCAAGACACCAAATCAAGTTAATACTAAGTGAAGTAAGGTGTATGGTTTATCCTAGACCTAAAGATGAAGTCACAAGATAAGTGAGGGATTCAATGAGTATAGCTTTGGTTCATTGTTGAGGTGAGAGTGACTTATAATATTTGAAATGAGATCCAGGATTAAAGTACTAGTTCAATGTGAGAAAATCCACTGCCTTGGGAACCGTGTCCAATGCAGGGTAGTTTAGGGGTTGAATTGGGGCTAACTAGTACAAGTGACAAGCTTGATCATGAGACATGATAACATCAAAGGGTTTAGTCCAACAAAAAGGGATCAAACAACAAGTTAATCCAACAATCTAAGAAAGTCAAATTGACTTGGAGAGAGATCAGTGCCTTGGGAATTGGGATTAATGGATTCAAGAAGAGATTAACTTGCGGTTGATGACTCTTATGGCATAAGACAAGTGGGATATTAATGGTTTGATGGATGAATAAGTCTAGATCTAATAATTCATGGTTTGACCTAAGTGGACCACAATCCCTTAAAACAAGGAATGTTATCCCCAAGGCAAGATTTTACAAAGAAACCTACTAGACCTAAGTTTTGAATTATGCTTGTTCCAAATCCACCAAAATCTCATGTACCCATGTACTAGAAGTGGACCAACTCCAATCTCCTAGGAAGTGCGACTTTGCCCAAGGAGGGTAAAAGGTGGGGTAAATGGGATCAAGACAAGACCAATGACATCCAAATTTTAGATCCAAATAGTTTAAGGAATTGATAATGTGGATCTAGAAATTCAAGGCAATCCAATGGTTAGATCTTACTAGATCCGATTTTAAAGATACCAAGTGGTCCAAAATGGGGATTAAATCCCTTAAAATGTGGAATAGAGCCCACAAGGCAGAAATTGCCAAAGTAACAGTCTAGGGGTAGGTTTTAGGATGTGCAGATCATGGCTTGGGAAGAGGGTCAAATGGAGGCCAATCCTCACCAAACTATAGATCTGGGATGATGTGGATACTATAGAGGTGGGTTTTAAATATATTACCCAAGGAACCACTAGATCTTAGTAGATCTGAGAAAATGTAACAATGAGGGTTTTGATTAATTAGGGTTTTATCAATTATGTGTTTGTGCCAATGGATTGGAATCAAGATAAGAGAAACAAACCTGTGGATCTTACCTGGGTAACCTTGTAGATGCCTTGATGATGATGATCTATGCAAACCCGATCAATTTGAGAAGCTTTGAGGTAGTTTTCTATGAAGTGCGATTTGCCCAAGGAAGCCAATGCGCCCTCTCTCCTGCACAATAAACGTCAACAATATCAGATTTATTGTAATCAATAGATAATACTAATGCCACAAGAGAAATACCAAAAATATAGCATAGATCACAATGATACTAATGATAACCCCCTGATACAAGCGAATGCCAAAGAGATCGATTTGAAGAAGCCTTGCAAAATCACCCTAGTTGAAGTCGCCCTCCTATAGACAAGACAAAGATTTCCAAAAAAAGATAGATCTTACCACAAATTCCCAAATGCTAGGATGCAATAGACTTTCCAATCACCATCTAAGAACACCAGATGCAAAGGAGATCATAAGAATTTCCACAAGAGAATTTTTCTATATCAAGAATCCAAGAGCCAAAGACCCCTTTACAATGAGAGGCTCTCTCCTTTAAATAGATAGGAGAGGCACCAAAACCCTAACCACTTTTTGAATGAGTGGCTAAGATTAAAAGATACAAATGTCTAATCAATGGTTGAGATGAGCTCAACAATAAAATACATGGATCACTAATAAAATATAACCATAAGTGGACAAAATTGCCCTAGGAGAGGGGAATCCCAACGAATCATGATGACAAAATATAATAAGAAGCTCATGGTGGGTCCAAGGGGTAATTTTAGCCACTCTTGGTCAATCCCCATAGCACAATAATAATAAAATAGTCATCAATATACCAAATCGTGCCTCAATGGACAAATTGTGGGCCTTAAGAGGCCTCAGAAATCATCAGAAAGTGTCATAAGTGATGGATGTGGGTCCCGATGAAGCTGAAACTGCTGGAGAAGGTGTGGAAGACATCCACTCATTATCATTGATAATCCCATGCCAAGACTTTGCCTCAGTAGCCCAAATCGAATTCCTCAGTAGCCATTTCTACCAATCTTGAAATGCCTCGGGAAGCGTGAAACTGCCCCAAATTGCCTCCTGGAGTGCTTGCGTTGTCAAGGTGAGGGCACCAATGTGTCCGGGAGGGGGGTAATATGGTAAAAACAAGTGGCTGGACCACCCCCTCCAAGCACAACACCCTAGGTCAACCAGATAAAAATCATCTCTGCTCTGACAGGGTCTCCGACAGACCAAAACTGCACTGGGGTAGCCTACTGAGGCTCAATCATCACTGTAACTGCCCGAAACTGAAAACAGACTGTCTCATTGGACTCAGAAGGTCCAAATCTATCCAAGATGTGTACTCATACACCATATGAATCTCTGCATGATCATATAATATATACAATATACTGGGGAACAGGTCAAATAATAATAATCTGTAAATGATCAATAAATGTTGAAAACCACAAATCGTCATCATAACCCTGTATCTGATGCATAGAACCATCATGTACATGTACATGGACCATATATCATCTATCTGTATCATCACAAGGTCCAACCATCTCATGTCCTGTGGTTGACCTTGGTCAAACTAGGTTTGACCAAGTCAACATCACCAAATATAACTCAGACTATCATTAGAAGCTGCTGCAAAGTGTCAAAGGTTAATGCATGCTCTACAACTTATTCAAATAACAATTATAACACAAAGTAGTCATTACTAACGATCTAAATCCAAATATATAATGTCACTAATTATTATTTAACTCAGACTAGACTTTTAGGACCATACTCACTTCATAGTTGTGATCAATTTGCTAGTAACGGGTGAAGGCTGAAATAAACTAGCTAGGCTAAAGGATGACTTGACTGACTTAACATTGTGACACTTTGGATATGGGAAAGGGAATACACACCATAGTATATACTGAATGAGCAACAACACAGGGAATTGCAGTGTCTCACAAATGGATGAGTTGTTCAAAGAGGGTTTATTCACCTTTAACAGATGCACACAATCCATAATACAAATGAGGCCAGCAATTATTTAGATATAGCATTTAAGTTCCATTGCTTTTTGGGCCTGAAGTTTCCATAGCCTTTGATCTATGTGTGTTTATAAACACATTGCATAGATTTACATTTATTTGAGGCTTTCTGCTGCAGGTGTGTTTTTAGGGCACTTGTTTACCTGAGCACTTCTAGGTGTGTCACAGATAGCTTGTTTACCTAGGTATTTACATTTCCAAAAGATATAACATTTTATTTTCATGGCCATTTTCATTTGGCATGCCTTTCATTCATGTGTGTTGAAAAACACATTGCATGAACGGGCTCTTTTTCATAAGATATAACATTTCATTTTCGACACTTTGTAATCATGGCAGCACTAAAAGTTTCAGGTTTAGCCAACACAACTTTAGTGACTAGGGGAACTCACAAGGAAATCCAACTCACCATAGGTAAGTTTTGTCACCAACTTAGAGCCGAGACATAATAAACAGGGAAGCTCAACCAATACAGAGGCTACAGTGGGGAAAGGTCCTCCATGCCACTAGTCAAGTAGCAAGTTAGGGTGATAGACCAAAAGGTAGGTAATGGATGGATGAAGACAATGAATAATGGAGCCAACACTAACAAGCCAAGGTATGGTGGAATGATCACCTCTATTCTCCCTAAGGAGGGTAAAACCAATGAGTATGAATAGTGAACTTCTAAGTCTGAGTAGGAACAATAGAATATATATAATAAGATCAACCAGGTCCATATATCTATATGATCGCCAGATCATGACACTAAGTGCTAAGACTTGCTATAAGAATAAATATAAAAGCAATATAACCACAACACTATGATATACCTGCTAAGTCATATACCTGGATGCTCATCATCTGAACCATCATCTATCCTCTGAAACTGCTACTATAACTCTGGGCACTATTGACTGCTCTGTACAAATGGTATAATGGCTACATCAGTCCTCTCTCTGAGTGTCCTGAGACTCAGTCATGGCAATGGGGAATGCAACTACTGTCCAAAATCTAATAGTGATCCAATATAGATGCTCATCTCAGCATCTCAATGTACGGGAACTGGCTGAATAGTGTACTAGAATCTGACAAAAAATTTATGGTAGCCCGGCTACTATATATGTGATAACAGGTCACTTCAAACCCTTATCATTAAAACCCTAGATTTTAGATCTGTTAAGATCTGGCGATTGCATGGGCTTAATAATTAAAACCCACCTCAATAATAATTAATAAACCTTAAAGACCAAATTGGGTGGGCATCCGACTCCATTTACCCCATGATCTAAGGCACTAGGCCTCTCCAAGGGAGGTCGCACTTTTGGGTAGGTGGGATTTTTCCAGATCTATGATGTGGGTGTTGTTTGTTCCTCATCAAATCCATAGATCCATTAAGTAGCAACTCTTCTAGTGCCATTTCATCTTGATCTTCACCTTGTGGGCCTCATTTTGACCATTTTCCATATTTTAAGGGTGGGCCCCACTTGGATCTTTCTATTTGGCATTAGATTTGTCTAGATCTACTAATCTAAACCCATAAGTGGTTTAATCTTTCCTTGGTTGAACATTTGTCTGTTCTCATAAGCCTCTTCAACCAATCCTTAACTCCTTGGGTCCACTTATCCATCCTAGATCTAGATCCATTCACTTTTGATCTCCTCCTATTTCACTTTCACATTTCCCTAGGAGGTCTTGAGTAGGTTCACTAGCCTTCATTAGCTAGCTAGGGTCTCCCCCTTGGTCTTGCTTAGGCTAGATCTAAAGTGAAGAGTGCCCCGGTTAGCGTGACAACCAATTGCATTGGGAACCGTGGCATCTCTTGGGTCATCTCTTTAGTTGTCCAACGCCTCTACGATCCTGGATAGGATCACCTTTTGGGACAACTACAAGTTGTGTGATAACAATACCATTCCTCTAGAGGAAAGAACTAAGACTTACAGGAAAAAGTTTCAAAATATTAACCCAAAGCTTGCTCCCTTAATAAAAAAGGAGCTCAAAAAGATGTTTGCAACCAAAATTATTAAACCTGCAAGCATATTACTTTGATCTCAAATCCAGTAATTGTCCGGAAAAAGAACGGACAGATCATAATTTGTGTAGATTTTAGAAATATCAATTGAGCTTCTCTAAAGGACAATTATCCTCTTCCAAACATGGAGAATTTGTTACAAAGTGTCACAGGATCTGACATGCTTTCTACGCTGGATGGGTTTTTCAAGTACAATCAAGTAATGATGAAAGATGAAGATCGAATAAAAACAACTGTTACAACTCCTAGGGGAACATATGAATATGTAAGGATGCCTTTTGGATTGATATACGTTGGATAGACATTTCAAAGAGCTACGGATCATGCCTTTAGGGGTTTAATTGGAAAGTTGATTTCTATTTATCAGGATGACTTGATTGTTTTCTCAAAGAAACTAGAGGATCATGTGGCTTGCTTAAAGAAGGTTTTTGTTAGATGACGTCAATACAGAATATCATTGAACCCAAAGAAAATTGCGTTCGGTGTTTATCAAGGAAAGTTACTTAGGCATATAGTATCTAAAGATGGTATCCTCATAGATCCTAAGAGAATTCAAGCAATTGTAACTATCCCTACCCCGCATAATCTCAAGTCCCTGCGATCTTTTTTTGGGAAGATCAACTTTGTCAGAAGATTTAACCCAAATTTTGTTGAATTGGTTAAAACTTTGAATTCCCTTTTAAAGAAAGATGTCATATATGTTTGGACTAAAGAATGTCAACATGCATTCAACAACATTAAGAAGGCTATCTCAACTTCCCTAGTATTAGTCAATCCTGATTACTCAAAAAACTTCATCATATTTTCTTTTGCTTCTAAAAATACAATAGCTAGAGTTTTAATGCAAAAGAATGGAGAAAACCATGAGCAACTAATCGCCTTCTTGAGTAGGAGCTTGAGGGACGTTGAGTTAAATTATAAAATCACATAAAAACAAGCATATGCCTTAGTTAAATCCTTGAAGCATTTTCGCACTTATATAGGATATTCTAAAACTTTAGCATATGTCCCACATCCTGTTGTTAAAGATGTCCTCTCTCAGCATGATGGTTTAGGAGTAAGAGGAAAATGGATGTCAATGATCAAGAATATGATCTTGAGATAAAACCAATCAAGATTATAAAAGGACAAGGTCTAGCCAAACTATTGACTGAAGAAAATGAGGAAATAATAGAACAAGGAAAAGAGATGGGAAGCAATACTCTCAGTATTTTTGTTATAGACGAAGAACATGAGTGGTATAAAGATATCATCTTTTATCTGGAAAATCTAACATGCCTTGATCATCTAGTTGAGCATCAAAGGCGAGCTCTTAGATTAAAAGATGCTAAGTACGTAATTACCCAATATGGTCTCAAATGGAAAAATCCTGATGGAATAATTTTATGATGTGTTGACCTTGAAGAATCTATTAGAATCATGAAAGAAATGCACTCTCTAGTTTGTGTGGTGGACACTATGCTCCTAGAACCACTGTTGCTAAGATCATGAGATCTAGATATTATTGGCCTTCTCTTTTCAAAGATGTCCACAAATTTGTTTGATCATGTCAACCATGTCAATTCTTTGTTGGGAAACCTAAGTTGCTCGCTTTGCCCCTGCAGCCTATCTTAGTAGAGGCACCTTTTCAAGAATAGGGAATGGATTTCCTTGGTCCTGTTATCACATGCATAGTATCCGGGATACCATGATTGCAGAGCAGCTCCAGGTCAGACATGCAGTAGACCTTTTGCCAAGCCTCTTGACCTCGGATTTGATGACCGAGATGACCTTTTATCCCATACAGAGCAGTGCAGTTCCCAGAGTTTCAGCAGCAGTGTTTCAATGGTTACAGGTGATCTAGATAGCAGGTACAGGTATATGGCCCAGCAAGTATATGATGTGCATTGGTTTTATTATCTTGCTCTTTTAGTCATTTTGATAGCTTGACTTAGTATCTAGTGATCATGATCTGGAAGTATATATGTATGAAATGAATATGGTGATTATTGATTATCTTAATGGTTTTATTACTTACATCTAGAGGCTCTTGTTTTATACTCGTTGGTTTTACCCTCTTAGGAGTGTGGACATGATCAATCCCACCTTTATGGTTTGCTAGCTTAGGCATCACCTACACTTTCCCCATCCATTCGTTATCCTTCCCTTTATTGGTCTCTACCCTGACTTACACCTTAACCTGTGATATGGAGGACCTCCCCACTTTTGCCTCTGTGTTGGATAGCATCCCTGTTAGTTTGTGTCTCGGATCTGAGTTGGAAACAAAACTTTCCCTTTGGTGAGTTGGATTTGATACCTTGATCACTCTAGTCGGTTGCCCCGATGTTTGGTCTTGATTGTAGAAAGTCCCCCTAGTTGCTTGAGTTGTGTTGGCTAAAACCTGAAGCAAATTGTACTACCATCATTACATATGGAAATTATTGTTATATATTTTATGAAATCCCATGAGAATACTTTAAAAACTGTGCTTCTCAGCACAATGAAATAGGACTATGAAATTAAATGGAAACTTAAATGAAAAACACCCTGGATGAAAGCTTGAGTAGTTGTGCTTCTAAGCACATGCAAAATCCCCAAAAGGGTTATGAAATGAAATGAAATGGAAACTAAAAGCACTCTGGATGAAAGATTTAGTAGTTGTGCTTCTAAGCACATGCAAAAACACCAAAAGGGTCATATAGGTCTAAAGAAAGCAGTGGTTAAATGTATGCTAAATCCAAAGATTGTTCGCCAAGGAAATGAAATGTAATGATTAATTCCTCACGAAGCCCACGGGTTGTGATGTGAGATGGAGTAAGGGATAGCTAATTCTAAGTGTCCCAAAGAAATTTCTTAAGCTTTCTGTTGCCACGTGAATTTCCTATTCATGAAGAAAGTAGCCCTCACACTGATCCATCTCATATTCCTACTTCCTCTCCAACATTCTTAGAAAGTCAACCGCAGAGATTCAAAGACATGAATTTGAATCCTCCTGGACAACTAGGGTCTCCAGCCCAAAGTCTGGAAGGTATGATTGTTCTGATACCTTCTGGGGAAGGCACTAGTCATAGAAATGAATATTCTCATATGCCATCTCCCCTCGAAGAGGATACTGGGAGAGTTTTAGAGATTTTTTGGACTATTGGAGAAACGCCTAAGTACATCATTTCCCCACAAAACGATGAACCCAATGTAAACCATCAACCATCAGAAGGTGAGAAGAGATATTAGGGAAGTTCTGATTGGAAGGGTAGCTATCCCTATAAATGGAGGTCCTCAACGTTTCAATGCAATGACACCTCGAAGGGACTTGAGAGGTACTAGCTCACATAACCAAAGCAACGTTGATGTTTTTATTGTGCCCATGCGTGACATCAAGGTTATCCCTTCATCTATTAATAGTCATAGATTCCCATGTGGCGATACAGTAATCATTTTGAATCATATGTTTTATCTCAGATCAAGGGGATCTAACAATCTTTGGATCGGCCCTCTCACGGTAGAGCGTTGTATAGGAGATATGTGTTTTCTTGCTACTGAAGGCGGACATCATCTGATGCTCCCTGTCAATCAAGTTCATCTAAGGGATTATATCCCTGACTTGACGTAGTTCGAACTTCCTTTGCCTGGTATTTTAGGGTAGGTAGGAAACCGAATAAGCTCACTTGAGCAATAGTTAGCTTTGTCTTTTCCATTGAGTCTAGCAGCTTGCTTACTGGAGTGTCTTTTCTTTCCAGCAAAATAATAAAACAAGATTTTTACTTTCAGTTAGTAGAATAGCATTTCATTTTTAGTATTTTGTTTTTCTACATTTTAGCTTCTATTCATATCTATATGATAGTGTTGATATTTGGTCTGCAGAGATTGGTATAGCATTGGCATTATGCAGGTGACAAGTTTATATTTGAAGATGTTGTAGACGCTCGAGTGCATGTTCGTAGGATATGACGAGAAGGGTGTTCCGGGCCAGAGATTTCTAAGGCTCTCAAGCACTGTCTCCCATAGAGCACTTGTCCCAGCTGGAGCCAGATGTTATCACATACATTGCAGCTAGAGCTACCATGATGCAGACCAGATTTTTTCAAATCCATGAGCCAATCTTGTGGTTGAGATAAGCTTATTGATCAACAGTGATGTAGTTATTTCTGAGCCAGTAGCAACAGCTTGTCCCCTTGTCATGACTGATCCTACATGACCCCATTGAGATGATTATGGTTTGGTCATGGTTCATACACAACAGAGCAATTGGTCGGTGATGTCCTTTCCCATACTCAATTGCAGATGATTCCAAAGGCAGGTATATGGTTGAGCAGAGGTATATATTGCATATGGATGTTATATTTGGCTCTATAGTTTATTTTAATTACTGTGACTATGCATGTTCTACTGACAGTGGCATTTGAACTTTATGGTTTGAAACTTGTGCCTTGAGTTGTCAGAGAGTCCCTAGTGCAAGGCCATTATATATGCTTGCTAGTATTTCCTACCTTACACAGACTTAATCCCACTCTTGCTCTAATGGCATCACCTTTCACCTTTCTCCATTCATTCATCTTTTCCATTATTTGGTTTTGACCCTGACTTGTACTTAGACTAGTGAGATTGAGGACTCCCCCCACTTAGGCCTCTGTGTTGGATAAACTCCATGTTTACTCTGTGCCTCGGCTCTGGAGTGTGTGACTTGGTCCCTTCTAGTCTACTTGTATGATGCCTTGTAGATCGGTTGTGTGGCTTCTGTCACTGGAATGTTCTCCTTTAGTCCTCGAAAATAACTACTCCCACGAAAGCATCAGAACGCATAGATGCTATATCTATACGGATGCAAACGTCAGCTACAAAAAGTGCTTTTAAACACTAATAAATAAAATCTTTCATAGCTAGTGAGTGGCCAAGGGATGAGCACTCATCCTTTGTATGATGTAAGGCCATTTGCCCCTACAGGGAAACAGGGTAGTAACTCCATCGCACCTATGGACATGTTATCACATATATAGTAGCCGGGCTACCATAAATTTTTTGTCAGATTCCAGTACACTATTCAGCCAGTTCCCTTGCCAAATTGAGATGTTGAGATGAGCATCTACTATGGATCACTATCAGATTATGGACAACAATTTTATTCCCCATGCCATGACTGAGTCTCAGGATACTTAGAGAGATGACCGATGTAGCTATTTAGCCATTTGTACAGAGCAGTCAGTAGAGCCCAGAGTTATAGCAGCAGTTTCAGAGGACAGATGGTGGCTTAGATGATGAGCATTCAGGTATATTACTCAGCAAGTATATTATGGTGTTGTGATTATATTGCTTTTATTTTCATTCTTTTAGCATGTCTTAGCATTTAGTATCATGATCTGGCGATCATATAGATATGTGGACCTGGTTGTACTTTTATATCATATTTGTCCCTACTCAAACTTAGAAGTTCTTGACCTATACTCATCGGTTTTACCCTCCTTAGAGAGATTAGAGGTGATCATTCCACCATACTTTGGCTTGCTAGTGTTGGTCTCATTATTCACTATCTTCATCCCATCCATTACCTGCCCAGTTTGTTATTTACCTTGACTTACTACTTGACTAGTGGCATGGAGGACCTTTCCCCGTTGTAGCCTCTGTATTGAATGAGCGTCCTTGTTTATTGTGTCTCGGCTCTGAGTTGGTGACAAAACTTACCTGTGGTGAGTTGGATTTCCTCATGAAGTCCCCCTAGTCACTAAAGATTTTGTTGGCTAAACCTGAAACTTTTAGTGCTGCCATGAATACAAAGTATGGAAATAAAATGTTGAATCTTGTATGAAAGCCCATTCATGCAATGTGTTTCTCAACACACATGAATGAAAGGCAAGCCAAATGAAAATGGCTATGAAATATCAAATGTTATATCTATTGTGAAACATAAATACCTAGGTAAACAAGCTGTCTAAAGACACACCTAGAAGTGCTCAGGTAAACAAGTGCCTTAAAAACACACCTGCAGCAAGAAGCCTAATAAAATGTAAACCTATGCAATGTGTTTATAAACACACATAGATCAAAGGCTATGGAAACTATAGGCCCAAAAAGCAATGGAACTTAAACTCTATATCAAAAATATCACTGGCCTCATTTGTATTATGGATTGGGTGCATCTGTCAAGGTGAATAAACACTCTTTGAACAACTTACCCATTTGTGAGACACCGCCATTCCCTGTGTTATTGCTCATTCAGTATATGTTATGGTGTGTATTCCCTTTCCTTATCCGAAGTGTCACAATGTTAAGTCAGTGAGTCATCCCTTAGCCTAGCCATTTTTATTTTAGCCTTCACCCTTCACTAGCAAAATGGTCACAACTATGAAGTGAGTATGGTCTTGAAAGTCTAGTCTGAGTAATAATAATAATTAATGATTTTATATATTTGGATTTAAATCGCCAGTAATGATTACTTTTTGCTATAATTGCTATTTGAATGAATTGTAGAGCATGCATTAACCTCCAACACTTACAACAGCTTCTGATGATATTTTGAGTTATATTTTGGTCATGTTGACTTGGTCAAACCCAGTTAGACCAAGGTCAGCCACAGGACATGAGATGGTTAGACCTTATGATGATGCAGATAGATGGTATATGGTCTATGTACGGGTACATGATGGTTCTATCCAGCAGATACAGGTTTATGATGATGATTTGTGGTTTTAAGCATTATTTGATCATTTACAGATTATTATTATTTCATCTGTCCGGTCATATTGGATATATTATATGATCATGCAGAGATCCATATGGTGTATGAGTACACATCTTAGATGAATTTGGGCTCTTTGAATCCAATGAGACAGTCTGTTTTCAGTTTCGGGCAGTTACAGTGATGATTTAGCCTCAGTTGGCTATCCTAGTGCAGTTTTGACCTGTCAGAGGCCCTGTCAGAGCATTGATGAGATTTGATTGGTTCACCTAGGGCGCTATGCATGGAGGGGGTGGTCCAGCCACTTGTTATTACCATATTACCCCCCTCCCAGACACATTGGTGAGATTACCTTAACAGCGCAAGCACTCCAGGAGGCAGTTTGGGCAGTTTCACACTTCCCTAGGCAGTCCAGAAATGGTAAAAATGGCTACAGAGGAATTCAATTTGGGCTACTGAGGCAAGGTTATGGCATGGGATGATGTTTGATGATGAGTGGGGTGTCTTCCACACCTTCTCCAGCAGTTTTAGCTTCCAGGGGGACCCACACCCATCACTTTTAGCACTTTCTGATGATTTCTAGAGCCTCCTAAGGCTCACGACTTTCCCAGAGAGGCACGATTTGGTGCTTAGATGATTATTTTGATGACATTGTGCTATGGGGATTGACCAAGGGTGTTAGAAATTACCCCTTGGACCCACCATAAGCTATTTCTTATGTTTTATCATTGTAATTTGGTGGGACCCCCTTATTATGGGTGATTTGTCCATTATTATATTGTATTATTGAGTTGATCCATGTATTGTATTGTTGATCTCATCTCAACCATTCATCTCAACCATTGATTAGATCATTTGATCTTTTAATCTTAGCCACTCATTCAAAAGGTGGTTAGGGTTATGGCCTCTCTCCATCCTATTTAAAGCAGAAAGCTTCTCATTGTAAGGGGTCTTTGGCTCTTGGAATCTTGATATAGAAAAACTTTTCTATGGAAATTCTTGTGGTCTCCTTTGAATCTGGTGTTCTTAGATGGTGATTGAAAAGTCTATTGTATCCTAGCATTTGGGCATTTGTTGGAAGATCTATTTTTCGTGGAAACTTTGTTTTGTCTACAGGAGGGCGAATTCATCTTGGGTGTTTTTGCAAGGCTTCTTCAACTTGCTCCACTTGGCCTTCGCTTGTATCAGGGGGTTATCATTAGTATCATTGTGATCTATGCTTTTCTCTTGTTACTTCTTCTGTAGCAGTAGTCTTTATCTCTTGATGCAATAAATCTGATATTGTTGACGTTTATTGTGCAGGAGGGAGGGCGCATTGGCTTCCTTGGGCAAATCGATTTCATAGAAAACTACTTCAAATCGCTCCAAATTGATCGGGTTTGCGTAGATCATCATCATCAAGGCATCTACAAGGTTATCCAGGTAAGATCCACAGGTTTGTTTTTCTTGTCTTGGTTCCAATCCATTGGCATAGCTACTTCATTGAGAAAACCCTCATATTTCAAACCCTCATTTTACAATTTCTCAGATCTAGCAAGATCTACTTGGCTTTTGGGTATAAAATTTAAAACCCACCTCTATAGCATCCACGGCGATTCAGATCTATAGTTTGGTGAGGATTGGCCTTCATTCGACCCATTTTCCAAGGCAAATTAGCCTCTTCAAGGGAGGTCGCACTTCCTAGTTGGGTGAGTTTGCTAAGATCTAGCACCTAGGTAGGTGAGATCCCACTTGATCCTTAATCTACACAGTTGATAACCTACCCCCAGTGTGTTACTTCAGTGATTTTCACCATGTGGGCCCCATTCCTCATTTTGAGGGTTGAGCCCCACTTGGGTCACTTGGTGATACATTTCAATCTCAGATGTACTAAGATCTAGCCATTGAATGATCCTAATTTTTAAGATCCATCTAGCTTGACACCTCAACATCCCTGATCTACATTTTGGTGGGCATCCGACTCCATTAGGCCCATTTCCCAAGGCACTGATCTTCTCCAAACCAATTCGACTTTCTTGGATTATTGAGTTAGCTTGTGGTTTGATCTTTGTCTTGCATGCTTGAACACCTAAACACTGTCATATCTATTCATCAAGCTCATCTTTGGTACTAGTTAGCCCCAATTTGGTCCTTAACTACCCTGCATTGGACATGGTTCCCAAGGCAGTGGATTTTCTCATCTTTGACTAGTACCCTGATCCTGGATCTTGTTTCAAACCTCATAAGTCACTCACATAAACATGTTGGACCAAATCTACATCGTTTAAACCTATTGATCCAACCTATTACTCACCTTGTGACTTCATCCACAGATCTAGGGTTTACCATACACCTTACGTACTTCATCCATACTTGATTTGATCTGGTGTCTTGGTCTGATCTCTCCTATCGGGAGTGGATTTGGGTCTCCCCTTTTGTTGTCTTGGGCTAGATAACATAAAGTGAAGATTGCCTCGATTGGCGTGACAACCATCCATTGGGAGTCGAGGCTATCTTGGTTGCAACTCTTTGGTTTCCTATCCTCTCTTCCATCCATCTTGGATCCATCTCTAGGGGCAACTACAAGTTTGGTGATAATAGGACTATGGCGGGAAATGGTGGTAAGACCGAGTCATTATCTGAGGCCCGCAAGGCTATTCAGGGCACCTTCCCTTGGAGGATGGCTAGTGAAAGATAGATCAAAATGTTAATGTTGCAAAAGCTGGCAAGAAATTAAATGCAATAAAGGATGCTTGTCTAGAGTCTACTGGAAACCTTCCGAGCACTCTACCCATTTGTGAGGCACCACCATTCCCTAGTGTCTTCTATTCTGCATATGTCCAAGTGGTTCCCCATTTTTCCCTCATGTCGAAGAGATCACGGTGTCGAGGTTATCAAGTCAATCCCCATTATCCTAGCCTTGTTTTATCCACCTCACCCATCCTAGCAGTTTGTCTAAGTTTGTGAGTGAGCATATGTAGGGGGATTCATGAAAGAATTGATGGTTTCTTTGATGCAGGAATATTATTATTTGATTATGATGGCCATTGTTATGTATTGCATGTTTTAGTCTGGTTATTAACATAAACTTGTGAGCATTATTCATCTAGTGTGCATGCAAGACCATCCAGATTATTGCTCAACCTTCAGTTTGAGTATTTTGACTTGGGAAAACTTGGTTTGACCTGGTCAACATGTTTCCAGAGGCAGTGACTACAATGTTTGAGATTGTACAGTTGTTCTCTAGTTGTATCCAATACACCATTTCTATGCTCAGTTTTTGGTTTTTGGCCATTCTACAGCAGTTCCATGGATTATTATTACCATATTTGTATTACTAGATGTGGTGTTGGGATTCAGATGCATATTTTGATGGGCATATGGGGTATTTGTAGTCACTATTGATGGATTTGATGTCTCTGATTCAGTTGGTGCACTTAGATATGGATTTTGGGCAAAGAAAAAGGACTTATTGATGATTTATTCTTCGGCATGATGAACCGACGGTTTTATTCATTAAAAAATAACGATAGCTTCTCCAGGAAAATTGATTTGTCTAATGTGGGTGAGGAAATGAGTTGGGGATGATTTATTATGATGAGATGAGGCTCTACATGCATGTTTCATGAGTTACATTCATCCGAGGAGGACTTCACATGTTGTTACCTTGCTCCTAGGGAGGACGTCTTCCTTGGGGGCACACTTGGTGTTGATAATTTGATGTATTGTCAAGTCATATCATTATATCTTTGTAAAAGGGGACACCTAGGGTGATTTAAGCCTCTAGTGACCCTCTTACCATGTTGCCACATGTTATATCTTGACATTATGATGTATTCACCTTTCCTAAGGCATTATTGGGCAAAAGTGCGCCCCTCTTTTTGACTTAGTCATTGATCCATGTATTGTAAAAATAAAAAGATCTCCACCATTGATGATATCCATTGTATCTTTTAATCTCAATCACTCATTCAAAAAGTGGTTAGGGTTTTGGTCTCTCTCGGATCTATTTAAGAGAGAGGACCCCCTCATTGTAAAGTGACTTTTAGCTCTGGATTTTTGGAATAGAAGAAATCTTTTGTGCTCCAATACTTGTGTCTTTGTGGATGAATGTTGAATATGATGATTGAAACTATCTTTCGCTTGCATTGAAAGATCTTTGTGATAGCATTGAAAGATCTTTGTGATATCTCTCGTATCTTTGTGGATCCAATTTTTTATTGCAAACAAGGAGGCCGAATTGAAGAGGGGTTCACTTGTTGAGGAGACTTGGCCTTGCTCCTCTCTCTCAAATCTTGGTTTAACAGGGAGTATTTCTATCTTGGCATCATTTGCTCTCTTATCACTTGACTTTCGTTTGTTGTCATCCATTCTTCTTGCATTACTCATTGATCTCTTTTTTTGTGCAGGAAAGGAGGGACGCACTAGGGTCCTTGGGCATTTTACTTGGACGTGAGCTCACAAAATTTTCACTTGATCTCGTTGGGGTTAGTATTCATCATACGTAAATATTCTACAATCACCAAGTAAGTGTTTACAAGTTTTTTTCTTCTGTTTTATTTCTCTATCCATTAGTCATCTCATAAATCTACTTCAAACCCTAAGGCAAAAAATTTCAAAAAATTCTTTGGGTCACACAAATTGGCTTTAAGGAAAATCCTTTCTGGTTTATCTCACTCTTCCCTAACCCGAAGAGGGTTCTCTAAGGTTCCATCTCTAGGGGACTCCATCACCCTAATTCCACAGGCACTCATCTTTAAGCAATTCACCCTCCTAGGGTTTGCCCATATTTTTGTTGTTTCGTGATCTGGTTTCGCTTGTGTGCTTTGATACTATGAGATCCATTGTCAAGATATCTCATTCAAGTGTTAGAAATCCCTAATTCACCCTCAATCTACTACTTTGGATATTTCACCAAGATCTACCTTCAATCCCCCCAGGGTAGTGGCATTGAGCATTTAAGCTAACACTTAGATCCTAGATCCTTTCTTAAACCTCTAAGTCACTAAAATAAACACATCGGGTTGATAATTAACTCATCCTAAGCCTCTCAACTTAAACATCATCCATTTAGTGGCTCTATCCCTCAAATCTAGGGCTTCATCAGCTACTCATCTTACGTACTCTACTTTCCTAGTTTGATCTAGGGATTTAGCTTAGATCTCGCCTTCTAGGTTAGATCAGGGTCCCCCCTTTGTCACTTGGGAATTTCAGTGGCATAAAGTGAAGAGTGTCTTGATCGGCGTGACAACCGATCCATCCGGGGATCGAGATTCTCTTAGGTCACCTCTTTGGTTGCATGGATCCTCTACCATCCTGAATAGGATTCACCATAAAGAGGATACTACAATTTGTGTGATAATAGGCTTTACCATGAGTATTCATTAGCTGATTGAAGCCTTACTACTGTTCCTATTTTCCAAAATTTGCAGATCTATGCACAATTTTAACTAAGTAAATTTTGTCCCTTTCTCAGATCTCAGCTTATGTTTGGCTTGTTGAAACTATTTTACTTAGTACCATCATAATCTTTCATTGTTTATTAAAATAAATCATTCTACATCTGGTCCTGATTTGCATACCTATTAGCTATCTTTCTATTACTGTTCAAGGGCAGATTTGAGGTCTATTCTCACAAAGTGAAACATAACAACCTCTAAGTGCTTTAAGGATTAACTTCATTTGATATTAAGAGTTATCTCAAGCACTTGTTAGAGTGATTTTGATCATTGACATGGTGCTTGGAGTAACTTGATCAATAACTTGATCAATAACTTGATCTTGCACTTTAATGGCATATATATTGATGGATCTAACTTATGATGTAGCTTTAGGTGTGTTGCTAGACTGATTTTCATCATTGGCACACCCTAATGGCACACCCTAATGGCACACCCAAATTTCCATGGTGCATGATTTATTGGTTAATATTGAATGATTGAAATCTAATAAAAAAATCTAAGAGGCATCATCTTCTCCAAACACCTTAAGTTATACTTATAATCCACACATTAATAATATGAAGTTCTTGTGGCTAATACATGATATGATGACATCTTGAAGTTAATGTTGCAAGTACCTTTATTGATGCGGGGATGTTGATCTATGTTGAGATGGTGATGCTATTTTGAAGTCTCACATAACTTGCAAATACTAATCTCACACACTTAATTAAGCTCATCTCGTGGACTTATTTTATATTGCTTCATGGTACAACTTTTTAATGTTATATAAATGACATGGTACATTGACTTTCATTAATGATCATTGGGATATATCATTTGGGATCTCGTTATTGGGTAGAAGATGTGTTCCGGTGTCTATAAAGATATCAGCAAAGATCTGTCATTACACATTTAAAGTTGCGACTGGGGAACAATACCTGTTTGAAAACAACTGGTTCAATAACTTTATGTTGAAAGTGCGGATGGTTGTTTTTGGACAGTTGGATCCCGTGTTGGACACCACAGTTACTCACTTTGGCACCCCTTACGAGTAGTATTGCATTAGACAAATTTTGATCATGGAATTGGACCCCACATATCATCGAGTATATCAGGGAACCCCTTAGGAATCCTAAAACCTATCTATCGCCTGGGCTTTGGGGGAAACGAAATTGCTACTAAATTTTATGGTTTTGAATCTCATTTATTGATGTATATTTTCTACATGGTTATATAGTTAATTGTGTCATGATCTTGTTTATCTCATGATGAATGTGCTTTAATTTCATATGCGATGATGTTATCATGACGATTATGGTCAATGGTGTATTTGTTTAATATTGAACAGTAATAATAATAAGTCACCTTTAGCCTAAAGTGTGTCTAGCTTCTCTTTGCTTACCCCTTAGGCACCTCTTCTAAAATCAGTGCTAGGTGTATACTTGAAGTTGTCCTAAGATAGCCTCAAGCAAAAGATTGGCCAGGGTATCCCACTTGGATAGTTTGGACTCATTCATTGTTGGGTTCAGGAAGCCTAAAGTGACGAATTCCTATCGATGGTGACACGTTGGATAGGAAATTCATTGTTGTGTCAGGTTAATAGTCGATCGGCTTGTCCATTTTCTTGGGCTGCTAAGTTGTGCATCAACAGGAAACAAACATCCTTAACAATGGTTTCCAATGGTGCAAAAGAGCTACCAATGATGTCTTGAGACACTTGGCACCTTGGAGATGCTTCCCAACTGCTTGTGGACCTTGAAAAATGGGCCAAATGATGGCTGCAATTAAAATTGCAGATCTTGTTTATGCCCTAACTAGCCCTTGAAAATCACAAGAACACCAAATTTAACCACCCAACGGAGTCCCAAGTGACTAGGGCTTGTAGTAGGCCTTGTCCTTAACTTGTATGACCACCGGAACTTGTCTTTTGATGGTTGTACTTGTTATACCAGATCTGAAACTCACTAACCACTTGCACAACATGTTAATATATGTCAGAGATAGTGGTATCTCGGGATGTCCTCCATGATTCAAATGCCTTGCATGGAGGTACATCAGCAGTATAGGCATCAAGATGGAGTAGAGGGTGAGATGCACTCTACTTAGTGGCATGAATCCATTGGTGGATGCATGCAGATCTTCCGAGGTGTTTTGCCTCTTGCATGCATGAGATTTGCATGTACAGTTAGTAATTAAAAGATGCATGCAAAAGTGACTTTTTGCATGCACAGATATTAGGTTTTTGGTAAACCTTATTGATCGGTGAGATTATATATAGAGGCAGGAGGTCCCCAGACGAAGTAGCTCAGTTGACTTATCTGAGAGAGATCAGTCAAGAGTGAGGAGGGCGCATTAGTGAATGCAGGGTGACTTTCTGAGAGAGAGAGAGGGGCTTCTGTAGGAGGGAGAGTGGTGTGATCTAAGCTGGATCAGACACCACTTGTCCAGAGGCACTTGGCACTCAGGTATGTGGAATAAGATAGTTCATCAGAGTGGTTACTACAGATATTGAGGAGGACGTCTTCCAAAGAGGGGGAGGGGGGAGGGGTGCATTACCAGAGGAGAGAAGAGCTCATTCTGGGTCTGATCGACCGATTGAGCAACTGAGACTTTCAGAGTGTCCTTGCCTCAGTGTTTGAGGAAGGTCTGTGACGATCAGAGCTCAGATCTGTTGAGATCTAATTCCGTACGAGCATTTGACATCCAGAGGGAGGGCGCACTTTTCCATGCAAAGGAAGGGTGCATTCATCAGAGGAGCAGTTGGTTTTCTTCCGTAGCAAAGTAGATCAGAGTAGTGCAGTAGTTGGGCAGTACAGTTAGAGTTACCTGCAAACAAATCCAGATCCAGTTGACAGATTAGGGCACAATTCCTCTATGCATGCATCGGTTGTTGCATGTAGATCTATGGTTTTGACCCTGTCAGGTTCGGTTGCCATTCTGAGGTAACATTGTATGTACTTTTTTTCTTCTTATATTGATTGCTCTGGGCTAGATATAGAAGAAAGCCCCACAGATAGCTGGTTTTCCCCGTTTGGGGTTTCCAGGGTAAATCCAGTGTTGTGTGATTGATTGAGTATTTCAGTATTTAAGTGTTAAGAGATCTATAACATTTTATTCTTAAGTCTTTAGCATTATTGATTTATAGAGACTCAAACCGCTTGAGATATCAGGGCTATCCAGAGGGAGTAGTGATCTCTGGATAAAATTAACAATATAACCACAATAAATGGTCAAAAAGAGGATCCTAGCAAACTTAGCCACGAAACCAAGGTCAAAAATCACTTTTAACGGAATGCTTTGTTCACAAACGCAATATTTTTGGGATTTTTTAATTATGTAATTTTCAAGGCTTTTTTATTATTTGATTTTTATGTTTTGTAAATATTTGAATTTTTTGGCATTTTTTTAATATAATATTTTTTGTATTTTTCTAAATATAGATGTGATTTTTGAAGAAGAATAAGGGAATTAGACTATAGTCTTATTCCTAGGGAAACAAGAGATCAAACTTACTATCCCTTTCTCAAATTGGTATTTCAATATTTATAAATTAGGGTAAATACTAGTAATCCTAGGGGATTAGAGTAGTCTTTGGCCTAATTAGGGAAATATATGAACACCAAGGCCCACAAGGAGAGATCCTTCAAGAGGATGGTCTCCACTAACAAGGTTAAAAAGATGTAGAATAAAACCCTAATCAGTCTTGCCAAGGAACATTTAAGTGGAGCTAGACAAGAGATTATAAATCTTACCCTAGATCAACAAAGGAAAGGAGCAGAGACAAACCCTAGAAATCCTTGCTTTACCACAAGTTATCATTAAGTATTCCTTGGATCAACCTTGAAAGCTTAGCAAAACCTTAAAAATCCACAAAATTGTCCTTTACACTAGGAGAATATGCCAAGAGAGAAAGTGCACTAGACTTGGATGCTCATGTAAACCAATAGAAATAAAATTAGAATCATAGCGAACCCATGTTCTTATTCTTGTTACAAATGAGGAGAGGTGTTTTATTTATACCTAAGTTGCACGAAACGAGGAAACGGGGACGCGTTGGAAACGTGACCCCCCCAAAATTTAGGAAACAGGGAAACGCGATATATATATATATATATGACATTTAAAAAATTGAATGTGAAATCTAAAATGATTTACAGATTAAATCCAAGATTCCAACACAATTAGAAATCATAGTGACATAGTCATAGTCATACAATGATACATGTAACATCACATTTAAGTAGCAATATCCAAAAACAACATATTTTAACCATAGATGATTCCATAATGCAAGTGGAAATAACCAAAAACAGCCTTGATAAATGAGGCTAATACATATATATCCAAAATCAGCCTTTATATATGAAGCTACAAGTACAATGCTACATCAACATGAACAATGAACACATCAAGAAAACATCAGCTCAAGCCCAAAGACTAATAGTCATCATCCTCGGGCTCATCTTCATACTCCTGAAAAATAGAACAAGAAGCATGCCCAATAGTGGATTGTTGAGTGGAAGAAGAATGGCCAACTCCACTTCTAGGTTCCTCAATATTCAGGGCAGCAAGAGAGATGTCCAAGTCAGATAATTCTGGATCCACATCCCATTCTTTAGAAGACCCACTACTATATTCCGGACCCCTACGAGATGCAAGGTGAAGATTGGAGTGCACATAAACAAGATCCTCAACCTTTTGTGAACCCAACCTGTTGCGCTTCACAGAATGAATAAAACCATAGGTGCTCCAATTCCTTTTTTCCGATGAAGAGCTTGCCACTTGTGAAAGAATATGAATAGGAAGTGTTTGCAAATGCACACCATTTGCTCCATGACAAATCCACCACCTAACTGGAATCATGGTGCTTCTCTCATCCAAAGATGATATATCTGAATAATCATCCAATCCTGCAGCAAAACTAGTAAATTCTTCCTTCACCTCCCTGTGTAGATGAGCTGGAAACATTCTCATAAGGGCTTTTTTCACTCCATTAGCCACCTCTCTATCCTAATGGGGTGCCTTCCTCTTCCCATTGCTTTGAGCAATGAGTTGTTCATCATAAAATCTTGGGTTCAAGGCATGTGCTAAAGTGTGCAATGGAGTGTTGAAACTATTCCACCTGTCAACCATGATTTTCTGTACCAAATCAACAAAACCACCATCAACATATAAAAGCTGAGGAGACTCCTACAAAATGATTTCCATAGTCTTATCAACCATGGTATCCATGCTATCATATACCTCTCCCATGAAAGGTTGGTCTGTGTTAGTGCTTCGAAGAAGCTCAAATGCGGGAGTTGTGAACTTGAGCAAGAAATCAATCTTGCTCCATCACTCCTCATCAAGGCACAATCTGCGCACAACAGTTCCCCGTTCTGAATCTGCATGTCTCCACTCAGCCCAAAGTTGACTGAATACCATAGAAACCAATGGATGCTTAACCTCAACAAGGCAGCGCAACATGATGAAGTTGGAAGCATATCTTGTCTCAGCAACTTTTGACAACTCCAATCTGGAGAACTCTCAAAATATGGCTCGATATTGGTGGTGGTTGGTGATGAATTTAACTATCTCCCTTGCTTTCCTTGTGAGTTCCTTGATCCATGGAGCTTTGTTGTCGATCTCTTCTAAGATCAAATTCAGATTATG
Organism: Larix kaempferi; assembly: GCA_027924585.1. Lineage (NCBI taxonomy): Eukaryota > Viridiplantae > Streptophyta > Pinopsida > Pinales > Pinaceae > Larix > Larix kaempferi. The sequence continues at coordinate 45,732,373 of BSBM01000001.1, read as the reverse complement.
GACAATGCAAGGTGTCCAAAAATGTGATCAAACCTGCTCTCAACAATTAAACCTGCAGCTTTGCAAACTGGTGCATTATCCGTGATAACTTGCACCACCTTATTAGGCCCTATTTGCTCAATAGCTTTGATTAAAACATTAGCAATGAATTGAGCATCTTTCACCTCCCCTGAACAATCTTCAGCCCTTAGAAACATTGCTCCTTTTGGTGAAGTGGCAATGATGTTTATTAGTGGCCTACGCCTGGTATCTGTCCATCCATCTGAGACTACGGTAACCCCAGAGTTCCCCATGAAGCACGAATCGGTGCTGAGATATCCTCCACAAGCTCCTTCTCCTTTTTTAGGAGATCAGTTCGGACTTTTTCATAGTTTGGCCCCTTGTACCCTGCAGGAGTTGTGTTAATTGCTCGCACAAGATCATGCTAGTAAGGAGACCGAACCACATTGAAAGGTATCCCACAAGCATAGATAGCCTTAGCCACCCTTGTGTCGGCTTCTTCTCTCCCTTGAACATTCATCAATTTGGCTATTCTACTCTCTTGAATTGAAGGAGTCCCTTTGGTATTTATTGATGGTTGTACTTCTTGTTGTTGAACTGCTTTCCTCTTCCTTGCTTCAAGCACAATCCTTGGCTCGGTGTTTGGAGATTGAATGGAAGCCTTAGCAATCTATTCATGTCTTCTTTTAAGCCTGTCAGCCTCATCTTGCTCAATTTCATACTTCCTCCTCTAAATTGGGTTACTTGTTTTTGGGAAACCTTCAACACCCTTTCATGTTTCATGCAAGAAATGTGACCTGACTCTTGGGTAGGAGCCCTTATATTGAGATTTGCAGAGAGTACATCGCCACTCCCATGAGCCACCACCTCCACATCTTGAAATCTTTTGAACATGAGCCCAAAGAGAGTAGTATTCATCCCTCTTGTTGAGCTTAAGGGATGAACCAGTAGCTTGGTTGGAAGCCATTGTTGTTGCAAAAAATCAGCCATAAAAAAATGGAACTGTGAAGCATATTCCATGATAAAAAGAAAAAGAAAAAAAGACAATAGCAAACAAGTTAAATAGAACATGCTTCTCACCACAAAGTGTTTCCTGTAGGTGAAGCTACTCCAAAACACTGAAAAAATGGACCAAAACAGAGTTGTTGCTGCTCCAAAAAACTACGGAATACTGCTATCTCTGCTCAATAAAAAGGAAATGTTCCTTTATGCTCGTCAAATATGGAAAATACCCCCCTGCTCCTCACTTCTCCTCGCTGATCCTCACCGTGTTGAAATCGTTGCTCCAATCTGCATACAAATTCACTCTCTCACACTCCAATCGCTGAGGCAGCCGACCGCTAAGGTTTTCGCTGAGCAAATGTTCGTGTGAGTAAAGAGAGAGGCCAAAGTTAATTTATAAGGCTTGGACGGACACTAGAAGCTTCCGAAAATTGCCTAAACCCCTAGCCAGATATTAAAAACTTCATTAAAATTTTAAAAATCCACCTTGACCGAGCGTTGACGGGATAGCTTGGATGGAAACGTGTTAAAATGGTGAAATTCGATTTGGAAACGGGTTTCCTTTTTTTGAAACGGGTTTCCTAAATGAGAAACGCATTTCGTATGGGTTTCCTCGTTTCCGTACAGAAACAGATAGGGGACGTGGGGGGAGGGCACGTTTCCTACAACTTAGATTTATACTAAGCACCCTCATTCATTTTGGCTTCAAGATGACCTTACAACTTAACATGCTTTTAATTTTAAATTGACTTGTACACCCACAATGTGGTTGGAGACTAAGCCAAATAGTACAAATGATGACACATAAGCATGCATCTAAACAAATGATGCAACGTTGATCCCAAGAGGGGAACGTCATACCCCAACTAGCCCCAATGTTTGTCTTTTTCCCTCAATGCCCCACCCCCCCTCTTTGTTGCAAGGTACGGCCTTTTTGTGCTAGCTTAATGGAGGATGTCCTTCTTCTTGTTTGGAGGTGATCAAATGAGGGTTTAAAGGATGGATGGAAGTCCATGTGGGAAAGAGGAAGGTGTCCTAAGGTGAATACAATGTAATGAACATAAATGTATAAATATACAATTTGAAATAATAATAATAATAATAATTAATGAAAGGACACAACCTATGGAAAAGACATGACCTATTAAAAGGACATGACTTACCAACCATTGTAACTAGTCAATGCTATAAGTACACTGTCAGGTGGTCATTGTATAATCATATCACATTTTCTCATTCATTATACACGTATTATATATGTGTCCTTTATGGATTATAACATGTTATATTTTTGTTACATCATTGAAATCCTAAATTAGAGCGTGTCTTGTATTCAATTAATAATCCTTAGTTAGACACCTCTTCCTGAAAAATATTGCTATGCAAGTATTTGGGGTTAGTTGGATATTCTTTAGTTGACCTTGGAAAAAGCTTAGCTAGGGTCTCTCCCTTGGTTAGTATGGGATTGTTTACAGTTAATCCTGGGAATCCTAAAAGTGGAACTCCTTTCGGTAGTGACACATGGGGAGGGAGGTCCATAGTTGTGTCGGGTTAACGATCGATTCCTTGTCAATCTATTGACCTCTAGGTTGTGCATAAATAGTACCATGGAAAGTTTAGTTGGGGACACCTCCCATGGTTAGTCTAGATTTCCCTAGGAAATTTAGGATACCTAAAGAGAGAGAGACCTACCTATGTGACACTTAGGGGTACATCTCATAGTTTTGTTGGTTTGAGCAGTTGATTTTCCTTATAATCATAAAACTGTTAAATTTTGCAACAACAACCCCATAAGTATCTTCAATAAGTTCATCGAGATAATGATTTAAGAACATATCATTACCATGTTAACATCAAAGCATTTACAAAGGACTAGTTCTTCTTCGGGGTGGAGATGGATGACTCATCAAGGTTAGAATGTGAATTGGCTTTGGTTGACTTAATGACTCAAGATAAAGGAATTAGGGCTCCTTTGTAGTTTGACCAACCATGCAAATAGTATTTAACAGAAAGTGTCTTATCAAAAGGAAGTGTGTTATGAGGTACCTTTCCCTTTAATCCCAACAGTAACATTTCCCTTTTTTTTCATTTCTTTTCTTTTTTTCTTATTGCACAGGATTAACGATTTGAAGCATACTGATACCTTTTGGATACCAGTGATGACATGGCCTTATCTCCGCTGCGAGCGAATGTCCATAGCCCCAACGGAGTTTCCACAGTAAAGCATATACACGCAAGTAGGCCTTGCCTTGCTGGCAGTCAAGCGTCCATAGGCCCGACAGGGATTACCTATTCCTCCAACCGTTAACCATTTTATTTTTATAGCATAGAGCATAGAGCATTTTTTGGACCTCGGGAGAAGGCATTACTCAATTGTAATTCTTCCTTACCATTACAGCCAGCCTCAAGGAGCATACCTAGGAACCTCTTGTATTAAGATTCACTACAACACAACAACCCAAGACACACACGAGGGGAAAACAGTAAGCACAGATGGTGAAAAATCCACAAAGGGGGAAAGCAAGAGTCAATCAAGTCAACTTCAAACCATTAGGATGAAAATACAAAGTGAAGTGATGTGGATGATATGGAGGAAGTTAAAGATGAAACCAAATAAAGGGGAATAGTGCTTACAAAGCCAAGAGTCATTTTGGTTCATGGTATGTAAGTAAATAAAAAATCCTTCACCCTCATCAACCTATGACTAGTACTACTAGCTATACTCATAAAAACAATCAAATACATCATACAATAGCAGTAAAGTAAAACATCATGAAATACATCATCATCATCGGACGAGGTATAACAGTAATCACGGCATCATAGTAGTATCATCTCATAACTCATATCATATGAAGTCCCAGCAATAGTAAAAATGGACCATAATAAACTGGAATGCATCAGCAGACATGAAGCAAAAATAAGTGCTAGTATGCCAATACAGTATGTGGCATAACACTTCCCTCTCTTGTACAAGGCACAAATCCATCTATAATTAGGGTCTCTCATCTTAACAATATCATGCATCAAAAGGTTCAATGTGTGAACCAAACACCCTGGCCAAAATATGTTAAAGTACACATCTTCAATGATTTCTCTTGCTGCCTTACAATTAGCAACATTATCAGTGATGACTTGAATGACATTGTAGGGCCCAATCTCTTGAATGGTTTTAAGTAAAGGTTTTGCAATATTAATACCAATCTTTTAGTAGTCTAAGTAGTCATGGGCTAAAAGGAAGAGCACACCACTAACAAACACACCAAGAATATTTATCAATGGCTTTCCTTTAACATTTGTGCAACCATCAGATACAATAGATACCCCATAGTTGGTCCAATCATTTGTAAACTTTACAAGAGCATTATTGACTTTGGATTTTTCCCTGTCAAGTCTCACAATTCTATCTTTGTAATACCTGGGGCTCCTGTATCCTTTAGTGACACCATTGATGGCTTGTACCATTTCATGCCAATAGGTGAGCGAAGAACATTGAATGATACACCAAATGCATAGAGAAACATGTAACTTTTTGAATCCACATCAACCCTGCAACCTTGGTCAAGGAAATCTGATAATGTTCTTCACAAAGGCGAGAATCCACTACTATGGGGGCTTGAGGCTCGACTATCAAACATTATGTATGAGGCCTCTGATTTGACCCTTGATTTCTTGTATTTGTTTTGAGTGGCCTCTTCTTCCTACTTGTAATTATTTCTCTCTTTCCCCAACACTTTGTCATAGGTTTTGACTCCAATAGTCTTACCTTCATCCCATGGCATAATCCCACATAGATGCTTTCTCACATGAGTATATGAACTTGTGTAAGTTTTAGAACAATGGGGGCATATAAACTTTGTGGTTCCACCTCCTTTCCCTCCAGCAAGCCTTGCCACATACTTCCACAAAAGTGTTGTATCTTTTTGTTTTTGTCCCTCATCACTCTCAGCTTCATTATCATCATCCCCTTTCCCTTCTTCCTCCTCTCCACTGTATGTGCCACTCCCTACTGCTTCCTCATCATCACTGCCACTGATATATCGATTTCCCAACACCACTATCATAATAAGAAATGGAACCAAAAAAAAACCACATGCACATCATGCTTCTTGACTCAAGATGAGAATAACTTGTTAGTTTTGGTTAGATACTTCTACGTTGGGGTGTCTAGAATGGCATAGAAGGGGCCAAGATAGATTCTCTAGACAATCTTTGTAAAAGTGTCTTTTGTAATTATTTATGGTCAATGGTATTGGAAGGTACATAGTATTATGTGTCACGTGGTATTGGGTGTCCCGTGGTATTTCCCATGATATTGACATAAAGTGAATGTTATAAAAGAGTCTATGGAGAGTTTATAGACAATAGTGACAAGGGTGAGTGTTGTGTTGTGACAAGAGTGAGTCATATCTCTTGTGTTGGACAGGAGCGAGTCATATCTCTTGTGTTGGTCAATGGGTGATCAGAGTTGAGAGAGGGAGTCTCTTAGATGATTGGGAGTGAGAGATTCACCCAAGATGGGATTTCTCTTTACTGCTAAGGGTTTGGGCACAGTGAGATTAAGGAGTCTGAGATCTGGTGTGTCATATCTGGAAACTGAAGATGTAAGTGTTGTTTAAAAAATCTGCAATAAAAGACAAATCTGTTGTTAGTTTTCCCTAGGGATTGGGGTTTCCAGGGTACATCTTGTGTTCGGTTTTCTCTGTATTGTTGTTTATCTGTGTGTTGCCATTTATCTTTTCAGTAATTTGAATTCTCTAGGTTAAACTAATTACTGGCATAAAATAAAAGATCGAAATTGCAACCGAGATCTAATAAGCTGTAAATTTCACATGGTATCAGAGTGGGTTGGAGAAACTCGGCACAAGACATATAAAAAAGAGGTATTGTAGCATACGATCGCCATTTTACATGCTACGTGTATTGTAGTGGAGATCCGCAACAGCAAAGAGGAGGCAGAGCTGGTGAGCACAGGTTCATGCTAAAGGCTGTGTGGACAACGATGAGCAGGAGTAGAAGTTAGCAGAGGAAGGATCTGGGATGGGAGCTACAGAGCCATGTGGAGGTGGTAGAGGTTGGCACGGGCAGTGGTGAGGAGAAGCAGGGTGCTAGCAGGTCGCGCGGGGAGAAGCAGCAGTGGCGCGGGCATGAAGGCACGGGAGGAGACTTGTGGGAGGGGCCTGCAGAGGTGGCACCAGTCACCGGGAGAAAGGAACAAGCCACTGGTGGGATTTGTGACGACGGAGAGGAGCTACGGGTGGTAAAGAGCTCATGGTAGAGATCGGTAGAAGCTAGGACGTGGGGAGCGACAGGCGCATGCTGGAGTTGACGATGGGGATTCCTGGAAGAAGGTGACTTGGGCAGAGAGGCTGTGAGATGTGGACACGGGCATAGTGGACTGAGAAAGGACGTTCGTGCACTATATTATCGAATGAAGGCTCAGATCCACGGGCTCTGGAGTAACAGGATACGGGTGGAGGAACCATGGAGCTGGTAGGGATGTGACCCACAGAGCAGAAGAGAACGATGGACAAGAGGTGTCTGGGCGGAGGCAGGCAGCTGGTGTAGACAATTGAATGCAGCTGCTGAAACAAAGCAGAGCTTCCAGCATAAGAAAGGAGGCTCGCAGGTTGCGTGGAATACGTGGCAGGCAAAACACGGAGCAGGAGCTGGAGTGCAGCAGTCTGCAAGTAGCCAGAGGTCACCAGTAGTAGTCGTGGGAGGCTACAACCTCCATCTACAGCCACCATAACCACCAACCACTGCAGGATAAGCCGCCCGTCTGGAAAATCAACCAATAGGAGAATATAAAAAAGCATCGATTGGACCAATAAGCCACTAGGTGAGTCAGTTGTGCAAAGGAAGCTTGGAAGCCCCGTGCAGGGGGAAGAAGTGCCTAGAAAAAGCTATGGGCAACTCGAGAAATTTTGGGAAGCCTAGGGCAGCTGTAAATGAGCCTCGAGTAGGGGCAAGAGTGGTGCATATAGCCATATAATGAGAGTGAGGTTGATGCTCCTTAGTGTTTCAGAGACAGACTCGGACTGCTATGTCAGACGTGGGGCTCACACTAGATTAGAAGTGAGGAGAGTTGGTTCGGTGATGTTCCAACTGGAGTCAGAAGGTCTACTGGAGATGGAAGGAGTGATGCATGTTCCAGAGCTGAGGGTCAATTTGCTCTCAATATAAGCCATGGATGATGAGGGGTATGAGGTACAGTTCCAGGATGGAGCAGTACTCATACATGCAGTAAGAGAAGGTGCCCAGGATGCAGCAGTTGTGCTTGGCATCAAGTGTTAAAATAATGTAACTGCCGAAGATATTCTATTTATATTATTGTATTCCTCCTACGAGAGTTGATGGTCATGTAATTAATAATGTAAATGTTAAATTTTCAAAATTTACTTCAATCTGATCTAGGATCTTAACTGAGAGAACAACATGTACAGCAAATCTACAGCATATCAATCATGGACACAATAATGCAAGCACACAAGAGACACAGAGTTAACTTGGGGAAAACCATAAAGGTGAAAAACCCTAATAACTTCCTCAAAGATAGATAGAGCAATGATACAACTAGAATACAAGAGATAGTCTTCTCCTAGTAGCAGAGCCTCCTCCTCCACAAGTGCGCCACTCTCCCAAGTGTGAGTGAGAGAATAGAATGTGTAAAATGAGAGAGACACACTCTCTATTTATACACTAACTTGACTTGACCTTTACTCAACTAGGTCGGCCTCAACTTAACCACTTAACATAATGCTGACTGGGCCGACCCCCACTAGGGTGGTCTAATAACCCTTTGACCCACATGGCCGACCCCCAATAGAGTGGTCTAATAACCTTTTGACCCACATGACTTATACAGGGTCGACCCCAACAAGGTGGTCTAATAACCCATCAAGTATAAGTTACGACACTTACAATATAAATGACGACACTTCCGTATAGAGGAATAATAACATCTCTATAGGAATACAATATACATATATGTGAAATACATTCCAAAGTTACATATACATCAACACTCCCTCTTAACTAGGAAGATATTTCTTGACACAGGTCTTCTAGCACAAGTCATCTTCTCTGGATCATCGTCACTGGATAATCGTCATCGAGTCATCATCATCGTCACTGCTGCTGCTATCTCAATCAATCTCTGAATCTACTCGTCATAGGAAGTTCTACAGAGCCAGTCCTTTTTCATACTGGATGTAGGCCCACCACCTGTAGGTCTTCGTCATCACTGGCCATATTGTGGAAATCTCAGGACTTATTACGTGCGTCACAAAACCTTAAAAGAGTCTCTTAACTAGCAAGAACCCTAAAGAGCATTTGAGGCCTTTTTCATCTTGTCCAGATCTCCAGGACTTATTACATGTGATCCAACCACAAAACCTCGAAAGAGAATCCCAGCACTGATTACGAGCACAAGGCTCAACCTATCGGATCTCCCAGGGCACAAATTACATGTGGTCACCACAAAACCTCGAAAGAGCATTCCAGGACTAATTACGAGCACAAGGCTCAACCTATCGGATCTCCCAAGGCACAAATTACATGTGGTCATGGCAAAACCTCGAAAGAGCATCACAGGACTTATTACGAGCACACAGCTCAACCTATCGGATCTCCCAGGGCACAAATTACATGCCATAGGACAAAACCTCGAAAGAGCATCTGCCAGATATCCCAGGGCACAAATTACATGCCATAGGCAAAACCTCGAAAGACTATCTGCAGATCTCCCAGGGCACAAATTATATGTCCTCCCAAGCAAAACCTCGAAAGAGCATTTGCCAAATATCCCAGGGTACAAATTACATGCCATAGGAAAAACCTCGAAAGACTATCTGCAAATCTCCCAAGGCACAAATTACATGCTTATCTGCACAACCTGTTCCACGGCCACAGAGTATCAACCTGATATTCACCATACATCATCTTGATGTACACATGATCGTCCTAATCATCATCACTGCAACATCTTGCTGCATGTCATCTGGAGCAACATCCTGAAGCTCATCATCCATGATCATCCTGATCATATAATGCATCTACCTGATGCATACCAAGTATCTACCTGATACATATCATCATACATGATCCACCTGATCATACAATGTATCCACCTGATACAAATACAAAAACATGATCCACCTGATCATACCTGATACATATCAACATACATGATCTACCTGATCATACATAGTATCCACCTGATACATATACAGATACATGGTCCAAGCATCCAACATGATGCATATACAAAACATATACAAATGATCCTACTGATCATATCCAGCATCCAACATGATGCGTACATACATGTACATATAAATGATCCAACTGATCATATCCAGCATCCAACATGATGCGTATATACATATAAATGATCCAACTGATCATATCCAGCATCCTCCTGATGCATATACAGAGCAGTAACTGGAGCATTGTCCTGATGATGATCATCCAGCGCTTACATCCACAGTCATGTGAAGGATCCTCCTTCCAACATACTTGGAATGGCTTCTGCAAATGTGTCCATCACTTCTTCCTTGAAGTGTCATCAATCTGAAGAACACCAAGCCTCTCACTGAAGTACTCGAACTTCACCCTGGCTAGTGGCTTCGTCGGCACATCTGCAATCTGCTCGTCCGTCGCAATGTACAGGAGCTTCACAGCTCCTCTCTGCACCATATCCCTGATATAGTGATATTTGATCTCTATGTGTTTCGACCTGTCATGAAACACTGGGTTCTCGGACAGCTTCACACAACTCCAGTAGCATCCAATGGGAGATCAAATAACTCAGACAGTAGCTTCCGAAACCATACTGCCTCACAACTAGCTGAACAGGCTGCAACATACTCTACCTCAGCTGTACTCAGTGCTACGCAGGACTACTTCCTGCTGAACCAAGAGATCACACCTGATCCCATACTAAAGCAACATCCAGATGAGCTCTTCTTATCTGCAGCACTGCCAGCCCAATCTGAATCAACATAACCCTGCAGGTTAAACTTTTGATTCGCTTCATACCTGAGCCCATAATCAACTGTACCCTTCAGGTACCTCAAAATATGCTTTACAACAACCAGGTGAACACTCCTTGGATCCGTCAGGAATTGGCTCAATGTGTTCACCGCAAAGCAAATATCTGGTCTCGTGTTCGTCAGGTACATCAAGGACCCAATCATCTGACGATACATAGAGACATCAACCGGCTCAGATGAAGCATCACACAGAAGCTTCAGGTTCGATGCCATGGGTGTGGCCATGACCTTGCAATCCATCATCCTGAACCTCTTCAGGATATCTACTGTGTACTTCCCTTGACCAAGGAAGATCCCACCTGCACTCTGCCACACCTCCATACCTAGGAAATAATGCATCATTCTCAAATCTTTCATATCGAACTCGGCAGCAAGCTTCCTCTTAGTATCTGCAATCAATCTGTCATCTCCTGTTACAAATAAGTCATCCACATACAGGAGTAGAATCACAGGATTCTCTTCCTCAACCTTGTAGTAAGGGTTGGAATCTGCTTTACTCTTAGTAAAGCCCAAACTGGATAGAAAGTTGTCTATCCTACCAAGTTCTGCACACATATATGACTACACCATTCAAGAAAGCTGTCTTGAAATCCATCTGGTGTATCTTCTATTTCATCACTTTTATATTTCTCTATGCTGCCATCTGTAGCATGCTTGATCTGATAGTTCCATTTGGAAGTCACAACAGACTTCCCTTCAGCTCTTGGGATTGCATCCCAAACATCGTTCTTCATGATCGACGGATCAAGGCATTCTTCCCGTATCCTGGGAACTTCAATATCTTCAATAGATAATTTTGTTGCTTGAACAAATGTTGTAGTCCTTCTTTTGTAGGTGAAGGTATACGGTCTTTCCTACAAAACAAGTTAAATTGCATGATTAGAAACATCTCATAATTTTCAGACAAATTCTTACACATAAAGAAATATGTCATACAATCATGCAATTATCTTAGCCAATGCATTAATACAACATTTATCCATGTTCCATAACTTTCTAGATGCCTTCCAATCTCTACCAGAACATTGTTAAGAGTGTGCACAACTCCCAACATGTCAGCAAAGAGGTTTCATTCTAGATAAGTAGCAATGGAATGTTGTACAGTGCCATAGGCCACTTACCCATCATATGCATATTAGTAGTATCTTGTTCATTAATGCAAATATGCAAAATACATATCCTAAGTCTAGGAACATAAGCATATGTATCATTGAACAATTTTATTTAAACAAACAAATATGTAAGAAGTGGTAATTAAAATACTTATCTTTGTTTGTTTGTTGGGTGGACTCCCTCTGAGTCTTTGCTTTCTTACAGGAGCTGCTGAAGTAGCTTCTTCTACACCTTTCTATTGTGGAATGAAGAAAGATGGTCAACTCCCTCTGAATATCTACATCCTTGCAGGAGCTGCTGGAGTGTACTCCCTCTTGATCTTTGCTTCCTGGATTACCTGTTCTTGAACTTATATTCATCTTTGGTCCCTATGCATGCTTATTAGTATCATCATTGTGTTATCCTTGAGGTCTCATACATAATCACACATTTATTAGTATAACCTTAATACTATCAAAACACAATAATCTTAAACATGTATAGTCATGATCATTCATAGATAATAAACATTAGTATTCAAGGTTTCAGAGAAGTCTTCTTTTACTTATGCATATTCTTATTTGATCATAGGACTTTTCTGATTAGTTAAATCATCAATGCATAAACCCGTGATTACTCAAACCTATACCTTCATGATTCTTCTGGTTAGTCATATCATCAATTATGGTAAGAAACATAATATGCATACAGCCATGACTATTCAAACCTATGACTTCATGAATAATCATTATCAACAACACAACAATATAAGATCCTAACACAAGGTAGGATTCTAGCTTGATATAAGAAAAACATACCTGGATTAGCATGCTAGCTAGTTATGTGCAACATACCCGCATAATGTCTTCTGGTTCTCTTCAGTGACTTGTGCTAGTAACTTGCATGTCTCATAGGTTAACCATTGTAGGACCAAGTTATACATACCTCGAAAGTAGATCTTCTATGTGATCCATGACAATGGATGAATCTTTGTCTTCATATCACCATGATCATATGTTCTTGAAGTAGAACATGATTTGTCTTTCTTGGTGTACCTTTTATGTTAGCGAACAACATAAACCTCATACAACATCACAATGCATTAGTACATTCATAAGTGTCAAAACTTTAATCAATTAATATCTTCTATTAAGGTGCTACGACAAGTCTAGTAATTAATCAAGATTGTACTGTAATGATATGAAGACAAACATATGATAAAATTAACCATGAAACATACTTGTAAGCCATACCTGTCAAGATTGCTTGTAATCTTCTTATGGAAGGACTTAGCCTCATCTCCCTCTGAGACAGGAACTTCTTCACTTATGCAGGTGACCAATCCATCTTCTTCTAGGATTAACCCAATCCACTTGATTTGCAAGAACTAGACCTGGAGCTGGATTAGGGTTTGTCAAGGAAACCCCAAAAATTCAAACTTTGAATTTCAAACTTCCGAAAGGATAGAAATATGTGCCTTGATGAGCTGATCAAGTTGGTATATTCAGAATTTGAAAACTGCAAACTTTCACCCCTTGAAACTGCCTTTTAGATTTTCGGATTCTCTAGGGAGGACCCTGAATTAGGGTTTGAGTTTCCCGGAGCTTCACCCAACCAAAAGATTTGATTCAAAGCTCTAAGCTTCGATTTTTCTGAGAAGCTTCCATCCATGGTCACAGAATTCCAAAATTCCAATTTTTGCAGAAGCCCTAATTTTCCATCTTTCCGATCAAAGTCCCGAACTAGGGTTTGATCAAGCCCGGCCTTCTGCCCAACCCAAAAATCTGATCTTGGTCTCTAAATTTCGATTTTGATGAGTAGCATCCAGCCGTGGTCTCCGATTACAAAAATTCCAACTTTCTCCGAAGCCCTAAATTCCGGAAGCCATGAATGAAGGTACTCAAAAATAATTCTGTTTTGACAAAAATATGTACCTGATTGTTTCTGGTGTAACTCCGAACTTTTCGATCCACAGGGTCTGAAAATTTTTCCTGAGATAGTACAGTCTGTGTACTACCTGTCACATTTTACGAAATTTCATTTGGAGCTTCCTAGCCCAAGTTATGACCTTTTTCCCAAGGTCACCTGATTTTGACTTAGATCTGGAAGAGGCAGAAACCCTATATTATACAGATCATAAATCACAAAGTACAACGAATTAGAGGTTGTCCTTTGGACACAAGGTACATGGGGATCTGATCTTCAACCTGTAAAAGTTTTAGATCCGAAAACTTTGCCAAAACGGATTTATAGCGAAAGTGCTACGATGATTGGTTTTTGCTATATCAAGCCCTAGCATCGTAAGTGCAACAAGTGTCATACATGCCATATCATGCATTCTTTTAGGCTAGCTCTGATACCATGTTAAATTTTCCGAATTTACTTCAATCTGATCTAGGATCTTAACTGAGAGAACAACATGTACAGCAAATCTACAGCATATCAATCATGGACACAATAATGCAAGCACACAAGAGACACAGAGTTTACTTGGGGAAAACCATAAAGGTGAAAAACCCCAATAACTTCCTCAGAGATAGATAGAGCAATGATACAACCAGAATACAAGAGATAGTCTTCTCCTAGCAGCAGAGCCTCCTCCTCCACAAGTGCGCCACTCTCCAAGTGTGAGTAAGAGAATAGAATGTGTAAAATGAGAGAGACACACTCTCTATTTATACACTAACTTGACTTGACCTTTACTCAACTAGGTCGGCCTCAACTTAACCACTTAACATAATGCTGACTGGGCCGACCCCCACTAGGGTGGTCTAATAACCCTTTGACCCACATGGCCGACCCCCAATAGGGTGGTCTAATAACCCTTTAACCCACATGACTTATACAGGGTCGACCCCAACAAGGTGGTCTAATAACCCATCAAGTATAAGTTACAACACTTACAATATAAATGACAACACTTCCATATAGAGGAATAATAACATCTCTATAGGAATACAATATATATATATATATGTGAAATACATTCCGAAGTTACATATACATCAACAGTAAAGGTCACTGAAAGAATCAATGTAAACCCTAGGACATGTGTCAACTTAGAAAAGCCCCTAGAAGATTATTATATTATGTAATTGACCAGTCAAGTAGACAAGTCGGTCCTGTTGGGGAATTTGTCACCCCAATGAAAGAATATAAATAGAGGACCTCTCTCTCACTTCTATTCACCCATTCACTCAAGCAAGTTCGCATAGGTGAAGAAGAGAGGTGCGCACAAGTGGAGGAGTAGTTGTTTTGTACTTTGTGATTTATATATTGAGGAAGGCTTTGCTGGGTTTTCTACCCTAAGAGGGTTTCCCAGGATAAATTGTGTCTCTTGTCTTTTATGCTATGCTTGTTTATCTTTCAGTAATTGTTTATATGCTATATGTTGCTCAAATAAAAACTAACATGGTATCAGAGCTAGCCTGAAAGATTACATTGTGCAGCCCCCGTAACTGCAAGAGATAGGGTTCCTTATTCCGGGAGCTACCTCCACATTTTTGTCGAAAAAGAGGGTGGATCTACCTCGCCTCCCTAGGGAGCATTTTTCTGTAGAAGCAGAATTTCATTCCGAGCATTTTCATTTTTGGGTCCACCATTGCTGCCCGGGAGAACTAGGGCATCAAGTTTTTGGATCATCTACTCACTGATTTTGGAAAAGGAGCACTTTTCTCAACTCACATTAAGGAAGCGAATTTGCTCATCCAATTAGTTTTTCAAAATCCCGAAGTCAGAAAATTAGGGTTTCTCTGACAAACCCTAGGTCAAGGAGGAGCAGATCTCAGAAGGGCAAATTTTCTAGTAAGTCTCAAATCTATTTCTATTTCCATTTGAAGTACTCATTATAGCAAGATGACAACCAATACCAAGCTTGATGAGAAGCTTGAAGGAGCTGAGAACTTCAGATCTTGGAAGTATAGAGTCATGCTCATCCTTGAGGAGCATGAGCTAGAAGACTATGTGAAGGAAGGACTTACAGAACCAGAGGGAGATGAAGAGAAGGCAAGGCATAAGAAGAATCTTATCAAAGCAAAGAGGATCATTACTGATTCCATCAAGGTTCACTTGATCCTCCATGTGTCTTCCAAGAAGACACCAAAAGAGATGTTTGATGCCTTGACCAACCTGTTTGAAGGAAAGAACATCAACAGAAAGATGACCTTGAGAAATCAACCCAAGGGTGTGAAGAGTATGAAGTCTGAGTCCATGCACTCATACTTCTCCAGGGTATCCCAGATCAAAGAACAACTAGAAGCCATTGGGGATATGATAGAGGATGCAGAAGTTGTGATGACTACTTTGAATGGTCTCCCCCGAGATTGGGAACCATTTGTTCGTGGCGTTTGTGCCAGAAAGAAACTAAACAAGTTCAGAAACCTATGGGAAGAATGTGTCCAAGAAGAAGAAAGAATAGTTGTAAGAGAGGAGAAGTTAAATGACGATGAAGATCAAGCCTTGGCTACTCATGCTAAAGGTGGGAAGAAGAGGAAAGACAATCCTCATCCCCGAGAGGACTCTCCAAGAAGACCCCAGAAGAAGAGAAAGACCATAAAGGATTTCTCTTCAATTGAATGTTACTCATGTCACAAGACTGGACACATTGCAAGAAATTGTCAAAACAAATCTGGACACAAGAAGCAGAAGAAGAGGTTTCATGCTCATGCAGCGGAAGATAGTGATGATGACAAGACCAGAGATAATGAAGACTGCAGTGAAGAATATGTTCCTATCTCAGCACTCACTGGTTCAGTATCTCATGGAAGTGATACTTGGCTAGTTGATAGTGGAGCTTCAAAGCACATGACAGGATACAAAGAATTCTTGTCCCATCTTATCCAGAAGGAATCTCCACACAAGGTAAAACTCGGAGATGACTATCAATATCCCATCAAAGGTATGGGAGAAGCCTCTTACAAATTGGACTCTGGAAAGTCCATGAACATGAAGGATGTACTTTAAGTACCTGGGTTGAAGAAGAACCTTCTATCTATTTCAGCATTAGATAAGAAAGGTCTTCGTGTTGCATTTGTAGATGGTGAAGTTCTGATACAAACCGTTACACCAAAACCCCGAGGTGTTAGTGAAGGCCGTCCATTAGGATCTTAACATCCCACCACACTCCGCAGTCCAGACTCTGGGCTGGATGTGCGCCCGTACGGTGGTGTCCCCTTTGCGTCGTACGAGCCTCGGGCGAACACTGCAATGCCGACGTTGCCACCCGCTCTGTGCCTTGAACCTGGGTGGAGGCTCTGATACCAAATGATACAAACCGTTACACCAAAACCCCGAGGTGTTAGTGAAGGTCGTCCATTAGGATCTTAACAAGTTCTCATGTGGCCTAAAGGGAAGACTATTGATGATGCAGTAGCCATTGGAGTAGAAGAAGGAGGACTTTACAAACTAAAGGGTCATGCAGATGCAGCAATGAGGGCTAGTACCATGAACCCCTGTTAGTTATGGCATAGGAGACTAGCTCATGTACACTATAAGGCTTTACCAATTGTAACTGTAAGTAAGGTAGTAACTGGATTACCAGAGATCCAGGTGGATCATGCAGGAGTATGCAAAGGGTGTGCTCAAGGGAAGAGCACTAAGAACCCATTTCCAAGTAGCGACAACAAGGCGAAAGGTATTCTGGACATTATTCATTCAGACATTTGTGGACCAATGTCCACCACCTCTCTAAGCGGGTATGAATATTATGCATCTTTTATTGATGATTATTCTCGCAAAACCTGGATTTACTTTCTAAAGAATAAGAATGAAGTCTTTGAAAAGTTTAAAGAGTTCAAGGCTCTCGTAGAGAATCTCTCTCAAAAGAAGATTAAGATCCTGAGGTCAGACAATGGAGGGGAATAAACCTCAGGGGATTTCAAAGATTTCTGTAAGCAGGCGGGATTAAGAGAGAGCTCACTATTCCCTATAATCCACAACAAAATGGTGTGGCTGAAAGGAAGAATAGAACGATCATAGAAGCAGTAAAGGCTATGATCCATGATCAAGATTTACCCATGCATCTATGGGCAGAAGCTGTCAGAACCGCAGTCTATGTACAAAACAGAATCTCCCATAGTGCTCTTGGCAACAAGATCCTTGAAGAGATGTTCACCGGGAAGAAGCCTGAAGTCAGTCATCTGAAGATATTTGGATGTCCAGTGTTCATCCACATTCCAAAGGAGGAGATCGAAACTAGAGCCTTCAGGGAAGAAGGGAATATTTGTGGGTTATAGTGAGCAATCTAAGGCTTACCGCATATACCTCCCAGGATTTCGTCAGATCGAGATTAGTCGGGATGTCACATTTGATGAAGATTCAGCTTTCAACAAGTCCAAGAAGACTCATGAGGATGAAGAGGAGCAGGAAGTTCCTAGATTTGCAGAATCAACCAAAGAACCAATTCCAAGTGTTGAAGGTGATCCTACCCCAGAGGATCATGACATGGAAGAACCTCAGAGACCTGAGGAGATACCTCATGTGGAGATCTCTCGAAAGAGAAGACCAGCCTGGGCACATGAATTAATCCAAGATGCAGGAAAGTATGGTGCTCCAGAAGGGTCCAGTAAAGAGATCAAGAGACCAAGGCCATATTCCAGCTATGTAGCCTTGATGTGCAATCTTGTTGAAGAAGAACCAACTTGTTTTGAAGAAGTAGTAAAGAAGAAGGAATGGCTGGATACCATGAATGAAGAATATCAGTCCATCATCAAGAATGATGTTTGGGATGTGGTACCAAGACCGAAGGAAAAATCAGTTGTTTCATCAAAATGGATCTTCAAAACAAAACATTCAGCAGACGGAAGCATTGAAAAGTACAAGGCAAGATTTGTAGCCAGGGGATTCTCGCAAAAGGAAGGAATTGATTATGAGGAGACTTTTGCCCCAATAGCCAGATATACTTCGATTAGAACCATTCTTGCCTTGGCAGCCAAGATGAAATGGAAGCTACATCAAATGGATGTGAAGATTGCTTTCCTGAATGGAAACATAGAAGAGGAAGTATATATCGAGCAACCAATAGGTTTTGAAGTAGAAGATAATAATTCACATGTATGCAGGTTGAAGAAAGCACTGTATGGGTTGAAGCAAACTCCCAGAGCATGGTATGGAAGAATTGACAGCTTCCTGATGAGCTTGGGCTTTACCAAAAGTAAAGCGGACTCTAATCTTTATTACAAGATTATGAATGATGAACCCATGATACTATTACTGTATGTGGATGACTTATTTCTGACTAGAGAAGACAAGCCTATTGTTGAATGTAAGAAGAGGCTTGCAGCAGAATTCGAGATGAAAGACCTTAGCAAGATGCACTATTTTCTAGGTCTTGAGGTATGGCAGTTTTCAGACGAGATTTTCCTGAGTCAAGGAAAATACACAATAGAGATCCTAAAGAGATTTGGGATGTTGGATTGCAAATCCATGACCACTCCGATGGTGACAAATTTGAAGCTTCTGAGTGATGCTTCTTCAGAGAAAGTGGATGTCACCATGTATAGACAAATTATTGGGTCATTGATGTATTTGACCAATACTCATCCAAATATATGTTTTGCGGTAAACACATTGAGTCAGTATATGGTAGAACCCAAGAATGTTCACCTAATTGCAGCAAAACATGTGATGAGATATCTGAAGGGTACATTGGATTATGGACTCAGATATGCCTTAGATAGTGAGTTCAGACTGTATGGGTACACAAACTCAGATTGGGCTGGAAGTGCTGAAGACAGAAAGAGCACTTCAGGATGTTGCTTTAGTTTGGGATCAGGTGTGATCTCATGGCTCAGTAGAAAGAAACCTTGTGCTGCACTCAGTATAGCGGAAGCTGAATATGTTGCAACTTGTTCAGCTTGTGGTGAAGCAGTGTGGCTTCGCAAGATGTTGACAGGATTGTTCGATGCAGAGATTGATGCTACGGAGATACTCTGTGACAACCAGAGTTGCATCAAGTTGACAGAAAATCCTGTGTTTCATGATAGATCAAAGCACATCGAGATTAAGTTCCACTATATCCAGGATATGGTGCAAAGGGGAGCTGTGAAGCTCGAGTATGTTCCTACAGAGGAACAAGTTGCTGATGTGTTGACTAAGCCTCTAGCTCGTATGAAGTTTGAGTACTTTCGAGACAATCTTGGTGTGGTCCAGAGGGACCTCTCTAGGAAGAGAGATTGATGATGCCTATCCGAAAGGATGGATGCCTCTCCAAGGGTGAGGGAAGATCAATACTGGCTGACTGATGGTTCCAACTCTCACGAGTTGATGCCTGTCCAAAGGGATGGATACCTCTCCAAGGGTGAGGGAATATCAGTACTGGATGACTGATGGTTCCAGCTCTCACAAGCTGATGCCTGTCCAGAGGGATGGATGCCTCTCCAAGGGTGAGGGAAGATCAGTACTAGCTGACTGATGGTTCCAGCTCTCACGAGCTGATGCCTCTCCAGGGGTGAGGGAAGATCAGTACTGGCTGACTGATGGTTCCATCTCTCACGAGCCGATGCCTCTCCAGGGGTGAGGGAAGATCAGTACTGGCTGACTGATAGTATCAGTACTTAGTTATTGATTATTGTTGCAGGTGTTCCAGCTAATGGTGCTACTGATGAGGATGTTCCAGCAGATGGTGTTCCGGCTGACGATGATGTTGTTCCAGTTGATGGTGCTGCTGATGAGGATGTTCCAGCAGATGGTGTTCCAGCTGACAGCAGAAGATGTTCCAATTGATGATGTTGCTGATAGCAGAAGATGTTCCAATTGATGATGTTGCTGATGAGGATGTTCCAACAAATGGTGTTCCAGTTGACGAAGATGTTGTTCCAGTAGATGATGTTCCAGCAAGAGGATGATTGTTGATGATGTTGCTGTTGATGATGATCATATTTCAGCAGATGATGATGTTGCTACTCCGCAGATGATGCCCCAAGATAGATGATGATCCAAAGCCTTCCTACGACATATAGAAGTTCACAAGTCAGTTGTGCATATGTTGTTACCCGCAGAATACCTTCATAGCTAAGAGGGAGTGTTAAAATAATGTATTTGCGGAAGATATTCTATTTATATTATTGTATTCCTCCTACGGGAGTTGATGGTCATGTAATTAATAATGTAAAGGTCATTGAAAGAATCAATGTAAACCCTAGGACATGTGTCGGCTTAGAAAAGCCCTTAGAAGATTATTATATTATGTAATTGACCAGTCAAGTAGACAAGTCGACCCTGTTGGGGAATTTGTCACCCCAACGGAAGAATATAAATAGAGGACCTCTCTCTCACTTCTATTCACCCATTCACTCAAGCAAGTTCGCATAAGTGAAGAAGAGAGGTGCGCACAAGTGGAGGAGTAGCTGTTTTGTCTTGGGGATATTTTGTACTTTGTGATTTCTATATTGAGGAAGGCATTGTTGGGTTTTCTACCCCAAGAGGGTTTCCCAGGATAAATTGTGTCTCTTGTCTTTTATGCTGTGCTTGTTTATCTTTCAGTAATTGTTTATATGCTATACGCTACTCAAATAAAAACTAACATCAAGGAGGGCACATTTTACAGGTTGTCGGAACAGCCTGTGGTCAGCTTTAGATGGAGTTTGGAGCAAAGTTCCAGAGGGAGTCTGGAGTTTGGATCAGTGTTTGAGAGGGAGCATGAGGCTCATGTCAGCAAGCTTACGTGGTATGAAATGACACTGATGGAGGAGGAGCACAGGGACCCAGATCAAAGTCCTTCATAGGAAACACCAGGGACTTCTAGTTCTAAGGGAGCAAGTTCTTCCAGTTCAGAGGGAGAAGCTGCAGCAGTAGAGGACTAGGTTGATCATGGAGGAGGTGGTGTCTCCATAAGTACCTCCCTCACTAAGAGGGAGTGTTAGTTTTGGTAGCTCGACAGGTACTTCTACGTTGGGGGTATCTAGCAACGTAGAAAGGGTCGAGATAGACTCTCTAGACAGTCTTTGTAAAAGTGTATTTTTTAATACTTTATGGTCAATGGTATTGGAGGGTCCATGGTATTATGTGTCTCGTGGTATTAGGTGTCCCATGGTATTTCCCATGGTATTGATATAAATTGAATGTTATAAAAGAGTCTATGGAGAGTTGCATAGACAAAAGTGACAAGAGTGAATCATATCTCTTGTGTTGTGACAAGAACAAGTCATATTTCTTGAGTTGTAACAAGAGTGAGTCATATCTCGAGTTAGACAGGAGTGATTCGTATCTCTTGTGTTGGTTAGTGAGTGATCAGATCTAAGAGAGGGAGTCTCTCAAAGGCTTGGGAGTGAGGGATTCACTCAAGCTAAGATTTGTCTTTACTACTAAGAGTTTGGGCACAATGAGAGTCAGGTGTTTGAGATCTGGTGTGTCATGCCCGAAAACTGAAGTTGTAAGTGATGTTTAACAAATATGCAATAAATGAAATCTGTTGCTGGTTTTCCCTAGGGATTTGGGGTTTCCATGGTACATCTTGTGTTTGGTTTTCTCTATATTTTTGTTTATCATTGTGTTGCCATTTATCTTTTCAGTAATTTGAATTCTCCGGGTTAAACTAATTACTTGCATAAAATAAAAGATTGAAATTGCAGCCGAGATCTGGTAACCTATAAATTTCACATAACTTGTTCCCTACAATAAAATGATGGAAAAGGAGAAATGGGAAAGGGAAAAAGTAGGAGAAGAGAACATTCAAGATTTAAAATTTTAACATAATGGAAATTTTTTTTGAAACAAACAAAGAGTGGGATTTAGAGCCTACCTCTTTATCTCTCCAATGGTGGTTGAATGTCTCTATGGAATCCTTCAATCTACCTTCCAATCTCTCACAAATAGCATCTTTCAATCTCCCTTCCAAGCTCTCACAAACTTGCTCACAAACAACTAGCAAACCCACTCAAAACCCTAGCAAAGAGGAGTGAAATGAGCAATAGAATGAGTGCAAATTGAGTGAATGCATGTTTAAATCCCCTAAATGAACCCTATCCATATGCCTAAAAATCCAAGTGGAACCATGTCTTGGTTCCAAAAGCCAAAAGAGAAAAAAAATCACCTTCAACCTATGGGAACATTTTGGGAGCGCTCAAGAAGCAATTTTTTCCAACCAGGAATGACTAGGGAGCACTGAGGGAGCCATTTGGGAGTGACACTCCCTAATTGATCTCCTTGGTCGCTCCCTGAAAAACCAGGGAGCATTTTTTTTCTTTACAGAGTACGCTCCCTGAAAATGCTCCCAGAAGGGAGGGTGCTCCCCCACAGCTCAAACTAGGACTAAACCAAATCATAAAAATCCCCATCCCATATTACTTGAATGCAGCTCAATATATTTCCTTTTCTTCACTCATGTTGCTCCTTGAGGTAGTCTTCATTCTGTTTTCCAAAATTAGATTGCCCTGTAGTAGGTCTTATCAACCACCTTTATGCCTCTTCTCCAATCTGTTACATATGTAATCCCAGCATGCAGACCTCCATTGCTTCACTGTGAAATCCAAGAACCAACACTATTCATGATGGTGCAAAGGGTGAATTTTGTGTGGATTCAGAAGGAACTGGAGGCAATGGTCATTGACTCCTTCACAATGAGACTAGATAACATCTTGAGCCATTTTGGTTCTTGAAGAATACATGGAAGAGAATCGTCAAGTGCACTGAAGGTAGCTGGTTTCTCAACCATACATGCAGGTTTTTCAGAGGCCTTACCAGTCTTTTAGGGCTGGTGTGAAGTGGACTGGTCTATTGGCCTTCAGTCGAAGAGTTAAAGATTTATGGAGGATGATGCAACAGTCCTTATGCACTTATTGGATTTACATGTGGCCTTGAGGGGGCAACTGCATCAGCTATCTACTTTCTAATTGCATGAAGCTGACACAGATTGCAGAGTACTGGACAGAGAGGCTAGGGTGGCAAGCAAACTTTGGAGCTTGGTCTCTGGTATCAGCATTCATCAGGGTATGATTTATTAATCTATTCCTTTATTTATAAGTTTCTTTCTTCTTTCATAATGGCTTTTAATCGGTTTACTTACTGCTCTTTTTAATCTTGCTTTTATGAATATAAAATTTTATCTTCATAAGAAATTTTAAATAATATTGTATTTGTATATAAAGATTAAATATATGTTTTAATTTCCTAAATGACAGTTGTTTTGATTTTTGAAGTTTTTCTTCATTTTCATGAACATTAAATAAGCATGCGTACTTGCTTGCATGCACACATACATGCATGCGTCATTTCCCCATTTCCTGAAAATTTGAAAGTGCTGTTTTTGAAACCCTAATTGTTTCTAAAACTCAAATCTGTTTCCCCATTCTATATGACAATACTTCAGAGTCTTGACTTCACCTTCTACCCAATCACTTTATTCTAACATAATTTTGAAATCTTCTTTTGTTGGCTTGCTTTCTTCTTCACTCTTTTAGTTATGATCTTATGTGTCTATTTTTCATTACTGTCTATCAACCACAAACTCCAGGCCAATGGGTTTTTAAACCTTTTATTCTCGTGGACACAAAGCCATCCTCAAATGAGGTAAATGTGTGTGAAACGTTTGTAAAACATATATTGAGCTAGTTATAGGTACACACTGACGAAGAGTGCTGATGTTATGTAGGATTGAATGAGACAAAGGTTAAGGGAGATAAGACAAAGCCCAAAAGTCCAGGGCATAGCTCACGAACTTGCCAATCAACTAACATGCACAGGTAGTGGCAATAATCATTAATGATAAAACATTACCATATACAAAGCATAAATTATGTCTAAGGCAGTTTGCAAAGAAAATGTCCTGGCTTGAACCAGCAAGTTAGGAAGATTACCTGCCCCATGCATCCCAGCGAGGCTGGTATGTCTCTCTGATAGGAGTGTCTGGAAAGTCACATTCATAGCATGCTGTTGATTTGTCGCCTGTGGTTAGGTAGTTGTTTGCATAGACCATATCTCCAACCATAAGAATCATGCTGGGATCATTTTCAACAAGATGATCATATGTGCTAGATGAATTGTACGTGAGGCCCAAATCACCAATAACTGCTATCCGAGTTAGATAGCTATTTGGGCCTGGAGAAGGTGGAGTGACAAACTCATGCTCTTCACTTATAGCAGATAAGGATTGGTCTCCACATCTGTAGTAGTATTTTGTGTTCGGAAGAAGCCCTGGATCATTTCCAAAAGTTAGGTGCAGCCTCTTTAAAAGTTCTACTTTTATTATTTATTGACACAGTAAAATCATGAGTAAACAATAATGAGACTCAAATTTAAGTGGACCTCTGCACAATCCTGGAGTATTTGCATTTTTATTTTATCAGGAGGCAAGCAATGATAATGAAGTTAAGAAACTGCCCCTTGTTTCCTTGGGCTTCCTTGTGAAGTCTGGCTTCTATAATGGAAGTACTGGCTTTAGAAACTGATGCAGTTACTGACATAATTTTCTGGGGTAAACAAGGCAGTATGAGTTTTTAATTTCATGTGCAGATTAGAGGCAAGGGAAACATATAACTAATGAAATAGATCAAATTTTATCACAAACACCAGGCATGGGCGATAAAATGCAAGCACTGTTGATGGAAATCACAAACAGCTTATATGCAGAAAAAATTAGATTGTGAAGCAAAGGGGCAAAGCTGCATCAATGATTTGCAGCATATCCAGTCTGAAGATGAAAGAAGTGGAATCAAATGAATTAACATAAAATATAAGTTATCTGGGTTTTGAAAGAAGCATAGCAGTCACACAATGTTTGGATGGTCTTCAAGATTTGCAACAGCAGGAGGCAATCTGCATAGGCTTTAAGTTTGGCAACATAAGATGTTACCTTTGCAAAACATATTTTGGTGCAACACAAATGTCTTGCTGTAGAAGTAACTAATGTACCAGTATCTATAATGTCAAAATTATGTGCAAAGCTTTCAATGCCAAAGAAACACAAAAGGAACATGAATTGGACAATTGAAAAGAAATATTTCAAATATCAATCCCTAACACATGCTTTTATTCTACACTTGAAATTCAGACGTTTACCCTGTTACCGCTCAAACTAGCACCCTTCTGAAAGATCACAAAGGCCGGTGCTAAGAGTGGCAACTAATCAGGAGATGCACCCACTGTCACCACAATGCACTCTCCTCTCTCTTTAGGCCTTGCTCCTTCAACCACAGTAGGCTTCCCAAATGAGCGTAGAAGTAGCCCTGTGAAGCACAAGAACGAAACAATCCTAGTTCTAATGATAAACCCTCCTAATGGATTAATCAACCAGTGCCTTGTGGGGTCGACAAGATATTCAATAAACACTTAGTGACCAAACACAAGACTAGAAGGTTAGGAGCAATAAGACTTGGCACTAACTTGTTAATAAGATATATCAATGAAACGCCGTACAAGACCAGCACCAATAACTTGATATAGAAACTTCAATTGAATCCTTGAAAATCACAAGTAAAATCACCTTTACCTTTAACCAACCAATATAAGACTTGTAACCTTTTAGTGTAGCTCTATGTTATTGGGAGTGGGGAGTGGGGAGCAAGAGCGGGGAGTGGGGAGCAAGAGCGGGCAGTGGGGAGTGGGAGCGGAGCGAAAAGCGAAATTTTCAAAAGCTACCATTTCGGGAGCGTTTTATATATATATATATATTGATGGATTTATATCTAAAAAAGATGTAGGATGTCGAATTAGCTATAGAAAACATGGATTAAACCATATAACATCAATCATCTAGTAGTTATAACTTATAACATTGTCATCTAATGATCAACCATAAGAACTTTTATAGGAGCTTGGCAAAGAAGGGAGGTACCATAACATTATCATCAAATGATCAACCTAGTATAGGAGCCTTTAGTATAGGAGAGGTAGGGAGCGTGCTCCCAAAACTGGGAGCGTTTTTTAAGCGAGCTTCCGAAGGGAGCGAGCTTTGGGAGCGGGAGCAAGGGGGGAGGGATGCTCCCACGCAGCATAGGTGTAGCTCAAGTTGGAGAAATTCTGAGTCAATGTATGGCTATCCGATGATATGTCAGACCTCTGGAGCAGCCAATAGATGATTAAAACAAACTTGGAAATGGTGTGGCCGGTCTAGTTTATGCCCTAACCAGCCCTCCAAAATATCAACATGGTCAACTAAAACCAGTAGATGAAGACCAAAATGATTAGGGTTGTTAGTACACCTTGTCTTCAGCTTGTATGGCACTTCAAAGTTGAATTTAGATGGTTGTACCTGTCAAATCAGATCTGAAAAAACATACTATTCTTTACACAATACCCTTAGATCTCTCAAACTATCCATAAAAAGGTGACGCCCTTGAAGATTGACCATAAAATCAAGGGTGCGAGTCACATTTAGCGGATTAGATTTTTAAACAATACAATATATTTTGGATTTTTTAAATATTTGATTTTTAGAGATTTTCTATATATTTGATTTTTTTGTGTTTTTTCAAATATAAGATATAAAATTTTGTAATTTTGAAAAAGAAGAGGGAATTAGACCTTAGTCTTATCCCTAAGGCAATGAGAAAAATCAAATTCAACATCCTCTCAAGAATTGGCAATTCAAATGCTATTGAATTAGGGCAAGGAATAGAAACCCTAGGTCATAGTAGTACTTGACCTAATTAGAACAAGCAACGACATCAAGGCCCTA
This sequence comes from Larix kaempferi, assembly GCA_027924585.1. NCBI lineage: Eukaryota > Viridiplantae > Streptophyta > Pinopsida > Pinales > Pinaceae > Larix > Larix kaempferi. The sequence goes on along the minus strand of BSBM01000001.1, from coordinate 45,705,613 downwards.
GAAAAGAGGGATTCTCCAAGAGAAATGCCTCACCAAGCAAGACTAACTTAACATGAAATAAAACCCTAGAAACCCTTACCTTGGATGCACAAGCAATGCAAGTCAAGAGACTAAAGATCTTACCATATTTAATAAAGGGAAAAAGAAGAGAAGCAAACCCTAGAATCCTTCCTCCACTTGAATTAGCCTTGAAAGCTAAGTTGCAAGAAACGTCACCTTACCTGCCGTACCGGTACCGAAAACACCCCGAAACGTGGGTACTGGTATGAAACTCCTTGGAAATGCTGTCGGGCGTACCGTACGACATTTCACGATTTGGAAACACCGTACGGTAGAGCCAACGACATTTCCAAGGCATTTCATACCCATACGACGTGTTTCCTTTCTTTTTTTGGCTCGTGTGGGGTCCAGCGTACCTCTGTTTTTTTTAATTAATTTTTAATTAACCTAAAATCTATCTAGACGGTCCCGAAACCCTAAACTAAACTCTATATAATAGCATTCATCCAATAAACTATTCACCGAGTTTTGAGAATAGCGTCGTACAGTACGGCAGCGACTGAGTTCATTTATTTTTTTATTATTGTGCTTTGGATTTTTCTTGCAGCCATCCAACACAGGCAGCAAAGGCTAAGGTGAGGCACGAGACAAATTCAATTAGTTTTTTAATGTTTGTGGCATTGTACGTTGGAGTTTCCATGCAGACAGGTTTATTTTTTTACTGTTTGACAGTTTGTGCTTTGCAGCCGGGTTTATTTTTTCACTGTTTGTGCTTTGTTTTTTGTTGGCAACCGTAACAGGGGTTTATTTTTTTGAATGTTTGTGCCTTGTTTTTTGTTGGCAGTCGTACAACAGGGGCCCGAGAAAATTCATGCAACAGTAGAAGCCATACAGCAGGAGAAGCCGTACAGCAAGCTACAGTACTACATTTGACAAGGCAGATCCATACAGCAGAAGGTGCATTTTTCCAACAGTTGAACAGTTGTGGTTTGCTTGATTATTGTTTGAATAGTTGATGGCCATCTTGAGTTGATTTCTTTATTTTTTTGCAGGTCTCATGGCTTCTCATACTATGCCTGCTCCAAGCCCAAGAGATACTCAAACAACCAAGCAACAAGACTACTATCCTCTTTGGAAGTATGTCACCAAGATCAAGCAGCTACCTAGTGGGGGTTCATGGGAATGGAGGTGCAACCTGTGCAACAATGGAAAGATCTACAAGGGCTCTTACACAAGAGGCAAGGCTCACATCTAGAATGAAGGGGTAAAGGGGGTTGATGTCTGTAGCCATACCAAAAATCCAGAAGCAAGGGTCAAATTCAATAGAGAGCATAATGATGCTATGAGGTTGAAAGACCATAGAAGCAAGATTGGAAAGAGTGACATTAGCAACACTCACTTGGCTACTACAAGTGAGCCACGTATTGTCCATGAAGCAAGGAAGAGAAGGGCAGCACAACTTGAAGATGACATGGCAAACTCTACATTAGGAGCTAACGATAGTAGATTGTTGAAAATGTTCAACAATCAAGAGAGAGATGAAGCAGAATCCAGAGTAGCAAGGGCCCTCTATGCATGGGGCATCCCATTTAATGTGGTTCGGTCCCCTTATTGGCAGGATATGGTGAGGGCAATTAACACAGCCCCTCAAGGTTTCAAAGGGCCAAACTATGAAAAAATTAGAATAGTTTTGCTCAAGAAAGAGAGGTTGCTTATTGAGGATGTTTTAAAACCTGTCTGAAACTCATGGACCAACTTAGGGGTGTCCATTATTTTAGATGGATGGACTGATACAAGGCGTAGGCCCCTGATCAACATCATTGCATCCTCACCTGCAGGAGCAATGTTTTTGAGAGCAGAAGATTTTTTTGGTGAATTAAAAGACTCCCACTTTATAGCTGATGTTTTAATTTCTGCGATTGAGCAAGTTGGACCAGATAAAGTGGTGCAAGTCATCACAGATAATACACCAGTTTGCAAGGATGCAGGATTGATTATTGAGAGCAGGTACAATCATATATTTTGGACTCCTTACAATGTCCATAATATAAATCTGATTTTAGAAGAGATTGAGCATAAAATTACATGGATTAAGGAGATCACAGGGAAAGTAAGAGAGATCATAAAATTCATCACCAACCATCACTTATATCAAGCAATATATCAAGAATACTCCAAATTGGAGTTGCTTAAAGTTGTTGAGACTAGATATGCCTCAAACTTCATCATGTTGCGTCGACTTGTTGAGGTAAAAAATGCACTGATGAGTATGGTGGTGGGCCCAACTTGGGTTGAGTGGAGACAGGAAGATTCAGAGAGGGGAAGTTTGGTGCGCAGGTTGTTGATTGATGAGGATTGGTGGAGCAAGATAGAATACTTGCTCAAGTTCACATTGCTTGCATTTGAGCTTTTTCGAGAAGCAGACACAGATAGAGCTTTCCTAGGAGAGGTTTATGATGGCATGGATAGCATGGTTGAAAAAACCGTGGAAATTATTGCACAAGAAGCTCCCACTCTTCTTTTTGTTGATGTAGATTTTGCAGAGCAGGTGAAAAGTGTTGTCCGCCAAACTACACACCAGCAACAGAAATATTTCGAAAGTTATCTCTTCACTACAAGTGAGAGAGGTGTGGCCTTGGGGGCAAGCAATGAGCCAGGTACTGTCACCTGAATCCCAGCTCCTCCGTTTAGGCTAACTCCCAACGAAGCCAAGGGGGGTAGTCCCTAAAAAAGAGTTTCACAAAGGCTCTTGTGTTTTAAATGTTTTTTGTGTGGGGTGATGCGGATGAATGTTGTTTAGGAGTTTTTGTATAATGATGAGAACACAATTAAACACGCAATCCACGTTGCAAATTCCACAAGATACAAATTTAGAAGATGACAATATACTTTGACTTAGAATTAAAACAAAGCATCCACAAGATAAAGATCAAACAGATGACAAGGACATATGGTCCAGACAGAAGATATATAAGAACTTTTAAAGACCAGTGCCAAATGGAGTCAAATGAAATACTTGTGATGCTGAAAAATGTAAGTCAAAAGTAGTTGTTTGTGAGATCGTTTTAAAATTGTTCTTGGTAAATTTTAAGTGTTTTAGATGTTCTTGATTATTATGGCTAAAACCAAGGATATCAAAAGAGTGTCCGGAAAGACATTCTAAGCAGCTCCTTTAAGAGACATGTCGGACCTGTCTGGAATCACAGCGAGGCGCGCAATGCTAACCAGCCACTGTGTCGCAGATTGGGCAATCCGGCGCCTCCTCTGAGAACTGCTTCGAATACTTTTTGAACAACGCCGGTTCGTTGGTTATGGGGATGAAAGTTCTAATTAATTATCACTTATGAGCTTATCAAGTCCTTCACCTTTCTGAGTACTAGTCCAACCGTTTCCGGTCGGCAGAGCATACGGGTGTTGGATAAACGACCAAGATAAATTAATTAAGGGGGAAATGTGGATTGAAAAGTTTTATTATTTAGAGCACTTGTTCAACTCTCCGACAGAGAGCGCCCTTGACTTTATCTTAAGACCACAATTCAAGAGACTTCCTACTTTAAAATGCCTAATGCAGGGGAAGATGCAAGCCTAACAATGCTCTCCGACAGAGAGTGCTCGACTTGGATTTGGCCAAGTTCAAGAGACTTTGTTCATTTTAAGAAGCAAGAAGCAGTTGTGATAACAAGATATTGCAATTTTATAACATTTTAAATCATGTGATAGCTCAAATAAATGTGAAACACTGTTAGCATGCTAGTTGCAAAATAAAATGAAATAACTGAAAGATCTAGTGTTCTACCAACCAATTCTACTCTAAAGGTGGGATCAACCTCCGAACAAGGTCAACCACTAGAACCGTCAGTCCTGGAAACCTTCCAGCTAGCTGGATGTCCACAAGATGCTGATGGGGGAACGAGAAGCTACCACAAAACTATGTGGCCTTTGGGATACAATCCCAAAGTTAGCTTACGCTGGTCAAAACTTGAAAGAGAAGCGACAAGATGAAAATAAACTACTCTAAAACATGAACTGAAAAGATCAAAACTAAGCAAACCCAACACTCTTCCCCAAATGGGGAAGAAACCCAAAATGTGGAGGACTCCCCCACTAGAGACTTTTATTTATTTTTTACAAGTGCCTTTGGGATTTGAGTCCTTGAAGGACTTTTGGAATGAAAATAAAACTTTGAAAAATTTAACTTAGCTCTTGATAGCTATTACAAAGGATAGTGAATGATGGATTTGTATATTTGATCCTCCTTGTATTTGGTTTGAGTTCTTGCTACTTTAGCTCGGTTTTCTTCACTTCAACTTTTTCAAATCCTTCACACTTCCAAAGTACCTACAAGAAAAACTAAACTCAAGGCACCCTTTAGTGTTAGAAAAATAAAATAAACTTTGAAACTAAGTCTATATTTGCAAGATGAAATCTAAAACATAGAATGACATGAAAAATGGTTCAAAAAAGTTAAGATGGGAAAACGGACCAGCAAGCTAAAATGCTCCAAAAAACAGTGGGAATGAGAATGCAACCACAAAATTTCACACTATCCTATATGACAACTTTTATGCTTTTGAAATGAAACTATGAAACTTAAGAAAAAAGACTAAATGCAAGCCCTAAATGACCTTTTAATATGCCTAAACTAACTCTTTTCAAAAGAAAAACTTACTAACTTTAACAAATCTAAGTCTAACTTGTCTTTTTGGGCTTTTGCGAAGGTGGATGGGAGAAGGAAGAGGCTCAACAAGGAAGGGGAGTGAATGGGAGAGAGAGGCAAAACTTGGAGTGGATGGAAGATGGGTAAAATGGAGTGAAAAGAGAGGAAAAACAAATGGATGGAAATGGGACTCAAGTGGAACACTTGAGGGCTTGAAACACTGCCATGGAAATCCTCCGGTTAGCCGGTGATACGCCAAAAACAAGTGTTGAAGAGAGCACAAGGGAACAAATCCCAAGTTATTCCCCAAGGTTGAAGTTCCTTCAACCTTATGGCAAACTAATCTAAGGCTTTAAAACAAAAAACAACTTCACTTTGGATTAAGATCTGGAAAGGGTTTCCACAAGAATGAAGGTAGATCCAAGTAACCAGTAATCGAGAAAGTGTTTGGATGTTTGATGGAGAAGAGCTAGATTCTCTTGTTTCTCAAATCCATAAAGCTTGAAACTCCTTTGGCCTTATGTGGAGTGAAGATGTACCTGCAAGAACCTTAAGCATGGGATAATATATATAAAACAAGAATATTTAAGTGAAAAGAACTAGATACATGCTTGCTTGTGCTAGATTGTTAGCCATCTTGAACATGATCTACAACTTAAAAGCCTCAAATACAAATGCAAAACAATATCACCTTGATTCTCAAGTGAAGCAATGAACATCAAGAGCCTCCACGTTTTTGACCTCCAAAGTCTCAACTTTATTAAAAATAAAATGCTTACAAAATCTCCAGAGTTTCATTGCCTAAAAGATCCATCTCTAATGAGGAAAAAAGAGCCTCATTATATAGCAAAGGCTAACAACTAAAACCCTAAGTTGAATTGGCATGATGGAAGCCAATGGCACCTAACTAAAGTCGATTTCCAATCAATAACTAGTCTCAACCAATCGAAATACATGTCAATCAAACTTGGAGTGCTAACTCCAATCTAGAACTTGAGTTCAAAGTCTACATGGATGGGGAGGTGGCCTCCACCTAGGCAAGGCGCCCCGCATCCCATTCTTGGAATAATCACCAACCAATATTCAAATGCCATGTGTGAAACTCGAGCTCAAAAGGAGGTTGACGTGAGCTAGCTTGGAGAAGGCGTGATTGGAGGTGGTAGGTACTTGGAGTTCAACACATCTTTGATTGCAATCATGGTAGTTGGGAGTGGGAGGTGGCCTCCACCTAGGCAAGGCGCCTCCACTCTTCATTAAATGCAAATCACACCAACCAAATTCCATTTATTATGAACTCCACATCATCAAACTCGACTTTGCATGCATGGAGGGCGAATTAGCTTGGAGAGATCTACTTGTGCTGACTGTACACTTGGTTGAATGTTGACTGAGATGATCGGAATCTTCATAAATGCTGGGTGCCATGTCATTTAGCCTTTTACTTTATTCCATTTGGATTATTTTGGAGAGATTTGGATTATCTCCAAAATAGTCATTTTTATTATTTTAATTAATAATTTCTCTGTAAATGGATTTTTAGAGAAAATATTAATTACGAGGCCTAAATGACATCCGAAACTTGGGTTTAGCTAGTCCATAGGTCATGTGTGATTTTTGGCTTATGAAACGAGCCATCAATCACTGAATTCGGACCCCGGACGACTGACATATTACAAATTATTATTTCTCTATTTAAACTATAGAGAAATTTATTAAATTTAAAAAATAATTAAAAACCCAAATTCGACGGACCCGGTAAAAAATTTTCGAAATTTTTTCTGAGGGTTTTATGGACCTAGGACATGACCGACACCTATTCTAACAGTGTCTAGTAGGCTTATATACATCAGTTGGCCTCTAATAACCCCCCATGGCTAAAATTTTCAAAATCGGGCATTCCAGCTTTGGAGGAGCGGGAGAAAACCTCATCGATTATAGCTCGGCTATAAGCAAAGTATAATTGACAAGGGAAAAAACTCCCTGGAATGCCTTAGTTGCTTAATCAAGTCATGGGGGACCGAGACACTCAAATCCTACTAGCACACTTTATTACAAACCCCCATGGGGCCATGGCCATGTCGACTCAAAAATAAAACTGGCTAACTGCTGCATTCTGAAACCCATATACTCTGGAAGTGAACACTGATGTGTTCCAACACTGGTGGCTCAATAAGGTTTCAACTATTTGTACAAAATAGGTGATAACAAGAAGCATCATTGTTACTAGGTGGAATGGATTTAACACTCCTCTTATGCCACACTTTTATGATACTGACCTCATTGCTCAAAGCAATGGGAAGAGGAAGGCCCCGCATCAAGACAAGGAGGTGGCAATTGGGGTGAAGAAATCCTTCCAAAGGTTGTTTCCTGCTTCTTTACAAACTGAAGTGAGGGAAGAATTTGCTTGTTTTGCTTCTAGATTGGAGGATTTTGGAGACATGTCAGCTTTAGATGAGGGGGGCAGTATGAACCCAATTAAATGGTGGACTTGTCACGGGGCAAATGGTGTGCATTTGCAAAGCCTTGCCACTCATATCCTATCATAGGTGGCAATCTCTTCAGCATCAAAAAGGAATTGGAGCACTTATGGTTTTATTCATTTTGTGAAACAAAACAAGTTGGGATCACAAAAGGCTGAGGATCTTGTATATGTTCATTCAAACCTGCGCCTTGTGTCTCGTAGGGGTGAAGAATATACAAGTGGCCCTCATAAAGAATGGGATGTTGAAGTAGAAAACCCAGACTTGGAGCTCTCTCTTGCTACTCTTGATATTCATGTTGGTACTGATGGTGCAAGTGGCAGTGGAATTGGCTCTTCTTTAACTCCACGCTCTACTGTTGTAGGACAAGCATCTTGTTCTATTTTTGACAATGATGATGAGGATTATATGTAATTGATTAAGTCTTTGCCTTATGTTTTGGATGTAAAGCCTCATATATAAAGGCTGATTTTGGATGTAAAGCCTCATCTATAAAGGTTGTTTTTGGATATTAAGCCTCAATTAACAAAGGCTCACTTAATAAAGATGTGTGCTTTCCTTCTAAATTATTGTTTATTTGTCTCATTCTTATTTTTTTACAAAACAATGAGGTATTTCAAAATAATATATAAATAAATATATTTTTTTGTATTTTATATATATGACGTTTCCCCTGGCATACCCATTTTGGGGGGGTCACGTTTATAGGCGTCCCCGTTTCGGAAACTCGGAAACTTTTCCACGTTTCATGCAACTTAGCTTGAAAGATTGCAAAGAAACCTTGAAACATTCAAATTTATACTTAAAAGCCCTAAAAATTGCCAAGAAGATGGGTGCGCACCACTTAGAGTGTCATATACCACAAGAGAAATAAAATTTCAGTCCCATGATCTTGCTTACAAAAGGGAGGAGGGCGCTATATATAGGAGAAAAGTCTAATGTTTCCCTCATCGAGGCCGACCTATCTAATTTTGCATTAAACTTCATTTTAGGGTTTGTAACCCACAATCTCGGGACTAAACCTCATAAAACATAGAAAAATAATGATAAAAAGTGATGATAACTTCAACAAAGTGAAAAGTTGAGCTTGGAAGGAGGACGTCATGCCCCATCTAACCCCAACAAAGTGTCTGTTGCCCTCAACAACCTCCTTCTTGCTTGGTACAACCTTCAAAAGTTGCTTTTAATGGTGTAGAATTTGCATTTTTTGACTAGGATGACCAAAGGAAGGGGTTAATACAGTAAATTGAGGTCTAGGTGGGTGTAACAGAGGTGGGCTAGAGCAGGTATGACAACCCTTACAAGCGCAATCACCTTTACAAAGCATAAAATCATGAGTGTGGCTAAGGGGTCCTAAGTAGTACTATGAGGAAGTGCCCCCCCCCCCCACCTCGGCTCCTAAAGATCGCTTCTGAGCACATAGTTGCCGAAGTGCCCAAAAAGCGCACTCCAAAAATGATCCCGTACGGAATCGTTTTTGGGAAGTGTTGTCACCTGATACACACCTGGGGGGAACACTGTAGAAATCTTCAAACCGTTCGGTGTGTCCTTGGGGGCAAGTCAGAGTCAAGTGCTGTCACCTGAAACTCGACTCCTGCATCTAGGCTAACTCCTAGCAAAGCCAAGGGGGTGGTGCCTATAAAAAATAAATCTAAGGTTGTTAATCTATAAAAGAAAAACAAATTATTGTAGGAGTTAATTATTTTTTTCAACCACAACAGCAGTAATGAAAGGAAAAGCTCAACAGGATATAACATGCATCATCATCATCTTTGTATAAGAATGAAAGTACATGAGCAACATAATAACAAAAGAAAAAGACCAGTGCCCAATGTAAGTTGCAAAATCTAAAGACGATGCTTGTAAAGTAAATGCTCTGTAATGTGCGAGAATGATGTTGTTATCGGTCAAATTAGCACTTCTCCGTCCATGACTACATTTCCCTGTCGGTCACACAAAATGACACTATGGATGGAAGATCTTACTTGGCCTTAGATGACTTAGGAGCTTAACCTTACCATCTTCAGCTTACAAACTTATTTTTTCTGACAATTTCAATATAAAACCGCGACCTTTATACTTGACATAAGTCTCTATACTGACAACCCGCGGGTATCATCTAAAAGTTGTACCCACGAGCTGCTAAGCTAGTAAGTCGCGAGTCACTCGCATGTTGCTAGATGTCATAGTTGCAGGTATCTTAAGAAAAGTTGAAAAAATATATTAAGAATACGAATTGGGATTAGTTGAGTCAGGTATTCCAACTTCCCCAACTTCCCAATTCAACCACCTTTCGAACCAATCCTCCTTGCCTTGTCATAAATACAAGGGGAGGGCATGAGAAGGAGACACAATTGGAGAGAGCTATTGTTATGCTGAAGAAATTCCAAGTCAAGAGAGAGGAGCAGGAACCTAGGGCCTGGTTGCGAAGGTGCTTGATGCAGAGTCAAGTATAACATTTGTACTCGCTGCATTCTTTGACAATAAAAGATTGAGACACTCTTCCTTTCCCAATAGAAGTGTCAATGTCTATTGTGCTTTGATTATAATTTGATGGTATGTCATTTGTTAATATCAATATTTATTTATAGTCAAACTGGTTTGAGGAAGGTCTGTGTGTGTTTTGCAAGTTCGTTGCAGTAGAGATCGTGGGAGAAAAGCTTGGACTGACCATCATAAACAAGGTACATTTTCTATGAAATTTGATCCTATTTGTTTATAGCAATGTACACAAAGCTCTATGTGTCTATCTGTCAATGCATAGTACATTGGTAGTCTTCCCCTACTATAAGGACTTTTCCCTAACAACTGTGTTGGCAAAGTATTGCAGTTGTCTCGGTTGGTAAGTTTTATGATTATTAGTGAGTATTAAGGGAGTGGGTTTATTGCTAGTTTGGCCCAATAAGACTAAATTTCTTGAATTGAGCGCTAAAACATATTTACCAAGTGTCCAATAGGGAGAGGCATAACCTGTTTAAAGCATCCCCCCTGACTTTGTGATAGTCACTCTTTGCGACCTCCCAAGTCCTTGAAGATTAGCTTATGTTGATTTCCCTATTAATCTAGTCACTCCAATCCCTTTCTGGTTTGACTAACTGGTCGGACTGAGCCGCATAGGTCCAGAGCATATGGGGAATGGAGCCTTGGTTGATTTGATTAAGAACAATAATTTAAAGTTTTCTAGTTGGTTAAAACTATTCCAAGAATCTCTTTTTTGGCCGAATTCCAGTACTCGATCAAGCTCATTCCGTGGCACCATACTTTGGGAAAGTAAGGGGGCTTCGTTACTGAAATAAACAAAAAACTTGAAAGCAAAAGTAAAATTGTTGTGTCTGTGAATTGAGTGATTTTTAGCTTATTATTAATCAAGAAAACAAAACTAAGCAGAAAAACTAAAAATGCACGCGATGACAGGAGACGACACAAATCCCCCCTTGGGGGATGGGGTGTAGGCATTGTGTAGCCTGCTTGCTCACTTAAATATTTTATTACAAACTTCTTCTTTTTGGGAATGCCGCTGGTCCTTTATAATTGAGGATCTAGACGGCTTACAATGGCTCAAAAAAAGTAGCAAATTGCAGAGAAGGGAACTTGGATCATCTCGGATACTTAAGATCTTGAAAATTAGGCCAGAGTGCCTCTCTACCTGCTCATTAAAGTCTGAAAAACAGCGAGCAAATGTTAGTGAAAAATTCCCCAAAACACTTTAGGAGTGCTTGGGGAAAGGCCTAAAAAATTTCCCAAAAAAAATCTATGTAAAACAGACAATTTAACTAAGTAGAACAAGCTAAGGAGCTTGCCTTCTTAGTTTCTTTGCTTGCCTTTTGAAGGAAGCAAATACAAAGCTCCAATTTAGCCGAATATAAACTTTTAAAACTCAAAATAATTCTACTTATCCAAGCTTTGAAATTTACTTGAAATGGACTTGCGACAACATAAATACTTTCACTAGATCTAGATCTAAAGAGATAAAATTCATAAGCACATTAGCATCTAGGTGATTTAAATTAGATCTACTTTTAATATTCTTTAAAGATATAGATCTGGTCTAACAAAGTAAAGCAGGAAAAAGAAGGTAAGAAATATAGTGGGTGGGAGAAAGGAAAGGATTGAGACGAGAAGAAAAGGCTTTGGAGACCTAGGAGAGGAGGGCATCACACATCATCATCTTGGTTAACTGACCAAGATCCACCTGGTTAACTGACCAGGTATGTACCTACAAGAACTGCTTGGTCCTAGACCAAGAATCTGCCTGGTCCCTGACCAAGATGTCTTTGTCTCAGCCTGCAAGTTCTACTCAATCCTCGTGACCAAGAAACTGTCTAGTCCCAGACCAGAATGCCCTAGAGATAGATAGGGTCCCTAAGGGCCTAACCACATGCTAGGGACTTTGCCATGGATCCAACCTGCTTGGTACCAGACCAAGAACCCCAATAGATTGTTGGGGGCCCTAGGGTACCTTCTAGGGACTTACTCTGCCTGGTTAACTAACCAGGAACCCTAGTTAGCTGACTAGGGTACCATCCTCCCAGAGAATGGCTCTCGCAGCTGCATTATCTTTAACATCTTGGTCTATTCAATCATTAGTTTAGTATTGGATGAACCTTTGTGGTTGTGGAGAATTAAGTCTAGTCAAGTTGTGTTCAAGGTTGGGAGTCAGTTGAAAGCAAAGTGTCACTATAGTCATGTTAGTTGTAGACCCTTTAGGGTTTCAGGAAGTATGGTCTATGGATGTGTGGTATTAATGTGAAAGTTGGATAGTTTGAGTGTCTTGTGTTCAATTGGAAGTTTCTATAGTTAAAAGTAAAGTATTAGCGGGACACCTTATGGGGTTTATTAGACACATCCAGTTAATTGTTGAGTCGAGTTTAAGGTTGGGCAGCTGAAGTTATGAACAAGCCAGTACGTGATCCGTCACATGCTTGCCTAAATATTGTCGTCAATCCTAGTTGTAAATGTAACAAGAGTCTTTAAGTATTTGAACCTTCAATCAATTTCTCACTTGTTTTCATGTGCATAGCCATTTCTCATGTTGGAGACCCTAACAATTGAAGCATCGACTACTAGTGCCCATAGTTTCCCTTGTGTCCAACGTCCATTTCTGTTTGTGTACCAAAGACAGTTTGCAACCATGGGAAAATCCTTAAGAAGCAAAGCAGTGGTTGTTAGATCTAAGGACACGATTTCGATAGAATTTTATTACCCCCAAATAAAAATCATGGAAGATTTATATGGAAAGGTGGAGCAAACCAAGCTTGTATACAAATAAATCCATAGATGTGGACCTCTTCTCCGACATGAATTCATGTGTTTACACTTCACTGAAGTCTAAGGAGATCGCAACAGTTTGGAAACTTTCTTTTGAGCCCTTGCAAGATTCAACCCTCACTAGTTTGTTAGACCTTCCAACCTTTTTGTAGTTATAGGGAAGTGACCAAGTGCACCAAGTTTTTTATTAGTAGAGTGAATGCACTTTGGAAACCATCGTCATTGCCATGGTCTACCTCTAGGGGATCATACAAATCGAACATCAACACTCATGTGGGCACAACCCTAATGCTAAAGTTGTTGGTGGAAGCTTTAGTAACCAACAAGGTGCGAGATGGTTGGGGATCAAGAAATGATGAGTGGAGCAACAATTTAGGCAATAGATTTAAGGATTCCTCTCCAAGAAAATGTTGGCTTATGAGCTTAGGTGAAAGTGGATGGACTAAACAACGCAATGATGGACCTAATATTGGCAAAGTGAGCAATGGATGGAATGCTACTAAACTCAATGACCACAATGCCACTTCCAAAGTTAATGCAAGTAGATGGGATGATTGAAATAAAGTTGATCACAATGATGGCAGAATGAATTCTGTCAAGAGAATTGATAAGTCTAGTGTTGCATGTAGTGGTATTGAAGCAACCATGGGTTGGTATCTGGGCCCTTCATTTTAAGGGAAAAAGGAGCATAAGGGTTGACAGGGTTGACTCAAGGGTGAGTCAACAGTTGTGGTCAGGGCTTGTTGGCCCCTTCGGTTTTGGAAAGTTGTGAAAGGATGGACGGATAGAGATGTGCAATAGTAGAGCATACAGATTAGTGCAAGGGATAGGGGAAGAGCATAAAAAAATGCGGCGGAAGTTGGCTGCAAACAACTACAAGTTGAGGAATATAATTAATGATCTGACCAAGGTAATGGATTGACACAGCCATCCATATCCCTTCTATAACTGGCTTGAGATGGTCAACCTCAACAACTAGAATTGTATAAAAGCCCTTCAGGGCTAGGGTAAATAATGTAAACTAATGGAGGATACAAATAAATAAATATTTTGGGCATTCTTTCATTATGCATGTCAAATGGAGTTGTGTTATTTCCATGTTTTCTTATAATCTCTATTTCTTATATATTTTATAATCTGGTTCTTTAGTTCTTCTGCTTATTAATGCATTCTGCAAGTATAGGATGAATGTGTTAGGATAAGAATATCTATGAGGCTGTGGAAACCCTATTATGTCTCCCTATATTTCTAAAACTCTCAGTTGCACTTCGAGTAAGACCTTCATTCCTTTGAGAAGATTGAAAATACCGATGCATCTAGACTACAATGGAGCATTTGTTGGAACTCTATGAGAACCCTGGTCTCCATTAAATACCAACAACATCTATCAGGAATTTCTTCCCTACAGCCTCAGATCGTAGGAGAGATTGCATTAAGGGAGGTTGATCACCCCCTAGGAAAGCCATCCACCTTGATAGTGTTGGTATTTTTCTTTAGTTTTCCAAAACCTACACATACCTGCACTATTCATTTGTTTCCTGGCTCCATGCTCTAGGGCAGTAGACTTTAGGTCTTTTACAACATAGGCTAGTTTTGCTTATATCATGTTTTTCTAGGAGAGGCCTTTGCGCTCCCACTTTGTACCTCACACTATGGTACCTAGCAAATCCATTGACTTATTTATGGTCATTTGTTGGACATTAATAAAATTATCTTATGTTATCTTATCTATGTTTTAACTTTTCCATGGATGTTCAAATGAACTAAAGGGGAACTACCATGACAGAGTTTTACTGTCAAACTTCTTAAACAGCTGGACAGTTCATCAAACATTCTCAATTTTGTACGGCCAAAGATCCCTTTGAATTATATCATCCATATGGTAGGGGTGTTAGCTTCCATTTAAAATATTATCTAAAACCACATAAACTAATTTTAGGAACTAGAGAACCTCAGTAATTTGTGTGCTCTAGGTTTGCACAAAAGCTATATGAAATAAGATTAACTGATCATTCTTGTAAGCAAATTTGACCAACTGAAGAAAAATTGCAGATGCTACCCCTGTAAATGAGTGCAACCTTTCAAAAAATAGAAAGATAGTTGACTGGAATAAGAGGATATTCACATCTTCAGGTTTGACGTTTCCTATGAAGGGGTTGCAGTTCTGGGATATTGGCATGGGCTGTTTTTAAATCATAAAAATTGTTAAGCAACTATGATATCATCAGATTTCCATTACAGGGATGTGGAACTCCTTCAGGCTGACATCCAAACTCATAGCTACGCAAACAAGTTGCAACCAGTTAAAAGCGATTATATTTAATTATCAATGAATAAGAATTACAGCAAACTTTCCCAAGGAGGCTGAACTCCACTCATTTGTACAAATACAGACTAAGATGCAAAGATTGGCATCTAGGGTGTGATTAAAGCTGGCCGGAAGCTGGTTTCTATGCTGAGCTGATAAAGTTAGTCCCTTCTCTAGTAATGATACAAAAGATGTGTCAGAACTGATGGATTGTTAATATGAACAGTGGAACACTTCATTCTCTCTGTTGTAGCTGCTAAGTAAAAAGGACAGCTGGTTGCCCAGGAAAAATGGAACAGTGGTCCACGAACTCCTCCTTTCTCTCAGCTGGGAATGCTGAAGAGGAATAAAAACTTAAATATCAGTAAGTAAAATAAAAAAATTGATGCAGTAGATGGATGATAAGTGTCATAAGAAACTCCTAAGCCATAAGAGCTAAAGTCAATCCCCTTTTCTCACCTGAGGGCTGAAGAAAGTCTTCCTAACCAGTAGGGGACTCAGTGCGTTTAGAACAAGATTCATTTCTTTTCCCATAGCAGCTTCATTGAATCCTTCATTAGACATCCTTCCTGAAAACGTCTAGTCTAGTTGGCTCCATGTGACTGCAGTGAATGTCCTCAAGGTTTTCCTATGATACAAGGGATGAAGTAATAGAGTACAAATTTTTTAAATGTATTAGCATATTTCCCACAGGTCACCCACGTAACACAACGGAACCAGAGAAAACACCCTGACACAGAACCAAGGACTTCTATCCAAAAACTGAGCGATTGGCAAACCTTTAGGAAGTATGGAAGATGCTTTCAATTTTTGCTTAAGCGACAAGCATCAATCGACTATCAAGACGTGGGACATTGTTTATGCTGTACACATGTACCACTCAACTGTATGCATATAAAACCCAGCCCAACTTAATGGCATTGACAGATTAACCTTGTAGAAAAAATGGCCCCTTTCCACATGATGTAAGAGGAATGAAACCCTGGTAGGTGCACAACTCACTTCTCATGGCAAATTGGCAAACATTCATGTCCACATTGCACCTTGCTATTTAGGTGCTGGGAGCTGGGTGGCTTCCTAATTTTCTCAGCTCTTCCTGCTGAGAATAAGTTCATAACTTCGTACACAATCAAATGAATAAGACAGAGGACAGCAGTTCTACTTCCTGCCAATACCTACCAGATAACACCTTCATTGGCTTGCTATGGTTTGTTCCGTGCTAAAATTTAGCCTTAAATACAAGAGCAAGTTACAACTTACAACAAGATAAAAAAGCGAAGGCCAGGCTGGAAGCTAGCTTTGGGCCCTGGGGTGCAAGTCCCTGGGTAACCATGATGGCATATCAATCTCTACGCTGGCTTTGGCGTGCAAGTCCCTGGTTAATATGATAGTATGCAAATCTTGAAGCTAGCTTTGAGTGCAAGCCCATGGGTTAGAGGTGATAAAATCCTCCCTCACACCAATATTAACATAGCTGGTGATTCATGTGTGATGATTATATGCAAATCTCAAGTTGGCTTTTGGGGTGCAAGTTCCTGGGCTGATATGATAACATCCTCCCTCGTTCCAGCACTAACAAAGCTAGTGGTTGGGGTATCATGCTCTATAATTACAGGACTTGAGACTTGACATTTAAGCTGAAGATTTAAAAAGGGAGTTTTTTTGCAAAAAAAACATACCAGTGAGACGCACCCGATGAATAATTCCAGAGGTGTAGTTGAGAAGGCCTTCGTATGGATATATCTGGTTGTAAACAAGGGACTTTCCTTTGGAAGTGAAGGTGTAATTACCAGTCTGGGTGCCATAAAACACCTCGCCCCTCACGGACGAAGGATCCAGCGGAACCACCTTGGGTCCAATTTGAGCGTCCCCTGTACAGACAATCATGGAATGGGCATCATCCAACGTTTATTCACAATTGAGTTAATGCATTCAATGGAAATAAAGAGCCAAGAGCTGCTGTTATACCTGTTATCCAGGAGACCCACATGGCATCGGGCGTGGAGAGTGAGAGCTTGATCTGCTCTGGGAAAACAGAGGGGACCCGTTTGACGAGGCGGGGATGATAGGAGGGGAGATCATCGCTTCCCAGACGAAGGTTTGGATCGAGCGACACCGTGACAGGAGTGAATGGCCCGTCTAATGTGGTCGGAATGGGAACCGAGCAAACCTTCTGAGAGATGCAGTGAAGGCACCCAATCCATAAGAACAATATGCGTAACCACCCCATTTTCGCAGTTCAGATTGTGTATTCTCCCTCGAGCGGAGAAACCGAACGTAACAAAAACTGCCAATAGGTCGTGCTCGGCTGCTCAACGATGGCAATATATTCCTTTTATGCGTCAGGGATGGCAGAGGGCATCACCAGAAAATAATAACACTATCGCTGGCGTATGATATTTGTTATGTAGAGGCATTAAGTAGCTTTAGTTATTTACTTTTCGAGGCGAGTTGATAAAGTTATATTGACGGAAGATCGACGTTAACATAGACGTAAAACGTAAATCTATATGTTAAAATTCGGCGGTGCTTGCTTATTCTCGGGAATAGTAATTTCTAAGTGTAATGGGAACAGGTGTGATGGATGAAATAAAGAGGAGTCTGTTTTTTAAGCGGCGGTGAAAGTTGAAATTTCCAAAAACAGTAATGTCTAACTGAATTTGGATTTGGATTTGGATAGATGTGTAATATGGGAGTGGTTAAAAGGTTTTTTTTTTAATTATTATTCTGGAATTGGAGGATTTGATGATTGGCATATTATAATTTTTTTAATGTTTATAATTTTTTTTCCGTTGTTCAAATTTTGAAATAAACAATTATAAAAAAAAAGAATTTAATAACTTGTTGATGATGAATGGATAACCAACTCTAATCAAACTCCTAGCTATTTTTTGATGGAGCTTTAACTATGCTAAATTGTGGTGCTGGTTTTACTATCATTTGTGGAAAGGAACTCTCTCTCAAGTTTCGTCTTGCATGTGGTTGAGGATCCGATACAAACGCTGAACTTCTTGGGCTTTGGGGAATCTTAAAAGTGGCATTGTTCTATGGCTTGGGATCTATCAGGATTTTCGGAGACTCACTGGTTATTGTAAATTGGGCCAACAAGCTAGTTCAACTCAACAATGTTCATCTCAATTATTGGTGCTTAAGAATTTCTTGTTTGATGACCCGGTTCTTTGATCTCTCCATTGAACACACCTTGAGAGAAAACAGTGATAAAGTTGATGCCTTGTCTAAAGAAGCTCTCGACGGTGATCCTGGCATTCTTCATTGGGAAGAATGGGAAGATAAGTTGCTTACTCATTCTGGTTCTACGTGTTCTTTCTTTTCAGAAGTATGGTAGTGTCCCTCTTTGTATTAAGGTCAATTTCATGTTTTGGAAGTATGGGACTGTATGTCTCATGTTTTTGTTACAAGTTATTGTATCTATGAAGGAATAGTCATGTATCTCGGTCAGCTCGTTCTATATAGTCTGGAATATCTTCTGAGCTAAATGTTATGTACTTTTTTATTTCTCTTAAATAACAAAGGTACCGTTTTTTTTTCATTGAAAAAAAAGAATGGATAACCAACTCTTCATTGGAGATAACTAGAAGAATGTAAGAGATAAATATATATATATATATATTAAAAATAACTGATAGTTGATGCATAAATACATGGGTAACTCATAATTAAGTGGCTATGTTAGTTATTTAAAAATGGATTAAAGTAATATTAATATGTAATATGGAGTAAAAATAAGTTTATTTTTACAATATGAACATTGTGATGGTATAAGTTGAAGTTTTTTATTATAATATTTATGATAATATTTGATTTTTATGCATAAATTAATTAAATTTTTTATAGAAATAAAATATTAATTTTTTATTTATAAATAAGAGCGAAAATCATATTTTTTAAATACATATATACATGATATGTTCTTAAAGTATTCAAGATAGCATCAAAATAACATTACTTTGATCATCATTTTCTGGTTTTTTTTTTATATTTAGTTATATGCGGGCTGTATGTACAGTAGGATATATGTATTGATCTCTGTATGGGACTATAGACATGATAGTATCATGGACAGTAAATATGTGTAAATGTAGGGATCTCTCTGAATCCACTACATGTGCAGAATGTAATTTTGTTCATATATTTGAAATAAAATTACGACTTTTTCCAAGGGAAAGAAAAAACATTACTTTGATCATTAAAAATTTAATGTAAAATAAACTATAAAAGAAATAAGATGTTAGTGGAATGATCATAAAGGTAATCTATGAAATTGTTATCACAAAGATGATCTATGAAATTGTTTGTTTTCCTTGGTGATCTATGAAATTGTTATCAGAAAAGTGATCTTTTGGTTTTTCGTTGTAAAGAGAGATAAATATGAATATCGCTTGGTAAATTACAAGCTCATAACTTTTACTTTATAGCTAATGAAATGAAAATACATATTTCTTTATTATAATATCATTTCATAATAAATATTATTATTAATATATATTTTTCTAAGGATACCTCACTAAACTATAAACACAACAGTAAAGAATAAAGAAGAAAATTTCTTCATTATGGAAAACAATTTCCCAACAAATATCTGACCAACAATAAACTTAACAAAAATTGATTTGTCATTTCTTTTGAAAAAGCAATCAAAAGATTGAAAGCAAGTGGCATCCAAAAGTGAGAGACCCATACTATTGCCCATGTTAAGTTGTAAGAGACCCATAGGATTCCACTACTAAGTTGTAAGAGACCACATGCATACCAATGATGCCCTTGTCGCGTAGGCCATGTATTCCAATTTATCATGGTCATATTTTATGGTAGATATATGTAGACACGAAAAAAAAGAGTATTCAAATTTATTTTATGGTAGATATATGTAGACACGAAGAAAAAGCAACATAGTAGTTATCCATAACCATTATCTTGAATCTTTTAATTGCCCTTAAGCCAGGAGATATTTTATTGGCGATTGCATATTTTTGTTATTGCATTGTTTTATGTTGTGGTGTTACGAGTATATTGCACGAACATTATATATATTTGAGACATTTAATATTTGAATCCTAGGTTTTGTTTATGTTTTTTAATTTTTGTTTTCAAGTTTAGAACCACGATGAAATTTTTATGTGAATTGAACTAATTCAATTTAATGCATAAAAGTGGGGAGAAATTCATGTGAACGAAAAAAGAAGCATTAAATTCGAAAAATTTAATAACAAAATCATGGAAAGGTTAATAGGTATTTTTTTTATTATGTATAAATGAAGTCATGAAAAGGTTAATAGGCATTTTTTTTATTTGTTTGGAGAGGTTAGCAAGGAAGTGATTCAAAATAGATCAGTTATAAAGAAATTATGGTATTTTTTAATGTTTTCCAGCGAAAAAAAATCTACTATTAGTATTCCTTAGAATCAAATAGTACAATGAAGTTCATGTTTCTGTGTCCAGCCACAAAAACTATAAAAAATTGAACAAATATACAAAATAGACAAAAAAATATCTCATCCGATAACCATACAGCCTCAAAAACTCAGATCTCCAGTGTGTAACAGATTTGCAAAATAAGCTACCAGACAGATATCACTATTCAGTTGAAAACAGAAAAGCAGAGGGCTTAATCAAAAAAGTAAAGAGAACCACTATCTAGCATGTGACTGTCACACCATTCTTCCCATGCTAGGACACCTTCCAGATCAGACAAAGCCTGCTTTGATAACTTATCCGCCAGTGCATTGTGTTCTCTATAAATATGTTCAAACCTAATGTTCTGTTGTTTTGAAATCTCATAATGTGCCCAACAAACCCAATGTCTTAGATTCATGACATTTAGCTTGAATTCACCAACTGCCCACTTGATTGTAACCCTGGAGTCACCATAGACTTTGATGTTAACCAATCCAAAAGTGTTAGCCACTTTCAAAACACACCAAAGAGCCATAAGTTCTGCTTTCATATTAGTTCCAACACCATAGTTGAGCCTAATTGTGTAAAAATGACAATCATTTAAATATAGCACTCCCCCGACCGGACATCTCCCATTCTGCGCAGCTCCATTGAAGAAAAGAACAGGTTGATCAACTTTGAGCGAGAATTGACTAACTCTGGTAATTTTCTGTCTATGATCATCATTCTCATAAGTAGTAAACATCTTTTGAGCAATCAAACTCCATTTTGTAATATCTGGAGGCACATTCTGAAATAAAGCACAATTTCTTGTGAACCAAATTGACCAAGAAATACAGATGGAAATGTTGAAATGTTGTTTGCAATTCCTAAACCAATTCAGTAGACATGTATTGAAATCACCAACATCCCATTGTTGTGTCAAATTCAGATTTTTGGAAATAAATGACCAGATACTCTGAGTGAAATTGCAAGAGACGAATAAATGTTGCTTTGTTTCTGCTGCATTGTAACAAAGAATACATCAACTAGGGCCTATCCAACCACGCTTGTTCAGATTTTCCCAGGTCTTTAGCTTGTCCTGCAAGACTAACCATAAAAAACATTTCATCTTTAATGGAATGGACCACTTCCATAGACCCTTATACCACCAATCTGGGGCAAAGATAAATCTGTCTTGTATAATTCTTTTGTAAGCAGATTTGGCTGTCACGATACCATAAGAAGGATTCCCACCCCAAACAAGTTGATTAGTATCATCACTTAATTTTACACCAGCAGCATCAAGATTCTTGATGTATAAATCCCAGTCCCTAGCTAAAGAACCAGAGAGCCCTAGATCATTGGCAGACAACCATACAGTGGACCTATCATCACCAATCATGTTCAACTGTATTTTATTCAATGTAGATAGACCAAGAACCTTTAGATATTGAGGGATGATAGACGGAAGAAGGTAAGAGTTTTCCATCCCTAATATGGGATCCACACCAACCCGAATTTTAATCCCAGTGCCAACTTGCCAATATAAATAACTTTTTATCCAATTGAAGACTTTCATAAATCCCCTCCAGATGGGAGAAAAGTTCCAATTTCTCAGCTTTGGATCTCTAATCCATAGATAAACATCCATATTGAGGTATTTGCTTTGAATAAGCCTGGACCATAGAGTCTTACCAAATAAGCCACGCCACAAACTTTTTAATCTGAGGGCAGAATTGAAGACCTCAAGGTCTTTGATTCCCCATCCACCAAATCTATAGGGTCTTGAAATAACTTCAGCTGTAACCATAGGAATCTTTGAGCAGTCTGCTGATCCCGACCATAGGAAATTGAAAAAACATTTATTGATAGCTTTAATAATGTAGGCTGGCACCTCAAGTAAAGAGAACTAGTACACAGGAATGCTCGATAAAATAGATTTAACAAGAATAAGTTTGCCCCCAATAGATAATAGTCTATAAGACCAGTGGGAAATACGTGATTCAGTTTTCCTCAACAACCAAATCCAATCTTTTATGAGATAGTTATTGGGTTTGAGATTAAAACCCAGGTATTTAAAACCTAGATCCAGCGGACAACATTTGTATGGAAGCACGGAAGAAATATCCCTGAGGAGCCCTTCATCCATAGATAAGTGATAAAAATTGGATTTAGCAGCACTTACCTTCATGCCTGTAGCCTTGCAAAATGTATGAATAAGTTCACTATACATTCTCCACTCTTCAATAGAGTCCAAACCAGCCACAAGAACATCGTCAGCAAATAGGATGTGTGTGATTACACAATCTTTTGTCATTATGACACCTTTGATCAGTCCCCTATCCACAGCTTGGTTTATTAATCTGCTAAAACCATCCATGACTAAAATGAAAAGGAGAGGGGAGAGAGGACACCCTTGTCTAATAACGCGAGAACACCTAAAGAAATTGGACGGAGTACCATTCACCATAACTGCAATATTCATGGATGTGATACATGCCATGATCCACTTAATAATCAAAGGAGGCACTCCAATTCTGATAAGAATTAAATGAAGAAATTACCAATTTACTCTGTCATAAGCTTTTTCAAGGTCCATCTTGAGCAGGAGTGCCTTTTTCTTTTTTATCTTGATACAATACATCAGTTCCTGTGAGATGCCAATGGCATCATGTATCTGTCTACCAACTAAAAAACCGAATTGCTCTGCAGAGATATGTTCAGACAGAACATTCTTCATTCTATCGGCAAGAATTTTTTAGATAAGCTTATATAAAAGATTGCACAAAGTAATTGGGCGGTAGTCTCCAAAAGATGAAGGTTTGTTCTTTTTGGGAATTAAAGTAACAAAAGTGGAATTAAGGCCTCCAGGCATATAACCATTTAACCTGGAGAAATTTACCAGGTCTTTGAGCTCATGGCCCAGAATGTCAAAGAAATGAATGTAAAGCTCCACTGGCCAGCCATTTGGCCCGGGGGCCTTTTCTTTGGAAAAAATTTTCAGAGTAGATTCAATCTCTTCCAGCGAGACCTCCATCTACAGAGAATCAGCTTCCTGTGCATTGATGAAACTGGGATAAAGCCTTGCCACATTGAGTTGGTCTTCGAAGCTGCATTCACCCGTATCGCTATAGATGTTGCCAAAAAAAGATGCAACTTCAGATCTTAATTGGTCTTGGACAGTAATTTGGTGCCCCTAAGCGTTGTTGATTTCCCATATGTACTTCTTATTTCTTCTGGCAGATGCAAAACTGTGAAAGAACTTCGAATTTTTATCTCCATGAGATATCCAAATGGCACGACTTTTGAGTCGCCATTCTTTTTCATCTTGCAATAAAATTTCTTCCTTTTTCTGTTCATAGCTTTTCATAGCTTCAAAAGTTTCATAATTCAGAGAATTATGAAAATTTGCAACCGAAGATTCCTGAATTTTCTTTTCCAACAAAGATAATTCCTGCATATCAGCCAATTTCCGATCCCTGATCCACACCGTGACCACTTCTTTTAGTTCTTTCAGTTTATAGCAAAAGTTTAGAACTGGATTAGTATCAAAATTATCATAGTTCATCCAAAAGGTGCGAACCATGTTGCAAAAATTCTCATCACATAGCCAGGAGCAATTGAATTTGAATGGAGAAGAAAAGTTATGTCCATAGTCATCCAGTTGAAGAACAATTGGCCAATGGTCAGAGAATTTTGTATCAAAAACCCAAGAACGATGTTTCTGGAATTGGTCCAGCAAATCAGCCTTGACAAGAAATCTATCCAGTCTCTTGTGAACACCATCAATACCAAACCTACCATTTGACCAAGTAGGAATCAATTTGTGTGGCATCACATCAATAAGGTTTGCATCAGCAAAAAGTTTGTTAAAGAAATTAGCTAGATCATCCAGCCTGGCTGAAGATCCCCATATTTCAGAAGCATTGCAGGTATAATTTAAATCTCCTGCAATGATCAAATCAGATAAATTCAGAAGACCTAAGTCATGAAGTGATTCCCAAAACTTTTGTCTCTCCCTGTAGGGGGCATAGCAATTCAGGATAGATAGCATTTGATGTAAGCCAAAAAAAGAACCTTTAAGTAAAATACCCCAAGGTGTAGCAAAGACCTTAAAAGCAAAAAAGGCAGGATTCCACGCAACAGCAAGACCCCCAAACAATCCATATGAATTGACAGCAGCAACTTCCCAATTGGGCAGAATCTTACAAAGTTTTGAGATAGCAATTGAATCATCACACATGGTTTCTTGAAACAAAACAATAGCTGGGCTAGTAGCTTTGAACAGATTGGATAAGGCCTGAGCCCGGGAAACCTTACCCAATCCACGCATGTTAAGGGACAGAACAGACATTAAGAAACACTCGTAGTGGGGTACATCGCTCTAAGCCCCAAAGTAGAAACATTCTCAACCCCATCTACATCTGCCAGTCTCTTAGAAATGGGAGTGTATGAATCTGTGTCTAAATGCACCTCTTGATTTAAATTCTTTTTTTTTTCTTGCCCCTCCTAATGGTAACATTTTGAAAATTGAGAGAATGCAAGGGTTTTGCTAAGGAATCACTACCAGGATTTTTCGAATAGGTAGGGAGAGGAGGAAATTCCTCCCCTTTCTCCGAAAGGAGGTAGCCACTATTAGCTAGAATGGAGTTATCATCAAGATTAATAAAACCAACAGAGTGCCCTAAAGGGTTGGGAACATCAGCCGATTGTCGAACAACATCTCTCCCAGCTGTAGATGACTCAGATTGAAGGAAAACAATGTTTGTTGAACCTTCACCCATCCTAATTCCAAAAGAAGAAACGGCTCCAGCTCTGTCAACATTTGTGGAAAAATATTGGTTAGGGTTTGGTATGTCTTCACCAACTAATGGCCTGACAGCAGTTTGATAGGCATCAACAGAGAGTTGTGTAGGGGAATGGACAACAGATGTAAAATGGGAATCCTCACCCACAGGCGACAAATGCTCAGAGGGGATGGAAATCAGGTTTGAAGGGCCTGCACCCAAATCATAACCCAAGAAAGAATCAATACCCTCACAGCTAGGTTTAGAAGAATTAATAAGGATGGGATTTGATGGACCGTCTCCTTCATGCAAATGGAGAACCTGGGAAGAAGGGGGAGCAATCTGAGTGTCAGCAGACTCCAACTCATGGATCAATGAGCATCCAACCTAAAGTTTGGAAGGGTTATGCTTATGGGAATTAATAGGAAGTCCCAAAACGAGATCATGTCACATTTGAATTTCACCCTTTGAAATGCGATGAGACAAGACCTTTTATGAGTTTTCAATGAAAGTTAATTCTTCAAAAGTCAAAGTAGGAAAAGAGTCAGGAGTATTATGTCTGCACTTACCTGAAACCGCAGGAGATAGCTTGTGAGAGACAGATTTAGGTGAGGAGAGGCCCGACAGCGAAGAGTCCACACCATGCTTTTGTCTGAAAGGGCAAGATGCCTGGACATGGCCGACCTTGTGACAGCAAAAGCATCTGAAGGGGATTTAAAAAAAATCAAGATTCTACCTCCAAACCCTACTGCCCCAAACCATATCAACTTCCGCAGGCAAGCCATCACGAACATCAATTTCTACCATAACTTTTGCATAACGACGATCCATTCTGAATAGGTTTTGTTTGTCAAGCCTGACAAAACGCCCGACAACATTTTCCAACCCTATGATGATATCTTCTGACTAGAGCTCGATGGGAAGAGCCGGGATAATCATCCACAGGTGTCTAATGGCTTGAAATTCCTTAAGTGGATCAAAATTGATATGCCATCGCTTTAGATAGAGAGACCCCCTCTTGAATTCCCAGAAAACGGATAGGATTTTGTCAAGGTGGGCTAGTTCAGAAAAAATAAACAGAATCCATCGATTCATTAAAATGTTTATACGCGGAGCCATGCAAGTGATCAGAACCCAATGTTTATTGACCCATTCAGCAATCTCAAGCTTGTTACCAGTAGTAAACTCTAAGCGGTCGACGAGCGCCTTCTCAGCAAGTTGCCCAATCCAGTCTAGGTTGAAATCAGAGTCAATATCGAAACGCGCAATAGTTTCCCTAGCTTTCAGTGTTTTCAAATGGTGCCGATTCTGAGCCCTAACCCCACGAAGATTGTTATTTTTTGCAGGAACTGCACCAACACCACCCGAAAGAGCACACAAAGCAGAAGAGGGAGCCGAAAAAGATAGTGACAACAAAGGTAAAGTTGTCTCCATGATGGGGAGTCACCGAATCAATAAAAGAAACCGCCAACTGCCTGTCAGAATCTGACACAAATAAAAAAAGCATCCCGCCAGCTGCCAAAGAGAGGATTAAGGGTAAATCGGGGAGTCAAGGAAAGGCACAAAAAAACCCCCAAAGTGGCTAGCTAAATGGAAAAAAAAAGTGGAGAATAGCTAAACAATATCCAAAAAAGGAAAGAAGAAATCTACAGAAAAAATAGAAAAATCCGATTAAAAAGAAAGAACGGTAGCTTGCGACTTAAGCGTTTTCTTCCCACTTTTTTTATCCTTGGCTGGTACTGGGCTGATCCAACGGACCAGCTTGACTCCAAGTCGTCGCAGAGCTACACAATCCTCTGATCAACCATCATTTACCGAAAAATCCTGCAGAAAACTCAAAACCCTAGAAAAAAACCTTGCCATCTCCCCAATCACTATACTTATTCAAAAATTCATTAAAAAAAAATGGTATTTTTTAATGTTATGTAGTGTTCAATTTATAGTTTTAATAGGTTTAAAGTTGTTTGGAAACAATCGAACTCATTTTGCATGGTTTGATAGAAATTAGAATTTAAAGCCTTGTTGGAACCTTACTTATTGATGCCTTGGAGAAGTTCAAAGAAGTATATTTAAAAATGGTTAACGTAAGTGTATGTTGAGATTTAGGCTACACAAGTGCATGGACAACAAAAGGGGAGCTTGATGTAGCACACATCACACAAACATTAGGCTAAGGCCAAAGTGTATTCAGATATTTTGGTATGCATGGAGGTGTCAGTGAGGTCGAATTGGAAGATTGATTCTTTGTGCTACGCACACAGAGCATTTCCTCCACCCTCCTTGCTCTACACTTTGTATAAGAAGCAAAGGCTACAAAGGTTAGTACATGCAGATGAAAAGAGGGATTTGGACCAGATTCTAACTCCACACTTTGTGCTCTATACTTCATACAAAGGGAAAACAACACAAAGGCTAAGGGCCCACGGGGAATGAGACATGCTTACCTCCACATCCATACTCTTGCATAACAAAAGAAGCATGCACAAACTCAACCCACATGGCCATTCAACATGCAATCAGAGGTTACCATGTGACAAGTTGAAGAAATGCCTACAAGGTTGTTACATGTAGCAAAAAGAGTGGGACGTCCAGGAGGAACCCATGACAAATCTTGAGTCTCTTTGCCTTCTACGGGAAATTAAATCATTGGAGGAGGTGATAATTAGGCCAAAGGAGGATAAACAAGGGGGGTCCAAGGGCTAACAGGAAATTTTCAATGAAAGATGGAAAACTTGGAAGGTTAAAGGCACAACAACATAAATACTAAGGACTCAAAAGAATAAAAGTGTTCCTATACCAAAAGGATGAAGAGGATTTTGAGCCTACCCATGGAGAACAAAGATTTTCTTTGAGTCAAAGCAACAATTTGCAAGGCACGACTAATGAATACGATTAACCAAAATATCTTTTAGAGAGTGTAAAGCTCCCATCTATAATAATTCTTAAGCATAAAAAATCAAACAAAGGTCATTTCTTATTGGTTTTCCCATTTGGGTTTATAGGGTAAAATCTCAATGTTATTACTATGTATGTTTTATTTTCTTCAACATTATTTTTTTCATTTAAATTATAGTTTGTAAGTAATATGCAAGCATATTTTATGCATAATGAAATAAAAAACAAGAAACATTTTAATTTCCACTACAATAATTAAGGTTTGTGCTGGTGAGCCTCCGAGGTGTAGACCAGTTGGAGATAGGGTGCACTATTAGGGCTCTCCTTGTGAAGTTATAGGTTTAGGCCTCGAATAGCCATGTGTTTCATATGTGGTTGGTATGCCTAGGGGTATAGTGGTAGCATACTGGAATTGACCTCGTGTCATGCAAGTATGAGCCTAACCCTAGTTTTCAATTCCCCTAATTACAAAAAAAGGTTTGTGCCTGTGAATTGACTCAGCCATAGTCTAAGTGATTATGGATCATATTAATGTCAAATCCCGTGTTTGAAAACACTTGGTGAACAACATGTATGATAAACAATCACAATGGATACCAAAAGAGTGGAGAGCCATTGCTGCAAAGTCTTGGAACAAGCAAAGAATCGAAAATGACAAGAAATTTCAATGAGGAACAACGCAAGGAAGACCTTGAAGTTAGGTTTACTCAGTTAGAGCATATAACCTAGTTGTATCGATCGATATGGTAACCCAACTATTGGAAACGAAGGATGAATAGATGTATGTAGCAAGGATTTATGAACAATGAAGGATGAACAACTTGATGATTCAGGTAACATCGACTCTCTTCCTTTGAATTCAAATATTGCATTCAAGGTTGATGAAAAACTTGAACTACCACCATATGATGAGAAACTCAATAGTTGGTTGATTACAATGTCCGCGCTCAATGAATGTATGCTATTTTCTCTAATAAGGGCCAAGTACAGTGTCCATGTTCAATGGGATGGTTACAAGAGCAATATGCTATTAGAATCACTAGAACATGTAAAATCAAGTTTTCCATTAATGTTGATTATGACAATGAATTAGAATGTGAGGTAGCGCCTCTTGATGCATGTGAAGTGATGTTTGGCATTACCTACTTACGAAACAACGATGGAATCTTCTATAGGAAATCAAACAAATATCACATGGTCAAGGGTGGTAAGGCCTACCTCATGAAAGCACATAAAGGGAGAAACATAACATCCTTGGTAGCAATAAAACAATGATAAAACAAAAAAACTAATTGAGACATGCTAGAAGAAAGTAGCCTTTATATTTGGACTAATGGACTTGGAGAAACAAGTCAAGGCCATGTGTTTCATCTTTTCAACCAATAAGCTTTTGGGGATCAAAATCCTCCTAATGGAAAAGTGTGATATGAAATGGATAAGTAACAAAGGAACAACTTGTTTTAATGGACTTTTATGTTTAGGCTTAGTGCTCAAGTTGCAATTTTAATTGCTTTAAAGCCTCAATCAAGACCTTAGTCAAAGTCCTTTTTGCATGGCTTGCTAGAAGTCTGGTAAAAGCCTTGTTGGAAGCATGCTTATCATTGGTTTGGAGAAGTTCGGGGGAAGTCTTAAAAAATGGTTAAGGCAAGCATATGTAGATATTTAGGCTACATGGTGGCATGGACAAAAGAATGGGAGTGTGATGCTTTGTGTTCTACACACTACACAAACTCTTAGCCAAGACAAAAGCATATGTGGAGCTTTTGGGCACACGTAGAGGTGTGGGTGAAGTTGGAAGGGAGCTTGATGCTTGGTGCTATGTACAAACCTAATGCATGTAGAAGGGATGCATGTAGTGGAAATCATGTGGAGCTAGGGAAAGGCTTAGGACGACATGTTATCTCTTTCCTCCACAAAAGAAGCAAAGGTTACGGAGGCTAGTGCAAGTGGAGGAATTGAGGGAGTTGGAATGAAGTTTAATTTTGTGGTTTGTGTTGTGCACTCCACACCAAGGGAAAATGAAACAAATGATATAGGATTTAAAACCATGAGGCATGCTTAACTCCACATCCATACTATGACATGACAAAAGAAGTCTACATACACCCCACAACCATGTGGCCATCTGAAAACCAATCAAGTTGTCATGTGGAAAGTCAAAGAAAGTCCCATGAGGTCATTATGTGCATCAAAGAGAGTGGGATGTCCAAGAGGAACCACAATGGTTCTTGAATGTGTTGGATTTCCAAGAGAAATCAAATCAATGTAGGAGGTAATAAAGAGGCCAAAGGAGAATCAATATGGGAGGCATTGAAAATTGGAAATATTGGGAGGTTAATGGCCCAACAACAAAATATTGAGGACTTAGAAGGAGAAATATGTTTGTATCTCAAAAGGACAAAGATGATTTTGAGTATGTCCATGGAGTATGAAGATTGTATCTGAGCCAAAATAACAATTTTAAAGACATAGCATAGGAGTAAGATTACACAGAGTCTTTGTTCTTTTTAACTAAAACGGTTAATTTGATATTTATAAATAGATTAAACAAATCAATAGAGCAATTTACAATAGTTCAAAAAATAGTAGCTGCAGGTTTGTCTTGAGCATTATTCTGCTATATTATAGCTTCCAAAAAGATTGTTTCTTTCATAAAAGAACATATATCTACTAAACCGCTATATACTATAATATACTGGACGAGCAATAACACAAAAAAAATAACATAACAAATATTTTTAACTAGGGATACACCCATTGTGCATGATCTGTGGAGCAACTTCGTTGCTTGCCTTCCCATTGGAGCTTCAAATGTCCACTATGGCACAAGGGGGTTGCATAACGGAGTCTTCATTTACACATCTACTTCCAACTTGTTGGGTGACCCTGGACTAGTTCACAATCAACAACTCGTGGTGACGATCCAGAGTAGTCATCATGGTATCAATTTGATAACCATACATGTGAATATGCTCTTTTGTGTATCCTAGGCATGTATCTAAGCCCGAGGTATGAGAGGTAATATGGCGTACAACTTCTAGAACTCCAACCAGTTGGGAATTCATCCATGACAGGTTGCTTTTTATTCCCCTTACGTTAGCTCGAACATCCATGATGCCCACTGTAAGCTCTGTCAATTTTGCCTCCCATTACGTCTTCATGCTAGGAATTATGGCTATCCCCCACTAGTGTCCTATTGCCTGTAATTTTCCAAGGAAAATCCAAGTTTCTTACATGTCTTCCTAGCAAATTTGGATGCCAACTACAAACCAAGTGAATCTCAACATCCCACAAATTTATTGGACTGAAAGACACTCCCCCTGAGCTCCAAAGGGAAAGGTGTTGTCGTCCCGAAGATACAAAATCACCATTTTCGTGTTGCTCCCCTCCACATCATCACCCAACTCAGATTGAATTCTTCAATGGTTCTCAATTCAAAATACATTGAGGGGAAGAGGAGAGGATGACATATTACCAAATCTCTAGCGTGGTTGATCCATGGAAAAGCTTCCCAAAGGGTCTTCCATGCCCCGAGGCACGTGATCGCTTATGGGTTGTCCTCAGGTGCCAGAACGATGGTTAATAACAATGAGTTGTGAGGGGTTCATCTTTAATGTTGTGACAAGTGACATCAAGTCGCGGAGACCTATATTCATGATTAATAAACATTAGGAGATCCAACAAGTTATATGTTGGCCCCCATTTTTAACCATTTTACCTTGTTCAAGCAAATCTACCTTGTTTTCTAAGGTGTGTGCCTTCACATTATTCTCACACCAAATTTGCATTAGATTAGCTTTAGAGATATGTTGTAGAAGGCCAAGAATGTGCTTATGTAGCCTCCCGACAATTTTATCCACTAGTTCCTTTTTTTTCCTAGTTTGTGAGATCACCAAGAGGGAGTCCTCAAGAATGATTACCTTTTGGATCCCTAGTGAAACAATGAAGTATGATCCAAGGTAAAATGCATGGTGTTCTGCTTGGTTGTTATTGTCTCTTCCTAGACCCCATTCATAGGTTAAAATTGTATTTCCACCAAGATCGAGAATGATCCCCCCCCCTTGCACCTGCCTCCCTGATTACACAAAATATTTGTTAGAGAGTGTAAATGTCCCATTTATAATAATTATGGAGCATACAAAGAGATAAAAAATGTCATTTCTTATTGGTTTTCCCATGTGGGTTTCAAGGGTAAATTATTAGTGTTATCACCGTGTATGTTCATTTTCTTCTGCAATGTATTTTTCACTTAAAAAATTCTAGTATTCCAAGTAATATGTAAGCAATTTTTATGCATAGTGAAATATAAAACATAGATAAGCAATTTTATTTCCGCAACATTAATTAAGGTTTGTAACGGTGAATCAACTCAGCCATAGGCTTAGCTATTATGGATCAAGATATTGGTTAGATAATTAATAATGAGTTGGATAGATGTTAGTAAGAGTAAGCAAGTTTATTATACTTTTGTAACTTGTGATGCTTCCTTGTTTCTAGTGATCTAAACATTGGATATCGTAACTCCCATAGCAATTCTATAAAGTTGTATTATTTGTGGTTGGATGGAATTTAGACCCCTTGATGACAATAAAAATATCCAACAAGAAAAATAAAAAGAGATGGAATCATAAATTGAATGCACTATGTCCAATGGGAAGTAAAGTCTACATTGTTATGATGGAGGTTGTTGAGAGGAGATAATACATAACTATTCCTAATCAATAGTTGAAGGATAAAAAGATAACACCATGATAATAATCAAAGAATAACGTTGCAAAAGCACACTCATCAAACCACAAAATGGAGGCAATCAAAGGCATAAGATATATCCATATGACAATCTATAAAAAGAAGAAACCACAAAACTATAATGGAGGCAATCAAAGAGAGAAAATGTATCCATAAGACAATCATATGAAACCAAGAATACAAGTGAATAGGTTATTAATGAGGCATTATATTAATCAAATTTGTGTTTACATTTCATAGTTTGAGACACATAACCCCAATGCATTACATATACAACAAAACTTACAAGATTAACAATAACCAAAGCTTGACCTCTATCCACTTTCCAAATCTAGAGGAAAAGAACCGGTGTACAAGAGGAGGACATATTATCCTTTCGATATCCCTAGTTGTAACACTGGACTTTGAGAATCTTGAATGACCCTCTAGAAAGATGAATTGTGACATGCACGGTCAATAAGCATCCTAGTAACTAAGAATGTCAAAATTGTGAACCCATTTTATGTTCTTCTTTCATGCTTTATTCACACCTATATGCCTTTGCACCAATAGTTGGAAGACTTGATTGCATTGATAACCATCCATTAGGTGAGAGAAGAAACCATATTATTTACCATCCATCGCCTTTGTTTAACTCTCATAGGAAATTATGGGGCTAGCTCTATGAATCATGGTTCTAAATTTTTTGTTTATTTCTTGCAAGGCTATGATAGGATGGATCCAATATCTCTAAAAATCCCTAATTGAACAGTAGGATGGACCACTGAACATTGGTTGTTGAGAGATCAAAATTTTGTAGAAACAATGGTTTTTGTTATTGTGGGATGATGGATATGAGGAAGCCTTAGTGAAACTTCAATGGTTGTAGATCTTTCTTCAACATCGTTGATTTCACCATATTTCAACCAAACAAGCTTATATTTTATCTTATCATCCATGAGTACTTTTATTTGAAAATGTTATATGGCGAGATCCAATGCCACATGGAAATGAATTATTAGTCCATGTAATTCTAAGTATCCTTGATGTGGTCTTTCCATGCATAATTATTTTAAGTTGCCACAATTCTAACAGGGTGGCTCTATAATCCTTCAACCTTTTTTTCTTTTGAGGATTTTATGCACATAGGATGGTGCCATGTGGAGCTATTTGGTGTCCCCAAGCCAATTAATCAACTTGTGCACTTTTTTACATCAAGCTCTAAATATACCCAACTTTTCTATGACCATGATATTTGATTTAGTGGCTCGTCAGGTCCATCAAGAATATTATGCATCCAAAGAATCAAAGGATCTTGAATCCACCTTATCCATTGAACCCAAACCTGGAATTCTTATGAAAATCAAAGAAACCTTCATTTAGATTCGAAAGCCTGCACGTAACTAATTTATAATAAAAGGGATCTAAACTAATTTCGTAAGTGTATGAAAACTATACTTAGAACACATTAGAAATTCCACCTATTCATCAAGTCCATATGTGTTGATGTCATGATGGCACAAGGAAACTTATTATCGGTCCACATACTTTTTTATTCAACCACATTAGTATCATATATTTTATCTTCCTTAAACAATCAATATCTTCTAATTGAACTAAGCCATAAAATCCTTAACACTTGTCTCCACTAGTATTCCACAAATCCTTTCCTTCTAGCACCATGTGGCGGGGTTATGTTCATTTGGACATATTGCATGGTTTGTGTTATTATTTGCAAGAGTCCCAAAATATGCATGGCCTACTCTTCATAACCAAAACATTGCTAAATCACTTTAATCATGCATCGAGTCCATATGGTGGGTTTGTGTAATCATTGAAACATTAGAACCTCAAAAATCCCAACTTGATGAGCCTAAAAAACTATACAACATATATTTGGACTATCGTTGACTTTAACCCCATAATTCTAAGACCCAAATTAGCTTGGAATCCCATACCCAAAAACATTATGAAGTGGAGTTAAAGCAACAATCAAATCTAGAGAAAGGTTTGTAAAAATTAAAGCACATAAAACAAAGATCCCCGAGGTGCATTAGACTTGAAATCTTACTTCAACTTAGTGAAGTCTAATTTGGAATCTAGAGGAAAAAATGACTCCAAAAAGTGTTTGATAAAGAAAGGGTTTACTTGCATTTATCACATATGTATAAATGCCACACGTTACACCATATTTACACCATATAGTAGTCATACTACTTGTCATTTAATTCCTCTTTTGTTGATGTCAAAACTTCCATCTGGCATGCTCTGATTGGTCCACATCCCCTATGAGTCATTTTTGTTGGTGTCATCATGATGACATGGTATTCTGAGAATTTTCTATGTGACTACATGATTATGTATGTATCCAAGTCAACATCCTGTCCATTTTTCCTTTTGATGTGGCTTTTTCTGAACGGTTTGGAAGTTGCGATGACACATGGTCCTACACCACTAGTCCTTGTTGGATATGCTAGTCTAAAGACCGATCATTCCCTATGTACTTGAAATTTTTTAACTTGATTAAAGTCCAAGGTTAGGTCCATCAATGGTATTGTGCAACATGGAAAATACAATAGCCTAAAACCTCTCGCTCTTATAGTCCCAAATAAATAAAGAAATAAATATCAATATGCATCAAGCCCATACTTAGACCTAAGACAATTGTGAAAACATGGAAGCCTAAATTCGTTTGGCATGATGGACTTGAAATAAGCCTTTAATTTGTCTTAGTGACATTGTGAAAACATGAAAGTCTAAATACCTCTTGTTCTTATAGTCCCAAATAAATAAATATCAATATGCATCAAATCCATAATTAGACCTAAGACAATTGTGAAAACATGAAATAGTTCCAAATAAATAAATATCAATATGCATCAAATCCAAATCCATAATTAGACCTAAGACAATTGTGAAAACATGAAATAGTTCCAAATAAATAAATATCAATATGCATCAAATCCAAATCCATAATTAGACCTAAGACAATTGTGAAAAGACCTAAGACAATTGTGAAAACATGGAAGCCTAAATTCGTTTCACATGATGGACTTGAAATAAGCCTTAAATTTGTTTCACATGATGGACTTGAAATAAACCTTTAATTTGTCTCGGTGACAATTGTGAAAACATGGAAGACTAAATTTTGATTGGTGTCAATTGTGAAAACATGATTTTCACATGAAATAGTTCCAAATAAATAAATACCAACATGCATCAAATCCAAATCCATAATTAGACCTAAGACAATTGTGAAAACATGAAATCCTAAATTCGTTTCACATGGTGGACTTGAAATAAGCCTTTAATTTGTCTGGGTGACAATTTCAGATTAAACAATTTCAGATTAAATCCATGATGGACTTGAAATAATTTGTTGAAGGGTGACAATTTCAGATTAAATCCATGGTAGACTTGAAATAAGCATTTAATTTGTCTTGGTGACCATTTCAGATTAAATCCATGGTGGACTTGAAATAAGCATTTAATTTGTTTTGGTGATTAAATCCATGGTGGACTTGAAATAAGCATTTAATTTGTTTTGGTGATTAAATCCATGGTGGACTTGAAATAAGCATTTAATTTGTTTTGGTGACAATTGTGAAAACATGGAAGATTAATTAATTGTGAAAACATGGAAGATTAATTAATTTTGATTGGTTAGAAATGGTGACAATTGTGAAAACATGGAAGATTAATTAATTGTGAAAACATGGAAGATTAATTAATTTTGATTGGTTAGAAATGGTGACAATTGTGAAAACATGGAAGATTAATTAATTGTGAAAACATGGAAGATTAATTAATTTTGATTGGTTAGAAATAACATATAGGTTAATTAATTTTGATTGGTTAGAAATAACATATAGGTTTTGAACTTGAGACCTTTCTAATGTCACCTTTTTTGCATATTTATGCCAACCAACAATCTACCTATCTAGATTTAACATAGAAAGGGGAAAAATATATTTTAATATTAACCAAGGCTCATTAGCTTTAAATGAAAACCCATCACTTTATGGAATCTCAACTTATCCAATAATAAATATTAAGATATTGCATCTAAGCTACCCTTCAAGGAATGAAGAAGGATCTTATGTGAAAATCTTGATTAGGTAAGAGAGAAAACCTCCTTATTTCCCATATCATTGCATATACGTACCACTGTGTTGAATACCTTCATAATATACAATGACTACAATGATATTATTTTTTGGTCCGTTCATTTTTTGGAATGATGCGTAAGAAGAATGACATCATGGGCACATGGACATCCTTACCCATGCTATGTTGAACCACATACCATTGCATATCAAAAGGAAGGAAACCATGTTTTGTGCCTTAAGTAAGCTCAGTCATTTATGTAATGTAATGTATTTATGAAGCTAACTAGGTTAGTTAGGTTTGATAGAGTAAAAAATAAGCAACACACATTGTATTAGTAGTCCATTTGGCTTATTGGTAGAGGTTATTGTCACTATTTGGTAATATTGGTATTGGTTATTTTTAATGTAATACCCTATTTTTTACCCTATGATGTAATTATGTATGTAGTGATGCAAAGCCTATAAGCTAGACAAAAATGGTATTGGATGATAAAATATGATCTCAATATGTATGAATATAATATAAAAATTCTTGGAAACTACAAATGAAGAAGGATGAAGAAGAGATGGGGAGTTATTATTCCACAAGTAGGGGAGGTGAAAGGGGGGCTAACGGGGAGATGACCTTAATGACTTATTAACCTAATTCATCATCTTTACTTGTAAACTTTAGTGAGAACATACCCTAAGTTCTCGAAACCCATGTATATGAAAGTGGCTTAATTAACCTTATTTATTATTCTAAACTAGGATTAGAAGGGGAAAAGTGGGCTTCTCATGAGTGCTACATGGCAAGTTTTGAACATGGATACAAAAGGTTGGGAATTGAGTTTAGAGGATTTTTTTCTAGCAATCATTTTCACCATCCTAGAAACAAGATCATGATAGAGGAAAAACAGATCTTCTATACCTAGTGATGTAAATTGCCATAGGAAATATATAATAATGGTCATTATGCACTGTGAGAGGAAACCTGGCCTACAACTAAGATTCCCTGGAGTCCCAACAATGTGATTCCATGGCTTTCTTGTGTTGGAGCATTGGAAGGGAATTGTGATAGCTCAAGGGACTGCATGAAGAGAAGGGGATCCCATTCCTTGTGTTGTGTAGGTTGATGGGGAAGAGTGTTGGTCATGATTGGGAAATTCATAGAAGGGGTTTGAAACAATAGATAGTTATGTTTGAGTTTTGGGCTGAGTAGAAGGTTTGAGGAGGTTCACCCTTGTGGATGGATATCACCATCTTGAAAGTGGTCTATGCCATAGAAAGAATAAGTGTGACAAACTGTCTAATGCTAGGAAGAATGTCCTTCATTTGTATCCAGTTAGAGGAACAATTTCTAGAAACATAAGTTCCTCGATTGTTATGAATGCCATGATATACATTTTCTGTTATGTAGTTGTTTATTTTATTGTTTATGAAAATGTTGGTGTGCATGAATTTTGATTAGCATAATCGTGGTAGGAATGCATATACATTTTGGGATGATAATATAGTTAATTTGGATACCATAGATTTACTTCCTTTATTAAAATTATATAGCAAGTCAATAGAATTCAAATTATGCATCTGAGTGAAATTTTTTTTGTAAAATTGAGCACGTGTGAGAGGCTATCCAGGTACATGACAGAGTGGTATTAGAACTACAGGTCGCAGCATTGGTGCTACATGGGCCATAATTGAATTCTACAAGAAGAATTTGTGGTTGCACGCAAAGTGTTTTGACATAATGCATATTGGAAATTTTTGGGTAAAATAGTGTTGAATCCTCCAATTGTTGAATTTAGGGCTTTAATTAAAAGATTGGATGATTGTTTGAATAGATGGACTGAATATGGAGGGTAGTTGAAGTAAAACTTAATGAGTTTCAAAGTTGGTTTCTATGAAAATTTTGGGAAAATTATAGTTTGCAAGCTAACTGTTTGACAAAACACCTTGAAGAAATCCATGGTTCCAAATGCCCAGTTGTTATTTTCAAAACAAACATGAGAGTTGGCTATAAAAATATGTAAATGGGAAAAAACAATTCTGAAAAAAAATTGGGCTAAAATTTGAACCATTATAAAAGTACACTAGTCTTGTTTATTGAAAGAAAAAAAAAATCGGTTTAAGAAATGCCAGGTGTAAATTTCAAAACAAACATGAGAGTTGGCGATAAAAATATGTAAATGGGAAAAATCAATTTTGAAAAAAATTGGGCTAAAATTTGAACCATTATAAAAATACACTAGTCTTGTTTATTGACCAAAAAAAAAAAATCTGTTTAAGAAATGCCAGGTGTAAATTTCATGGTAGTCGCTTTTTTGTGGAAATTAAAAATAATTACATATATTCATGTAAATTCAAAATTTTAGTGAAAATTTGATGAGGGCCCTGTAAATTCCATGTGTACAAGAGGTATGACATGGAGGAGGCATGTGGATTGGGCATACATGTGGTAGTTCCAGGTGGGGGTAAGATGTGTGGGTGGTATCCACGTAGCAGAGGCATAAATCAAGTTATGCCATGAATGGCCTAGATTGAATCAGGCATTCAAGATCAATATATCATGACCATTTTCATAAAGGGAAGTGCTCATACCTTAACACAAGGGGTCCCTATGCAAATGGTTGAGATTAAATTGTTGGAACACCCAATGGAAGAATAATCGTGGATTGCACTTTTCATTATGATAGTATACATATAAATACAATCTCGTGACTCTTGGTTTCACATTCCCAAGACGTCTCTTAGAATCCCCTATGATTTTTCATATTCACAAAATACACTTCACCAAATACACAAGGATTAGGTTTCCAACATTCCCCCCTTAATCCAAAGGGGTGTATGTGAGTCCAAGAATATTTTTGAAAGAGAGCTGAAAATTGGAAGTGAACAACTTCCAAAGGCTAAATATTTCCTACTTAATAATCTAATCATGTTCCAAGTAAGTTAGCAGAAACTTAAGTCTTGTACTAAGTGGTAAAAAATGAAGTGCTCTCTAAATTGGCGGTTTTAGGATGACCACAAACTCAATGGTTTTGGATGGCCAAAAGCAGAAGCAACAGAGGCTGATGTCTTCTACTAAATGATGGTTTTAGACTGACCAAAAACTCTGGAACTTGGTGCTAACTCTAGTTCTGGATTTTGGGGCTAACTCTAGTTCTGGCTCAATGGTTGTTAACACAATATTTAACACCCTTAAATGTGCAAACCAAAATCATGTATCGGGTTCGCCCGCAACATGAAGACTGAGATACAACACTAAAAGGGACAAAATATCATATCCAAACTGCTACTTTCCTAGAAGAAAGGTGCACCTGGTTATTGACAGATCCCAACAAGGGGAAACTACAATGATTGAAGTTGCCTAATATAAGCTTAGAATAAAAAAACCACAAGCTTCAAGTGGTCAAAATATCATGAAATATGTAATTTTAGTGAAAAACCTCAAAATATCATGAAAGTTCTTAAAACTATGTAAAATCAAAGTGTAAAGAAAATGAATGAAATTAATGAATTGGGATTCTATCCCACATTTTACTTTTACTCATTAACACCCAAAGCCAAAGGCTATTTACGATCTACTTGGGGTAAAGTTTGAAAGAGGAATGAGTGAAAGGCAAAGTTATTATAGTGAATTGGTGAGAGACTCTTTTGCTTCACACTTTTGGTGATCAAAGGATTGAAGGGTTAAGGAGGGAAACTAGAGCAAAAGAGAAGGAAGAAACTCATGATAAGGTTGTAATATTTGTCCCTTCTTTGAATGAATATAAAGAGATTCAATTGTCCCCCAAATTCTAGTGATTAGTAGTTTGTATGATGCTAGATCTAACTTGCTTTGAATATTATGAGTTTTGTTGTTGTTAGGATAGAGAAAACCTATTGTGGATGAATTTAAAAGTAGAAAGGAGAGCATGAAGAGAAGCCAACATTGAAGAGTAGCAAGCAAACAAAGGCTTCTCCAAAAATCTTCCCCAAACAACACGCTACAAGAGGTATTTTTCTTCCATCTCATCCTACTCAAACCCATGAAGAAATTGTATATCTAGCTATGGATAGTTGTTAATTAATCTTTTTATACTGCCGACAATATTGGAATTCACCAACTCATTAGTAAAGGATATATATCTCAACCTAGATATCTATATGTGATGTTGATTCTCCATCTATAAGAATGGTGACTCCTCTAGGATGTAGGTGCACGCCCTTGAGACACTCATTTCCTCCAATGTACTATAGCATGCTTTATTCTTGTTCAAGCTTATGCATGAAAAACATATTAAAAATACAAAAATACAAAACTCCAAAAAAGGGGACCGTTGAATAATTTTATATTCCATCTTAGAAATAGTGGCAACAATCAATCCTCGTCGCCCTTGAACACAACATATATTTTTGCATTGGTTATCAGTACACCATTTGCATTTTCCTTAGGAAACTATACCAGTAATATGAACAGAACTCCATCGATGGGTTATCCTTCTCATCACCTATGGAGATTTCATTAATGCATCTGACATTGGTGGATTTCATGAAGGTTGGTTACTTGAGTCTTATGCTTCCAAGTATCACTATGTGTCATGACATGTGTTCAAGGGAAGTCAAAACTGTGTCGGACATTCCTCAAATATTCTTGACCAATCATGTTGGCATTCCTTGTGTAGGTGCACAGTGTTGGATCTCGTAGCTCTACCAAATTATACCAGAATATTGATCTTTGTTTCGTGTCGGTTGATGTAGAATGCATCAATTCCCTCTCTTCACGGATCTCTTCCTATCGATGCCAAATCATCATCTAGGAAGTGGATCTAGGAACCCTAGAGTACCTTGGATCTTGCAGTCATTAGTGGAAGGTTTCCTCACAAATGAAAATGGGTATACATCAATGACCCCTGATTATTTGATTCTACAAGTGTTCAACTCCAAGACATTTATTCACACTTGTTAGATTGTACTTATTACGTTGGAGTCCATTATCATTATCAGTGGTCCTCCTCACATCTGTTAATGATATACATCAATGACTGATAATCAAATGGTGTTTTATTATGCTCGACATCAACTCATTTATTCGCATGACATAAACTCATACTATCATCAGTTTTCATTG
Organism: Larix kaempferi; assembly: GCA_027924585.1. NCBI lineage: Eukaryota > Viridiplantae > Streptophyta > Pinopsida > Pinales > Pinaceae > Larix > Larix kaempferi. Next base: position 45,663,892 of record BSBM01000001.1, on the reverse strand, counting down.
AATACCTTGGGAAAAACCATTGTATCTCTCATCGAAACACTGCCTGGGTTGCATAATATTAAACTACCATGAAGACCTAATTATATCGCAGTTGTCATAGTGCATTGTACATTTTTGAGGTACTATTGACATGGATCCACTATGTATTGTTTGTGTCCATGATTTTTTATTGTTGAGCATGGGTATACCCACCTCAGGAAGATATTATATATTTGGGACATTGCCTTGTTTTTCTTGCAGGTGCTTTCCAACTCCGTGCCCTTGGTTATCCTCCTTTGCCTGGAATCCTTGATCACTAAAGAGTATAAAATAAAATGTCTTTTGGCCCTCAACATTGCTTCAAAACTCACACATTAGGGGGAATTTATTAACACAATATTGAACACCCTTAAATGTGAGAGGAAAATGTATGTACCAAGTTCTCCCGCAACATGAAGACTGAGATAGAACACTAAAAGAGACAAAATCTCATAGCCCAACTACTACTTTCCTAGAGGAAAGATGCACGTGGTTATTGAAAGATCCCGACAAGGGGAAACTACAGTGATTGAAGTTGCCTAATATGAGCTTAGAATAAAAAAACCACAAGTGGTCAAAATATCATGAAATATGCCATTTTAGTGAAAAAGCTCAAAATATCATGAAATTTCTTAAAACTATGGAAAGTCAAAGTGTAAAGGAAATGAATGAAAGTAATGAATTGGGATTCTATCCCACATTTCACTTTTACTCCTTAACACCCAAATCCAAAATCTATGTAAGAGCTACTTGGGGTAGAGTTTGAAAGAGGAATGATTGGAAAGCAAAGTTATTATAGTGAATTGGTGAGAGGCTCTTTTGCTTCACACTCTTGGTGATCAAAGGATAGAAGGGAAAATGAGGGAACCTAAAGCAAAGGAGAAGGGCGCAACTCATGATAAGGTTGTAATATTCCTCTCTTCTTTGAATGAATATAAAGAGATTCAATTGTCCCCCAAATTCTAGTGATTAGTAGTTTGTAAGATGTTAGATCTAACTTGCTTAGAATATTATGAGTTTTTTTGTAGTTAGGGTAGAGAAAACCTATTGTGTATGGATTTGCAAGTAGCAAGGAGATCATGGAGAGCATCAAGAAAACACAGGCTTCTCCAAAAATCTTCCCCAAACGACACGCTACAAGAGGTATTTTTATTCCTTCTCACCCTACTCAAACCCATGAAGAAATTGTAGATCTAGCTATGGATAGTTGTTTATTAATATTTTTATACTGTTGATAGTGAATGGTTGTTTCCCCAATGGAGAGATATATCAAAGAGGTAGGTTTGAGTATCAGAACTAGACACAATACCTATCCAAAAATATCTTAGTGGTTTTGAGTGTCAAAACTATACAAAAAATACCATGATCTGAACTATGAATTATTGGTAACACAGAAAGTTTTTCATTGCTGAGACCTATGAGGGATTCTTTCAAATCCACCCTTCGACGATAAGACTCAATCTAAAAAATGAGGGGTGTCTATTTCTATCAATAATGCACCAATACAATTCAACTTAATTTTATTTGACACTCACAAAATACTATTTCAAGTACCAAAATACAATAAAACACTTAAAAATGATTTTTTGCACATTACTACTATTAGGATGAAATCATGCCTCTTCAACAGCTAAGTTCAATCTTCTATACTTGATTGCTCTGCCATGGAAATGTGATTTTTTAATTTAGCACAACATATCATAGGAATACATCACCATAGCATTGCTAAGTTGGCCAAGTGAGCTAACTTGACTCTAGAGTTGGATTGATCTTCAAATAGGCTAAGATCTCTATACTTCTTGATTAGATTCGTTGTTAAGTGAAATGCCAATTCTCCTTCATAACTGCAAAAATATTCTATTTGTAAAGGAATAAGGTAACAATTTTTTAATAGCCTTAGCCAATGTCTTGGTAAAGTGACACCCATTTGCTCCTCTATCCGTCTCTATCAAATTAAAAGAAAGCTTGCCCACTACAACATTTCAGTATAGGTTCAAAATATTTAGTTCCAATCCAAAATTGTGTGTTCAAAGCCACATATACTTGGAGGTTGTTGATATAGTTAACCATTTATAGTGATCATTCTTGAAATAAGGGCAAGAAACACCTTTTGCATCATTGAATGCCAGCTATCTCCATCACTCTGATCCCGAGGAAGGAAGGTTGATCATCGGGCAAATTTATGGCAAATTTGAAAACTGAATTTTCCATACAACATCTTGGACATGAGAACAATGTTTACCATTTATCATATTGTTGTTGAACAGAATATAGAAAACATTATAACACAAAATATCAGATGTATCATTCAATACATCTTCTGAATCATCCTAACCAAGTAATTGAAAAACTGGTAGTACAACTTTTCGAGCAGAGAGATTCCTTCTTGATGAGTTCTTTGTTGTGACTAGGGAAAATACTAAAATTTTGTATATGATTTGGTTTGATGCTTCTGCTTGATGGCCATGCCCTCGTGAAATTTCTCCATCACGTCTCTTTAATTCTTGGAGGAAAATTTTATATGCTTGAACTTGTCACGACCATCATTCTTGGCACTAATCGTAAACTCATTCTCATTGTCCCTATCTACTATCTCAGTAGACCCACATAGCCCACGACATCCATGCATATCATTGTCCCTATATACTATCTCAGTAGACCCACATAGCCCATGACATCCATGCATAATAGCATAATTCGAGTACGAATACGATTTGATACAGAAATAATACGTAATGAAAAAATCTAGTACGAATAAAATACGGAAGTAGAATGCTTACATATAATACTTTTAATCAAATATCCACAAATACACCATAAATGTACATAGACATTTATATAATAAAATCAATCATTTATTTAAAAAACAAAAATATAAAATGTCAAAAACCTAGAATAGTGGGGCAGCAAGTAGTTATTAATAATTATTTTAATAAGATAGTATTAAATTAAATTGTATTTTTGTTTTATAATGTTGAAATAATTAAAGTTTGGTTTTTTTAAATTGTTTTTAAAAATTTATACACCGAACGAATTGTTCTGAATTTCTGTACACAAACTACCAATACAACCAAATTATGCTACTATACATCCATGCAAAGCCCAAGAAAGAAACTTATCATGCCATCGTGTTTCATATTGACACCACCCAGGCTCATACTCATACTTCCATCACCAAAATAGCCGTCGAGATTTAGATAAATCTGTTATTGTTGTTGTTGCAGAAGATCATGTGTTATCAACATTAAATTACCATTCTCAGCACACATATATGCCATTTTTCCACAAAAAAAACCCAACTCAGCACCATCGATCGACTACAAGAAAAAGATAGTCACTAAAGCAGCAATCTAATAACTAGAAATAAGAACAGAGAACCTCCATTACTATAAACACCACAAAACAACGTTATTAAAAAACTCGAGGGACCTCTACTGCACTTATGCAGAGAAAGATAACAGAGACCATCCACGACCTGAGCTCTACTTCCCCCATAAAGGATGATCGTGATTTCCAACATGATGAAGATCCTTGAGCAAGAAATCTAATTTGTGTACCCTTTCCTCTTTGCAATGACAAATCTATACAGGCCCTAAGAACTATAGTTATCTAATACCATTGTTGGAACACCGGATAAAAGAATAATCCTGAATTGTACTTTTCATTAAGATAGTAAATATACATATAAATACAATCTTACTGGGTTTCACATTCCCAAGATGCTTCTTAGACTCCCCTAAGAATTTTCATATTCACAAAATACAATCTACCAAATCCACAAGGATTAGGTTTCCAACATAAATCAGGCCATCAAGATAGACAAATCACAACTATTTGCACAAGAAGAAGTGATCGTACCTTAACACAAGGTGTCCCTACAACTGAGATTAAATCAAGCCATCAATATTGATAGATTGTGGTCATTAACATAAGGGAAAATAACTGGGCGTTAATAGGAGGGATCACTATGTGAATGACCGAGATTAGATCGTATTCCACAAGTCAACAGATTTCATCTGTTGGTGCAAAGCTATGTGCATGGAACATAAAATGAGGAGCATTACCATGAATGATTGAGATTTCATTGCATCCATAAGATTGTAAGATATGAACTGTCAACACAAAGGAAAGCACTTGAATTATAGTAATAGGGATGACCACACAAACCACTACGATTTAATTAGGGAATTAGGATATACAGTGGAGATCCCCATTGTGGGACTCAGTAGAAAATAAAAGTTGCAGAGAAGATCATCCCACAAATAGTCACTCAAGGACAGATCTACAACTGAGGATCACTCATGGGACTCTTTTCTGCAGGGATAAAATTTATGGCGAGGAATCTCTATTGGAAAGATGACACATATAGGGGCTGAAGAGGAGATGACATGCCAAACCCTATGGGAGACACATAGGATCTAGGTGGACACCAATTCCACATGTGTCATGCCATGTAAGCAAATGCTGAAGTTAAAAAAAGCGTTTGGAGCCAAAATACTGTTTCCCCATAAAAGGAGCATACAAAGTTAGAATTGGAATAAATTTGTGGGGTAAGTCCACAGGGAAGAGGATTGCCAGAGAGAGGTATTGGCCTATTTTGCTCCATATTTTTTAAAATGAGAATTAATTACTTTTGAAGACCGAGACCCATTTTTTTGAAATATGCCCTATTGGGATTGAAATTTTAATTGTGCAATCTATGACCAAGCACAGAGATTCCCCATGAAATATTTGGTCGAATTCCCAAGGGTTGAGAGTGCAAATGCCAAAATAGGACTAAATCCACTATTCCAACAGACTTTTTGGAAATCTTGGAGCAAGGAAAGGTGACCCAAGATATGAAACTTGGAAAATTTTATTTACTCGACATTTTACCTTCTTGATAGGTTGAACAAATTTGCTAAAGTGAAGTTTTCCCCGTTTTACTCCAGTTGTGAGATAATTGTTTTCGTAAAAAACTTCAAGTGTGGAAGAAGTGCAAAAGTAAAGATTGACAATTCCAAAATTATGTAGAAAATGACTTGAGTATTGGATTAGAGATCTAGAAGTTGCCAAGTACTCAAAATTATATATGCTATCATTGCTTGATACAAAAGTTTTCTTGATTCTTCCTGGATTTTATTCTACATGTCTCAGAAGTTGGTCCTTGTGATTTAATGTAGCTAAAGAAACATAGTGGAGTTGGACAAATTTGCTCATTTTGAAAGACTGTCACTTACAACTATCAACTTAGAAATAAGTATGGATATAGTCATCGGAAAGCTCATCAGTAGGGGAACAAATAAAGATAATCCGATCATGAAGGATTATTGTAGATCTTTGTAGGAATGGATAGAAAAATGAACATGTAACCCTAATTTGACAAAATTATCTAACAAATTTAATTGTATGAACACATTGAAGATACAATATTGCATTAGATATAATTACATATTAGAGTTTTCATATCATTGTTGAGGAAGAAAAAAAAAATAAGCTGGGAAGAATCCATATAGCCACGAAGAGGAAGTCAAAGATTTAAATATCAATGTTGGAAATGAAGAAAGGAAATCTAATGGGCATAGAAAACATATGAAACCTCTGGAACTAGTAGAAGAAATGAAAATCTTGAGGATGGAGGTGCAAAGCTATAGAGAGGATAATAAAAGAATGTTATGGGCTCATGGAGAACAAAATTAGTGAAACACTTAGATAATGCAAAGCTTAAATCTATCACATAAGGTAAGGATTACTCAAGGAGGATATACCATGAAAGAACCAATCACTCCAAAAGTGTTGCTAGGAGTCATAGACATCACTACACACCACATCCTACAGCTAGGAAGTCATATACATATGAGGTAGAAGTCCATAAATTTCCCTAATGGACATCATAAAAGAAGACATGTGTAAGAATAGTTGCAAGGGGAGTTTATAAAGATTAAGCCACCCACTTTTGATGGTTAGAACAAGAAGGGAGAAGAGTTTGAATCGCAATTATTGGGGATAAGGAAGTATCTCCAATTGCATAACTAGTCTTCTAGTATGGAATCCAGAATCACCATTTACAAATTGAAGGGAAAGGTTTTAGTTTCGTGGGATCAATTGGTACATGTTAAACATATTGGTTTATATTTCATGGAAGTAGTTAAAATATTATTTTTAGCAAAAGTATATATCTGAACATTACTATGACAGGAAGATGGAAGAGTTCTTTGAACTCAGATTGGGAAATATGAGCACAGAAGAGTACTAGAGGAATATTTTAGAATTGTTGAGATATGTTGGGATTTTAAAAGAGGGAAAGGTAAACATACAAAGGTTCCTAAGTGGGTTTCCTGCATTTTATAGAGATACAATTTAGTTTGGTGAACCCAGTACTCTTGAAGAAGCAATTTGAAATTTGAATTACATAGATGATCAGAAGTAAGGAAGGATAGGTTTTTAGAAGTCTTGGAGAGATGAAAAGAAATACAAGCAAGATCAAACGAAGAAAGGATTTAAAAATCCTTTATTCAAGAACCAACCAAATTCCTATCAACAAAGCAATCCAACTCAGAATGGACACAGGATTACAGAGTTTTTGGGAAATTAAACAAGGAAACAAATAAAATGTTGGGGATGTCAAGGAAATCATCCATGTAGATATTGTCCTAGAAGGGAATACATAATGAGAACTGTACACAACAAACAAGAAGCAAGTATAGTGGAAGGTGTGGCCATAAAAATTCCCAAAATATATGTATCCTTGGACAATTGACATACAGATCATCAATCAAACATGATTGAGGTTGAAGGTAAGATTTAAAACATGCACAAGACATATTTATATTGCTCCTAATTTAGTTGAAAGATTTCATTTGAAGAGAAGTAAGCATGTTAAATCATGGATGCTCCAGTTGGATACTCTAACAAAAATGAAAATCAAAGAGTTAGTAAAGGGATGTCCATTAGAAATTATAGGAATCAATAATTTTTCATATTTGAATATAATACCACTTGGTCCTTATGATGTTATTATTGGGATGGATTGGTTAGATGCATACCATGTGGTAGTATATTGCCATAACAAGTCCTTTACTTGTCTTGATGAAGAAGGACAACAAAAAGATGGTGAAAGGCATTCCAAGACCTATTTCAATAAGGGGAATTTCATCTTTGTATTCAAAGAGATGATTAAGAAAAGGATGACAATTGTATGCAACTCATGTGGAAGACCCAACAAAAAATGTATAAGCCCAAGTTTGAAGGACTTTCCACCCTATTGGAATATTTTACAAATATGCTTGAAGAAATACTAGGATTACCACCAAAAAGAGACAAAGACTTTTCTATTGATTTAGTTCATGGAGTTTACCCAATTTTCAAAATTCCATATAGAATGAGTACACTTGAGTTGAAGGAGTTAGAGATGCAGCTAGAAGAATTATTGAAGAAAGGATACATATTCCCAAGTGTGTGTCCTTGGGGAGCACTAGTACTTTTTGTGAAAAAAAAGAATTGAACTCTAAAGTTGTACATTGGCTTCAGGCAGTTGAAAAAGGTCACTGTGAGGAATGAATATCCTCTACCAAGAATTGATTATTTGTTCTATTAACTAAGAGTATAAAATATTTTATCAAAGATATATTTGGGTTCAGGCTGCCATCAGGTGAGGATTGTTAAGTTTTTACTTGTTTAGCATAATAAAATTAAATAATAGGATCACTAAAAGAAAGACAAGCACAACAACACAAATAACACAAGAATTTTCCTGGGGAAACCACAAGGGAGAAAACCCTGCAAAACTTCCTCAATATAGAATTCACCAAGACAATATAAAACCCCAAGACAAAACAACTACTCTCCTTCACCAGATAACTTCTTCTCTCTCTCTCTCTCTCTCTCTCTCTCTCTCTCTTATGCGAACTTGAGTGAGTGAGTGAATGATCCAAATGAGCAACTCGACCTCCCTATTTATAATCTTCAATTGGGTGACTTTTTACCTCAACTAGGTCGACTTCTCCTAACTGACTAGGCCGAATTCACTTAGGGAAACTCAATAACTTATTTAATATAACTCTTGAGCGTACTATTGACCCGACTTACAAAGGAGGGTTTACATTGACTCTTTCAATGACTCTTACATGAACAATTACATTAATGATATCTCCTGAAGGAGGAATAATAACATAATAAACAAATACAATTAGAATATCTTCCGCAATTACATTTCTTTAACACTCCATCTTAACTAGGAAGGTATTATACAGACCTCAACATCAACAACTATACAACTGTCTGGTGAAACTCTATATGCCATAGGAATTTTTGGAACAACATCATATATATGGGGTATTATCATCATCATCATCAATATGGAACTGCTAGATCATCATCATGAACATCATCATCGGTACATCATCATCATAGTCATCATCAACAACAAGGAACTATTGGAGCATCATCAACATCATCATCGTCATCATCATCAAGGAACTGTTGGAACATCATCAACATCATCATTAGCAAGGAACTACTGGAGCATCATTAACATCATCATCATCATCATCAGCAAGGAACTGTTGGAACATCATCGACATCATCATCGTCATCATCAAGAAGGAATTGTTGGAACATCATCATCAACATATGAATACTGGAACATCATCATCATCATCAAAATGTAAATGTTGGAACATCACAATCATCATCAGCATGTAAATGTTGGAACATCATCATCATCATCATCAACATGTAAATACTAGAACAACATCATCATCATCAGCATGTAAATGTTGGAACAACATCATCCATCAACATGTAAATGATGGAACAACATCATCATCAACATGTAAATGTTGGAACAACATCATCATCATCAACATGTAAATTCTAGAAGAACATCATCATCATCAACATGTAAATGTTGGAACAACATCATCATCATACATCTATAACTGCACTATGGTGGACACTCTGGTAGATGAAACAGGCCGTGTCTGACTTACCAATCCTTTTAGACCAAACAAGTATAGTCAGACATACCAATCTACTTGGGGACCAAACAGGCCTTGTCTGAATTGTTAATCCTTTTGAACCAAACAATCCTAGTCAGACATACCAATTCCCCTAGGATCAAATAGGCCTTGTTAGGATGACATACCAATCCCTTTTGGGATCAACCAAGCCTTGTTAGACTGACATACTAATCCTAGACTGAGCTGCCACACCAAGGCTTCCAGAAACCACATCATCATCACTCTCTCTTTCGAGGGAGGTCCTTTCAGACCACACCAAGCTTGTCTCGAAAGTATTCAAACTTTATTTGAGATAGAGGCTTAGTCAATACATCAACAAATTTTTTCCTCTGTAGGAATGTACTTGAGATTTATAGCTCCCTTCTACACCATATCCAAGATGTAGTGATACAATATTTCGATATGCTTTGATCTATCATGGAACTGGGTTTTCAAACATCTTGATACAACTCTGATTATCACAAAGTATATCAGTCAAATCTATCTCGGAATCAAACAATCCTATCGACATCTTGGGAAGCCAAACTGCTTCGCTACAGGCTGAACATGCTGCCATGTATTCAGCTTTTGCTGTACTGAGAGCAACACTGGTATGCTTTCTACTGATCCATGATATCATACCTGATCCCAAACTGAAACAACATCCTGAAGTTCTCTTTCTGTCTTCGGAATTTCCTACCCAATCTGATTCTGTATAGTCGTGCAATATGAACTCACTATTTGATACATATCTTAGTCCATAGTCCAATGTACCCTTTAGGTACCTCATCACATGTTTTGCTGCAACCAAGTGAACATGTATAGGCTCTACCATGTACTGAATCAAGGTGTTCACAACAAAACATATATCTGGTCTTGTATTTGTTAAATACATTAACGAGCCAATGACATGTTTGTACAGTGTAACATCCACTGTTTCTGATGAAGCATCATTTAAGAGATTCAAGTTTGTCATCATCGGTGTAGTCATAGCCTTACAATCCATCATCCCAAATCTCTTTAGGATCTCAACAATATACTTTCCATAATTTAGGAAAATATCATCTGGACACTACCACACCTCAAGACCTAGAAAGTAATGCATCATACCGAGGTATTTCATCTCAAATTCTGTAGCAAGCTTCTTTTTACATTCAATGATGGGATTGCCTTCTCCTATCAAGAATAAATCATCCACATATAACAGTAATATCATGGGTTCATCATCTATGACCTTATAATAAAGGTTGGAATCTACTTTACTCTTGGTAAAGCCCAAGCTCATCAAGAAACCATCAATTCTTCCATACCATGCTCTGGGTGCTTGCTTCAACCCATAGAATTCCTTCTTCATTATACACAGATGTGTTTTCCTATCATCTGTTTCAAAACCTTCTAGTTGTTCAATGTACACTTCCTCTTCTGTCTTACAATTCATAAAAGATGTCTTTACGTCCATCTAATGTAATTTCCATTTCATCTTAACCTCCAAGGCAAGGATGGTTCTGATTGAAGTATATCTAGACATAGGAGCAAAAGTCTCCTCATAATCAATTCCTTCCTTTTAAGAGAACCCGCGGGCTACAAATCTTGCCTTGTATTTTTCAATGCTTCCATCTGCTGAATGTTTTGTTTTGAAAATCCACTTTGAATATACTGCTGACTTGACTTTCGGTCTTGGTACCACATCCCAAACATCATTCTTTATGATGGATTGGTATTCTTCAACCATGGAGTCTAGCCATTCCTTCTTCTTTGATGCTTCTTCAAAACATGTAGGTTCCTCATCAATGAGGTTACACATCAAGGCTACATAACTGGAGTATGGCCTTGGTTTCTTACTTTCTCTATATGTACCTTCTGGAGAACCGTACTTTTATGCATCCTGAATTATTTCTCGTGCCCAAGATGGTATTCTTTTTAGTGAAATCATCTCATGTAGTGGCTCCTCAGGTATTTGAGGTTCAATCATATCATGATCCTCTGGTACATGATCTTCTTCAACATTTCTGACTAGTGTGATGTTAGTTTTTGTAACTCTAGGAGCTTCATGCTCCTCCTCACTCTCATGAGTCTTTTTAGACTTACTAAAAGCTTCATCCTCATCAAATGTAACGTCTCTGCTGAGTTCAATCTGACGAAATCCTGGATGTAAATTCGGTAAGAATTTGATTGCTCATTGTATCCCACAAATATCCCCTTCTTTCCTGAAGGTTCCAACTTTAATCTCTTCTCCTTGGGAATATGTATGAATACTGGGCAACCAAATATTTTTAGGTGACTGAATTCAAGCTCCTCACTAGTAAAAATCTCTTCTGGAGTCTTGTTCCCAAGAGCACCTTGGGAGATTTTGTTCTGCACATAGACTGCGGTTATAGATACTTCAACCCATAAGTGCATAGGTATATATTGATCATGAATCATGGATCATGGATTTTACTGCTTCCATGATAGATCTATTCTTTCTTTCAGCCACACCATTTTGTTGGGTATTATAGGGAATGGTAAGCTCCCTCTTAATCCCAGCTTCTTTACAGAAATATTTGAATTATCCTTATGTGAATTCTCCTCGATTATCTATCCTTAAGGTATTGATCCTCTTTTAGAGAGGTTTTCTACAAGATCCTTAAACTCCCTGAACTTTCCAAATACTTCATCTTTATTCTTTAAGAAATAAATCCATGTCTTACGAGAATAATCATCAATAAAAGAAGCATAATAAACATACCCGCTTAGAGAAGTAGTTGACATTGGTCCACAAATGTCTGAATGAATAATATCCAAGATACCTTTCACCTTACTGTCGCCGCTTGGAAATGGATTCTTTGTATTTTTTCCTTGTGCACATCCTTTGCACTCTCCTTCATGATCAACCTAGATTTTTGGTAATCATGTCACCACTTTGCTCACTATTGGTAATGCTTTGCAATGTACATGAGAGATCCTTCTATGCCACAACTCACAAGGACTCATGGTACTAGCTATTAAGGTTGAATCTACATGTCCCTTCAATTTTTACAGTCCTCCTTCTTCAACTCCAATCACAATTACATCATCTATTGTCTTCCCTTTTGGACACATGAGGACTTAACCATCTACAAAATCAACTCTGAGACCTTTCTTATCTAAAGCTGAGATAGAAAGGAGATTCTTTTTCAAAACCGGGACATATAGGACTTCCTTCATCTTGATGGACATTCCAGAATCCAACTTATAAGAGTATTCTCCCATTCCTTTGATAGGATATTGGTAATCGTCTCCAAGCCTCACTTTGTGTGGAGAATATTTCTGCACAAGCTATGAGAGAGAATCTTTGTAACCTGTCATATGTTTATAGGCTCCACTATCCACAAACCAAGTGTCACTTTCATGAGAAATTGAACCAGTGAGGGCTGAAATTATGACATATTCTTCATTGGAATCTTTATCTTCTCTAGTCTTCTCTTCATCATTATGTCATAATTTTCCGCTGCATGAGCATGAAACCTTTTATTCTTCTTTCAGCTTTAAGGGGACAATTTCTTGCAATGTGTCCCATCTTGTGACAAGAAAAACATTCAAAGGATGAGAAGTCTCTCTTAGTCCTTTTGTTCTTTTGGAATCTTTGAGTTCTCCTAGGACAATGTTCACGATCCTTCCTTTTGTTCTTTCCTTTGGTATGAGATGCCATAGCTTGGTCTTCATTTCCATTTAACTTATCTTCTCTGACTTCTATTATTTCTTCTTCTTGTACACATTCTTCCCAAAGTTTTATGAACTTGATCAATTTCTTTCTAGAGAATAAGACACGAACGAAAGGTTCCCAATTTCTTGGGAGACCACTCAAGGTGGTCATCGCAACTTTTGCTTCTTCTATCATATCACCAATAGCTTCTAATTGTTCTTTAATCTGGAATACCCTAGTGAAGTATGACTACATAGTCTCTGATTTCTGAATCTTCACACCCTTAAGTTGATTTATCAAGGTCGTCTTTATGTTGATGTTATTTCCTTCAAATAGACTAGACAATGCATCAAACATTTCCTTTGGAGTCTTCCTTGAATACACTTGAGGAATCAAGTGATCTTTGATAAATTTAGCTATGGTCCTCTTGGCTTTGATCATATCCTTCTTTTATTTTGATTTGGCCTCATCTCCTTCTGGTTCTTCAACTTCCTCTCTTATGAAACCTTCTAGGTCATGTTCTTCAAGAATGAGTACGACTCTATATTTCCATGCTCTAAAATTCTCAGCTCCCTCAAGATTCTCATCAAGCCTGGTGTTGTTTGTCATTTTGATAATATGAGAACCTCAAATGGAAATAGGAGAGGGATATTACTTACCAGTAAAACTGCTTCTCCCAAAACTACTTCTAGCTTGACCTAGGGTTTGACAGAGAAACCCTATTTTTTCAACTTGGAGATCTTGAAGAATTGATTGCATGAATAGATGCGCCTCCCTAAGGTGAGTTGAGCAATGTACTCCTTTTTCCAAATCTGAGTGCAAATATTCCAAAATATTGATGCCCTAGTTCTCCGGGATGTAGTGATGTGCCTATGAATGAAAAATATCAAAATTGAATTCTGCTTCGACAAAAAGATGCGCCCTAGTGAGGCGAGTTGAATCCACCCTCTTTTTTAGCTGATCTGTGGAGAGAACTCCTGGAAATAGAAACCCTATTTTCTGCAGTTGCAGAAGCTGCACAATGTTTTCTTTCAGGCCTGCTTTGATACCATGTTAAGTTTTTACTTGTTTAACATAATAACATTAAACAATAGGATCATTGAAAGAAAGACAAGCACAACAACACAAAGAACACAAGAATTTTCCTCGGGGAAACCACAAGGGAGAAATACACACAAAAATTCCTCAATATAGAATTCACCAAGACAATATAAAACCCCAAGACAAAAAAACTACTCTCTTTCACCATCGAACTTCTTCTCTTTCTCTTATGTGAACTTGAGTGAGTGAGTGAAAGATCCAAATGAGCAACTCGACCTCCCTATTTATAATATTCAGTTGGGTGACTTTTTATCTCAATTGGGTCGACTTCTCCTAACTGACTTGGCTGACTTCACTTATGGAGACTTAATAACTTATTTAATATAGCTCTTGAGGGTACTATTGACCCGACTTACAAAGGAGGGTTTACATTGACTCTTACATGACCAATTACATTAAGGACATCTCCCGAAGGAGGAATAATAATACAATAAACAAATACAATTAGAATATCTTCCGTAGTTACATTTCTTTAACAAGGATAAAAGAAGAAGACATTAGCAAGACAACTTTTAGAATCATATATGGCCATTAGAGTTTGTAGTGGCGCCATTTGGGTTAACAAATGAACCAATTACATTATGTGTTTGATGAATGAAATATTCAAGTAGTATTTGGATAAGGTTGTCATCATATCCCAGATGACATTGTTATTTACTCAAAATCAGAGGAGGAGCATGAAGAGCACTTGAGATTAATACTACAAATGCTAAGAGAGTATCATCTTAATGCTAAGTTGAGTAAATGTTCCTTTTACCAAAGGCAAATACATTATTTGGGATACATCATTTTTGAATAAGGAATAGTAGTAGATCCAAAGAATATTGAAGCTATTATGGAATGGCATACACCCAAAAACGTATTGAAAGTAAGTTCATTTATGGGAACGGTTGGATACTACAAAATATTATAGAAGGGTTCTCAAAACTTAAAAGAGGCACATCAAATCACATCATTACATAAAAATTGAATCAAATTTCAATGGACACCACAATGTGAATAAATTTTCCAACAATTAAATAAATTGCTCACTAGTACAATACCCATTCTTAATATTGTTGATCCAAATGAGGTTTTGTGGTATGTACAAATGCTTGCAAAGAAGGAATGGGTGGAGTCCTTATGCAAAATGGTCATGTGATTTGTTATGAATCTAGAAAGTCCAAGGAGCATGAGAAGAAGTATGTCATTTATGAATTAGAGTTTGTTATCATGTAATGCATTGAAGATGTGGATGCATTATCTCATGGGTAGAAAATTTGAGTTAAGAAAAGATCATAGTGGGCTGAATTATTTGTTTGAAAATCAAACCTTGAATTCCAAACAAATAATATGGATATAATTTCTTTGTGAGTTTGATTTTAATATTAAACATATTAAAGGTAAGGAAAACAAAGTTGTTGATGCACTCAACATAAGAGTACATGCAATGCATGCTACAACCGTTAGCAAGTGCAAATCATATTTGAAAATCATAATTCTTGAAGCTATTATCTCAGATAAACATTACCTTTAGTAAAATAACAATTACAACATAAATATGAAGGTTACAAGTTGGGAGAGGATGGAATTCTTAGGCATAAAAATAAATTTATGTTCCTAATTCTAGCAAATTAAGGAAACCGGTGATGAGTGAGATGCATAAGGTTCTATATACTATACATATTAGACACCAAAAGACAATTGCAATGATAAGAAGTCAATATTTTTGGCTAGGAA
Source organism: Larix kaempferi (assembly GCA_027924585.1). Taxonomy (NCBI): domain Eukaryota; kingdom Viridiplantae; phylum Streptophyta; class Pinopsida; order Pinales; family Pinaceae; genus Larix; species Larix kaempferi. The sequence continues at coordinate 45,648,412 of BSBM01000001.1, read as the reverse complement.
TGAAGATATACATTTTTAAATATCCGACCAAATGTATGGAATTCCAAAGAGTAAAGGTTGGGCTCAAACATCCAATGGTATTGTTATAACCATTGTTAATACTAGAGTGTAAATGAGAAGTGGTGACGATATATTTCATCACCAAGTTTCCCATGATAACAAATAAGCATGATTCAATCAAGGTAGTGGTCGAAAAGTTGACAGAATTTGCTCACTTTATTCCAATCAAGTCAACTCATAAGGAAACCAATATAGTAGAGATTTACATGAAAGAGATTCCCAGGTTGCATGGGATACCTAAGGCAATTGTTTCAAACAAAGATCTAAAGTTTACTTCAAACTTTTGGAAAGGATTATTCAAATAATTTGGAACAAATCTAAATTTAAGTACATCACATCATCCATAGACATATGGATAAATTGAGAGAGTTAATCAAGTCATTGAAGATATGCTAAGAATGTATGTGATGGACTAGCAATCCAAGTGGGAAGATTACTTGTATTTAGTGGATTTTGCATATAATAACAGATATCACGATTCTCTAAATATGAGTACATTTGAAGATTTATATGGTAGAAAATGAAATACCCCATTCAGTGGAGACAATCCAATAGACATACTGGTATTTGGGATATAGTTACTTAAAGAAATGGAAGATCAATTGGTTAAGATCAGATAAAATTTGAAAATAAAATAGGATAGGCAGAAGAGTTATGCAGAAAAGACATGATATCTAGAGAGTTCAAGGTTGGGGAGCATGCGTATTTGAAAGTTAGGAAAAATAAGAGTTCCCTAAGCTAGCGACTAGATATTATGGGTCATTTGAGATTTTGGCTAGGATATGGCCTATTGCATATGAGCTTGCATTGCCTACTTGCATAAAAGTGCATAATGTGTTTCATGTGTCATTGTTGAAATAGTATGTACTTGATCCTAACCATATTATTGATTGGGATTTGATTCTATACAAGAAGATCACATTGCTTAGGAAGAGAGAAATAAGGAAGGTAAAGGTCCAATGGACCCATTATAGCCTTGAAAAAGCAATGTGGGAGCTTGAGGATGTTATGCAAGAGGAATACCCACATACATTTTGAAAATTTTGATGTATTTTTTTTTGTAAATGTACACAGTGTTGATATGCATCAAGGACGGTGCATAAATTAAGGGGGAGGGGAATGTAGCACCCTGCATTGGACCCCATGATGTAGTTATGTATGTAATGATGCAAATGATAGAAGCTAGACGCAAATGGTCTAGGATGACCACATATTATGTAAATATGTACATTTGAATATAATATAAAAATCCTAGATGACTGCAAATGAAGAAGGACGAAGAAGAGATAGAGGGGGGAGTATGACTCCACAAGTGGAATAAGGGAAAGGAGGTTTAAGGGGGAGATGACCTCAATGAATTATTAGCATAAGTCAACATCCTTAATTGTAAATGTTAGTGAGAATATACCGTAAGTTCCCTAAACCTATGTATATGAAATTGGATTAATTAACGTTATTTATTATCCTAAGCTAGAATTAGAAAGGAAAAAGTGGGTTCCTCATGTGTGCCGCATGGAAAGTTCTAAACATACATACAAAAGGTTGGAAATTGAGTTTTGGAACTAGAGCGACCATTTTAACCATCCTAGAAGCTCATGCAAGACAGAGGAAAAATCAAAGCTTATGTACTTGTTGATGTAAATTTGCATAGGAATCTATGTTAATGGTCTTTATGCTCTGTGAGAGGAGACTTGGATTACAACTGAGACTCCTTGGATTCCCAGTAGTGAGATTCCATGGCCATCCTGTGCTGGAACAATGGAAGGGAATTGGGATAGCCTGAGGGGTTGTACATAGAGAAGGGGTTCCCTCATCCCATTCCTTGTGCAACTTGAAGGGGGGCGAGTGTTGGAGATTGGGAAAGTTGTATATGGGGTTTGTCACTAGAGATCGTTCTTTTTGAGTTTTGGTTTGAGTAGAAGGCTTGGGGAGTTTCACCCATGTGGAATGATAACCCCAACTAAAGGGTGGCCTCCGACATAAAAATAATAAATGTGACAGATTGCCTACGATTGGGAGGAACATCCTTCATTTTCATCTAATCAAAGGAACAATTTATAAAAAGTTAAATTCCTCCATTGTGTTATGAATGCCATGGTCTACATTTTCTATTATGTACTTGTTTAATTTATTGTTTCTGAAGATATTTATGTGCATGGATTTAATTAACATAATCATGGATGTAATCGTTGTATGAATGCATATACATTTTGGTATGTTAAAGAATTTGGATACTATAAATTTACTCCCGTTGTTAAAAATTATATAGCAAGTCAATAGAATTCGAATTATGTATCAGAGTTAAAAAAATAATTATGAAATTAAGTATCTTGTTGCCTGGATAGTGTAAGAGGCTAGCTGAGTACGTGACAATTACTCTTTTGGATACATATAATGATAACTATTCTATTGTTGTGGAATAGGTTTGTAGTTTGTTGTTGTTGTTGTTATGATTCACCCATGCCTTTGTTGAGGGAGTAAGTATGCATTGGATTTTGAAGGTGTTGCAGAGTAATGGAAGACCCTTTATTTTAAAGTTGTGTATTATCTATTTTATGTAAATGAATCGTATGGTGGGGACTCTGTTTATTTCCCATTATATCAGATCTATCTTATGTTATGAATTTAGACTTAATATGAATGATACATAGTTGCATGCCAATAGTGTATTTTGTGAGGAGGAAATTCGAGAACATGTTATTATGCAATGACCCTCAACTTTGTTAAAAAATTATGATTGAGATTGAGAAGTAGAAATGGTGATCAACACCCAATCCAAAAGACATTCCTTACCGAATTGCACTTCTAGCTCTCCCATGGATCCTAATTCTAGCACTTCCAATGCACCACCGTCCAAGATTAAGAATCCAAATATTTTCTCTAGATGTAATGGTTGAACATCAACACCTCGTACTTTTCCATAACTCTAATGAAAAATATTTTCTAGGGCATAGATGCAAAGGAAAAAATTATTCCAAATACATGTATCCCCATATGAGCACCCAAAAGACATAACCATGGATGGCACTCAAGAACCAAAATGGGACAAGGCTCCTCCACTCCTGGTAGAAGACCACACCTTGCAACCTCCCGGGGAGGAAACCCAAATTTATCTCCATGCCTTATCAGGTTCTCAACACCCCAAATATTTAAATTAATAGGCTACATCAAACATCACAAAGTAATTGTTTTAATTCATAATGGCGGCATCCACATTTGTATTCATCACATAGTAGTAGAATAAATCCATTGCTATATTATTCCTATAGCAAATTTTCAAATTATGATAGCAAATGGTGGTATGATGAAATGTGGGGGTTGATGTAAAAATGTGAAGATACAATCTTTGAGATGCTTATTTTCTTCACTGGATTTCTTCCTTATCGTGAGTTGACTAGGGTTTCCTTTCATGCAAACATCTCATGAAAAACTAACCCCTACCATTGGCCTTGATGGGTGACTACCATATCAAAACCCACATGTTTACTATTGAAATTGGTGTTGTGATGTAGTACTGGGGGCATAATGACTAATGAATTTGGAACCATTAACCATGAATTTCAAGGACCATTACATAAGCTTCACTAAGGAAGGGTTTACAGATCATCTCAATGAGATTACTTTAGGTTCTCTAAAAATTATCACCTCACACCATATGGAGAAGTTATTAAAGAAAGGTCACTCGGGTATCATTGCTCAATCAATGGCATCTAGGTCATGGACACATCCCGATGGGACATCCATCTACTTGGAATTGGTTCTCTCGAAACATCAATAGGGTTTTTTAACACCCAAGGGTTTACCACCAGCCCAAGGGGAGAATGACCATGGTATTTCCTTAATTATAAGAAGTAAAACCCCCAACTTGTGTCCTTGTCATCTCCCTTTAGCCCAAAACAATGAAATATAAAATATCATTCAAAGGTGTTGTTGGAGGTTGGTGCCATCCATCCCAGCACAAGCCCTTATTCATCACTAGTGGTTATGGTATTAAAGAAGGAAGGTACTTGGTGCTTTTTGGGCTATCAATAAGTTAACTATTAAAGAAAAATTTCATATTCCAGTCATTGATTATCTATTGGATGAGCTTCATGGTGCCTAGTTCTTCACTGAACTACATCTTCACTTTGGCTACCACCAAATTCAGATGAAATAATATGACATCCCCAAGGCAAGTGTCCGCACCCATGAGGGTCATTATGGGTTCTTAGTCATGCCCTTTAGCCTTTACAATGCTCCATCCACCTTTTAGAGCCTCATGAAGATGATATTTTGAACCTTCCTCTTCCATTTTGTGTTGGTTTTCTTTGATGATATCTTGGTGTAAAACATCACATTGAAAGGCCACCTAGATCATATTGATTATGCTTTGCAATTATTAAGGGATCACTAGTTATTTGTGAAACGTTCAAAATGTGCTTTTGGGGTTACCAAGGTTAAATATTTGGGCCATATTGTGAGTTAGGTTGGAGTACGTGTTGAACCTAAGAAAGTGACAACTATGCAAGACTCACCATGCCTCAAGCCCCTCAAGATATTGCATGGGTTCCCAGGACTTACTGACTACTACAGAAATTTTGTCAAAAATTATGGTAAAATTGTAGCTCCTATAACATCCTTGCTAAAAAATAATTCATTTCATAGGAGTGACGAAGCTGAGCAATATTCTCCGCCTTAAAGGGTTCCACATGCACAACTCTAGTATTAGAAATTGCTTATTTCACTACAAATTTTGTCTTAGAATGTGATGCCTCCATATGTGGCCTTGGAGTAGTATTGATTAAAGACAAAAACCTTTAGCTTTCACTAGTAAGGAGCTCTATGTTGGAATTTGGGAAAATCCACATATGAAAAAGAGATGATGTCCATCCTTGATGCAGTTGAGACATGGGGCCCATATTTAATAGGTAGGAGTTTCCAGATTAAGTCTGACCATCATAGCTTAAAATATTTCCTAGAACAAAGGTTGTCCTCACCATAACAACACAAGTGGGTTGCTAATATGTTGGGGTATGACTATGCGATCATATATAAGGTAGAAAAAAAGTGGTGTCTGAAGCATTGCCTAAGCAATTTGAGGAGGAGCAGGGATTCCTATTTATATTATCCTTACTAGTTCCTAGATAGATTGAGGAAGCATGTCAAGAATATATGATGAATGGAAGCATAAAGGATTTAGGATGACCTGAACCCTTCACTCAGGTATACATCGAACCATGATACACAAAGGTATAAGGATCACATTTGTGTGGAACCCAATTTGGTGTTAAAGCACTACATATTATAGGAGTTATATTCATCACCCACAACAGGTTACTCAAGTTTTTATAAAACCTATGAAATAATTAAGTGATCCTTCTTTTGGGAAGGCATGAAAACGGATAGCCAAAAATTTGTCACGGCATGTGACACTTGTCAAAGAAAAAGGAGTGAGATGGTGAAGTCACCAAGATCCTTAGATTAACTTTTTCTTTCCGCCCATACATGGAATGCTATCTCTATGAATTTTATAGAACTAGTAATAAATAAGTCATCATGGTGGTAGCCAATCGCCTTTCCAATTCAACTCAATTTTGTGCATTAGCACACCCTTTTACACTAGCCATCATGAACACATCTTCATGGATCATATTTTTAAGTTACATGGTATGCCCACTTCCATTGTTTCTGATTAGGACGCTACATTCATGACCAAATTTTGGAAGGACCTATTTAAACTTTAGGGTACCTTGTTGAAACTTAATAGATATTATCATCCCCAAATAGATGGTCAAATAGAAGTGATCAATAAGTGCTTGGAAACCTATTTGTGATTCTTCACATAAGAAAGGACACATCACTAGGCATAATGGATTCCTCTTGTTGAATGGTGGTGTAATACTACTTTTCATGGAGCTACCAAAATGACCCTATATGTATGGCTAGAAACCCTTGTCATGGTTTCCTATTTACCAGGAACCTCCAAGATCCATGTAGTAGATATCACACTTTGCACTAGAGACAAAATTATCAGCGCACTTAAGAAAAATTTGGCCATGGATCATAATATAGTGAAACAACAGGAATATCAACATCACTTAGAGCGTTCCTTTATAGAAGCGTATCAAATGTTTCCTCCCCTTCCTTATAAATATACATCAATCAAAAATCACCTCCCCTAGAAACTCTCCTTGAATTTATATGGAACTTACAAGATCATACATTGCATTGGACATGTGGCCTACAAGCTAGCTCTACCACATCAATCCAAGATTCACCTGATCTTTCATGTATCTTTCCTAAAAAACGTGGCAGGATCCAATTGCAAAGTGAATACCAAGTTAGTAGAACTTGATGATGAAGGATCCATTTGTCTCCCCTAGAATCAGTATTAGATACTCGGGAACATCAATTGTGCATACTCAGGAACATCAAAGAAGTCTTGATCTAGTGGAAAGATATGCAACCATAAGATGCCACACGGGAACTTAAAGGAATTCTACATCAATTTCCTCACATTCATCCTTGAGTACAAGGCTTCTCTTAAAGGGGGAGGGCATGTTAGGGTCCTAACCTAACCCCCCTTATTTTAGATTACATACAAGTTAGTCAAGTAATGTATGTGTCCATTTCCTTTGAATAATCTTGTGTAGTTAGTAATGGATAATTAATGTAAAAAGGGTCTCTATGTTAATTAAGTCCCACTAAGTAGTTAGGGTTTATTCCCATTAAGTAGTTAGGGTTTTGGCTATTTAAAACCTATTTAAGGATTTTGGAGGCTAATAATGGATTGTTTGATCAATAAATGTTGTATTCGAGGTCTGCTCAAGTGAAAATTTTCCCAACCTTAACAGGCAAGTGAACCTTGTTTCTTGAATTTATTTTTTTAATACAAGAATTAATTCCGTTGTTAGGATATTCCTATTCTCCATCCTAGTCCCACTAGTATTATTATTCATTTACATTTTCATTCATGCATGCACTTTTAGGGTTTGCATGCATTCCAGTCATCAGTCTAGCACCTAGCCCTCAGTTAGCCAGCCCCCGGGAGCTTCTCTCAGATCAGTTTTAGCCCTCCTAAAGCTTAGTGCGCCCTTCCTCCTTGATTTAAGGAAGCCACTCGTCCTCTCTCACCTACCACTCAGTTTCACTTCAGTTAATTGAGTTATCATCAGTTCTTTCCTTGATTTAAGGCTAGACTGACTCTCAACTGACTGTATCACTCCGATGGACCTCCAGTGAGACTTGACTGCCCATTCTGACTCTAGTTAGATCCTCATGCGCCCTCCACTGAGCCTCCTTCATTCAGTTAATGTCTCCATGTTCCAGTTACATTCAGTTACACCTACCACACTCAGTTAGACTCAGTTTGACTGACGATTGACAGTTACTTGTGCATTGATGACTCCACCGATGATGAGATAGACTACTAGTTGTGCTCCGATGACACTCCAATGATCTTTTGATCACTCCATGAAGGCTAATTCGAATTGCCACCTTAGGCATTCGAATCCTCATGCATTGTACTACTTATTGTCCATATTGTGATTAATTACTTAGTGCATGTGAAGTATTTTTTCTTCTATCCGAGTTCTACTGTATTATTATTCTGTTGCTCATTACATTGCATTGACCACTCTTCTTCTATATTCCTGCTTAATCATAATTACTCTTGTGAGGTATACATCATCTCTCAGATCTGCTGTGAGGATTTTCACATGGTATCAGAGCATGTTAAGAGTATTGTTTATCTCCATTCTTGAGAGTTTTTTGTAGGTTGTTACCAAGATTTCGAGTGCGGCAGTTGCAGCAGTTTCTACATTTTTGCAGCAGTAGCCGTTGCAGATACTCTCTATTGTTTTTGCAGGTCTTCGACAGCTTCAATGTATTCATATTTAGAAGGAATCCCTCTTCTTTCTCCATTCAAGTATGATGAATGGAAACAAAAAATGATAGCATATTTGAAGAGCCATGATCTCTTTGATTGTTATTTTGAAAGAGAGTTCGAATCCTCTGAAGAGAATATTGACTGGTTGAATAAAGGTGACATGGCCTTTGGAAGAATGATGACTGCTTTGCCTAAATACATGTTTTACCAAATCATTGATGATGTTGAAACTCCAAAAGAGCTATGGGCCCATCTGGATGAAAGATTTGGCAGACAGAATGAAGGATTTGGTCCAAACCCTTTCGAGAACAAGCAAAGTGATGCATTCGCTCCCCTTGATGGTCTCTCAAAACATGAACTAGTATCATCTCATATTGAATTTGTCCACAAAGAACTTGCAGATTCTACACTCATGCTCCAACTTTCTTCTCTTTCTGTGCCAGCTCACACTCTAGATATTGCAGAAGGTCCTAAATCCTCTCTTGCACCAGAGTCTGTTGGTTTGCATCATGATCACATGATTATTTCGGAGGTAAAATCAGCTATTGGAGGTAATGCATTCGCCCTCCTCAAGCAGTCACCTCTTATTTACTACTATATGATCATTATTCCATGCTTTCAGAAGGTTATTGAAGAATATGGCCATTGCCACCCGCTTGGGATAATTTCTCATGCATCTAATGGTTTTGATCTCACCTCTTATGGTTCAAAGGAGATCTCAAGAAACCATTGCCATTCACTTGAGATAATTTCTCATGCATTTACTGGTTTTGATCTCACCTCTTATGGTTCAAAGGAGATCTCAAGAAACCATGATTCAAGTCTTGGATCTAATTTGGATTCTAAGCAATTACTACTTGGGATAATTTCTCATGCATATGATAGTTTTGATCTCACCCCTGCTGGTTCAAAGGAGATCTCAAGAAACTATTCTTCAAGTCTTAAAACTGATTTGGATTTCAAGCAATCATTATTATTTGATGGTTTGTTTTGGCATAATCTCACCCATGATGGTTCGAAGGAGAAGACAAAAGACTATCTACATATTCATGTTTTTTATCCTACCTCAACTGATTCGAATCACAGGTTCAAGGATCATCCTCATACTTTTGGATTTGTTATCATCACATTCGATCTGCAGAGCAAGTACAAGCACATGCTTTTTGAGCATGATCCACTTCTTCCCAAGAAGAAGATACCTCCAGACATATGACCAAGCATCACACCTACTTGAGTTTGGAGCATTTATTTTTTATGTGTTCCTTACAGTTTGTTTTGAGGGGGAGGTATTTTTCCCATGAAATTTTCCCCACTTCCTTGGTTTATTGATTGTTATTATTCATTGTATTGGGTGACCTTTGGTCTTAGTTACCAGGGCCCGGGATGGATTAAGGGGGGGTGTTAGGATATTCCTATACTCCATCCTAGTCCCACCAATATTTTGATCATTTACATTTTCAGTCATGCATGCACTTTTAGGGTTTGCATGCATTCCAGTCATCAGTCCAGCACCTAGCCCTCGGTTAGATAGCCCCCGGGAGCTTCTCTCAGATCGGTTTTATCCCTCCTAGATATTAGTGTGCCCTTCCTCCTTGATTTAAGGAATCCACTCGTCCTCTCTCACCTACCACTCAGTTGCACTTCAGTTAATTGAGTTATCATCAGTTCTTTCCTTGATTTAAGGCTAGACTAACTCTCAATTGATTGTATCACTCTGATGGACCTCCATTGAGACTTGACTGCCCATTCTGACTCTAGTTAGCTCCTCATGCGCCCTCCACTAAGCCTCCTTCATTCAGTTAGTGTCTCCATGTGCCAGTTACATTCAGTTACACCTAACACTCAGTTAGACTCAGTTTGACTGACGGTTGACAGTTTCTTGTGCATTGATGACTCCATCGATGAGGAGATAGACTACTAGTTGTGCTCCGATGACACTCCAGTGATCTTTTGATCACTCCATGAAGGCTAATTCGAATTTCCACCTTAGGCATTCAAATCCTCATGCATTGCACTACTTATTGTCCATATTGTGATTAATTAATTAATGTGTGTGAAGTATTTTTGCTTCTATCTGAGTTCTACTGTATTATTATTCTGTTGCTCATTACGCTGCATTGACCACTCTTCTTCTATCTTCCTGCTTAATCATAATTACTCTTGTGAGGTATACATCATCTCTTAGATCTGCTGTGAGGATTTTCACATCCGCCTCATCTATATTATCAATTTCCTTTGATTAACTTAATCTACATTATAATTCCTGGTATTTTGCATCATTTATCTCTGCATATATTGTGAATTGTTCTAATTTTTAGGGTTAAGAACACCACAAGTGCCAACCCATACCATTGTGGTCGGAGACCTATCTTAGAATACTCCTTGCATGATGTTGATTGCAATGTTATAAATCTCTAGTAACTCTTTTAGTGGACTAATGCATACCATCATGGGAGACCTAACTTAAAAGACTCTTTGCATGAAATTGATCACATTGGTATAAATCTTAGGTAACCCTTTTGGTTGAGCCAAAATAACCACTAGAAATACAACCATGGATAACAAGATCACCCAATTGGAAAGAGATGTCTAATTAAGACTAAAGACCAATATTTTAATATCATCAACCTGTAATAACATGTTTCTAAGATCGATGACAGGAAAGAATAGGTCTCTAAAATCAATCAATTTCAAGTAGATGTTTCTAAATCCAATAACCAACTATATCCCATCCTTACAGTCCTAATAAGAATGTTGCATTAGCAGGAACTGCAAGTTAGTGATGAATCATCTATAGGATATGGGTATCAGATAGGGCCACCCTTTCAATTCAATCGACACCTTATCTTGTATATATTGCTTGGAGTAGACACAAGCATGCTTTATGGTTTTGAACCAAAGGTATGGGATACCTATATGGAATAATACTTTTCCCTCCAAGGCATTAATCATGACCTGTTAAACTCTGGGTGGGTGTGTTTTATTTGGAACAAGATAGTTGAAAATTGTGTCAATGGTATTATAAGAAGGCCTACTAGTGGTATATTGCCTAGAGCCAATTTGTGGAAGCTATATATGCTGAATTTGAAACATCTACTATTTTTTGGGGGAAACTAACCAAGTTGCACCAAACCAGCATAGTTGAAGACTTTATTGCTTTCGTCGAGCAGTTGGAAATTCACATGGAAGCTATGGCTAATACCTTTTTCAAATAAGTTTTTATTACTGGTATGTAGAAGGATATTAGAGCACAAGTCCATATGGCTCACCCCACTACTTGGTTGGAATCCTATTAGCTAGTTAGAGAATCATAGGAGATGGTAAATCCCCATACCAAACAACCCACTTTTTGTTCCATGCCCGCATTTTCCCTTGTGCCTCCTTTGCCCCTTCTCAAAACCATAGGTTCCATATAGTTTAACTTAGGTAAATGTAACAAAACATCAAGATCTAGGCCTCTACTATCATTATGATGATTTTATTTTTTAGCATGCATCATTGTAAGGGACATAAATGATTTTCATAAATATGGCCACATCCACCACACTCAAGAAAATTCCATAGGATGCCACTATAATAAAGTTGGATGTAGTAGAGACTACACCTCCTCCTCATGAAGAAACCACCTAGAATCCTCCTTGTGAGCAACCCCAAATTTCTCCGTATGTTTTATTAGGAATTGTATCCCCTCAAACCTTGAATTTGGTTAGTTATATAAAGAATTGAAGGTGATTGTGTTAATTTACAAAGACAACACCCACAATTTTTTTCATCATCTAGTCACATAAGAAACCCATTATTGTGTCCATGTGGTGTACAATGTTCAAATCATGATAGCTAATGGAGCTATCATGAAACTCCGAATGGGGGACTATTTGCTCAAATCAAACATGTTTTCTATTGAAATGGGACATTATGATGTCATTCTTATAGTATAATTATTGTGAACATTGGGTCCAATTAGAATGCATTTTGAAGAGTTATATGTGATATCCAATAAGGAGGATTGTAAATACACCCTCAAAGGTCTTTAGATATGCTCACTGGAAATTATCATCTCTCATATATAGAAAATATTTTGAAGAAATGCTACTCAAGCATTATTTCATAATTCAATGCCATCCAATTTATGGACAACTCGTCATAGGAAATTCACCTAAATTTATAGTTGGATTTGAATAAACATTAGCAAGCCTTTGAATGTCAAAATCCAAATGGGGAACTATTTGCTCAAATGAAACATGTTTTCTATTGAAATGGGACACTATGATTCCATTCTTACAGTAGAATGATTGTGAACGTTGGTTCCATTTACTATGCATTTCAAGGAGTTATACATGATATTCAATAAGGAGGGTTGTAAATACACCCTCAAAGGTCTCTAGATATGCTCACAAAAAATTACTAGATCTCACTATATAGAAAATCTCTTGAAGAAAGGATACTCAATAATTATTTCCTAATTCAATGCCATCCAAGTTATGGACAACTCCTCATAGGAAATTCACCTGAATTTATAGTTGGATTTAAATAAACATTAGAAATCCTTCGATACACCACATGGATTACCTCATTCACATGGTAAGCATGTTCATGGTATACTTTTAATTCCAACTATTCAACCACCTAACACACATCCTTATCGACATCCTTTTGCACCAAAAAAGAAACTAGAAAGATAATTTAAGAACTATTGGAGCTTGGCATGATATATCCTAGTTAGGTTATGATTATGAAATCATATACAAGAAGGGAAAGGAGAATGTGGCCATCAATGCTTTTTCTAGAAAATATGAGGAAGGCCCATTTTTTCCTTGTCCTTGCTAGCATTAGATTGGATTTGAAAGGTATGGCATGAATGGTTGTCTAATGACGAGGTGGTTCAACTCATCCAATGGCTGAAGGAGGAATCCAACCCATTTATAAACTATACTTATCGACATGAAACCTAGAGGTATAAAGGGTGTCTTTTTTGGTAAGGATCTTTGCTTTAAAAGAATAGGCCGATTAGTGGAATTGTATTCCTCTCTTAGTTTGAGTAACTCACTTTTAGAAAACATATGAAATATCTAGGTGCTCCTTCTTTTAGAAAGGCATGAAAAAGGAAATGAACACCTTTATAGCTAAATATGACATATGTCAAAGGAACAAGAACTAAGCCATGAAAACCCTTAGGTATTGCAACCACTACCAATCCCTACCACTTTCTAAGCTTACATTTCCATGGATTTTATCATTGGCCTTCTTAAAGCATGCAACAAATATGTCATCATGGTGGTAGTTGATCACCTTTCCAAAGATTCTCATGACGTGCCTTACAATTCCCACTCATGACATCCACAATAACCCAAGTCTTTATGGGTCATATTTTAAAATTACACCGCATACCTAATTCCATTGTGACAAATCATGATCCCCACCTTCACAAAAAACATGGCAATAATTTTTCAAATTACATGGAACACACTTGAAAATGAGTATGGATTATCATCACCAAATAAATGATTAACCAAAGGTGGTTAATAAATAGCTAGAAACTTGTTTGTGATGTTTTGCATCAGACCGAAAAGGGAAATGGGTGAGGAAAGACAAATAACAATCAATAAATGAGACCAAGAAATAAAGTGGTGGAAAAGACCCAAATACAATCAATCATATTGACATAATGATGTACAATAATACATTAAATAATCATAACCACCAAATAACGATCAAACTTAACACATGACTAAGTATTTAGGATAAAGACTATGTCCCATGGTACACATTAAGGTTTTCAAGGAATTACGATTATGATAAAAAAGGATAACAATCCCCCTTTAATCATATTTATGTACAAGTGTACCAATAAGGAAAAAAAGACTAGTGAAAATTTGGTAACATATTCAAGTATTCAAATTGATACCCATGGGTCTAAAATCTCAAGAGTCTCGATGATTATTCACCTGAAAAAACACCAAAAGTGGATGCCAAATACCAAGTCTGGAAATATCATTATGAAATAGGTAACCTATAAATGTTAATAATGTGAAATAGACATCGATGAGAGAAAACCCTCATGATAAGTGAATTAGCTATAAGTCAAACACATTCAAAATCCTAAAAATGCTTGGCAATCAAATGTGTCAATCAAAAGTGTAAAAGAATAAGCTATACTATACTAATTCCAATGACCATCCTTATAAATTTCAAAGAAAATGACACATAAAAGAATTGTCAATGATCCAACTAATAAAAAAAGTGTTCATCAACATCCCAATCATGTATACTATAAATATTTTATATAAAAACATGCGAATGAATCAACAAGGAGTGAATCATAATCTTACCAAAAACATCTTAGATGTAAACTAGGTGAACTATTGGTACTACCTCAAATTCTAAAACCAAATTATCAATAAAAAAATGTCAAACAACCATGCAAATCACAAATATGCAATAAGATTCAAACAACCATGCAAATCACAAATATGCAATAAGATTCAAACAACCATGTAAGTCACAAATATGAAATAAGTGACTAAATCCTCAAATGAAAAAATGGTAAATCATCCATCAAAATATCATCCATACTGATGTCCTCAAAATCCTCAAAAGTCCATTACTACCAATATCCTCAAAATCCTCAAAAATGTCAAGTGTTGAATTGTATCAATGAATATCATTTGATGGTCAAACTAACCAATCCAAAATCTCTATGTAATTCATCCATGTCAAAATAATCAAATCCTCAATCCATCATCTTGAATAAATCATAATCCTCAAAATCAACCTAAGTAGATCTCAAAACCTAAAGTCTAACACTAATCATTAATATATTTCCCCTATCAACTAAAAGGTGATCATTCAAGAGACCTATAAATCAAGAACATTAATATACCCCCTTGAAATATAAAAGGGTAATCACAATGCAATTGAGTGGAGTCTAAAGGATTGATCTTCAACTCAAAATATGGCCATCAATTGAGCCTTGATCATGCTACAGTTCGTCAATTCCTCACTAGTGACATTCATAGCCATCTTTTATAGAAACCTATATGAATAAACACATCTAGACCTATGTATGAAATTGGTGGTAATACCATTCTAATAGCTTGACTTCATAATTCCAACACCAAGTAACTAGCCATAAAAAAATGTACTTAATTCTGAATAACCTTCATTTTCTTATGACACCTTTCTGAAAGGTGGTTGTCTTCCCACAAAAACTACATCAATTAAGATCAAAATAATGATTTACACTTAAGGCCAATTTGGTTTTGTCACAAAATACAATTAAACAATATGCATATCAACATTGATTTAACCATTCTTTTGAAGAAGGGAATCAAGTGTCTCTTCATCTCCAACCTTGTAAGTTGACATCTCTTAAAGACACAAACCATCTAAATCTAGCGCCAAAGTTATATATGGACCCTATTAGATACCCCAATGCATTATACAAATCACCTATATGTAGGTTGTCCTATTCCACTCCAAGATCCACATAGTTGTCTTTCATGTGTCCTACTTGAAGAGGGTAAAGGGGATGAACTTTTGAGTTTATACCAACCTTCCCAAACTTGATGAAGAAGACCCCATTTGGTTAAAAATGGGGGTAGTATTGGCCACATGAGAGTGTTGGCTACACCGATACACTATATGGGAAGTATTGATATAATGAAGTGATACACAGCCTAAAGATGCCACCTCATAATGAGTAGCAATTTTACAACAATTCCACATCTACAGCCTTGAGGACAACATTGATTTAGAAGGGGGAGGACATGGTAGGACTCGGAAATAGCCTTCATAATTTGGGGTATTTAGGAGTTTTCCAATTAATGT
This sequence comes from Larix kaempferi, assembly GCA_027924585.1. Taxonomy (NCBI): domain Eukaryota; kingdom Viridiplantae; phylum Streptophyta; class Pinopsida; order Pinales; family Pinaceae; genus Larix; species Larix kaempferi. The sequence continues at coordinate 45,632,658 of BSBM01000001.1, read as the reverse complement.
ATGAGGCCATCTTCCTTGAATATGACACATTAGGTACTTGGCATGAGCCATACTCAATGTAAAATTGTTGTCTTTATTAAATAAGTCCCACTAGGTGGTTGGTATTAATTAATGATGGGACCAAATGAAGTTAGGTAAAGATTTTGTTTGTGAGCAACTATTTCTAGATATAGAATGCTATGTAATGTTTTGTCAAGTATTTTCATTGCAATGAGTCTCATCTCACTTGGAGGTTTTCCCCTCAAAGAGGCCTGCAAACATTGCTATTTTTTGGATCATCAATATAAGGTTTTATAATCTGCATGTTCAGTATTCTTGTTTCTCCTATTTTACTTTCTATAATTTATATTTCTTATTATATTTATCATAATTTATTGTTTTTGTTGACTAAGTACACTATAGTAGGATCTAAGGCATCAAAATGAATGAATTCCCTAGGTACCCTAGACATTTGTACTTCAACGTTATGGGACCTTATCTTTCTAATAAAAACTATGTTTTGGGTTTTCCTTAAACTATTAAAAATATTATTCTAAACTTTTTGAGTTTGGAGTGAGAATAATAGAGGGTGAGGCATTAAAATTTCCAAAATGCATGGAAAATGACTAAAAAATGCATTGAAAGTTTAGGACCTGTAAACTATTGTAAGTTTGACAAGGTTCATGACCAATTTTGAGATGGTAGAAATACCAAATGGCCATTTTGAAGTTCTAAATGGATACTTGGATCAACATCATGGAATGGGGCCTTATGGACTACTGTATAAAATTCATGGTTTGGAGAATTCATACAATGATTTTAGATCTAAATATCCTTTGTTTATAAGAAGTTAGACTAGTAGTATTTTTGTTAAGTATAACCCTTAATGTTATTTGGGATGGAGCTAATATATTTATACTAATCATGCCAAATCTAGAGGTAGATTTGTCACACTTGTACCTCCAAGGATTTAGATTCCTGTAATTGATTGTGTGACTAACATGGACATTGCTTACTATTGATGGATGGATGATTGTTTTAACTAATATTTATACTCCAAATGATTTGTATGAGAGGATGGCTTTCTGAGAATGGCTAATAGACTAAAGGTCGACTAATTAAAATGCAAATTTTCAGTTATGTGGAAACATAAGATTATAAAAATAAGAAGATGGCCTTATCAAAATGCTTCAAAGGGACTAAAATCCCTAGAATGATCTCAAGGCCAACATTGGGTTATATGATCCTAACAAATTTTAAAAGCACGTCTTCATTGAATTGTGGTTTACTTGGTTGAACTACAAGGAAGAAAAAATCCAAAATGTTTCAAAAGGTTGGATAGATTCATTACCTTCTCTTATTCACGGGGTAATATAAGATGAGAATGTACAAAGCAAGATACTCCTTAATATATGTCACGATGAACCATGCAGCTTATGTGAAAACCATCAATAAAACTTGGAACTTACTACCTAGGCCAAGTGGAAAGATTGGTTAATTTTTTTGATGAAATGATGCAATTAGAGGAGTCACAACATTTAAGCATGGATTTATCATATAGATTGCGGTGGTCAATTGCAAGTGTTGTAAAGTTGTTAGACACATGTTCGGTGACTTATCTCAATTTTTTTGTTGATGCTCTCTTTATGATAAGGCCCTCTAGACATGAGTTGCTAAGTTTGGGTATTTCTTAAAAGTGGATGAAATTTTCTTAGTGTGAATTACATTAATTCATGCTCAACTCCACTGGATGAAGACTAGAAATTGTCTAACATATAGGCCTTTTAAAATCCTTGGAAACTAAAGAGGCTACTGAAAATATTGCATCTCTTCAAATGAAAAAAGTTCAAGTTACCAAAAAGTAGGATATTGAATGGAAATCCATTATCCAATATCATAAGTAGGATATTGAATGGAAATCCATTTTTTACTTTTGTAAGCTAGATGTAGCTCCTTATATTGCCTTATAAAAAATATACAGAGATAGAAATGTATTGGGCATTCTCATAGTTGAGAAAATAGACCCCCAATTAAAGTTGCAAATAGAGTTTTGAGTTGTCATATAAGAAGGAAAACATACTAAACTAAGAAAATTTTTAACAGTAATACTAAGAGGCCGAAGCATTCTGAAACAAAGATGCAAAGATCTAAGCAAAAAGAGAAACATGCAGAATTAATATTTGGTGTGATCTGTTTGCCCAACTTGGATAGGCTGGGTGGTAGGCTCCTTTGCAAGAGTGATCCCTAGGCGGCGAGCTATCTGCTGCTGATTGTAGAGAATTTGCTTCAGGAAGTCGACCATGTCGTCCTATTGCATGAGAATTTCGGCTTTGGATTCATCCCTGTCTGCAAGACCTGTGCCGAGCACCAACTTCTGGGACCAGTGGTAATCTAGAGTCTTTTGGTACAGGGTGACTCTTCCTCTGGAGTTACATGGGTCTAGGACCAAGGTCTCAAATTGCTTACGAATTTCCTCATCCGTAGTGCACACGCGAGAAACTGAAGCGTCATGTTCGGCTTCTTGAATTTCATCCTGCACATGTCGGGGAATCTCATTCTTGTATCTGCGGGCCTTCTCCACAACCCCACGCATGAGGAGTATGGGTGGACAAGAAGAGGGGAAAGATGCCATTTATGCAGAGTGACGGGAATGACCTTTCCTATTGGCGGCATGTCTGTTCCTCTAGCGAACCGGGAGAGCGTAGAGGGAAGGGGGAGGAGGGAGAGCTAAGCGAGCGGAGAAATCCATGAGATATGCGAGGAATGGGGGATCCGGAAGAACCGATAACGCCAGAGGTTCCGGGAGAGCAAAGAAATTCTAGCACCAGAAAGGCTAGGGGGCGGAGCGTAGAACAAATGAAGACCAGAGAGTCGAGAGGGATGCGAACCAGAGAGCAGAGTGCTCGTGAACTACTTACCAGAGAGGAAAACACTGTAAAGACGAACACTCGTGGACCCCTTGCGTTGAACAACCAGGAGTTGAGCGTCAAAAGAGCTGTTGCATCGCCAGGTGGAGTGCTGCAGAATAAGAGCTTCGAGTCTAATGTCATCTCCATTACGACAACATTCATGAATCTGTAATGGAGTAATCATGACCAGAACGCTGATCCGGACAGGAGTAATCCGAGAGGACAGAGCGCACGCTGGAATGGTCACAGAGCTGGTGTGGTAATGAGCCATGGACGAGGCGAAGATCAAAGGAAATTAAGGAATTTCAAGGGACGTGTAGGTGGTCTGAGCCATCACATGTCCAACATCAATGTTGAGGAGGGAAGGCAGATGGACGGGCATGCGATCATGCATGTGGTTGGCCGTGTTGGCAGGCACGTGGTCAAGCCTAGGGCTGGCCACGTCTGTATGCACCCGCCATGGGGGAATGGAAATCCATTATCCAATATCATATTATGTTTTAATTCCAAGGATTGACAAAGGAATGTTGGTTGTCCATTTAAATATGTCTTGATATTGTCCATTTAAATATGTCTTGATATTGTCCATTTAAATATGTATTGATATTGTCCCTAGATGGTTGTATCGTAAGAATGAAAATTTATGCTATTATGAATTGACTATATAGATTTAATCTAAGAGTAGTCTTGATGGCAGTGGTAGATGATATATCCTTTGGGATAAATGGTTGTTTATATAATTTTTATAGTCCATGTGGAACTTTGTCATGTGGAACTTTGTCATGTGGAACTTTGTATGTATAAAAGAAATTTGTCCTTAAGAAATCATTGGGAGAGCACATAAACATAGGTATCTTAAGATTTTGCTAATATTGCAGACTATGAATTAATCACTAGTTTGTGGCCCATAACTTTGTTTCACATTTTGTACTAGAACATAGCCAAATTATTAGAGGTAAGGATAAAATACATCCTTCCTATGCCATTCGAATTGAACAAGATTCATTAAAGTCCACTTCATATTAGACAATGTCATAATCATTTCAGAGGGAATGGAGTGGGCTAATGCCTAGGATTGAACATGTTATCCATTAAATTTGAATTTGAGAAGGAATTCAACCAAGTTGAGTGGACATTAATTCTTGTTATGCTAAGAGTGTATGGATTTAGAATTTTTTCTTAAATGATATAGAAACTCAAGTTTTCACAAATGTGGTATCTTGAACCTCTATCAACTAGGCTAAATAAGAAGAAATTAACCTATTTGGAAAAATAAATTAAGGCTATCATTTAGATATGGAATTATATGTTATGATCGCTAAGGATATCATCTATATACTCCAACATAAAGTCTTGTAAGAGCTCATTAATGGAATTTCATCTTTACCCTTTTGGAGAGAAACCTTGCTAGGATAAGATAATATATTATCTTTAGGTTTTCAATGCAACTTGTCTAAATCTAAATTATAAATGGCCAAAACTTAGTGTTATAGATAAATACAAGATGATCTCTTATATTGGTTTGCTAGCATGGGGTAACCATAACTACAACTAGGTCAAGTCATCAAATTATTGGGATTCCCTTTCACCTTCCATTTTTCACTAGAAGAGTTCAAAGGAGGTTGTTGTCCAAAGAATATTTAAGAAGGTCGATTTAAGTGACTTACTAACTCTATGACACTAGATTCCATGTTTTGGATTTTAAGTAAAATCCATGCATCCATGCAAATTTAATAAAAAAATTGGATGATCCCTATGTTACGCTTATCATATAGGATATTCTTTGGTCTAAGTCATGTAGCAAGAAGGATTTTCATAAAATTAGCAGGAATATTTGTTTCTCTCCTAAGGATTAAGTATCAATAGCACCATAATAGGCTCAAGGCTTGTGTTCTAAATGTGTCATTAGAGTATTCAAGGAAAATGAAGCTTGGAAAGTACTACTTCAAAATTGTATCACTTAGGGATCCCTCACTAGCAAAAAGAGTTTGTGCATGTTGAACTTGAAAGACCCTCTCCTTACTCCTACTTATGTGGAAGCTAGTGATTTATTTATGACTATGGGCATATAGAAGACTTGAGTAGCTATCTAGCTTAAGTTGTATTAGAACTATGATCCATTGAAGTCCCAGATGTATTTTATTGGACACTATCTTTGGCATTTTCCTGTAATGTAGTGTGACGAAGGTAAACCTTTATTTTAGATAACCTAAGTATTTTACCTAACACCTACATATGCAAGGTATCACGTCATTCACCGACCTTTATAATGTGTATTCCATGGACTAGATTTTGTGGCCTAAGATGAAGGATAAATTAAATCTATGCTTAGATATGTTTATACTATAATGAGTCCAAATCCTTATATAATATACTTTGTTTTTACAACTTGTGCTTCAAATACCAACTTCATGTTGATGTGATTAGAGATGATACCTCACTAAAGTTGCTAAAAAAATACCCATCGACTAATGTTATCATTGGATTTATTGAAGCCTGTTCTTGATGTTCATCTCAACAAAGGGTTGGGACTACTCTCCAAATAGATGAAATGACCATATAGGCTCCAAGCCATTTTGAATTTCTATATCCAACTTAAGAAAGCATTTTTATCCTAGTTTTTCTTATATTAGGTGGCTTTCCCCTTGGCCAATTGCTTCAATACTTGTGAGTACCTTGGACTAAGTGTCCTTTATACATCATGAATACACATATCAAGCATTTATTGGGTTTGCAAGCTTTCCAAGTCACTTTGGGAGTGGGATTATATTCTCTGTATCCAATTGCTCCCTCCAAGTATTTCTTGGAAGTTTTCCTTGTTAGCTTAAAGAATATCTTGGAATGTTACATTCCATACATCATGGTAATTGGCGAATTTTTATTTTTTTTATCTTATATGGAAAAGAAGGAACATGTGCTTATTTCAAAATGTTCAACATAACAACAACTTAACATAGCATGATGAAACCCTCAATCGTGCCAACTTTATTTTTTAGATTAAAGTGGAGGCTCAAAAGGTTGAGCAAGAGTTGGTCCACTTATACCATTTTCTTGAGTATTGGGGTGGTGCTCCTTATGCCATGAGTTGAGAGCCCTCAAGCATCTAGTCACTTAGTACTTGATCTAATTCTAAAGGCATGAAGGACATCTCTACAATAGATCTAGTAATGTTATTCAAGAACATAAGGGGGAATTCCATAATTGGCGTCCTCCTCCTTGACATTGCAATGATAAATTTCCTCCCTTACACTATATTATATTGCAAAGACAATAAGACACCCTAACTTTCTTTTTATGTAATGATAGATGGGAGTCTAACCATCCTAATCCATAGCTAACCATTAAAGGTTTGATTTTAGACGCAAACAATAAGGATGATCTACCTCTTAACATGCAAATGATAAATGATACTTCTTGATGTGAATCTTTATGATGGCAAATTGGCCTTGGTTAATCTAGGCATTCACTGTGAATCTTTATGATGGAAAATTGGCCTTGGTTTTGTATTCATTGTAGAAATTATGTGATTTAAGATTATTATAGACTTAGGCTTATAATTTCTTTTATGGGGTACTCTTACAGTCCATTTTTTTGAAATATAAAATTCCTTGCACTTACATGTTTTATTAATAGTTAAATGAAAAAATTTACTTAAACAAATTCTAAAAATCTTTATTAATGCCTACTTCCTATCTCCATTTCATAATTTTCTCATTCATTATTCTTTTCCTTTGTTCCATTTACTTCATCCAAGAAATCTCTTCTTATTGTGTCACTCTTTCATTCTTTTCCTTCCTCTTATCTCTATGATCTCCTTTAACTAGAAATATCCTCACCTTGGTTGTGTGTTTTTCACACAATGTAAAATGATTTTAATCATTTTATTAAATTATATAATAACTATTTTTATAATGGCATTAATTTCTTAGATGTTAATAAATAACCATTTTGTTCTATATTAATTTTTTAACTCTAACTTGGTACATAAGTAGTTTAATATTTATTCTTAGAATTTTATATACAAAAATTTAACAAAGAAAACTAACTCATTGATCAAATAAATACATTAAAGCTTATAAAAAAAACATTAATGATTTTTATATATTTTTAATATTTTTCCCTCAATTAAAAACTCTTTTATTATTTCATTAAAATCTATTAAAATATGCATACCCTACCTCTTTGTAACTTCATTTTATTATCTCATTAAAATGATTTACTTGATATACATAGCCTATGTAACTTTATTTTATTATCTCATTAAAATCTATTACTTGATATACATAGCCTAGCTCTTCGTTATTTGAATTTGTAATATATTAAAAAAATCATGTAACCATTAAACTAATATATATTATATATTATACAAAAAATTAAAATTAATTTTTTATTAATTTAATTTAAAAGGGTGTATATATATTCTATTTTCAATTTTTTTTTATATTTTTTATTTTGTTTTTTTCTTCTGAATTTTTGGTTGGAAATCTGTAAAAAAATCTTAAAATCTTATATATTATTTATGGAAATTACATTGTTAGCTATAAAAATTTATAATCTAAATGTTATGGGATATTTGAAAATGCTGAATTTATTTATAGATTAAAACATAATTTGAACAATTCCAAATTTAGATTTTACCAAAAAAAATTCACTAAATTCCAACCAAAATCCACAAAAATCCACAACATAAAATAAATAAATACTTCATTAACAAATAACTAGATAATATGATTTAGTTAATATGATTTGTATTAACATGAAGCAGGTTCAAATCCCTAAGTTAATATGATTGTAAATATAAGTATTTGTGAAAAAAATAAAAATAGACATAGTATATAAAGGATTGGATGGACAAGAACATACAATATGCCCTTCTCACTCTCATGACAAAGATCTACACAATTCACTTCGGACCAAAAGATCTCTGTGTGGTGAAATGGGTAAGAGCGTGTACTATAGCTGGATCCTCTTTGTGGTATTATTTTATGTTTTAGTTGGTGCTGCTCCAAGCCCTGGAGATGGTAATCTCGTAGTAGATTTCTACTCCACTCGTTGTCCAAGAGCGGAATCCATTGTGTTTGAGACTGTGAAAGAGGAATTCAGGAATAATCCTGGAGTGGCTGCTGGCCTTATACGCCTGCATTTCCACGATTGTTTCGTCAGGGTATGCATTATAATTTACAATATGCTTCGTTTTATTTTTGGTGTACTACTAACCTACTATGGGGGGGTCGCACTCATTTATACCTAACGAACTGTTACTGTGTAGGGATGCGATGGCTCTGTTCTCATCGACTCAACTGCCAACAATGTAGCCGAGAAAGACTCGCCTGCTAACAATCCGAGTCTTCGCGGATTCGAGGTGATTGACAGAGCAAAATCCAAAGTAGAAGCCATCTGCCCGAACACAGTTTCTTGTGCGGATATCGTTGCATTTGCAGCTAGAGATAGCGCAAATCTGGTAACTATTTTCTTTAGATAAGTTCAGGCAGCATAGCATTGCATGGCATGTTTAATGAATTCTGATTATAATCATAATTGAGCGCAGGCATCTCCAGCTGGGTCTCCTCTGAGTTGGAAAGTTCCTGCTGGATGAAGAGACGGAAGAATTTCACGTGCTGCAGATACTTTCGGAAATTTACCTCCCCCGGGTTTCGATGTCAACCAGCTCACACAGAAGTTTGCCGCCAAAGGGCCATCTCAGGAAGATATGGTCATACTGTCTGGTAAGTAATGTTACGTATAAGTTGGATATGATAACCAAAGTAGCAATGCTATAATATTTTCTTGATATGATATTTCAGGAGCACACACTCTTGGTCAGTCCCGCTGCTCTTCCTTCTTGAACAGGCTCTACAATTTCAACAAAACTCATCCCACGGACCCAACCCTTGATCCCGTGTATGCTCAGGTCTGAAGTCTCAGTGTCCCATAGGCAGCGCTCGCAACAGCAAGGTGGCTGTGAACATGGAGGTTAGAACACCCAACACCCTCGACAATCTCTACTACGACGACGTTATAAAGAATAAAGGCCTCTTTACCTCCGATGCAACGCTGCTTACAAATAGAAACACCAGGAATTTGGTGTTTGCAAGCTCCGGCAGCTCTATCTGCCTGGGGTGGCAGCAAAAATTTAGTGGTGCAATGGTTAAAATGGGAATGATTGGCGTATTGACTGGCACGCAGGGAGAAATCCGCCTCAACTGCAGGGTTATCAACAATCAGCATCCAGATTGATTTGCTGTGACTTCTCTCAGCAAACGCATTCAATTATCAACATTCATCTCGCATTAAAAATGCATGCAAAGTAGCATTGTGTTATCCAAATTACATCTACAGTTTTTTAATTTTTCATTCGTTCAGCATCCTTCAAACTTTGGGAATTGCAATGCATTCACTCTCCACAAGCAACCACATATATCTGGTTTCTTATTTACATATTTTATTCACTTGTAATTCATTTACAGATATTTAATTTTGTTAATCTAGTGTATCTTTTACACTGAACCATGCTATTACTGCCTCTTTATTCATTGAATCGTCGACTCAAAGGCTGTTGTTTTTTGTTGGTTTGTTTTAAACGCTTCCATTTTTGGTGGATATTGAGCCCGGAAGAAAAATAGAGTTACGCGTTAGCCTTAATTTTCCACGGCAGTTTTGATGTGTTACTGCAAAATTATACTCCAAATTATACTCCACTATGCAGTATGCAGTAAAGTGCATTATTATTTATTTAAATGCACTAGGTCGAAAAGCACGTTGATGCAAGAATTTAATTTAAAGATCCGTCAAATTATACTATGCAGTGGGTTTAATGGTTTTAATGGGACATTTTTTTTTGCAGAAGTAAGAAAATGTAAAGACCGTATTTTTTTTCAAGACTACGAGTATATGTGCTCAATACAGTCAATTGGTCATAGCAGCCCGGTTGCAGTTGAAAGGAGTGAAGAGTAGGAAAAATTCCAAGCATCGATAATGGAAATTGTCGATAGAAGATCATAATGCTATTCTTGAAAATATGCCAGTGACACATTTCATATGAATCAAAAACACATCAAGGTTGATGAATTTTTTCTTTGATTCATGGGTGGGTGGGTGGGTGGAGAATATATTTAATTATCAAAACTAAGAGAAGCTCTTTTTTAACAACATATCCAATGATAAATCAAGTCTCATATTGAACTTGTAACTTCACCATTATATGACAATGATCACATTAATGACTCCTTCTAAATAGGAGTCATTCATGCTAGGCTCCAAGTGGGCTCCAGAAGTTTCAACATCCCATATCACCACAATATGAACAACCCTTTAAATGAGCCCTACAAGCCAATAACTCCAATTTTCCACACATAAAGTACCAAAATAAATGAGAATTTATATAGTGATCCAACTTACATCAGTAGATCCTTATTGACCATTTTTAGATGCCTTCACTAGTAATTCCTTTATTTGCACATTAGAGATGCATTCACTCTCAAGCAAACTTTACATATGAGTCCTTTTGTGATAGCTACATAGATTACCTCCTTTCATAAGGTTGGATGTATTAGTGGGATAAAGTACTTGCAAATAACATTAAGATGGACAACACTAGACTCCTTCAACATTTTTCCTTAAACTACACCATTTGGGCACTATATTGTGCCATGTTGAGGATTCATAGGAGGATCAAATCCACATTGAAAGCATCATCATTGTAGGATACCAACTTGAATAAGTTTATTCCCTACTACTAGAGGTTCATCAACCTTGGATGTTAGGAGTGTTCTCACTTCTTCTTTTACGACAAGTTGTAACTTATGCACATCCTCACCCCACCACCTACCTTTATGGAAGTAAAATGTGTTTACACACAAACAAACCCTCATGCCCTACACCCATCCTCCGAAAACTAAAAATATACATTTATATACACAACTTAATACACCCCTAATTATTGTATTTTCTAATATTTTTAATATATTATGATCTTTCGTAAATATCTATATCTCTTTCACTTTCCATTTTAAATTCAATTACAAATCATATTGAATATTTTTATGGTACCACTATAATTCATTCGTAAACACATGTATTTGTGATGTACACTTTTTTTTTTACGAAGTGTTTCCTTTCTTTATTCTTGCAGCAATACATTTCATTTTTCAAGCATTCTGCTTCTCCATTATAAATTTTAACTTCAAAATATTTCAAATATATTATGTACAATTGTGTTAGGGATTATTGCTTTGAGTAATTATAAAAAACTAATTATATAATATAAATAGAAAAAGAAGGGAAAGTATAAATACCATTCAACATAGTTTTGAGGTGTGACGAAGTTATTTGTATCTGTATAGATGTTTGATTGAATTGTATGATTGTGATTTATGTGGCTTATCCATGTTATGAAAGGTGGCAAGTGTGAGACAACAATTACATGTTAATGCTTGTGGTAGAGTTAGCACCTAGCCTTCCTACTAATCACTCTAATATGGAATGGAAACTATATTGAATTATATTTTCCCTCACATAAAAACAATACAATACATGGCAATTAACACATACTTGAAAATTTTAATTGGATTAATTGTCAAATAAGACATGGTACAATTATTTGTATATATGAGTCTATGAATTATATATATATATATATATGAAAAACGTATTCATGAATATTTTTGGTAAGTGATTCCATAAAAATGTACACTCCAAGGGGCAACCGAATAAGCTAATAGTGCGTAGCATTCTTGATAATTTACTTGCCAAACCCACCATGGATGAAAGTGTTTTTATTCCTCAATAGGAGGCAACCAGCTCAATGCACTTAACCTGGAAACCAAAAAGTAAATTATTGTATGTAGATTTGTGATTAGCCCAGATCAATGAACTTTGTGTGGATATCGTTGGCATTGTGTCAATTTGGAATGTAAAATGTACTAAAACTTCCATTCAAACATGTAGGTGGTCATTATTGGTTAGTTAGTTACTGTATTATGCAAAGAAAAAAATTGGATTCATTTCTTTGTTTTCAGTTTTATATTTGAAAAGGTTCCCTCTAAACTCCCAAAACATTACAGTGCATTCAAACACATAAAGCACCAAAAGAGATGTCCAACCAATTTGAAACATTAATCTAAAGAACTTATGCTCAACTATGTTGCTGGCACATGTGTAACCTTCTCTCAAAACCATCTCTTTATTTCACCTGGCCCCAACCCCTAGTTTGCGCCTCACTATTAAGAATATTGGTGGGTGACTTGACATTGCATATCTACTGTAGAACCATAACCCTATTCACATAATTTATTTATTTTTGGAATACATTTGCTGGAAAAATAGAACGTTCTACATTAACAAAGATATGCTACAAACTAAAACCAGTCAAGGTTCCCCATTCACGATGAGAAACCTGGTGTCAAAATATGTTTTCGCAAGATTCAGAATTCAAAATAGTTGCATCACATATATTTTTAATTTCCAAGTTCATTTTCCATAGCAATCATAATGGAGAGACGACACTTGAAACGAAAAAAGAATTAGAAGTACCGTGCAATTTAATGCATTTGGAAGACACTCATTAAATCAATCACAATGGAGAGAGAACATTGGAAACCAAAAAAAAATTAAAAGTATCTTGCAATTTAATGCATTTTGAAGACACTCAATAAATCAACAGTATTAAGCAATCGGTAACCCAAGTTAAAGCAATTAAACATTTTTTTAAACTTTAAGCAAGTTCATCAACAAGATATGCCACTAAGAAAGTTCATTCACTAATTGTTTCGTGCATGCCTCTCAGCATAGTAAGAGATTCTAGATGTACAGATTAGAGATTCTAGATCCAAATGTAAAACTATTACACAAGGTTACAAATATGATTCATATGCATATCCAAATATGATTCATATACATATCCAGAAGGTTACACAACTGTCCACATATCGGTGGAGTAACTAACATCTGCAAAATGTAAAACTATATCCAAAGACAAAATTTAAAAATGCAGCAACCAGAAGTTGCACAGATTGTCCTTCAAAAACTGTATCTATGCCTTTGGCTCCCAGCACAGATCTGATCCTGTGAAAAGTGGTGACATCCTTCCACACCTGTTTGGTATATGTGCAGCCCAATAATAGGTGTTCCACAGTTTCTCCCTCCAAATGACATAAAGGACAACTCCATCATATGCAGAAATTGCTTGAAACATATATGGCCTTTCATTCAACTCTTTTAAGTCCAAATTTCTTGCCAAATCTTCAGCAGACATAGCTCCTGGAAGATCCTATGATGAACATATAATCATAGCTATCTTATGAAGTTGAATAAGTGCAAAAGAGACATCATTATCACAAACTAAATAGACAAGGCAAATATGGGCAGAACATCCAATTCATGTCCAATTTACTAAATGGGTATACAAATTAGAGAAACAAGTTGTATCTGTGTAAATCTATTTGAGACGCTGACTAAAATACACTAATATGGAAAGGCTCATATATGGTGGAAAGCAACTACAATATGACCAGACAAGGACTAGTAAACCAAGTATGTTATCCCTGAGAAAAAGGTATAGCTTGATAACTTCCTAAAGGAGAAGACATTTTTTGGTCCCTGTTTCTGTCAACCAGGATAAGAAATTCCTCCTTGTAACTGTGCAATTGGATGCTAATCACAATCAGTCTATTTATGGTTGATGAATCAACTTACATGTGCCACTGGAACAACTTTTCAGAGGAGCAAATTTTATAGTATTCCATTTAGCTAAGGCTCTGGCTTTTGGAAAAACTTGTGCAACCCCCCAACCATAGGATTCCTTCTTATAATTCTTGTTCTTTAATGAAAAGACTCAAGAGTTATGGTTTAAAATTAAGTCCCCTGAGTTTCCTCGCAGATACATAGGACAAGCATGAATTTTCAGTTACATTATAAATGCATGAAAAAAAAAGTGGTATTCCAATACCTTCCATAACCAAATAATTTGATCGCCAGCTTCAGTGTACTCATGATACTCCATATGGTCTTTCCAATCATGTACACATAAACCAGCATACCCTCTCCGTACAACATTAGATCCAGATATTCAGGTTCTAAAGCTCAAAGAAACTGTTGAGGTGTTGAATTCCCAAGCAAATTTGAAAGTCCCCGAGCAAAGCATTTAATTTGATCTACAACTGGTGTCACAAAATAAAACTGAATCAACAACTTGACATACTGATGTCAATTCTTACTATTTACAATCAAGTCCTTGCACCCTGGAAGAAGTTCCATAACCTTTCGGGAACCCAGTTCTTCAATTCTGTCACAACTGTGAGTCCTAGTAGATCCTCATCTAGAAGATATGGATCCATTTCCAAGATTTTCTTGCAACTTGAATACAAGTATGATCTGGATCTTGTGTATCTTCCCAGGAGACAGAGAGACCAGCCAACTGTTTGAAGAATTTTTGAGTTAGGGCATTGTCGATTTGGACCCTATGCATCAATGCCAAACCAATAACACGACCGAAAAACTTGAAATAGGACTGATGACCAGGATTCACTCGAGATGCTGCAAGAGGAAGGAATAAGATGATTAGATATTCGAGTAACCATACAGTTTCAAACCCAGGATGTGTTGGTAAGAGAGGTAATCTCTAGAAAAGAGCACATTTGGGGATAGTTTATTTGTATTTTCCTTACATCAAATGATAGTTTTGGATCATATACAAGATTTCATCCAATGGCTTGACAGATTGCAAACTTATCGATTAATAAGGAAAAATCAAAGGGTGGAACATATTTATCCAGATTCCAACCATATTATCAAGCACAATATGATAAAGGAACATTAAACAATAACTGAGGACAACTTGTCAAAGGACATAAATGCTTTCAAAACTACATCTTGGACTAAAATTCACTAAGGTCAATATTTACCTAATAATTGACAACTTGTTAAAGGATATGATTGCTTTCAAAACTACATCTTGTTCAATAAGGTCAAAATTTACCTAATTCTCTTACAGAGTCCATAAAACTGAAAGGGCACTATTACATGATATCTCAAACATATTGTATCGCAATAAAGAGCGGAATTTAGTAGGTTAAATAAAAATATGATAACAGATTTCCCACTCATCAGGGTTGGGGAAGAATCTTCGGCGATCATTGGGGGTAACATAAAAAGAGAGCATTTGCAGGATTAAAAATTTCTCTGCATATTAATGAAAACCACTCCCGCAAAACTCCTGGACCAGAAGCTTCCTCAGTCACAAACTTTACAGAAATTCCTCCTTGTAAAACATCGACTTCTACATAGGCAAGTGGCTCAAATGAATCCACAAGAAGCATAGATATGTGAACAACTATTTCATGTCATTCATCATGGTCTTCTTATGGTCCTGGAAGCATAGCCATTACTAGATTCCTCTTAGACTCGAAATCAAGAAGGAAACTATGTTAAAGTAACAAAAAATGATCGTCATGCAATGGTGACTGTGGAATAAGATTATTTAAAGTTAATTGTAGTGTATTTAGCATGGATAACAAATCTTCCATGTCATCTTTGGAAAGCTTGGCAATAGCATGATGCCCTTCATAATGAAGAGGAATGGAGCCCATCCAAAAGGAAAATCCTCACATGTGGATGGCCTGGGTTCAACAACGGTCTTTGCCACTGCCTCAAGCAAAATATCAATCTTATCGAGCAGTTCCATCAATACTATGCAAAGCCACTTATGTGATCTGATATCTACCGCCATCAAGGGATTTGTTTTAGAACAACTTGAAATGTGTTAAACTTTACTTACATTTACATGAGGTGCTATAGGGCTATCAATTGCCTCCATGGCTTTGCAAAAGGTATTACAAAAAACGTAAAATCCTGCACGTCTCTATCTTGCACGCATTTAACATGTTGCATCATGATAATAGGTTTATATAGGTTAATCCTAGGAAAGAGATGGCATTTTTGCATTTGTTCCCATCCATAAATGGCTTTTACATTAATAGATACATCAATAAACTCAATTAAAGAATATTTTTTATGGTACTCTATCACAACAAATCAATAACAAATATAAGCACTAAGACTGAATGATAGTATAACTAGGGCTAGATATTTTCTAACGAGGGCTAGGGAAAGCCTCCTGGAATCATACTGTTGAAGAGGTTGGCCAAAAATACTACCTCAATAACATCAAAAAGGCACTTCCACACTTATGTCAGCATATAAATAAACCTATGACTGCTTTTCGTTACTTCTAAAAAAAATTGCTACAAGAAAACAGTGAACTGCTAACTGCTCAATCGAAAGCTAAATAAATAAACCTATACCTCTTCCTTATCTTTTATAGATTGAGATGAAAAGTGCGTACAATGAATCTGGAGCACTATTGATTTACAACTAGAGCAGATCCATCTCAACCTTCGGACTGGAACACCAATAGATCCTGGTTTTCTATGGGCTGAAAAGTCAAAATGAAAGTTAATATATATATATATATACAAGTTTGGGGACAAAATATATAAAAAGTAATTAAATATTATCAAAAATAAATATCCATACCTACGTCCCCTGTGGAAATTGTGAAACTACAATTTCCTCAACATCTATATTTGTGCCACTAGCCTCTGTTTCTTCTCAGTCAAGAAAACCCATATCAACAAAGTCGTCATCATTCATGAATTTGGTATACTGCATAAATTTCATATAATTTATAGAAATTAGATTTGGAGAATAAAAACATTAGATTTCATATAATAAATTTCATATATTACAGCATACTTACGTACCATGCCTCTGTTTTGATTTTTCTGAGCGATGACTTGCTTATAATTGTCTCTACAGTACGTTGCATGCTGCTCAAGCTCGAATCGACTCATACTTTTCAAGCGATCATCATAATAATCATCAAATAGGCCTTCATCCATACTGGATGAAGATGCCATAGTATTTAGGCCGATTTCCACCCCTACCAATGCATCCCCAACACGCTCTTTTATCTCTTCCCTCACCCCTCTTGCTATTTGGGATGTCATTTCCAACTCCTCTGGAAAAACAATGACTCTAGGATGTGGCTGTACTAACCAAGACATCGGACGCCTATACTTAACATCTCATCGTGCATCAGGTCATTCATATGTACGACCTTTGCCAGCACCATAGAAACTGGATCTCGTATCTGTATAGTCGGGGTCCATGTGAAACAGGAACTCTGCAATCAACATCTTAACAAAATACTGAGGAACCTCGTCATTATTTGGGAACTTCCCATATGAACACATGAACCTCGAATAAATATGTGGTGCAATCAGTGGATCATTGAATCTTGCGATCTTTAGACTTTTTTGTCTTCAGGCCGCAAGTCAAAACATGAAAAGACCATTTCTTTGGTGACAACTTTTTTTATTTCTTCAAACTTGTGGCGACCCATCACTGACAATCGCCTCCTATGCATCATGTCATGAAAAATATGGGTTGATGGTCCAACCCCAAGATATGTCTCGATCAAACTATTCATATTTTGTAAAACAATCTGGAGACATTGTTGAGTACCAATAGAGAGGTTTGAACTCTCAAGTCCTGCCTGCAATCTCGAGGAATGCTCCTTCATTTCTTCCACAGTCATCATAGCGATGTTGTATTCCCAAGGAGTCTCCTTAGGAACATCTCTAGGATTACTGTAAAGAGGATCATATATTTCATTGCGATCATACTGATGCACCCAACGACGTCTCCTTGTCTCGGGAGGTGGATTAGGATCAGGAGCAACAAACTCTGTAAGAAGTAAAATGCACGTGCAAGTATTAAAATGTATATATATAATTTGTCAATCAAATTATACACATTTAAATAAAATGTGTTCATTACAAATACCTGATGGAACCTCTGCATTAGCATGAACATTGTGCGAAATAGAAATAAAGTCTTCTTCCCCATCATTATTGTTAGAATGTCTATAAGCCCCTGTAGAAAACAAAAAATTGGCAATCACATGTAAGTTTACATGAAAAATCATGTAATTTTTCACAAATAAAACATTCATGTCAAACAAAATTCTAGTCAGAATGTATGTAAAAAATCTCTACCTGGCGAAGGCGTATCTGAAGAATAATACACTAAGGGTGTCATCTGTGTTTGTCCACCAGCCCCTGTAGAACCCTTAGACAGACGTTTGTCATTGTGAGAGCCACCACCTGTGCACAACAAGATCTTAGAAAGATGTGTAAAAGAATATTTATGTTTATATAGACTTGAGCATGAATTGAATAACAATTGAATTTACCTGACGATGACCTCAGGGAGTGTCGTTGCATAGTAGCCAAGTTTGCTTCATCCTGAATCTATGAAGTTGTGCATGATAATAATTTTCCACGTATTAAAAAACATGTCAAACAAGAATTCTAGTCAGAATGTATGTAAACAATCTCTACCTGGTGATGGCATCCTCTGTGTTTGTACACCGGCCCCTGTAGACCCCTCAGAAAGACGTCTATCATGGTGAGAGCCACCACCTGTGCACAACAAGATCTTAGAAATATGTGTAAAAGAATATTTATGTTTATATAGACTTGAGCATGAATTGAATAACAATTGAATTTACCTAACGATGACCGCAGGGAGTGCCGCTACATAGTAACCAAGTTTGCTTCACCATGAAGCTGTGAAGTTGTGCATGATGAGAATTTTTCACGTATTAAAAAACATGTCAAACAAGAATTCTAGCCAGAATGTATGTAAACAATCTCTACCTGGCGATGGCGTATCTGAAGAATAAGACACTAAGCGTGTCCTCTATGTTTGTCCACCGACACCTGTAGACCCCTCAGACAGACGTCTGTCATAGTGAGAGCCACCACCTGTGCACAACAAGATCTTAGAAAGACGTGTAAAAGAATATTTATGTTTATATAGACTTGAGAATGAATTAAATAGCAATTGAATTTACCTGACGATGACCTCAAGGAGTGTCGTTGCATAGTAGCCAAGTTTGCTTCACCCTAAAGCTGTGAACCTGTGCATGATAAGAATTTTCCACAAATTAATAAACATGTCAAATTTAAATTTACCAAATTTAACATTGTGCAACTGTGCACGATGAGAAATTCTCACATTAAAAGCATGTCAAAACGTCTCAAACAAGATAAATATATTTCAGATTAACAATTGCATATACCTGACTGCATCACATGTCTTTGTCTAGCACTGATGGTACCATCACCAACATGTGTAGATGTCTCTTGATGATCCATGTGTCCTTGTTAAAACAAAATGAGAAATCAACCATTTTATAAATATCTCCAGGAATTAGAAAATGCAGCAAAATAAACTACAATGTAGTATCTCTATTGTTTGCAACAAATCTATCACATTCAAGAGACAATAACAACCACGGTTGTTTAACTATTAAAACATGGAGTACCTATGTTGATAAATGCACATTAATATGTGTCACTTTCCTACAATGTAAATGGAGTACACCTTGGACAATTAGATATGCTACTTTAAGTAGCTCGAGTGCTTCTTGCACCCAACGAAATCATTGGAGCATCAAGCAAAATTACAGAGAAAGCTCTAAAAGATTGGAAGCATGGTGTATGTTATATTGGGTCTAGTGGTTTTTATTCAACTAATACGAATATAAATGACCAAACTATTTGCTTGAGTGGTCTTAAAAGAGTCTGCAGAAGCAGTCCATTGCCCATTATTATTATTGGAGGCATTAGTATTGAAAATCTAGATGGGCCCATGGAAATGCATCCACCCAATTTGAAGGGTGTAGCAGTTGTTTCTTATATGTCTGGAAGCAAAAATATCTCTCATGAAACCCACAAACTGCATTATGTGTTAGCAAAGTATGCCAAGATTCAAAAATTGATTGGTTAAAATCAAAGTTGTGTATGGTATTCGTAAATATTGATCAAGGTTGTATTGTAACAAAAAGTAAAACTATGAAAGTAGGATATGAGGAAGAGCATATGACGTCACCTATATATACCTTTATGTCCTCTTGTACATTTTTTGTTTAAATATTTTTGTGTACATATAAGACGTATTTTACAACAATTAAACTACAAAACTGATAAGTGATAAATTTTATATGAATGTAGGAGCAACTGTTGTATATTGATTTTTAGGAGACAGCAGTCAACGCAAGGAAGGAGAGAAAGACTGACTGATTCAGCAGCGAATTCACTTGCCTAAAAGTACCAAAGTATTGGTCACTAGGTTCACAATATAAGGCTCATAATTGGATAGGTAATGCCAGGTTATGCAAGCTATATAATACATAAGAGCATAGTATAAGAGTGTCCTTAGCTTACCCTGACAAGCCATACAAAAGAAGAAATGGTTCCTTTAGGCAACCTTTGAAATCCTATTACACATTCTTTCTGGCCTAGCATAGCACTCCCAAACTATATAGGTGCTTGAGTTCCCTTAACTCATGAACCCATCCGGTTTAGTTTATATGCATAAGTTTATATCAAATAGAGTTGTTCCGTGACTTTAAGGGGAAGGCGATGGAATAGACGCAAGAGGACAGGCATGAATGAATTTTAAGGGGATGCAACTTTCAAGTTTAAATACTATTCTCCAAAATAAAACCTGTGGCAACACTTACTATATAGCATGCTTAATAAATAGACACTTCTAAAAATAGAACCACCATCCATTACTTTCTCAGTTCTGGCCTTAAGTCATAAATAACAGCAGTAAGCGACCTGGGCATATTTCTTTGTAATAATAGTAAGCAAGGGTTGAATCTATTCCACTGCAAACAATCGAATCTACTACTCCAGGTGAAGGATCTTATCCCTCTGAAGGGGTTATCTCTCTGAATCGTGTTATTCACTGGACTGCTAAGCCGTTCAGTCTTATAGGGCGACCCCTGGGAATTCATCCAAGACTTTAGATCTCCTTAGAATTAAGGAGGAGACTGATTGGAGAGGAAGGCAGTCCAATCAGTCTCCTAAGCTGTTTAGTCTTATAGGGTGACCCCTGGGAATTCATCCAAGACTTTAGATCTCCTTAGAATTAAGGAGGAGACTGATTGGAGAGGAAGGCAGTCCAATGGCTGGTTATTTGTCTTTCCCATGCCTGCTGCTACAGCAGGTGCCCAGAATTCATGGATTCTTTGATAGAGGGGAGTCTTTGTGGAATTCTTTGGTGGGATGGCTTAAAAGAAACCCCCAATTGCAGTAGTAGTAGCTACCGACCGACTTCAGATCCTTAATCTCGGGGTGGGCAAATTATATTTTGAATTTTCTATTGGATATTTAATAACTATGGGAAGAGGAGCATGAGTCTTTTGAATCCTGAAGGGTGAAGATGCATTAAATCATATCTTGGAAATCAGTCCTTGGTTGAAATCAGAGACCATACCATTAATTAATGTGCAACTTACTTATATCCAAAGATCATGTTGCATGTAATGTTTCCACTCCACTAAATTCCAAAACCCTAAGAAGGTTGAAAATAATGTCACAGCAATAATATAATGTACAGGAAGCCAAAAAAGGATATACAACTCTAATGCTTTTATCCTTATTTTTATTGGTATACTGCCTTAAAATCCAAAAAATTAGATTTCCAACGTTAAAGAAAATGAAATCCAGATATCTCTAGGAGTAGGTAGTGTAACAGAAACTCAAACAAATTGCATGCGCAATGACTAATTTCACATGCAGTCAAGCACTCCCTCTCTATTCCCAAGAGAATGATATCCCCAATGTCCAATCCAAAAATTATGTTTCAGTCAACTTCCAACAACGGTGGGTTGATTATATTTGCCTGCCCGTTTGGACAAAAGTAGCGGTACCTAACCCAACAATCAGAACGCAACCATCTCACCAAAGGGAAACTTAGCGTCTGCCCCAACCAAGAGATGTTACAGTGACCAGAACAAGGGCATTCAAACATCTACATCCACTAACCAATGAAATAAAAACACTACCAATACCACAAGACAACGGCATCAAGGAGAGTAGGGCAGAGGGGTTGGGTTTGAGCAATAGCCAAATGCAAGAGGTAAGCATCAGAGGTTTATGCATAGAGACAGAGACAAGAGCATAGATCAGATTCATATGAGACAGAGACAGGAGCATAGATTAGATTCATTTATGTAGCATAGAGACTTCAGGTCAGACTGGATCCACTAGCACTCGAACTGCCTTGGATACGGGATCTCGAACTTGATCTATCCGTGATGCTGCGGGAAACCTGTGACTGGATTTGGAACCCCTTAGGAAGGGATCCTGGGACTATTACCGGGACTAGCTATGCTGCTATCTTAGCTTCTTGAACCTCTGCTTATAATAAGCTAGACACTCTTTAATGAGGCATTTTACATCTTGGCACATTATGGGATAATAAGACCCTATGCACGGGATTTTAGTGAAGGTAACATGTGACCTTCATCATGATTACTATTGAGGTTGATACTAGGACAACTAGTGGGAATCTTTCTAGGAGACCTATTGACCATACTAGAGAGGTGAAATTGTGAAAATAATATAAAACCAATAAGTGCATGATGATTGCTAGATCAAACCCTTCGGACAATTAATATCCAAAATAAACTCGAACTACCTAGCTACTTTTTTAGTTCACATAGTCTATGATATGAATTTAACAATTTAACCAATGAATATGGTACATAGAGGAGTATGCCACAAACCTTCCATGCAATTTAGGAAATTCAGTAAACTTCTCACCTTCTTGATATTGATTTTTCTTTGGGTTTTCATTAGAACTATGACAATCCTTAATGTGCCCCTGTACTATTGTAACTAGTTTAGAGACTCTTCCATACAATTTCTCCTTTCTCTAAAGGATGCTAAAACCTTTCTCCAATGATACTTTGTTTTTATCATCATCTGCAAAAATAGAATGCAATGAAAATACCCCTACAATTTTTTATGATAGATATTACTACATAAGTGTAAGGGTCTATTTTAATTAAAATTCATGCTTTCTTTGAAAAAATATCATATGAGAAATGATGAGAATATCCAATACAATTTAAGGATACGAGCTTCATTCATCTTTTTATTTGTCATGTGACAATAAAGAAAGATAATTGCAAATGCCAAATTCCAAGTAGCAAGCTAAGATGATGTAGAAAAGGTTATAGATTCATAACCCAATTTACCTCTATGCTTAGGTACCCCTTTTATCACTATGGAATTCAAAATTCTTATATCAATAGGCAAGCATAGGATTTAGATAAAACATTCACTAATCACATATAATAATGTTAGGTTCAACCTTCAACCATCATGCCATAATCATAAAAGAAAGAAATAACAATTGTCAATGATAAAAATAGGTCTAAGGGACTAAACGCCCATTAGCAAGAATTAATAGGAAAGATTAATAGGAAAGGGATTGTTATAATGTGCAATAAGAAAATTTCAAAATACAGAAAGGAAACCTTGATCATGCTAAATGGCATAAAATTTCATAGTTCCTCTATATTGTTGAGGATTTTTTTGGTGCCATTTTTTGATGCAAGACTTCATATGTCGTATGCAAGAAATATTGTAGGAACATAAGATCAAAGAGATGCAAAATGCAACAAGCAAGGAGGTCAAATACATATGACAAAATATGTAGGGAAAATAGAGGAGGTAAGGGATAAAAATTGTTGGCTGGAAAATTCTAAATGCAATAAGGTTGAAAGCTCCATGTCAACAAAGCATAATAACAATGTGAACCATTAATCAATTAACATCATGTACAGTTTTCCAACAACCCAAAACACAACTACATAACTATTATAACTTCAAATTGTAGGATGTTAATGCATCATGGAACCAATCATTGCATAATCCAAAATTTGTGCATGAACAATAGTCAAATGCTAATAATGTCAAAGCAATGAAACATTTAGAACAATAAATAAAAGTAAAAAGAATAATTTCCCTCATCTCTACATTCTAAAATATATGTGACGCTTCCTTGATCTCTACATTCTAAAATATATGTGGCATGCTAAGAATCATACCAAAAGACCATTAATGGTTTTACAACTTCGTTTTGTTCCACAATTTAGCAAGAGGTCAAACCATATATGTGCAAGAAAAATATAAGA
Organism: Larix kaempferi; assembly: GCA_027924585.1. Classification (NCBI taxonomy): domain Eukaryota; kingdom Viridiplantae; phylum Streptophyta; class Pinopsida; order Pinales; family Pinaceae; genus Larix; species Larix kaempferi. The sequence continues at coordinate 45,608,712 of BSBM01000001.1, read as the reverse complement.
ATTGTAGAATGAAAATGCTACAACCAATTGAGCATTGGGTTGCCCAATGATATTCATGTCTAGCCATAAACCTAAAGAGAAAGGAAATATTTGTCAGCAACATGAGGCTCAAGGTCATAAGAAAAAAAACTCAACAGGAGAAGACATGAAAATTCTATCCCAATGCAAATAGAGGCAACGATGGATTTGAAACCATGTCAACACTCTGAATGGCATGTAAATGTAAGGATGAGGCCAAAAAAAAATTCCAAGTCAATAAAGTTGGAGAGGAATAATCATGCTCAAATGAGATCAACCAAGGTAAACACCCCAAATGACAAGCCATATAAAATGAAACATAAGGTATTAAGGTCAATCCCTCAACAAGAATGCCCAAATTGAAACCTAATTGTGTGGAACCAAAAAAATAAAACTTTGAACGCTAAATTATGCAAGGTTACAACCACATTGGGTATGGGTAAAATGAAATATCCCTCATGTAATCCAAATAATGTTCCACTTCCAATAAGACACAAGCTCGGATCATCACCCGTGTAGGTTTAGCAATAAACATCAACAAAAATAGATTGATAACAATGTCGGGATGGAAAGCAATGTATGCACAGAAAAGGTGGGGAAGCAAAGGAGAACAAGGCTAAGAATAGTAGTCACAATCCCAATCAAAGGCCAAAATATTGAAAAAATAATTAAGACCAAAATAACTTGAAAGTATAGGACCATGATGAAGTTAAGGGCCACCAAATGAAATAGAATTCAAGATTCAAAAAGTAGCCAACAACAATAATAAATGAATACTTTGGATAATAGATCCAAGAGACGAACCAAGCATCACCCCTTGAATGATTAATCACCTCAAGCATGAAATATATGTAGAGACAAAGAGAAGAAAAAAATATATAAGGGAAAGTGATAATTACTTGACCAAGCAAAACTTGCAAGAAACCATCCAATGAAAGATTCAATCATAGAACCAAGGAAGTAGCTCCAATTGACAATCCAAAATCCTGCATTCAAAGAAATATGCAGTGTAAGACCTGCTTAAGCTAATGCAGGCATGCAAGGTGAAACCATGAAATCTAGCTCCAATGAATGACACCAATCCCTCCATACCAAACACCAATGCCCACATCTAGATTTGGGGTTCTGTTACAGGCCCAATAATGAATTGGGTGAGTCTAGATATGAACAGAGATTCCTAATGACATTCAACAATGGTGGAAGGAAAAATACTATCAGAGTGAATTCCATTGAGGGAAAATGCCAAGGAGAAATGTAGAGTGAATGGAAAGCATGTGAAGTTGATTTGCATGAAAGGATAACAATGCATTACAACATTATATTACATCAAATAGGATCCATTAAACATAATCTAAGTTCCAATGTTCCAAAACATGTAAGTCATCCACCTTCATAATGTCCTTGACATGCATGGTGAAACACTATATTGCAAAAGGAAAAGCATCAAAATTTCCACCAAAGTCCTTAATCCACTCATGTAAACTCAACAAAGGCTTACCAATAAGTTGGGAGAATTCTATCTAATGAATAAAGATTTGGACAAAGGGGAAACTCAAGTTCATGTATTTGGTGATTTATTGGTCATCCTTTGGTGGATAAAGATCAATTGTTGACAAAGAACAATCGTTTACCTTCACTTTGATCTTATCTCTTTCAAACATATGTATAGAGAGTTAAATACATTAGTTGATGTTGTGTCAAAATTAGGGTTACAATTACCTATATAGGTAATTATAGAATATATCCTAGATGGTTAGGCCTCAAAATGCATACATGATTTTAGCGTTAACTTTTAGAACTTCGAATATGCTAGTTTATGGACTTTATATCCATTATAGTATACAATGCTTAGTTTAATTTTTTATATCGATGGGAATATCTTCCCTGTATTTTTGATATGTAAGTAGGATTATTCAAACCAAGTAGGTCAATATATGGTCCAACTTGAGGATTTTCAATTATGAAGATAACTTTGCAAGTTAAGGAAAAATTATAATTTATCCTATTTATTTGTAAGGAATTTAGAAAGAGGGGTTACCATAATAAAGCCAAAGTTTATTTTAACTATTATACATCAATAACAAATAATGACACCATTAACATAGACTGAGATGAGATTATAACTAGAGAAAATCCTCATCAACAACAACAACAAAGTTATTGTTGTAACAAAATACTTGGGTCTTCATGCTAAGAAGAATATAGGCATGAGTAGAACATAATTTAATAGGGTGGAAGAAAATTCAAATTTTAATTAAAATTTGGATGTGTTCACTACGTCGATCTGACAATTCATCGAGGAGGTATATCAACGGTCCATATCTAATGATGATCATGGAAGTGTTCCCTTTTTTATGCTTAGGTGACATCTTAGAGGAAACCACTAGTGTGATGTGGCAGGATCATAGTTCAAGAGGATTAGCGAGGCGAAAAAGTTTTACTATTTATGTTTGGGCCCTCGCAACTAAGGTTAAAATCATTGATTTCAAAAGGGTGGTTTTAAGTGGAAAGTCCACTGTTACACCATCCAAAATCCCCCACCCCCATATGATGAACTATCTCCAATGAGGTATCAATACGTGGATAACCATTTAATGCTCACATCAATGAGTAGAAGCGCTCAATGGAAGACAAAAATAAATATTTTAAAAAGAACTCCCTCTGATATGCGGCTCAAGTTATAAAGGAATTTTCTATTTTGACAATATGGAGGTATACACATTGAAGTTTAGGTAAAATATTTCAATTTTTATAAATATCATTGAAATTTATGTTTCTTTCCGTGCAAGCTCATATGGATTCTTAGAAAAAAAGTACAACCCCAACTTATCCACCAAAGCTAGACTCTAATGAAGAATTTTTATTTGACAAAGATGACAAAGTATTTGAAACTAACCTAACCCAATATACACCCTATAAGTTGATATAAGCTTCTAGTGGTAGGGTTAGGGATTCTTGAGCCTGAATTTAGACTTGGGAGTTGGACCTTACCAAATATATTGTAGTCGATACCTACCATTTTCTTGAGCTAGTATCTCTTTGTGCTCAATGTTATAATGCTGACAGACACTCTGTGTTATAGGTAGTCTGGTTTATAGCCATTTTTTATATAAATTCCTAAACTATTATCAAAATGCTTTCCCTTTGTGTCCAACCTGACTCCTAGATTTTACAAGAGGAAACCCCAGTAGCATCTTATGAATCCTTAGGCCAAACCAAAAATTAAACATGTTACAGAGATATATTCCCATGTCAAGGGCATCTTTGCTTTATTCCCTACCATTGTACATAGCATACATTTTACTTGATACTTTCAAAGAAGTTATTTCTATGATGTCATCCTAGTTTATGACAATGATAAGACCATTGACCGAAAAATTCTAGGGCCTATGAAAGCAATTTCACCCCCACCAACTACTCCTTTGGTGATGTTCAATTATGCAGAATACTTGGTTGATGCAATTCATCTACAATAGGTATATTTCAAGTCAACCAGATTCTCCATATACTAGTCCTATTTTGTATACCTCATTTGTATTCTCATTTTTTGAATTTCCAACATATCCAATTAAATAGAGAAGATGAGTTGGGGAACCCTACTTTTGTCAGTGAATGGAAACCATTAGTAAGAAAGCATGGTAAGAATATGGGTTTTACTAAATTTATTTATAGATTCAATCTTACGTGCTCCAATCAGCCTCAGACAGTGTAATTTCAGGCTCTTTGGTCGAAGGTTTCATTAAGTGAGACAAGCATTGAACGATTCATTAATTGTAAAATTGAACGGATGGCTGTAGTGATTGATCTATTAGTTGTGTTAAAAAGTAAGAACTAGCCCTTAAATTTTACTGAGATAAATCCACAGACAAGAATAGTTTGTCATCTATAGCAACTATAAGACCAGAGTGAGCACGAATTAATCTAATTTTCCACCTAATTACATATATAGAAAGATAGTGATATCTATCCTTTCTAGGTAGACCTTGCTTGTAACAGATTTCATAATGCATTGTTCATATAATTTTTTATGGAGATGTTTTTCTGATAAATTTTTTATGGAGATGTTTTTCTGATAAATTTTTGGTTACACACCTATGCAAAAAAAGGGTTCGAATTGGTGGACCTCTTCACGTGGCCGTTCCCTTCATCTTCCCTTCGTTGCCGTGGCCGTTCCCTTCGTCTTCCCTTCATTGCCGTGGTCGTTCCCTTCGTCTTCCCTTCGTTTTCATGGTTGTTCCCTTCGTCTTCCCTTCGTTGCTGTGGCCATTCCCTTTCCTTCGGTGTTTCAGTGTGCTATGGCTTTGAACGACGGACAAAGACCAGCGTTGAACAATAACACACAGCGACTAGCGGGGGAAGGGTTTGCGTTTATATAGTTAAACATTTCTCAGCCAAGAGTTTAAAATGAATCTAAACTCTCGGACGAGAAACTTGTTCGAGAGTTTAATATCAAAAATATGGTTATACTCTCGGACGAGAAAGTTAAATATTCTCAGGTGAACAATTATCTAACTATGGAAGAACTCTCAAACAAGAGAATTTTAACCGTGGTTAATTTCTCGTCCGAGAAATATTACAACTCTCGGGTGAGAAAATATGTTGACTTTTTTCTCGCTTGAGAAACTGGAAATTATAGAAAAAAAAAGCCATTTGTCACGAAATTGTTTCCCAACTTCGTGTTTTCACCCATCAACATGAAATTCCATATCCAACTTAAGAAAGCATTTTTATCCTAGTTTTTATTATATTAGGTGGCTTGCCCCTTGGCCAATTGCTTCAATACTTGTGAGTACCTTGGACTAAGTGTCCTTTATACAACATGAATGTACATATCAAGCATTTATTGGGTTTGCAAGCTTTCTAAGTCAGTTTGGGAGTGGGTTTATGTTCTTTGTATCCAATTGTTCCCTCCCAATATTTCTTGGAAGTTTTCCTTGTTAGCTTATAGAATCTCTTGGGTTGTCACATTCCATGCATCATAATCATTTTTTTTATCTTATATGGAAAAGAAGGAACATGTGCTTATTTCAAAATGTTCAACATAACAACAATTTAACATAGCATGATGAAACCCTAAATTGTGCCAACTTTATTTTTTAGATTAAAGTGGAGGTTCAAAATGTTTAGCAAGAGTTGATCCATTTATACCATATTCTTGAGTGTTGGGGTGGTGCTCCTTATGCCATGAGAAAGCGCTCAAGCATCTAGTCACTCGGGACTTGACTTAATCCTAAGGGTTTGAAGGACGTCTCTACAATATATCTAGTAATGTTATTCATGAACATAAGGAGGAATGCCATAATTGGTGTCCTCCTCCTTGACATGGAAACAATAAATTCCCTTGCTTTCAACACTTTCTTATATTGCAAAGACAATAAGCCACCTTAACTTGCTTTTATTGTAATGACCAAATGGGAGACTAACCCTCCTAATCCATAACCAACTATTAAAGGTTTGGCTACAAACCCAAACAATAAGGATGATCTACCTCTTACCGTGCAAATGATAAATGATACTTCCTATGTGAATCTTTATGATGGAAAATTGGTCTTGGTTAATTTAGACATTCACTCCTATACTATTATGTTTTTTATGTCCTTTACTACATGTTCCTTGTTATTTTTTTGTTATTATTGTAGAAATTATGTGATCTAAGATTATTATAGCCTTAGGCTTATAATTTCTTTTATGGAGACTCTACAGTCTATTTTTTAATATAAAACTCCTTTCACTTACATGTTTTATTATTAGTTAAATGAAAGCATTTTACTTAATCAAATTCTAAAAATATTTCTTAGTGCATATTTCCTATCTCCATTCCATTACATCCTATCTCCATTTCATAATGTTCTCATTCATTATTCTTTCATTTGTTTCATTTACCTCATCCAAGGAATCCTCGACTTATTTTGTCACTCTTTCATTATTTTCCTTCCTCTCATCTCTATGATCTCCTTTCACTAAAGTATCCTATCCTCACCTTGGTTGTAAGTGTGTTTCACACAATGTAATGCGATTTTAGTGATTTATATAATAAACTAATTTCTTAGATCTTAAGAAATAATCATTTTGTTGTATATCATATTTTTTAACTTTAACTTGGTATATGACATGAGTAGTTTAATCTTTGAATCACATCTGGTGCACTAGAAACAAGGTGGTTTTTGAAGATCAGAAGCCATGTATCTAGGGTACTACATGTCACATTCTCAGTGTGTATCAGTCTATTTTCAGAGAATAGAAGCCTCTAAAGATAAAGAGCATTGGGTCCTTTGATCCAGTTATCAATAGGCCAACCCTTTTCTTTGATGGTGCTGCACAAGGGGGGTTGTGTGTTGCAGGTGGAGCAATTTACTTGAATAATCATCATTACTTTTCTTTGAGATTGAATTGTGGTGTAGGGACAAATATGAAGGCGGAGCTTTTAGCGTTATGGTGTGTTTTAGAAGTGGTGGAGATAGGAGAGTTTTGGCATTGATGATATGAATATTTTTCGTGATTCGAGAGTCAACATTAAATGGGCTCAAGGCGATTTCAATCTCAAAGTTCTATCCTTAATTCATTGGTGCAACCAGATCAAATCTTCAATCCTTCTTTTCAGAAATATTTCGTGGGAGCATATTTATAGAGATCATAACATGCTAGTAGATAAACTCTCCAAACACGCATTAAGCAGTGAAGAAGGTATATTAATCTGGGAATAACTTTTTAATTTCCAGATTATTGATTTTGGTTCTGTAAGGCTCTTTTGAGCAAGTTTGTAACAAGTCCTCCTCATTGCGGTTGGCTTATGGGTTTTTAGCTTGTTTTGAACTCTTTGATGCATTTTCATTTTATGATAAAAAAGAAATTACTGCTTTTTTTGTAGAATCTTTATAAGCTATGAATGAAGCTGGTTCAACTTTTTTGTAAGAAGTCTATAAGACTTGAACGATATGTACCTTTTGATTTATATGTACCTTTTGATTCATTTTGAATAACATTGGAACGCTTTTTTCTTCTCGAAAAAATATATATATATATATTACAAAAAAACTAATTCAAGTCAAATAGTGACAATGACTTAACAAAGAAAAATAACTATTTTCTTTTTTATTTTAAAATATTTTTTCTCTTATAAATTCTATTTTATTATTTCACTTTGTAACTCTCTTTTATTATCTTATTAAAATCTATGATATACATACCCTACCTCTTTGGTATTTGAACTTATAACCTAAAGAATCACCTTTTTTCCATTATATATATATATATATGGTATTTGAACTTATAACCTAAAGAATCACCTTTTTTCCATTATATATATATATATATATATATATATATATTATATAAAAAATTTAAAAATAATTTTCTATTAATCTAATTTAAAAGGGTATAGTTTAAATATTTTACCTTTACAATCTTTTTTAGTATATTTTTCGTATTGCTTTGTTTTGAGTGTAAAAAAATATTGGATATTTGTAAAAAATCACATATATATTAACTATGGAAATTGTATCTAATCTAAGTGTCATTAGGGTATTTGAAAATGCTGAATTTATTTATGAATTAAAAACACAATTTAAACATTTACAAATTTAGATTTTATCAAAAAAAAAATTACCCAATTCCAATCAAAACCCACTAAAAAAATCCAAAAAACTTAAAATAAATTGAATGCTCCAAATTTACCCAAAAAAATGTAATCTATTGATAAATAGTTAGATAACATGTAACTGGTTAACATCCCTCTAAATGAATATGATTGTAAATATAATCTTTGTAAATATAAATATCTCTAAAAGAATATGATTGTAAATATAATCTTTGTAAATATAAATATTTCAAAAAAATAAAATGGACTTCTATATAAAGGATTGGATGGACAAGAACATACAACATCCCCTTCTGAGTCTCAAGACAAAGATCTACAGAATTCACTTCGGACTCGACATTTGCCAAAACAATCTGGAAAGTTAAGTGGTCTCTGAGTGGTGAAATGGGTAAGAGCGTGTACTATAGCTGGATCCTCTTTGTGGTATTATTTTATGTTTTAGTTGGTGCTGCTCCAAGCTCTGGAGATGGTAATCTCGTAGTAGATTTCTACTCTACTCGGTGTCCAAGAGCGGAATCCATTGTGTTTGAGACTGTGAAAGTGGAATTCAGGAATAATCCCGGAGTGGCTGCTGGCCTTATACGCCTGCATTTCCACGATTGTTTCGTGAGGGTATGCATTATAATTTACAATATGCTTCGTTTTATTTTTGCTATACTACTAACCTTAACCTACTATGGGTCGCACTCATTACTGTTACTGTGTAGGGATGCGATGGGTCTGTTCTCATCGACTCAACTGCCAACAATGTAGCCGAGAAAGACTCGCCTGCTAACAATCCGAGTCTTCGCGGATTCGAGGTGATTGACAGAGCAAAATCCAAAGTAGAAGCCATCTGCCCGACCACAGTTTCTTGTGCGGATATCGTCGCATTTGCAGCTAGAGATAGCGCAAACCTGGTAACTATTTTCTTTAGATAAGTTCAGCCAGCATAGCATTGCATTGCATGTTTAATGAATTCTGATTATAATCATAACTGAGCGCAGGCATCTCCAGCTGGGTCTCCTCTGAGTTGGAAAGTTCCTGCTGGACGAAGAGACGGAAGAATTTCACGTGCTGCAGATACTTTCGGAAATTTACCTCCCCCGGGTTTCGATGTCAACCAGCTCACACAGAAGTTTGCAGCAAAAGGTCTACCTCAGGAAGATATGGTCATACTGTCTGGTAAGTAATGTTACGTAGTTGGATCTGATAACCAAAGTAGCAATGCTATAATATTTTCTGTCTGGTAAGTAATGTTACGTATAAGTTGGATCTGATAACCAAAGTAGCAATGCTATAATATATTCTTGATATGATATTTCAGGAGCACACACTCTTGGTCAGTACCGCTGCTCTTCCTTCTTGAACAGAACAGGCTCTACAATTTCAACAAAACTCATCCCACGGACCCAACCCTTGATCCCGTGTATCCTCAGGTGCTGAAGTCTCAGTGTCGCAACAGCAAGATGGCTGTGAACATGGAGGTTAGAACACCCAACACCCTCGACAATCTCTGCTACGACGACGTTATAAAGAATAAAGGCCTCTTTACCTCCGATGCAACGCTGCTTACAAATAGAAACACCAGGAATTTGGTGTTTGCAAGCTCCGGCAGCTCTAATCTGCCTGGTTGGCAGCAAAAGTTTAGTGGTGCAATGGTTAAAATGGGAATGATTGGCGTATTGACTGGCACGCAGGGAGAAATCCGCCTCAACTGCAGGGTTATCAACAATCAGCATCCAGATTGATTTGCTGTGACTCCTCTCAGCAAACGCATTCAATTATCAACAATCATCTCGCATTGAAAATGCATGCAAAGTAGCATTGTGTTATCCAAATTACATCTTACAGTTTTTTAATTTCTCATTCGTTCAGGATCCTTCAAACTTTGGGAATTGTAATGCATTCACTCTCTACAAGCAACCACATATATCTGGTTTGTTATTTACATATTTTATTCACTTGTAATTTACTCCATTTACAGATATTTTAAATTTGTTAATCTAATGATTAGACCTTACTTCGCTTATTCTCTAGGTTTATGAGTATCTTTTACACTGAACCATGCTATTACTGCCTCTTTATTAGTCCCTGCTGAGCAGGGATTATAGCGATCGGTTGGTCGCAAAATTTCTTTGACCAGCTTTTTCAAATATTTTTACCTAATGTTTATTAAAGTTTTTCAAATTTTTATTATTAAAATGAATTTGCTAAAAATTAAAAATATTTTTTAAAGTTTTCAAAATTAGATCAATTATATTTGTGATTGGTGTGACAAATTTTCCCTGGTGTGCAAAATAATTATTGAATTATAAAAATAATAAAAAAATATAAATAAAAAATAAAAAATATAAACATGCCAAGTGTTGTTAAGTATTTAATACAATACCTTGCAACTATCATTTGTTCATTTAATATGATATATCGAATATTTGAAAAATGTTTTAAAAAACCCACTAAGGTCTTGTCCATCCATTGAGTCAAGTATTTAATACAACACTTGGCAACCATCATTCATTCATTTAATATGATATATCGAATATTTGACAAATGTTTTAAAAAACCTACTGAGTTCTTGCCCATCCATTGAGTCAAGTATTTAATACAACACTTGGCAACCATCATTCATTCATTTAATATGATATATCGAATATTTGACAAATGTTTTAAAAAACCCACTGAGGTCTTTTCCATCCATTGAGTCATATATTTAATACATGACACCTGGCAACCATCATTTATTCATTCAGGTCTTGTCCAGTCATAAATATGGTGCAGACCTACATTGCAGTCAAACATTAGTTTAAACTGGTATAGTACTACCAGGGCTATTTGCATCAAACTAAAGTCCAAGATATTATTTCGTAATAATGTTTAAATTGGCATAGTACTACGAGGACTATTTGCATCAAAATAAGATATGATTTCATATCTAAATCATATCTTTACAATGTCTACTTTGTAATTATTGACACTCACTGCCTGAATTACTAAATAATCATTGAAATTACTAAATAACCATTGAATAGTGAAGAGTGAATGTGAAGTTCTTAGTTACAAAGTATATCTACGCCTAAACATTACTACCCCCTAACCCTCTCACATTTATAAACAGGATGATCATGGGGAAACAATCTTATGGGGTTTATATGCTCAAGGCTGTGGGCTAGTCTCTATTTATTCTTTTTCATGTTAAGCGGTAATTTTGTATTATATACGTAATAATACTTACCTATTACTGCCCCCGGATTTCAATATTTAATGTCTTAACAAGACGCCTAAACAATACTACCCTCGGCTTTCAATATTTAATGTCTTAACAAGACCTGATAGCATGCCCAACATTCCCCTTGATTTCATGGGGCTAGTGAGACTCGATCTCAGGTCGAGGCTCTTCTTGAGCAGGTGCCTCATGGCACTAACAAGATGCAATTCATCTGGCTCTTCCGGAGCAGGTGCCTCATGGCACTAACAAGATGCAATGCTAGATGCAAAATGAGGTTAACTGCATGCCCTAAATATGAAGTCATATATGCCCAAAATTTAAGCAACAATAACCCTAATCCTCCAAAGTATGCTTCTTACCTGGTCAGTGAGAAGCTTCCTAAAGTTGACTGCTCCCCAATGCTTCGCTAGATTAATAACACGCTTATTTAAGAGGTCACGCCTTCTTCCTTTGCAGGTGATTCACCAGATTTTTCAGAAGGACAAAGCTCAGGCTCTTCTTCTGGTGCTTTTTCTAGCTATCAGAGAAGCTTCTCTGCCGACAAAGATCAAGCCCTTCTTCTGGTGCTTTTTCTAGCTATCAGAGAAGCTTATATGCAGATCAAGCTCTTCTTCTGGTGTTTTTTCTTGCTGTCAGAGAAGCTTCTTTACCCTTTTGGTAGTAGGGTCCTATAATTTATCCAGTCAAGCCATTGAGTCTTGTTAAGTTGTGGGCATACCTGCAGTTATCACTGTGCTTTCAATCTTATGATCGACGTTTGAAATATGAGCAGAGCACCCATTCCAATTGCTTAATACATAGTTTCCAGTTCCACACCTTGCGTCACTTTTTTCTAAAATCATTTTGTCCTCGCCCTCTGCTAGATACAAAGCGGCATCAGTGAAAGCACCGAATTGCCTCCGTACCAGTAGCACTCCAGTCAATATAGGCCATTGTAGAGTCTGTTTCCTTCTCTACTACATCTGCGGGTGCTACACTTGCTTTAGCCTTCATATCCTTTATGGGTCGCACCTCGCTGTCAGAGTTCGTAGCATCGCAAAAGTCCACTTCAATGCCAAAGACGTCCATGTTGCCATCTTGAGCATCCACTTGCAGCAATGCAAACCAGGCTCTGATCTCTGATACAAACGGATATGAGGGAGAAAATTGCAAATAGTCATAAGCAAGCGCCCTGTATGCCAGTCTATCAACATAATCGAAGCCATATTTATCAATAATGAAAGCAACTTTATCACTGTCTCTTCGTCCTATGAGAAGAGAAACATGAATGCTCTCACTGAACACAACCCGGAACCTGGGACTCATGGGAATTGTCATCTTGCAAGTTAGGCTTCTCAAATGATCCCTCATGATATCGCAAATTCCAGGAGGAGGGTTTATAATCCTTGACTGAAGGAGCGTACCGGGGACTACATCTGAATAAACCGACTTATCATCCAGCCATATATCAACATAGAATTCTATATCATCAAAGGACAATCTGAGAATCGGGAGGGAGCTGCGCTGCTGCTTGCAGAGACTCATGTAAAGTTTGTGATAACCCGAGAGGCCCCAATTGGAGGAGACCCCTTGGTTTTGCAAATAGATGGCCATTTCTTTGCACATAAATTCTTCCAGAAATAATCATCTTTGGCTAGATCTCTCCACCACGTGCATACACACATACATGATGCTAGGTCTTTTCCATTCATGAGGGGGAAAACGGCCTTTAGCACCTCTTCAGAGCACCAACCTTCTGTTATTTTTAGAAATGGCACTAGCTGCCCCAAATCAATAAATACCCAGCGTTGGACCTTACCCATATTTATGGGCATTATCTTCTGTAACGTGCATCGCTTATTTTCTTCTGTATGAATCCATGAGCGCAGAGTAAGCTCCAAAATGAACATTTCACAATCTTTTTGCAAAAATCACAGGCGGCTCAGTTGAAATCATCCTCACATCTTCATCTACCTTCATAATTTTCTTCATTTCGCGTGAGACGGTGGAGGGTAATTCATGCCCGAGGCTACCTCAAAAGTAACAGATCCTGTAGCAAAGGAAATGGCCCATAACAATGTTCCATTGCTATAGCAGTAAGGAAACCGGTAAGGAGGGGAAATATTAAATCGATAAGGAAGAGAAATATCCTCAATAAGGCAAGCATGTATGAAACTCAAGATGTCATCTTGTCACTTGACCTTGCCATGTGTTCGTGCTGCCCAGTAATTCATGCATGATACCACCTGTCATGCATCAGAGGAGGTGTGAAAACTTAGAGGGAGAGGCGACGACTTGATGAAGCCACACGTTAAGATAATGGTTATGTTAAGCAGATCAGGGTCATGCCACGCGTAGCTCATGCATGGACATGGCCACATGTTCGTGCAAGTCCTTGTCGGGGTCAGTTAAATTTTAAAATACCTTTCCAAAAGCATCGGCGTTCTCGGGATTTCCATAAGGATATCCTCCCCTCTCCACCACCAAAACTGAATACTTGGTAGACAGCGTTGCGGCCAAGGGGCAGCTGTCCATTCCTCCTCCAACGACAATGTAATGATATTTTCGAGCAGCTACTATCTCGACATCCACAGTCATAAACTTAAACAGAAACCTTGCAAATGATCATAGCACCACACAAAACAAACAAGAAACCATTAAATCAATCATATAATATCAACTATATAAAGACACGCCACTTCAATATGATCCCATGCTCTTACCCGAGGGTGTTGTCCCTACCTGAAAAGAGTATAAACTCTGATTGCCTCTCAACATCATGAGCAAAAGCATAAGCCATACACGAAATACATATGAATAAGCATTTATATAAAAAAAAATTACTAACATAAAATTATTGTAATCAGTAAAAATGAGAAGGAAGAATTTATACGTCCTTCATCTAGGTTTAAACTTACTCTCTTCAGGTTTAATCTCAGTAACGTTCCTCTCTTTCAGCTGGTATTTCCGTGAAATTTTGCTGGACATCTGCAATTTTCTTGGCATCTCAAACTGATAAATAGTTTGATAATACTGTGACGTTCAGCTACACAATCCAACCTTTGAATTCCACAAATCTTTACATGGGAAATAGTAATGTCAACCTTCTATTGATTTTATTGACACCAAAAAGGGTGGTATTCTTGTGATAAAATTTGATTAATTCGTGGAGCATTTAAATTTGCATGACAGCTATCTCCTCGATATGCGTCGTGAAGCTGCATGTAAATTAAAAATTAATTCTAAAACATAATACCTTAGACCTCAAAAGTTACGCATTCCTGCCAATGGCTATTTTACTTATCATTTAAAATGAATATAGTGAAGGCAAAACTTAATTCACACGGAAAAAAGTTTTTTTTATCTTAAATAATTATGGTAAAAGAGGAAGTAACTTTTGTGGTAATTTGAAGTCAGATTCCATTAGTTATTAATACTCTTATGTTTTGCCCAGGAAACTATCTCACGCAAGATGGGTAAACGCAAAGGGGATATCCTTAAGAATGACCACAAAATATGTGACATGGAATCATTTTTTTTCAGAGGAAAAAAAACGTACTATTGCTATTCATTGAATCAAATAGTACAAACATATGTCTCGTCTCATAGTTTCAAGACTTTACAAAACATAGCTTAAGCTCACAGGCTTTACAAAAAAAAACAAAAATCAGAAACAATTATATACTTTTACTTCTATCTAACAAAATATGGATATTCATCCTCAAAGATCCCCAAAAAAATATAGGGAACCCATGTCCAGAACATTAAGTTCTTTCCATTCTTCCCAAATGAGATATCCAACATCACCATCAAAAGCTTGTTTTGACAGCTTATCTGCCAAGTCATTATGCTCCCTGTATATATGTTCAAATGTAATTGGCCTACATTTGTCAATTTCTGCCCTAGTGCGCATGCACCAATGTCGTAGAGACAACACCTTCAATCTGAACTCACCAGTATCCCATTTTATAGTAACCCTTGAATCACCATATACCTTCAAGTCAATGAGCCCAAAGATATTTGTAGTCTTCAAAACACACCATAAAGCCAATAATTCCACCTTCATATTTGTCCCTGCACCACAATTAAGTCGAAGTGTGTAATAGTGGTTCTTGTTCAAAAAAATCACACCACTTGCTGCACATAATCCTTGCTGAGCAGCCCCATCAAAAAACAGCACCGGCTGGTTGACCGTAAAGGAGAACAGACCAATCCTTTTAGTACCCTGCTTCACCTTTTCATTCTTATAAATCTGCATCATATTTAGGACAGTAATCCCACATGATTTTACCTCAAGCATTCTCCCTTGAAATGTTGCACAATTTCTGGCATACCATATCACCCAAGACACAAATATAGGTAAGAGATCAAATGAATTTGCATTCCTGCACCAATTTAAGAGACATATCCCAAATTCACCTACATCCCAAGTAACATTAATATGCAAATCAGCACAAACAAGTTTCCAGATATCCTTTCCAAACTGACATTCAACAAATAGATGACTAACTGATTCCATATTCTGTTTGCAGAGAATGCACCAGTTTGGTCCACTCCAGCCACGACGAACCAGATTATCCCAAGTTTTAAGATTACCCTGTAATGTCTACCATAGAAAACACTTGATCTTCAAAGGATAGTCCCACTTCCATATTTTTTTATACCACCAATTCTACGGGTATATGCAACTATCTTGGATGATTATGATATATGCTGCTTTAGCAGTCACGGCACCATTTCGCTCATCCCCAATCCAAACAATCTTATCAGCATTTGCATTGAGTTTGACACCTGCAGCTTTCAGTCTGCGCACATAATCATCCCATTCATAAGCATCGAATCCTTGTAGTCCCAGGTCCCTCGAACAAAGCCAGTAATTCCCCACACCACTAAAACATGCTCCATTTTTTACCCTGTTCAGCGTAGATAACCCATACACCTTTAAATAATCCCGCAGTCTGTCAAAGAGTATACATGAGTCCTCCATACCTAATATGGGATCCTTCCCCACCATAATCTGATCCCCTAAACCCACCTGCCATCTCATATCTTCAGCAATCCAGCTAAAACCTTTCAGCATACCCCTCCACATAGGAGAGATGCCACCCCCCAATTTCTTCGGTTTCCATAGCCAGGAGTACACCTCAGTCTTAATGTATTTAAGGTGAAGAACCCGAGACCAAAGAGAACTCCCAAATATCCCACGCCAAAGGCTTTTTAATCTCAGTGCTTTGCTAAAACTCTTAAGGTCCTTGATACCCCATCCGCCACACTTTTCAGGCTTTGAAATGACCTCCCAACCTATCATTGTAAGCTTTGCACGATCAGCACTTCCTGTCCACAAGAAATTAAATAATAATTTCCTAAAATCATTCAAAATTGACATCGGGATTTCCAGAAGAGACATCCAAAATACAGGCAAACCTGTCAATACTGCTTTCACCAGTATAAGCTTTCCCCCCATAGAGAGAAACCTGTAAGCCCAATGAGAGATACGGATCTCCACCCGACGAATAAGCCACCTCCAATCATTTATTGATAATGGTTGGGCTTTAAAAGAAACCCAAGATATTTTAATCCATCCTCTAGATTGCCACATTTATAAGGCATAAACCTCTCAATTTCCAACCTTCTTAATGGACTCACATTATATTGAAAAAAATTGGACTTAGTTGAACTAACTTTCATACCTGTGACACTACAGAAGATATTGATAATGTTTCTGATAACCATCCATTCCTCAATCGAGGCAATTCCTTCCAGAAGCACGTCGTCAACAAATATCAAGTGTGTGAGCACACACCCCTGGCTCACTTCAATACCTTTGATAAATCCCTCCGCTTTTGCAACATTCAAGAGCCTGCTAAGAGCATCAATTACTAAAATGAACATTAAAGGAGACAGTGGGCACCCTTGTCGAAGCCCCCTTGTACAATGGAAGAACTCAGAAGGTGTTCCATTTACCAACACTGCAATACTTGCCATAGAAACACAGCTCATTATCCAGTTTAACACCAGAGGAGGAATCCCTATTTGAATCATCACAAGTCTTAAAAATGACCAATTCACTCGGTCATACGCTTTCTCCAAATCCATTTTTAATAGCAAAGCTTGTTTCTTCCTGGTCTTAATAGAATGCATGAGCTCTTAAGAGACACCAAAAGTGTCATGAATCTACCTGTTATGCAAAAAAGCAAATTGTTCCTCTGTGATATGCTCTAACAAGGCCAACTTGATCCTTTGCGCAATGATCTTTGTAATTAGTTTGTAAGCCAGATTACAAAGGGCAATAGGTCGAAATTCACCAAAGGATGGTGGATTATCACATATAGGAATCAATGTTAAAAAAGTAGAGTTCAGGGCACCAGAAGAAATACCAGCCACTCTGGAAAATTCAACCATATTAAGTAAATCCTCTCCCATAAGATCAAAAAAATGGATGTATACTTCAACTGGCCAACCATCGGGCCCAGGGCTCTTTTCCTTCTTAAATATTTTTAGAGTCTATTCAATTTCCTCCAGTGTAACCATATTCCCCAATTCTACAGCTTCCTGATCATTAAAAAATCTAGGGAAGAGTCTAGCAACTCTAATCTAATCCATAAGCACTCCTTTCCCATCATCCTTATAAATATTGCTAAAAACTTTTACAGCTTCAGTCTTTAATAGTGCCTCCCCAGAAATTTTGTTACCCTGATCGTCCTTCAGGTCCCAAATGGTATTCATGTTTCGCCGAGCCGATGCAAAAGAGTGAAAAAACTTTGAGTTTTTGTCGCCATGCTGAACCCACAAAGCTCTACTCTTTAACCTCCACTCTTTCTCTGCTTGGAGCAAAACCTCTTCTTCTTTTTTCTCAAATTTTTTAACAGCTTCAAATCCTTCCAAATCCAGAACACCAGTCACATTCTCTTCATAATACTTCTGAATATTCAATTCCAACTGAACCAGTTCCTCCTTATCAGCAGCTTTTTTGTCTTTTATCCATTTACTGACCATGTCCTTAAGCCTTCTCATTTTCTTACAGAAAAAATCAATTGGATCGAGCCCATCAACAATATCTGAGGTCTAAAAGTTTTTCACCATAGTACAAAACTCCTCCTGACATAGCCAAGAGCTATCGAATTTAAAGGGACGGTAAGACTTTTCACCATAATCCTCAAATTGAAATATTACTGGCCAGTGGTTAGAAAATTTTGCTTCATGAACCCAGGTACGGTATTTCTGGAGATGACAGAGCAGAGTTTCCTTTACTAGGAACCGGTCAAGGCGCTTATGAATACCTTCTATTCCACATCTTCCGTTTGTCCAGGAGGGACTCATTTTAACAGGAACTACATCAATTAGTGCATTCCTTTCAAGGAAGGACATGAAATAGTCCGCCAATGGGTCCAGCCTAGCCTTCTGACCCCAAATTTCAGAAGATGACTTTGTAAAATTTAAATCTCCTGCAAAAATGAGATTTTCTACATTCAGGATTCCTGAGCTTTCCAGTGAATCCAAAAAACCCTGCCTGTCATTATAAGGTGCATAACAATTAAAAATAGTCAACTCTAAATTTAAACCCAGACAATAACCCCTCATCAGAATTCCCCATGGCGTTTTAAAAACTCTAAAGGAATACAAATTTGGATCCCAAGCAACGGCTAATCCCCCAGAAAAACCATTCGAACATACAGTCGATACCTCCCAAAAAGGAAGCACCCCTCCAATCTTTGAAATCGCATCAGTACTCGGGCACATAGTTTCTTGAAATAACACAATCCCCGGACTGGTAGCATGGATAAGGTTGGTCAAATCCCTAGCCCTGGAAGCCTTGCCCAACCCACGGACATTTAGTGAAAGCAGAGACATTACGAACCATCACCCAAGGGTTTCAACCTCTAAGACCCCAATCAGATAAAAAATCCTTCCCCTCAGCTTTCAATCTATCCGCAACAGTTAGATAGCCTTCAACAGTATCAACCTTTACAGGTCCCCGCTTCCCCTTCCTTCTCTTACGGATTGTCAGATTCTGAAATTTTATGGAGCTAAGGAGTAGGGATTCCGAATTCTCAGAAGGGTTCTTGGAATAAATTTGAAGGGGTAAGCAATTCGACAAAACCTGTTCCCCCACACTACTACTAGAAACAACATTATCCAAAATTTTCCCATCCATAACAGTAGGGTTTTGTAATACACCCTGGCTACAATCCACAGAAGACATACAACCAGGGTCAGGAGCTCCATGTGAGTCAAAACCCTCCACAACAGAACTAGTCAACTGGGGTTGAGGATTTGACTCTGGTTCGACAAAAATGATAGGCTTATCCCCCTGCACCGCCTTAGCCAGGTCACTATCCAAATTTCGAACCACCGGAGGTTGATTCCCATCCCTCACAATCATCCCATCCCCAGCAAAGGAGAAAATATTGCTATGTCTCAAGATAACTTCCCCTAATGAGATACGTCTATCTAAATCCCTTTCCCAATTTTCAATTAAAGCCAAATCATCATTTGATACAACAGTATATGTTGATTCAGGTAAGGGTTTTGACTTACCAATATCCAAGAGAGTTAGGACCAATACACCATGAATTGGAGTCCTGGAGGTATGCTCAATCTCCGGTGAAACCCCATCCTTTCTATCCAGCATCTTTGGGCAACTTGCTTGCACATGACCCACAATATGAAAAAAGAAACATCTGAACGGAATTATGAAGTAGTCCAGATGTTGTTTCCACTTCTGGTTTCCCCAAACAATTTCCACATCTGAAGGGAGTCCCAAAATTAGGTCGAACTCCACCATCACTTTCGCGTACCTTCTATCCATGCCAAAGAGAGTTTTCTTATCAATTCTGACGAACTTCCCCACAGAATTCGCAAGTCCAATAATGATATCCTCCGCCCAAAGCTCGATGGGAAACCCAGGAATCAGCATACAAAGATGCATGATACCCTGTCTTTCACGCAGAGGGTCAAATGCAATATGCCACCATTTGAGAAGCAATGAATCGTCTTTAAAGAGCCAAGTTCCCGCAAGGATCTTCTCCCTAAAATCCTGATTCGAGAAGGTGAACAGTATCCAACGGTTCAATAAAAGGTTTATACGAGGAGCAATCCTAGTAATGGGTACCCAGAACTTCTTCACCCATTCTACAATCTCCTCCTTAGACCCTGAAGTGAATTCAAACTGGCCAACCAATGCCCTCTCGGCCAGCATTTCAACACACTCCAGGTTCGCATCAGACAAAATCACATAACTATCCACCCTTTCCCTTGCCTTTAGGGTTTTTACCCTTCGCCGCTGTTTAGCTCAAACACTAGACAGGTTAGGTTTTCGTGGAGGATAACCAGCAGAAGGGCAGTAAGAGCCATCCACAACGTGGCCAGGGAATCCGGAGGCCGATAGAAAAGGCATAATGCCCAGAAAAAATCTAAAAACAATAAGTAAATTGAATCGGGGGTACCGGTGGCCGGAACCCACACCCGTCAACTACCACAGCAACACGGGGATAAGCCCCTACCACAGTTGGACCCACAAAAACCCTGCAAAGATGAATACCACTGAAAAGGACATACACAACAGCAACCGAAAAATAAGATTAAAAATAGCCACGGCAGCCACCTATTCCCACTTTTTTTATGTGGCTGGTACTGGGCCAGTCCAATCCGGACCAGCTTGACTCCAAGCTACTAAAAAATCCTCATTCTTGTCACCATACCACACTAAACCCTGCAAACCAGGTAAAAAACCTGTAAAAACCCTCCATAACCTACACAATATCTGAAGAAGCCTATTTTCCTTCGCATGTCAATGAAAATAGAATTTCATGCATAAATTGTGAAGGCAATAAAAGGTGCATCTTCCACATGAAAATTAGGTTTTGTAAAAATGATAGTTGTTGATTCGTTTTTATTGCTTTCCATGATCAACTAAATGTAAGTAACTTAATTCAATATTCATTTCACTAATGTGAAAGACAAGATGATGAGAGTAGCAGGCTAGAAATCAATTCAGCGAGAGAATGTCCCTAGATTTATGTGGAGGAAGCCAAATATGAGCAGGAATAAGTTGTGATTGACTCTGCTAAGGAGGGGCACGTGATTTAGTGCATGCTAGAGGAACCATAGTAAAGTAAACAAAGGAGAATATTATTGTGGAAGTTGTGCTGGAAAAGTTGTAGAAAATAGGAATAGAAGAGGAGGTACTATTGAAGGAGGCGTTCGTGGGAAGTTTTTATTCCCATAATGCTTGTTGTGTTTATTTGTGTGTAGGTACAACAGCGAAAGAGAGTGTAAATGATGTTTATTATGGTGATGAAGGCCATGGGAGCAATACTTGAGAAAGAGCTAAACATGTCCACGAAAGGGATGAGGTGATGGACAAAATACAACGTGAAATTGCATCATATTGTTGTTGTGCTAATGTGAAGATTATGAACAATTAGAAGATTTGTAGCAGCAAAGGACTTGCCATTAAAAAGGAATGATTCAATAAGTTTAATAAAGATATTCCATGAAAATATAGTTTAAAATAAAATATGTTTTTCAACTTAAAGATATTCCATGAAAAGAATTTAAAATAAAATATATTTTTTCTAATTTGTCAAACTCTTAAACTTCTTTATAATCACAAATTCTATTGTAAATTGTAAACTTATAATGTGATTTTTTTTTAAAATAGTTGGGTACATGGCAAAATATTGTAGGGAAAAAGGGTTTAGGAGGATGTTTTCCATGCATTATGTGTATTTTTATATGTCAAAGGTAAAGAGATATGAGCTATGAACAAGTATGCTACAATGTAATAATTGAAGAGCAACAATGATTGTAGTGTAATTTTACACATGTCACCTCAAATCAAACGTGATAGGGATTGATACCTATTCCAAATAACGAACTAATATTACTATGTGAATGAAATAGTAAACATCACTATGAGAATAGAGATTATAGGATTTTGTTTTTTTAAAGAACAAGTAACTTGTTAGTGACATTTAACTTGTGACCTATTGCCATATGTTAAGTGGTTGTGTTAGTAAATTAAAATCGGTTCATTATTATTGATAGTCATACCCCACAATATTCCCTCCCATTCCATTCATAGTGATTGCTTTCAAAGTAAATAATTCCATTCAAAGTGATTGATTTTAAAGTAAATAATGTTTGTACTCCTTTATAAGAAGCACATAATAAACATAATTATTCAAATAAATATAAATTTGACAATTAAAACTATTCTCTAATTCCAAATTTAATTGGGAAAATCAACTATATTAATAGATATATTATTCTTAACATCTATTTCTTTTATAATAGAGTTATTCAAGCCTTAGTAGACTTCTTCACATGCAATACCATGAGCTAATGCAATGGGCTACTCAAATACCTTGGACTAATATACATTTGACTTTTTAACCAAATTACCTAACACTATGTTGAATATAATGTTAATATACTTAACATCACCTGGACTCCATGGGACATAGATAAATGACAAAACAATGACACTTATCACATGAACACCATAATTAAAACAAAATATACAAATTATTAAAGTCACGGGCTTTCTATTGCAGGATCGGTGTTGAAGAATTTTACTGAAATACACAAATGACAACATATGACATAAAGTATGTAGGACGATACAGCTCAATTTTTTACAGTTTTCCTTTTCATTCGAGAAGACGATGGCATGCATAAGCTTGACTGGTCCTCTTCACTTTGACCTTTGATTTAAATTACTCAACTCTTCACATTCACATTCTACAACAATTAGGTTCAAAAAAGTGTCATGTAGGTGATTGTTTGGGGCCCATATGAGATAAAAAATTTACAATATACAGTCATGAAAACCCTTGTTCATACTATAGCGTGTAAATCAATTAAACATAAGATCTTGATCATACCATTGAGCTCATTGAATTTTTCTCTTTATTTTTTTCTATATTCAAATAAACAAAATGAGGAGCAGGGACTTGTTGCTTTGCAGCTATTTCTCTTGTTCATTGAATCGTCGACTCAAAGGTTGTTGTTTTTTGTTGGTTTGTTTTAAACGCTTCCATTTTTTGTCAATATTGAGCATGGAATAAAAATAGAGTTACTCGTTAGCCTTAATTTTCCACGGCAGTTTTGATGTGTTACTACAAAATCTTGAAATATTCTTTCAAGTATGTTAGAAAGCTCAAACTACATATGTCTTGAACATCGTTTTTCCTTTCAAGATTGTCACAACCTTGCTATCTTTCATCTTTCATCTTAATAGATGGCTATAGGTAGGTAGTCAACATGATAGTTGTGTATATTTTTAGAATCTAGAACATTCTAGAAGGAGAGTCTGTTGTATATTCAACATGGCTAAAGCTAAGTCTTTCATAACTTTATCGAGTCATCATCAAAGTAAGGAAATTCTTTCACCAAAGTAAATGGCTCACTCATAGTCAAATTCAATAGAAGTTTTCCTAAGTGAACAAGGAACTTAATGCAAATGGGGTCATTTCTTTTCTTCTTACAAGGGGACAATTAATACAAGTGGATATTAGTGAGCATTTATATGTACCACTAGTGATGATGGTTCCACATCATAGAATTTTCACTATAGTCTTTTAGGTTCCAAACTTCCAATAACCTTTGGGCATTTACTTTGCATTTTTGGCAATTAACATAGTGTCTAAATTTTTTATTGCATGGCTTACCAAGCACATAAAGCATTCATTAAGCTTTGTAACAGTATAAGAAACATCCTACATCGAGTTTATATGCAAAAGTTTCACCCTCGACATATGAACTAGCCTCCCCAAGGTTCACATTCATTTTGCAACATAGTTTCTCCAGGTGAGGTTTTGGATCTCTATGGTTTTTGCATCTTAAATCATGATATTTGTTGTTAAAAGACAAATTTGGTATCTTTAGAGATAAACTACCAGCATTCTAGCTAGTTTGTATTGTTTTTCATTTTATAGGCAATTTACATTTCTTTTATTAATAGAATTTTGGTTTTAGTGTATTATTGTGTTCTCTACATTGTTTGTGTGTTTCCATTTATATTTTGACTGTCATTTTATTCTCTACAAAATCCACATCAACTTCCTAGCATGGAACTAACCAAATACCCTTGAACATTAGTAGCAATTGGTTATCCTAATACTGCTACAACAATAAATTAGTAAATAAATAAGTTATAAACTATCAGTAATAGTAATTAATTATTATTATAGTTATGAAGAGGAATGTCTCTTCAATAGGGATGGCCCAGCCATATTTAAGGCAGCCGTATCCATTGTATTTTACCATCCATTAATTATTATATATTTATATCTCGGTTTATTTGAAGATGGAACATCTTCCTCCCTAGACCTGGATACAGGCTAGCATATTACACCAGATACGGTTGTACTAAGAGTCCAACTGGATACGGTTGCTACATTTGGTATCAGAGTGGATTCGCTCCTCGGCACTGAGCTTGGATTCGGCTCATCACTTACCCTCACCCATCACTCACTCTTCATTCTTCATTTCTCTCACATCCTCCCGTCCGTTGCACGGTCCTACTCCCACACTCCACCCATCATCACTCGCCTCTCTCCTATGCGCATCACATCCCCTACACGTCCTCCCGATTCCACCCATCTCCACGCCATCACAACCTCCCTCCTTCACTGCTTCACGCTTTTCTCTCTTCCACATCCATCTCCCTGCTCCCTGCGTTCCGCCATCTCCCTTCTCCCTCCACCATGCCTCGCTCATTCCACCAGGCTGCTCCCCATTTTCCCTCACAACCCACCTCCATCAACCTCCACCTCCACCACCTGCGCCCTCCACCATTCTGCAGCCCTCTATCCACCCTTCACCTGCACACTCCCAATATCCTCTCCTTCGACTGCGTGCTCCTCCCATCCCTCGTCCATCTGCTCCTCCTGCCCTCGTCCACTGCAACCCCCACCCAGCTCCATCACCTCCCAGCAACGCTTCCATCTCCCTCCTCCAACTACACCTTGCTCGCTTCCCCATTGACCCACCTGCGCATGACTCAACTGCGTGCTCCTCCCATCCCTCGTCCTCCTGCTCTCTCGCTACATCCCCGTTCCTCTCCCTACGTTCCCTCCCTCTTGCGTGAGCCCTCGCTCCACTCCCTCCTGCGCGCTCCACTCCCTCCGGCAACCACCACCACCCACCTGCACATCCGCACCTTCCCTTCGCCGTCCAGCTCGGCCACCTCCCATCCTCGCCGCCCTACCGTCTGCATGTCCTCCTCATTGCACCGTCATCCAACCTCTACAAAACAGAAACAAATTTTAATAAAAATAAAATATTATATATAATAATAATATATTATTATTATATTATAATATTTATTTTTTTTAAAACGTAAAAAAAAAAGCTATATACAAGATATTATATAGTTTAAAATAAAAAAAAAATAATAATAATAACAATATTAATATATTAATTGATATTTATTATTATTCCAAAAAAAATATTATTATTATTAAATATAATGATAGTGTTCTTACTTCTAAAGCCCAAAAGTCCCTTCTACAAACATCCATGGAATCTTATAGTGATAGTGACCAATTCATAAATCTCCTTGAGAAAATCCTTAAGGATATAGATGAAATAAAGAAATCTATCAACGAAAAGTTTAAAGAAAATGAAGATGGAGATGAAAATCACGTAGAAGAAGCCACCCAAGCTGATGAAAAAGAGGAAGATACAATAGGCCAGTATGTCATCCCCGATGAGAGTAATGACATCGATCAAGATAATATGCAATACAAAGATATAACACACCCTAGTAATGAAGAAAATTACAATGAAATATTTGACAAGAAAAAAAATGATCCTCACCCAGATTGTGATAAGAGACAAGCCGATGTTACTAACAATAACAATGATCAATGCATTGACAATAATTTCACAATAACAAACGCACGAAGGACATATGCCAACACAAGGACTTCTATAAAGAACATCAAGGAAAGCAACTATAATATCTATCAGACACAAGATAAGACCGGTGTTCTTATGAGCATTATAAGCACAAAGAACCCATTCAAAGGAACTGACACAAAATGTGTTGGAAATAACAACACGAAAATAGTTAAGGTCGTAATGTATGTTGAGCATGTTCAATTGACGACAAACATAGTTAAAAGAAGCAATCACACAAGTAGAAAAAGCGTAAACAAAACTTCACCAACTTCATACTTAATGTAAACACCAAGACAAAATAATCAAAAGGAGGCAATGGTCGTAATCAAAATCGCATCTCTCAATTCATCAGTGTGGCATAGAGCTAGAATAAAAGACGTCATGAGAAAACTCAGCTTTGAGGACAAAGCTTTCCCAAGGGAAAGGCAATGCTACAACAATAAATTAGTAAATAAATAAGTTATAAACTATTAGTAATAGTAATTAATTATTATTATAGTTATGAAGAAGAATGTATCTTCAATAGGGATGGCCCAACTATATTTAAGGCAGCCATATCCACTGTATTTTACCATCCATTAATTATTATATATTTATATCTCGGTTTATTTGAAGATGGAACATCTTCCTCCCTAGACCTGGATATAAGCTAGCATATTAAACCGGATACGGTTGTACTAGGAGTCCAACCGGATACGGTTGCTGCAAATACTTTGAGGAATCATACTACATGCTTGGATTCCAACCTTGGGTAGAAAGCCACTTCCAATTAAATTTTCTTCATTTACAAATCAGGTTTCTGGTTGCAAGCCAATTTGGCCTCCAATAACCACATAATTGTTGGACATGTGTTGTATTGTTTATAAGTTCCTAGAGAAAAGGGGCTCTATGGGGGTGATCACCCTTCCCATATGTGGGGCACGGTGATTTGAAGGCAGTTAGATGACAGATGGAGGAATCCATGTTCCAACAGTAGAAAGCACACAGTTCCTATGGGAGGCGCTGCTAGAAGTTTAAAGTTCCGACAACTAAATCGTGACCTTTTCTATAAAAGGAATTGTTGGACTTTCTGGAAATGATTGTTTTAGAGGTCATTTTGCAATGTCATTTTTGAGCAAATGAAGTTGAATTTAAAAAATCTAAAAAATTGGTTTTTTCAAGCATGAACCCAATTAGGTTTCAAGTGGGGCAGTTTCCATAAATGAGCAATGGTTTGGGAGATACATGTGGTTCTTTGAGACCAATTTTTGTTTCCTAATAATAAGCAGTCTGTATTTTAGGGCATTCGACCTCAACAGTTCCCGATTCCTTGTGTTGGATGACATATTCTCATTATTATTAGGTTTATTGATAGAATTTTATTCCTAAAAGGATTCTAATAGCTCATATGATGTATTTTCTTTATAAATATTATCATTTGAAAGCTGAGAGGGGGGTCTTCCTTTGGGAAGACTTGTGGGTTGGGTTCTAGGTTTTGGAAGAAGTCCTATGCTATTAAGTTTTGTATTTAGGACTACGGAATTGATGCCCATGTTTCATTATTGAATATTTTCTGAGTTCAATATCAATTTCTGTCCCTTTACGCGTTCATCTTTATTTCTTCTTACTTAAATGAAATGAATATTGATGTAGTCCATATATTAATGATCCATGATTTATAAATTCCTGAGAAGTGAATTTTTCACTGTGGTTGCTTATATTTCATAAGTTTCATTCAATTATTTATGTTCATAATCAGAAAGTATTTCTGGTTAATGAATATTCAGTATCGTGGATCAATCTATCAAGCAAGATGTGATATTGATGTGTTCACATGGTGTATTTCTCCTCTTCTCTCCTCTTTCACTCTATATGAGTATTGGGCTCATTTTCCTTCTTTCATCGATGTAGTGCATGGGTTTGAGATATTTCCTTGATTCTAATTTTCCAAACTTTAGTCTATCTAATCCACCATCTATTCCCAACCACACAAACCTAAGAAATCAATTAGATTATTCAAGATGTGATAGCCATGTCCTCTTTTCAATCAGAGTGAATATTTTAGCACTAGCAGTTATCATATTGGCTAATATATTCAAGGTAAATGTACTTATATGATATATTGATTTATTCAGGGATCCCATACTTTACCAATGTACAAGTTGTCCATAAGGGCCATTAGTTAGTTAGTGGGTAGTGTCTTAATGTAAAAGGGCCTTCCTTATTGAATAAATGCCCCTAGGAGGTTGACCCTCATTAATATTGGTATCACAAGTGGTTAACCCTCATTTCCATATTCTATTATTTTATATTATAGGTTTTTGTACTTTCTTCAATATCTACTATGTGTATTACAGGTTCATTGCTCCCTCACTATTGGATTCCAAGTTTACAATCCACCAATATTATGGGTTTGTGGAGCCCATAATAT
The DNA here is from genome assembly GCA_027924585.1 of Larix kaempferi. Lineage (NCBI taxonomy): Eukaryota > Viridiplantae > Streptophyta > Pinopsida > Pinales > Pinaceae > Larix > Larix kaempferi. The sequence goes on along the minus strand of BSBM01000001.1, from coordinate 45,580,590 downwards.
TAGTTCATAAATATCCTAACATATAAAAATTTGGTTTATAGGTTTTTATTCCCCCTAATGTTGGGTTCCAAATCCACAATCTCCCCAAAAATTGTTTATTACATAACCTATTATTGCATACTCTTACAGTTCAAAGATTTTTTTTGTAATCAACCTCCGTGGATTTGTAGCCCAATCATGAATCCACCCTTGGAAAGTAATGATCCCCATTAGTTCAACATGAAATCGAAAACTTCATCTTCAAGTACTATTATGACTATATCATTTCACTTACTGTGGATGTTATCTAGCCTTGGTCATTAGATTGTTGTTTTGTAGGTGTGCTCCATCTATGTGGCCACAATCTAGAAAAAGGTAAGAGGTGTAATTACTCCAACTCCAAATTAAGAAATTACTTTGTAGGGTCATTTAATTGCTCCAAGGTCGGACATATGGTATTACCAAATAATAGAATTATTGTGTGTGTGTGTGTGAGAGAGAGAACAATATATAATTCATGTATATCTTTTTCACGGTGATGAATTTTCCCGTTTATTTTTTAGGTGCCTAGCAAAAAATATCATACACATATGCATAATTAAATACATATATACAAGTATCTATCTCTATGTAACTATAGAAACATAAACGTTCCAAACAAATATAATGTTAAAATGTTAATAAGTAATAATAAATAAAACACCTAACATATACCAAATAATGGGTAGTATAATATTGTGAGAAATTAAACTAACATAAAAGAAAAATTCTATTAAAAAATATGGCACAAAACTCAACTCTTTAAATAGATAATTCAATGACTTAAATAAATGGCCATTTAAAATTTAGAATATTTAAGATTTGAGTCTTAAAATAAAAAATCAATCACCAACCAGCCCAACACTCATTTATATATTGCATACAAAACATTACATCCAAAAGGTCTTAGTTTGCAACAAACTAATTTAAGTTTGATTGAAATACATATATACAAGTATCTATCTCTATGTAGCTATAGAAACATAGGCGTTCCAAACAAATATAATGTTAAAATGTTAATAATTAATAATAAATTAAACACCTAGCATATACCAAATAATGGGTAGTATAATATTGTGAGAAATTAAACTAACATAAGAGAAAAGTACTATTAAAAAATATGGCACAAAACTCAACTCGTTAAATAGATAGTTCAATGACTTAAATAAATGGCCATTTAAAATTTGGAATATTTAATATTTGAGTCTTAAAATAGAAAATCGATCACCAACTAGCTCAAAACTCATTTATATATTGCATACAAAACATTACATCCAAAAGGTCTCATTTATATATTGCATACAAAACATTACATCCAAAAGGTCCTAGTTTGCAACAAAATAATTTAAGTTTGATTGATAAACCTCTAAATACAAGAAACAAACCACCAAGGGCGTGGACACTTCTGCATCTAAAGTCACTATTTTTATAGAAACATTACAAGTAATCATCACCTATTCAAGTTGAATAGAAGGCCCTCTTGTCCATCTATTAAGCTTAAGCTTTTTGTTACTGTAAAATGGACATTTATACTACTTAATGTGTTAAACTATTACAAGAGTAATCCTAAAACATTTTCCCTAGAACCATTTCTCATACATATCGCAACAACCCAAAACTCCTCAGATGCAAAGCTCTCACTGTAGCTCCACAAAATGTGTTGGCATGCTCATTCTTACTATTGAGAATCAAGATAAAGGTGCATTTGGCAAGAGATTATATTTACACCTTGTTATTTGTTTACCCCTCTCAGTGATTAATAGATCCAATGTTAAGATATTTTTATGCTACTCTATGGGATGCTCTTTCTTGCTATTGAGAATCAAGTTAGAGATGCGGTGTCATTTGTTTTTTTATGGAAAGAAAATTGACTTTTAGTGACAACAATTTATGATTTACTTAAATTATGTGAATTATGTTGAGCCCTATATTTGACATGTTTTCAAGGGTTAATGGGTGATTCCATGAAGATGGGTAACTCTTTTTGGCCATATATGACAGTGAAAAATGGAAATTTTACCCATGTATTAAATTGAAGCCCTCGAAACTCATATTTTCCAAATGAATTTTGACTTGCGCTTGAAAAACGAAATGTAAAGAATTATGTTGGCTTTCCAATGATATTTTTTTTCGAAATATACCAATTTCATTTATCGTGTCGAATTTTCATTTAATGAAACGTGTGTACTTAAAAATTTGAAGAGCAATTAACAAGTAGTTTTGGTTCGTGCACGATAATTTAATATTAAAGTAATAATTTTAAAAAATGAAATATGTGAACATGACCTAGACAGAATGCACTAGTGCTTACCTATTTTTCTTTTATTTTTTCTCGAAAATTTATATTTATTATTATTTTTCGAAACTGACTCATGAATATTTCAGTCGCATTTTGCACACATGTGTGTTCGTGCACCAACTATTTTGATCGTTTACATAATTTGCAAAACTAAAAATACCCTTTTGAAGAGGACGCGCTTATCTAGTGCTTGTGTATTTTTTTAATTTTTTTGGATATGTATTTTAAATGTTGTGGATTTATCTTTGAGCTCAATCAAAGCTGTCGGCAGGGTTTTTTAGTGCAAGTTTTAGTAGTAATTAAAAAACAAAAGACATATGAAGATAAAAATTCAAAAATTTTATGTATATAGATAGAGGATTCATTGACGAATCCAATTGTAACAAGTCCGCCCATTAATGGGAATTTAATGACATGGTTTAACCCTCTGGAAGGCAAGCAAAAGTTTCATTCTGCAGTGAAGAGGGCTCTCGACCTATTTTTTAGGCCCTCGATCGAGGTATTTAAAATACCCCGATCGAGGGTTTAACAAGACCTCGATCAAGGGTTTAACACGACCTTGATCGAGGTATTTTCAAGCCATCGATCGAGGTATTAGCTCGATCGAGGGTATGTAAAATAAGCTCGATCGAGGGTTTGTCTGTTTAAAAAAATATAAAAATGAGCCCGAGAAAGGAATTGGACAATTAATGTTACCAACTACCATTCCCTCGTAAAAATATCAACCAACCTCTATATATTCAACAAACAATTCATCAAAAACATTAATTTAACTCATTCAACTCATTGCTAATTTATTTTCAATTAGAGCTTTGTCATTTTGATGTTGTTGAATTAGAGCTTTGTCAATTTGATATTGTTGAATTAAAGCTCAATAGACATGTAAGATTTCTTTGTAAATATATTTCAAGATTTCATGCTAACATATTGTTGTTTGTTATAACAATTTGAATAATTGTTTGTTTTCATTGTAGTTTGATGGAGAGCAAGAGAAAAAGACAAAGAAAGCATGCTCGTCAAGGTAATGACAATGAAGAGTGTGAGAAGGCTAGATAAAGGATGAGACAACATAGAGCAAACTTGAGAGAAGAAGAAGATGCACATTTGCTGCAACAAATTCCAATGGAGGACAACCAAGATAAATTATTGAATTACATGCTATCATAATTTAAATATCATCATGCTACATAATTTACAAAATTAGTAACAATTTTCCAATAAATTTAACTAAATTTTATAATTTAATTTGTTTCATATGTATTTGTAATGATATTCTTATTTATTTCATCCATTTGTTATTTAAATTTCAAAGTTTGCAACAATTTTAATGTTAAATGAACAATTTTCAAGTGGCTAACAAATGTTGAATTGGAACAATTTTCAAATGAAACATGCAAATTTATATTATATTTTCATGTTAAAACATGTACATATTTTTAACTATTTTCAAATTATTTCAAAGTTGCTAACAATTTTCAATTTTATTGTCCAACAATTTTCAAATGAAATGTACACTTAGATTCTATTTTCAAGTTAAAATCTATGTACATATTAACTATTTTCAAATTTCTAAACTTTACTAACAATTTTCAATGTAATTAGAATAATTTTCAAATTAAATGTACACTTGGACACTATTTTCAAGTTAAATTGTACATATTTAACTAATTGCAAATTTTTAAGTTACTAACAATTTAAAGTTAAATGTAATTTCAATTCTTGTTTTGTTAGAAAATTAAATTTGAAAACAAATGAATAAATATTTTGAAATGAACATGTTATGATACTTATGTATTAGTTAGAATTTATTCAATTTGAAAACAAATGAATGAATATTTTCATAGTTATGGTGGTTGACAATATTTTCATAGTTATTAATATTTGAAAACAAATGAATGTTCAAAGAGCTATTTAATTATAATGTTTACTTTAAAAAAAATCAATTTAAAGGTTTCATCTATCACATACTTTTATTTACATAACATGACATATCACCATGACAAGATTAATGATTAGAATCATATATTTTGTTAGGACAAATTGGAAATAATTATTTGCAATGTTTGCAACCTTGCATTGATATGTGAAGCATTATTGATAAAAAAAACTTTAAATTGCAACTTATGATAAAAATTACAATTTCCATAATTGTCTATTGTTGAAATTGCAAAATCATCAACTAATGAAAATGTTATTTTGCATTAAAAATTATGAATTTCTCTTCAATCATATATTTGTTGGAATTGCCAAATTTTTAATTGTCATAATTGTTGAAATGTCAAAATTGGAATTTAAGTTGAAATTGCAATTTGAATTTAAAATATTCCTTAAATTTCAATATGTACTTATCTAAATTTCTTACAAAAAAATGTGAATTTATTATCAGCCACATGGTTGTTGAAACTTGAAATTGTGACTTAGTAGTTGTCAAAATTGCAATTTATGCTCAATCTTTTGATTGTTGAATTTGTAATTGCCAAAGTTACAATTTCTTAAAATTAAAATTACAATTTAAATAAAAAATACCAAAATAGAACAAAGAAGCTCTAACCAATAGGAACTTTTACGATGAAGATTTGAACCCCTAAGCTAATATTTTATTATATTCTTATCATTACAATGTTTTTAATTAAATATCGTATTCATCTCTAAATCAATGTTTTCTTCCCCACATTTAGAGTATAATAGGTATGTTATCATGGGTAAAAAACCAATCTTAATTTATTTCACGTATATACAACATGGGATGCATGATGTTGTCCTTGAAATTCTAGGGTAGAAGTGTTGTAATCATTTATTCTTTGTGGTGATTCACAACTTGTATTTTAAATATTTATTTATTTATTTTAAACCATAAAGTTAAAATAACATTTTTCTTGTAATGTAAAAGTAAAATGGACATAAATTGCATAAAGAAAATTTGACCACAATTATATAATGTGATGATTATAAATGATATTAATTTTTATGCCCACAATAATTTTTATCAAGTTATTAATAATTATCTTGAGTTAAATATATATACTTGATTTTCAAACTTTACTAGCAATTATCAAACTAAATGTACAATTTCAAGTTGCATGTACATATTTAGTTATTTTGAAATTAAGTTACAAACAATTTTCTTGTTTTAATGTATTTTCAATACTCGTACCGAATTTTTCTCAAGTCACTACCAATTTTCAATTTGTTAATTTACATGTACAACAAATTTCAAATTACTAGCAATTTTAAAGTTAAATGTACAAGTTACTACCAATTTCAAGTTACAAGCAATTTCAAATTTTACTAACAATTTCAAACTTTACTTCTAGAACAATTCTCAAATTTAATTAAGTTAGCAATTTCAAGTTACTTGAACAATTTCAAATTTCAAGTTACTAGCAATTTCAATTTTTACTTAGAACAATTCTCAAGCTAAATGTATTAGTTGGAAAAATCAATTCACATGCATTTTTCAATTTTTCAATTTCCACATCAAATTTCAAGTTACTAGCAATTTTAAAGTTCAATGCACAACTATCAAGTAACCAATTTTCAATTTGTTAATTTACATGTTATGTACGGAGATATTATGGTCAGACATCACATCATGGTGATCAAGAATCACATGACCCTGTGCCCCCTCATGATCCTGATCCCCCGACCTGATAACCATCCTGTCTGGAAACAGTACCAACCTCGGAGGGGGTGCCACGAAGGCAAGGTCTCTCTGAGCTCCAGGACATTGGTAGGAGCGTCCCCTACCAGCCCCACAGAACTGGGACCCTGTGTTGGTGTAATTCGGCTGCATTTCCAAAACAAACTCTGCATAAACATGTTTTGCAAAGTACAATGGGACCTGTTCATGGTGGGGGAACATGCCCCATGCTCCAATGAATCTATCATATAGATGTGGTGCAGTGGCCTCCAACTTAAACTCCCTGAGTCTAACAGTTGACCGGAAGGGCGATCAGGATGGATGTCGAACAAAGTACCCTTGATGTCATGCCCTCTTATGGCGACTTTGACATCCTCCTATTTGTGGATCCCAATGACATCTTCTCTCCTCCTCTGGCATGAACGACGCCAAATGTCACTAAGAGGTCCTACCCTCTTGTAGAGGGACAAAATCTCATCAACTACTGATAACATCATGGATAAAGATCGTCGTGTGGGAGAATCCTCCCTCAATGTGCACACACATGAGTTCACCCACTCTTGCTGGGAAGTGATATCAGCGAGAGTGATCTGTGCAACCTCATCATCGTACAATCCCCCTGATGGGGCACCTGCGATCCAAACCAAAACACAAATGTTACTAAAAATATATATATTATAACTTGCAAATGAAATTCAATGCATTATATACTAAAAATTTACTGAAAATGTATCTAACAAAAAATATGCACCTGATGCACTCGATTCTTGCCGCCCATCCCCCACCTGGGGATCACCATGTATGTCGTCGAGATGAACTGACACACTAGCTCTCTTGCTGTTGCCACCAGCAGCAGCCGACCTCGGCGTGGCCGCACTCCTCGGCGAACGGGAGCACTGCCGATGGCTGCCCTCTTGGGCGACGTCAGATCCTCTCATGCATCGTGGAGCACGAAGCAATGAAGATCTCTCTTCAGAACTCTCTGCATCACATTTCAATTTCTAATTCTAATTCTCTTTCAAATTTCACATTTAAAATTCAAATTCAAATTTCAAGTTCTATTTCAAATTTCGCATTTCAAATCCAAATTCAAATTTCAAATTCAATTCAAATTTCAAACTCTATTTCAAATTTCACAATTCAAATTCAAATTTCAATTTCAAATTCCAAGTTTCAATTTCAAATTCCAAGTTTCAATTTCGATTTGAATTCTAATTACATTTCCAATTCTCAATTTTCATTTCTCATTTCAATTTCAATTTTCGATTTTCAATTCGAATTTCATTTCAAAATTCAAATTCAATTTCAATATCAATATCATTTTCATTTTCAATTTCAAAATTACATTTCAATTCCAGTTTCAATTTCGATATCATTTTTATCAACAATGCTATCATCATAGGGGCATAGGCATCAAATTTAGTTGTTCAACACTTGTTGCGACAACATACAGGTATGGGATGGAGGGGAAATGGAATCAAGCCTAAGTCAACTGGGGCTCGCTATATGTTTGAGTCTCGATAATCTACCTTTTAAATTGAACCATACTAACCTATGTAAAGGTATGATGCATACTAACCTATTGCTTGATATTGTAATGATGATCCTACTTGATTATAGATAATGATGCAAGTTCTTCTTATGTAAAGGCATGATTGGTGAATGTGTAGTGTTAATGTGTCTATGCATGGAATGGTTAGTAACAACATCGTAATCCTATGTGTTTATCATTGGGAGAGGGTTGGACTATGTGATAAAAAAAATTCAGTTGTGTCCCATGCATATATAGGGTTATCACTCACAGGAGTTAATTGACCAAGGTATCCCAAATGAATGATGTATCTACCACCAAAAGGAATTGTTTTATTATCTGGAAATGCTTCTCGTAATCGAGAATCAATTTGAATGAACAACCATGGACCTATAAATCTCATAAGTTAGTACTAGTCGAGCAATCATGGACCTATGGGCCTCTACATTAGGCCCTAAAATAAGATTTTAGGAATCTAGGACCAATATATATGGTCGACACACATGGCTTGTTGAAAATATTCTTAGTCTCCATGTGTAGGAATTAATGTCATTTTAAGGTTTTGATTACTAGTGATGGGTTTGCATTTAAAGTTGGATATGGATGGAACCATTCAGTTTTGTGCACTAGGGATGGGTTTTGGACCATGGTTCAGGAAGAAATTAAGGGAATTATACCCTAACATAAAATTAAATTAGGGTAATGGGAAATGTTCAAGGCCATGAACCATAGCATAGATGTTTAAATTGGATCTTTGGCATAAAATTTGAATATCGGCACAATTGAGAGTTCTTCAATAGTGGGATGGGTCTTAATGCCATAACTGGAGTCATAAGAGGAAGGAAGGAGGATTATGTAGCTGTCCTAGGGACTTTGGAATAACATTCGAGGGAAGAAGACCATGTCTTTGACCTTAAAGAAACCATTGAATCATCCAAATATATGAACAATTCCTTGAAACACTATGCATGACCTTCTCATATATCCATGGTGCTATGTATCTAGGCATTTTGGCCTTAGTCCCTTGGCCATGGCTAGTGGAGAAGACTTGAATCATAGTCCCTAAAGGAATATTCTATCCATAAATATATAGAAGGTTTCTTCCACCAACTACATATATGGACTCTTGAGAGTACAATTAGCTTATGATTAAGAATGTATTTGCACCTAGGGATACAAGTTGACTCTACCTACCACATCCTAAAGTAACCGCATATTTGAAGAGGGTGTGTAAATCCAATTTAAGAATGTTCAAATGGAGCATGGGATATGTGTGGCTAGTCAAAACTCCCACAAGGTGCCAAGAGGTCATATCTCTTGAGGAGGAAGCAATAAGCAAACCCTCCACTAATTAAAAGATGGTTTGTCTTGTGTGGCTAATCTACATGTTAGAGAATTACTTTGTGTAGGCTTTGAGGAGTTGTGTGAATGGAGGTAAAGTACAATGTTGTTAAGTTTTTATGTAATGTACTATTAGTTTACCATGTAATAAAATATGTTTCCCATGAATTTGTGTGAAAACTATGCATCACTATATGATGGCATAGGAAGATAAACCATGAACTTCTAAAATATTTCTCTATGAACATTTCTTTAACTAAATATATTAAGAGAAGAAAAAATACTCAAGTAGTAGATAACATCGGTAAGAAGTAAAATGTTGCACTACCTTAGATTTAGTTTTATGTAAATCACTCTCATCCATACTAGGCACACACTCCCTTTCCTTTCACTCCACCTTCTGAGAGTCAGGATCCATATCCATGTCCAAGAATGATTGTAATATTTATATTTATTTTTAAAATGTTATATAATATATATTATTAAAAAATTAAAAAAAAAATTATATATTTTGAATATTTAGTGTAGTGAAATAGAAGGCAACTTAGTGTGTATTCTATTTTTATACACTTAAGTATGTTTTTTAAAATGAAATGTACATATATTATTAAAAAGTGAGAATAACACTACAATAATATTTTTTATATATAAGTATTTATATGATATATATATATATATATATATATATATATATATATGTTTATATAATGTTATTAATTTTATTAATAATAAATTATTACTTTTATTAATATTATTAATTTCATCAATATTATTAATCTCATTAATATTGTAGTTATATTGATTAATATTTTATTATGGTTTATGTTTATATTTTTGAATCAATATTATTATTAATTAAATATTAAAAAAATATTATTCTTTTAATTTTTAAATTAATAAAGTTTTATATTATAAATATTCAATTTCTTAATTTTTATAAATATTATATTTTGATAATGTCAATATAAAAAAATAAATTTAGAATGTAAACCTTAAAATATTTACAAAGTCTTAACACAACAAAATCTTACAAAGACCTAAATTTATGAATATTGATATTAAATTTATATATGAAATTTTTTATTATTATTATATTAAATATTTAGAAAATATATTATTATGACTAAATAAAATATAATATTAAATTAATATTAATATAAATTTTAATATTATTATTAAATTTACATTTATGTTCAATTTGTATCATAAAAATATACAAAATAATTGTTTTTTTATAATTTTAAATTCTCGCTAATTTATTTGGTTAATGAGTTTTCTACATGGACCACTGTGGTGTTGTTGAGGTTTTTTTAATGTTAATGGTTTTTGTTAAACCGACAAACTAATATGATTATTTTTTTTCAATCTTTTTGGTGTTCTCAAAGGATTGAAAAAAAACGGGCAGCATTCCTGCTTGTCAAAACACATTTTAAAATAAAACCGGTAGCATTTATGCGGCGAAATGCTACCGGTTGACATAAACAAAAATATTAATAATTTAAAAAAATAAATACAACATAAATTTAAAACAAAAAATGTTTTGGAATGGTTTTTGTTTTGGTTTCAATGGTGTTTTTTAGTTTCAATGGTTTTTGGTTTCGATGGTGGTTTTAGTTTCAATGGTTTTTGGTTTCGATGGTGGTTTTAGTTTCAATAGTTTTTGGTTTTGATGTTGGTTTTCGTTTTCAATGATTACATTCACAAATTGATAAAAACTAAATAAAATTTACGTTTTAAACACCCATTTTTATATACAAAACAAATCAAATCTAGGGCTTTTTTTAAAACAAATCAAATTTAGGGCTTTTTTTAAAACAAAAAAAATAAAATTTGGGGATTTTTTTGAAAACAAATAACAAATAAAATTCAAGTTTTTTTGAAAAACAAATTACATGGGTTGAAATCCATTTACCTTGTGGATTCGAAGCCATGGCGGACGGAGGTGGATGTGGGGCGTGCTGTGCTAGCTACGGATGCTCGTTCGAGGGGCTTGCTGCCGTCGTAATCGGCACTATTTGCGCTATCGCTTTCGAATAGAGCCGACCGACAGGCCGGGCCCTGTTTTTGTTTTCTTTTTCTGTCTCAAACCCTCGATCGAGCGTTTAAAACCTCGATCGAGGGTGCGGAAAACAATTTTTTTGGCTCCCGCGCGCCAAAAATGGCGAACCACCTTCATGGAATCACCCTAATATTACCTAATATTTAATCATTTCTCCTTTATCCCTCACATATTTACACCTGCATTTTCATATATTTTCCTATATCATCAATCTTTGCTCATATTAACTTCATAAGGCATAACAACACAAAATGGCTCAATTTTCCAAGTATTAATGATTATTTAGAGTATATGGGTTTGTTTCCGAACTAGATTCGTGAGGATTATGGTGGTGAGAAGTTAGTCCCTGTAACAATCATGATTTTGCAACAGCCATGATCCTACAATAACTTCAATGGTTACGATACTTGCGATCTTCAAACTGGGCACATTGGATTTGTTGAAAAATATGTCAACATGGTTTCATTCTCTTCAGATCACACGCATGTCACATATTGCATATCCAAGTCATGTTCAATTGTTCCTGCAACATGACATGATCTTGTAACAGTTGTTTCTTGATTTCCTGTAGCAATTTTATGTAGGTGACCATTTTGAGAGACTGACTTCCAACGCGATTTTTGGGTAGATGAAGATAGATCTCAAAAATACAAAACATGGGTTTTGTGCAAAATGTTCCAAATTGAGTAGTTCACGAGAATATTTCCAAAATTCAGTATTGTTTGGGATATTTTGAGGGTTCTTAAAATGGATTTCTTCCATATTTCCTATTGTAGTTGGTTTCCAAAAACACCTAACCAACATCCACCTTAGCAGTTCGAATTCAAAATCAAATCTACCTTACTCCTTTAGGGATTGGCTCACCATGTGTTTTTGAGGGATCATGTGTTGGTTGTATATCCATTTGTTTAGGGATTGGCTCTATCCTTTGTAACCTCCTCTCCTTTATGAAATGCATTTATAAATTTGAGGAGACATTAGTCCTTTGGAGAATAGAGGAGGCAACATAACTGAGATTCGATCCAGACTATATCTTTCTCTTCGTCATATAATAGAAGCTTGGTTTTTCATGTGTTAGAATTGATAATTTTGTGAGTTTGTAAGTAGTGTAGAAGGCAGGGCCCCATTCCTCTCAAAAAAAACACACTTGTGTGTTGATTATTTATGTATTGGTGTGTGCTTTATTCTATTTTCATTTGTGTTATAGGTTTAATCAAACTAGTTCCTATAACAATGCTAAGTATTTGTTCCTACAATGCCTAGCTTCATATTCCTATAATGCATGTCTTCATGTTCATGCAACACTGCTCTATTCCTATAATTATTGTCTTCATGTTCCTGCAACGCTTGTTTCCTGTTCCTGCAACGCATGCTTTCTTATAGCTTTTATTCCCTATAGCATGCATGTGATTTCATAGAAGTTTGATTAAATGATATTTGAATTGGTGTGGTGATTTAAATAGATTTTACTTCATGCATATCTAAATCAATATCAGTGAAAAGATAGACTTGCATAGTGCTCTTAGATATGTATGCTAACCCAAGCTTCTACTATCATAGTCCATAGTTGGATAGTATTGATCTCAGAGATCCATGTTTGTAGTTGTTTATTGTTTCAGATTTGGTTTAATGAGATGTTCTCATAATTGATATAATCCATTGAAATGGGACTCACGGAGTATTGTTGATCATCAAACAAAATATATGAATCAGCTTGCATTTCTACCTTAGGAGTTCACAATGGAATGAAATCACTCTTGAATGATATCTCGGGATTTTTTTTTATCTGCAGGTTTGGTTTTCAATAGTTGTTTGTTGATTGGTGAATGGATTTCATAGTCTTACAAGCATTTCAAGACTTATCTCTGCATATATTTTTCCTTTCCCCTTGTAAATTTACAAACTGGGATTGATGATAAATGTAACAGAAATTATTACCTTATAATTTGATTTGAAAAAGTCACCAAGTTAAAGAACAGATCCATAATTGCAAGTAGCATCATGTATATATAGTTATTTTGTCAAATTTTTAATCAATTTTACTTTTTTATGTATCAAACATGTTTTTCTAAATTGATACAAATCCTAACCGATTGAATAGGTAAGTAGTTTGGAAATACACAATATTTTTTAGAGCACATTGTAAATTCTTAAAAGGGGTTTTGTTGGTTCCCTAAACCGCGCAAATGACTAAGCAGACATGGGTACAGATGGGGAAACCAAAGTTGTCATGGTCACCCATATAGTTGAGACTAGTGAATCAACAGAAGCTTATACCCTTTGGAAGGCTAGCAAATGTTCTTGTGGATATTGATGGAGTAAGTACTTCAGCAGAATTTGAGGTTATTGAGATCATTGATGAAAGTATCCCATATCCAACATCGTTGGGGATAGACTGGGTAATGGATAACCTCGCGATCATCGACTTAAAGAAAAAACAGATGATATTTGAAGGAGCAGATATCAGGGTCATCGTGCCCTTGGATCCTCTACAAGGACCGAGATACACTGAGCCAATCAGAGAAGAATGTAGATCTCATGACCTAGATCGCATCTATAAGATGACAACAAACCATGCCGACTACATCAATCCTACAGCTGATGGAACACTTAGTTGTTGCTACGACAGTTCTTGCGTATCGGACTCCGACGTAGGACTGGAGAATTGGCAAGGCCAATTGCATGAAGTATCTGCAAGAAGATGCACACAGATAACCAAATCACTGCGTTGGATTGGAACTGAGGTAAGTCCAATCCCCACTTATGATGGTTCAACTAACGTCTATACATTTTTGCAAGAGTATACTGTATCAATTTTAGCTGAACATCGCATACCAACATTGGATATAGCACTCCGCGATACACCTGCCAGATGGTGGGCCACGCATAAGGACACTTTGACCACATGGGATCAGTGCAAACATATGATGTAAATTAGATTCATAGAAAAAGCTATGCTGACCATGGTGAAGTATACTGGACAAACAGATCCGAGGGATCACATAGAGACTTGTTCACAAGCATGGATACACAAACCACAGACAGACAGAATGGGTTCATCTGTTTGTGCATACACTAGAGCAGATTCCAAAGAATTGGTACACAAACGCAGAGCTTCGCAAAGGAACCACAGATTGGTCTATTTTAACTGCGAACTTCGAGAGAACCTTCAATTTTGAAAATAACTATATAACCATAAATGAGGCTCTGCATGTTATCAAGGAAAGGATATTCAGACAGGAATGCCCAAGTACAAACGAGGCATTAGAGGCCATCAAAGACAAGATATTTGAAGACGTAAAAGTACCTGTGAACCTACGGCCAAAATGGGAAAGAACAATAGAACATGCCCTTGAGTGTTATAACCTCATTGAAGATGAAGAAGAAGATCCATAGGAAAGCGATGAGGAGGATCTGCGCAATGTTAATATATCGGAATCAGAGGGAGCACGCGATGTAGAGGGGCTTCCATTAGAAATTCCAGATATGAGCGGCCCTGTCAAGACGAAAAAATTCAACATTGGCACAAGCGAAGAGCCAAAGTTTGCATCCATTGGAGATTACTGGGATGATGCAACAGTCGCGCAGATCACGGACCTTTTACATGAATATCAGGATTTGTTTCCGATGAATTTCACCGAAATGAAAGGCATTTTGGGTGACTTGGGAGTGATGAAGATACCTCTCAAGCCAGGCGTGAATCCTATCAGACAGAGGCCTTATAGATTGAAGCCCAGATACAAAGAATGAGTCAAGGAAGAACTCGACAAGATGCTTGATGCAGGGATCATTGAGCCAGTGGAAGAGTCCAAGTGGATAAGCCCTATGGTTATCCAGGATAAAAAGACAAAAGGTGATATCAGAATCTGTGTAGATCTGAGGAAGTTGAATGATGCTTCGCTACACGACCCATATCCTACTCCATTCACAGATGAAGTCTTGGATAATGTTGGAGGAAATGAGTCCTACTCATTTACTGATGGATTTTTTGGATACCATCAGATTAGAATAAACTCAACACATAGGCATAAGACCACTTTTGCTACTGAATGGGGCTCATATCAGTATACAGTTATGCCATTTGGGTTGAAGAATGCACCTACAATATTTTCCAGAGTTGTTGTAGCTGCATTTAAGGACTTTATCCATAAGTTCTTAGAAGTCTATTTTGATGACTGGACGGTCTTTGGTTTACTGAAGAACCATTATGAAAACCTAAGAATGATGTTAGCTAAGTGCAGGAAACATCAAATCTCCTTGAATTTGAACAAGTTTATTTTCTGTGTACCCTATGGAATACTACTGGGACACATTGTATGTAATCAAGGTCTGATGGTTGATCCTGCGAAGATCATAGTGATTGTGAATTTACCTGCACCTAACTCAGTTAAGCAACTATGCACAACGCTTGGACATATAGTATATTACAGAAAATTCATTAAGGGTTATGCGCAGATAACCGTGCCAATGGAGAAACTTCTAAAGAAAGAAGCGCAGTTCATTTGGAATGCAGAATGCGAGAAGGGACTAGACACATTAAAAGAGAAAATGGTAACTGCATCGATCCTTGTATTTCCAAATTGGAATAAACCATTCCACGTACATGTTTATGCTTCATCTATAGCGTTGGGAATTGTGCTCGCTCAACCAGATGAAGGGGGAATTGATCACCCCATTGCATTTTCAAGTCGAAAGTTATCTTCAGCCGAAAAGAACTACACGACCATAGAAAGAGAAGGTCTAGCTATGGTTTACGCACTCCATAAATTCAGACACTATTTACTAGGTGCACACTTCTCCATTTACACTAACCATTCAGCTCTGAAGTACTTGGTCAATAAGCCAGTGTTAGGGGGGAGAATATGCAGATGGCTTCTACTCTTTCAGGAGTATGAATTTGAGATTATTGTCAAACTAGGAAGACTGAACCTAGGACCTGACCATCTTTCAAGGATTGAGTCAAGAGAAGAACCCTTTAATCTTGAAGACAATCTTTCTGACGCATATTTATTTTCCATACAGATCGTGGATAAGTATTACAAAGATATTGTAGATTTTTTTACTATAGGATTGGCACCCATAGAGTTTACTATGCAGCAAAAAAAGCAGTTGGTAGTTAAAGAAGCAGACTTCACTATCATAGCAAGCCAGTTATACAAGTTGGGACCGGATGATGTACTGCACATATGTGTGTTAGAGCATGAGAAGCCATTTATATTGGCCGAGGCACATTCAGGTGTCTCTGGAGGTCACTACGCAGGTAGAGATACTACGCAGAAGATATTACGAGCAGGGCTATGGTGGCTGACACTACACAAAGATTCAAAGGAACTTTCCAGAGTTGCAATGTGTGCCAGAGAACAGGAAATCCATTGTGAAGAGATGAAATTTCATTAAGACCGCAACTGACTTTACAGGCATTTGATAAAATGGGAAATTGATTTCATGGGACCGATCAACCCACCAGGAAAGAGGACTAGTGCGAGATACATTATCACTGCGACTGATTATCTCACCAGATGGGCAGAAGCTAAACCAGTGAAGGACTGTAGCGCAGTTATCGCCGCCAAGTTCATCTTCAATAACATCCTTACTAGATTTGGATGCCCAAAAATTTTAATGAGTGATCAAGGAACTCAATTTTTGAACAGAACTATTGAAGCCCTTACTGAGGAGTTCCACATTTATCATTAGAGGAGTACACCGTACCATCCTCAAGCCAATGGAACTGTTGAGGCATTTAATAAAGTACTCGAGAATGCACTGACAAAAGTATGCAATACAAAAAGAGATTATTGGGATCTGCGCATTCCAACTGTATTATGGGCATACATAACAACTTGCAAGAAGCTGACAGACCATACACCTTTCAGATTGGTCTATGGATAGGAAGTTGTGATTCCTATGGGATACATTGTACCAAGCTTAAGAATTGCTTCATTCACAGACATGGAAGATGACGAAACATTGCAAGAAATACTTCACACTTGGTTGGATTGGAGGAGGATCGCTTCATTGCAGGCTTTCACCAGCAAGTGCAGAAGGATAGAGAAAAATCATGGCATGATCGCCATATCAAGCACAAAATATTCCAGGTAGGAGACCTTGTCCTCCTACACGATAGCAAGTTTATGAAATTTCCTGGAAAATTTAAAATGCATTGGCTTGGCCCATTTACTGTTATGCATGTTACTAATGGTGGCACAGCTTAGTTAGCCACGTTAGCCAGAGACAACTTACCAGTTCTAGTGAATGGAAGTAGACTAAAACCCTACTGGGATAGTCCTACTTCGCAGAACCCTCAGTGATCAGAAGAGTAAGGAAAATTCTAAGAGTCAAGTATAGTTGAAATTGGGCACTAGAATTTGAACAGAGCATGTACACAGTTTTGGTCCGATACGCGAAGTTGAAGGAAAGGATGCATCAACCGCACAGCACTAGTAGAAAAGTGAATATGCGCAAATATGAAAAAAAAGGAAAGACAAGAAAACAAAAGAAAAGATAACTAGAAATGCATAGTTATGAAGTTCAAAAGGAAACCACGCAGTTCAAAAGAACCAGGACGGACACGAAGATTAGTATGAAGAAAAGTAGCACCGCGCAATTCACCACACTACGAGTGGTGACATCCGTCCACACAGTTCGACACAACACCTCAAAATAGCCGTTACAGCTGAAAACTAGCTGTTATACAGTGATTTTGTCGACGTCGCTTGAGCATTTAACGCAAAATTAGTCGTTCTGAATCAATTAATGAGGGAAAGGACCAAAATCCTCGACGGATTTGGCCAACAGGCATAACAATTAATGTTTATCTAACCGTTTATGGGCGCGACTAAGACTAACTAGCCTATAAATAGCGTCAACACTGGACTCGCGAGCGTTACCAAAACCTTCAAATTTTTTAGCACGCCATAGTCTCAGTCTGTTCACAGTGAGCACTAAGTAACTTCATGAGTTTACAGAGCAAGTTCCAGTGAATGTCTAACAATTCCACACTTGAGCAAGAGTCCACAGTCGAGCAGGTTGTGAGGGATTTTAAACAAACCGGGAGTGAAGGGTTGATGAGAACCCCTACCAAGAAGGTTGTCATAGAACAAAGCCAGGGTTCACGCAGATCACCATGACACTCTGCACAAATGCAAAGCAAGGGTAAGTAACCCGTAGCCAACAAATTCAAGGGGAAGGTAATGGGCTCCAAGATACCAGAAGTTCCACTAGAGGACAAAGAGATGTCATTATCCTTGACCCCAGAGTATATTTCACCGCGTGCAGCAAATGCACCGACCGTAAAGCTTGCTAGAAATGCCAAGTATGAAATACCACTACCGCCGATATCCCGTCATGTTAAGCTACAAGAAAAATTGTTGGGTAAGCTCGCAGACTGCAAGTTCGAGGATTATGACTTGCTGCAACAGCAGAAGGATCCAGATGAGCCGAAATATCCACAATTTCAGCCAGATATATATATGTGTTGGAGAATGGATGTGAAAAATAACCCGTTGCTGGTAGCGTGGAGTTGGCTATCAAAAGTCATAGAGTCAGGGCTTCTAAACCTGCTGCGGCTTCCACATTTCGACCATAGTCCGGAGCTGAATGTGGTGGTGTGCACACTGATATCGCGCACACACCAAGGTTACCTTTGGTTGGACAGAAATGCCGACCTCAACATAGACCTGATCCATCGGATCACCAGGTTAAGCAAGCAAGGAGGTGACCCTAAGAAGTTCTTTGTCGGAAAAACCAGAGACAAGGAGATCGTCGCATAGATGAAGGAGGAATATCAGACTCCCAAAGGAAAAAGAGGTTTTGTCAGAGATGATTTGAAGGATGATGCTACGATAATTGTAGTACAATTACTCGTAGGAAAAATCTTGCGAAAGGCACGACCGACAGAAGTACCAGCAGGAGCAATTCACCTCGGTGCGAAGGCAGCGCAAGGAATCAGATTCAATTGGTGTCAATATTTGCTAAACGAATTTCTAGACGATGTTCGCGACACCCAGATCAGTGGCACTACTTTTCATTACACATGGTTAATGGTTCTGATTTCCTTTGTAGGCTGGAAGGAGCCAAGGAATTATGTTGGTCTCACTTCTAATATGAATGATTGCCGAGGAGCCAGATATGCGAATCTCTGGGCAAATCTACTACCAGACCGACAGCACACCTCGAATGAAGTATTCTTCACATACTATGAGCAGCTGTGCGATGTCATTATTCGGACACCACGCATCTCCAAAGAGGTAAGATCTAAGTATATTCACACTTTGAATTTTTGAACTAACATGCATTCCATTTATATTTCAGCAAAGGCACAGAAAAAGAACCCAAAATGGTTCCAAGGGAACTATCACCTCGACGAAGCAGGTATTGACCTCATCATGAAGGAATGGCTATATGAATGGAAGGTCGAAGGACCAATGGTCATCGACAGTGACTCGGACGAAAGTAATCCATTACCGACAACGATCGTTGAAGAGTCACCAGCAGGAAAAAGGAAGGAGCGCGAAAGCTCAGTTCCAAATAAAGTCCAAAAAAAGAAACAGAAAGCCACAAGGGATCCATCAGAAGCAAGGTTGCATGATGATGATCATGATATCATCACGTCCAGGGTCACCGCGCATCTAGAAGACATGATGGCCCTAAAATATAGTAAGAATGAGGAGATTCAAGCAAGCCTACAACAGAATCTCACCACGTTGCAAGGCATAGCGGCGAAGATGCAGCAAGTCCAACGCGACTTGACTCGAGAATCTAAGTCAAAAGGAAGGTCAGGAGACACCTCACAGCCACATAAAACACCTTTAGCTATGACCATGGCACCAAAATAGCGCATTGTCAGAATTGACCCACTAAGTATAATCTTACAGTGCGATGAAATAGTTGCAAGTGTGCAGAGAATAGAGCATGTCAATATTGATATCGCGATGCTACCCCTTAAGGGCATACATAATCTGCACCTGCAGGTTGTGGAGGAAATGCATGATAGAGATATGGTCATTCTAAACCAACACCGGGACTTACAAGCAAACTATAGATAGTTGTAGGAAGCAAGTGCAAACAAGGCTAAGGCACTTGAAAGCAAACAGGAGCAACGAAGAAGAATAGAGTAGACTGTCGCTTTAGTCTGCGCAAAGATACCATAGTGCGACAAGAATCCAAAGCTCACAGACACTATCCTTAAGATTGGCTCGGTAGTGAGCGATCTTAAAGCTAAAATGAAGGACATGGAGATAGACTATAAAGAGAAGCTTGCTACTTTGGAAGCACAGAATGTGCCGAAGACACCACCAAATCAGACAGAGCTTAGAGCAGCAGAAATGAAAGGTGCCACAGAAAAGATATCTGGTGAAATAGTTAAGTGTTAGAGCTTACTGGATGAGGCAACTAGAGCCTGGACTGCGTTGCAAGAGGACCCTCAGCTGCTGCAGGTCCAAACCAGCTTACAGGGAAAACAAGCAGCGCTAGAAACTCTGAACACAGAGATGAAGAATCTGCTGCCATTAGAGAGACTTCGTCGATTTTTGAAAGTTAAAGAACTAAAGCGGGAACTTCAAGTCTTAAGAGAAAAGAGGAAGAAACTAGGGAAAAGTCACAACCCCTGCAAGAAGAAGCTCATGCTATCTCGCAAGAGATTGAGGAGAAGCTAAAAGAACTCCGAGAATCAGAGAAAACAGTGCAAGAGCAAACTTAGGAAGATCTAACACTAAATGTGTTAGAAATGGTTAAGGCAGTTGAACAAGATGTTAAAGACACAATTGCGAAGCTATCCGCAACCTATCAGGAATTCGCTGTGAAGATATATCAACCAGGAGAAGCGCGGCGTAGTGAACCTATGGCGAGTGGATCGGGGATGAGACACATGTAAGTGTTAGGGGCCTGTTGGGCCTGGCCCAAGTAAGCCAATTTTTGATAAGTCAGTTTTGGAGTTGCAAGGATACAGCGTAGTGCAGCATCGACAGAGTAAGAGAGTCAGCGCCGTGAAGTTACTACGCTGCGGAGTACTAGGGCCGCAAAGAGCCAGTCTGTGAGGATGTATCATGGCAGAAGTTTTGGAAGGAAAATGGTATAAATTACGGTGAGACCGATCGGTGGTCTGTTTTGGTTAAGATACTCCATGATTCCCAGCAGGCGAGTAAGGAGTGGCGAAGAAGGAAAGCGACCCGTCGGCATGCGCTCAACAGAGGGGCTGAAAGCGACATGACCACACACAGAAGGATGGCCACGACAATGAGTCGCTATCAAAGCCTAATAGTCCTGGTTAGTGGACTAACCATGCCATTTTTGGGGAACCTTAGGGTTTTTGAGCCCATCATGAATGTAAATATGTGACCTAAGGGAATGGTCTATAAAAGGGCATATTTTGTAAGGGAATGGGTTAGAGATATGTAGATTTAGATTATTGTCGAATACCGATCTATGTTAGAGACTACTGTAAAGAGGCTCTGCAGCTGTGTGCGCGGAGACCTACTGAAGAAAGAAGAGAGTCTGCAGCTGAGTGTGCAAACTAGAACTATTGTACCCTTCCCATTGATAATATAACAACAGTTCCTGTGGACGTAGCTCCCATCCTGGGGTTGAACCCCGTTAATTCCTTAT
Organism: Larix kaempferi; assembly: GCA_027924585.1. Taxonomy (NCBI): domain Eukaryota; kingdom Viridiplantae; phylum Streptophyta; class Pinopsida; order Pinales; family Pinaceae; genus Larix; species Larix kaempferi. The sequence goes on along the minus strand of BSBM01000001.1, from coordinate 45,559,100 downwards.
GTTATGTGAATGATTGTGTGATTGCATCTTTGTATTTGCTTATGTTGAATGGTTAAATGCATGTTTATAAGTTCATGTGTTCTTGCTTTAATATGTATTTGCCATAAGGATAAAGATGGGAATAATATGTTAAGTATCGACATATGTGAATGAATGTTGAATTCACAAGTATTTCTAAGTCAGATGAATGCATAAGTTGAGTAGTGGGTAAACATTTAGTCAACGGAGTCTGTATAGTGTGATTCCCCGAAGCATAGCACTGGGAGTGCGCAGTCATTTCAGGCCATCATATTGTCTAAGTCTGCAAGGTTTACAGTTAGATGCATGTGGATGTATAATTTTACACTAAGGAAGGTCTATTGAAGTTGTGTGATTGCTGAAGAGGAAGTGCAGTCCTCAGTTGCGTTGTCCTGTTGTTGAGCAGTCATCCCGCATCGCATCGCGCGGACCTTGGTTGTGCGATAGCATGAGCATTAACCGCGAAGAAGTGAGCTTCGTGTTGTCCACCATTCTTTTGAAGTGCGCATCACCCGGTTGTGGAAGCTTGATTCTGGAACCTCCCCATAACTTCACCTCGGGTGAGACCTCAATCTACTCATAGACTGTTTCCGAAAGGGCCGGTGAAAAGGGGTTTTGTTGGTTCCCTAAACCGTGCAGAACCTGGGTCTATCAAGTAAAGCTTAAAGAACACATATAGAGCCAACAGAGAATGATTTCCCATAGTAGAAATGGATGGGATGGTCTGACATGGATCCAAGTAAACAAATCTTGACCATTGGCATGAGGGGCCTCCCTCTTGTATCTCAATCATATATCTTAGCATGAACGACAATGATGAAAATTTATAAAGTTTCCCGATGCATCTAGACCATTCGCACAGGCGCTCCTACTTTTATCCCACATGCTAGTGTGCCAACGTGAATGATTGTGATCTAAGGTTGGCAACTTACTCAATCATTCTGGTCCATTTGCGCATGCCTCTCCTTTTTATCCCACATGCTAGTGTGCCAACATGAACGTGTGAGATCTCTATCATCGTAAAAAGTTTGGATACCACTTAGTATATTGCTCGATGATGACTTAGCCTCTTTCTACGCTAGGTTAGGTGCTTGGGCGCTAACTTGAAAAATACTTGGTCTGCATTATAGCGCTTAGGCGCTAATTTTGTTAACACATGTCTTGCATTTAGCGCCTAGGCAAGAGCTCTATTAGAGTGCCAAACATAATTTTTTAGCCCTCAATCACCTGTTCGAAACCCTACAAATGTGGAGATTATGTATTGTACTAACATTCTCCCCAAAAGGTACAACATTTCCCTATGACGTGTTGAGAGTTGTAGATTAGTGCCTATTTGATTGGGCTATGAAGTCTGCCCCTAATGCAACCATGATTACCAGTGTATTTGATTTTTTTTCCATTAAAACTTTAGGAAATAATCCCATCAATCTTAACTTAAAATCAAAAGTAAGAGCATAATTAAAAATTTAATCCAAGTACTACTATACATGGTAGATAAATCTTTTATAATTTTGATATTGCAAAATATGTATGAGAAAACTCCCATATACAGGAGCTCCCAGAAGTTCACCATCCACATAAGAAAGATTTTATGTATCATTGTCTTGGACTGTTGAAATCTGAAAAGGTCCTATCCATATGTTATCAAACTTTCCATGCTTTCCTTTATCTTCTCTTTTGGTATCCCACTTGAGTATTAAGTCTCCTCATTGAAAATTTCTTTCCATAGCCTATCTATAAAAAATGGCCTTCATCCTTTCCTAGTATACTTGAGTCTTGGCATCCACCAGATCTCTTGTTTGTTGTACTTCAATCTACTGATGAATCTTCCTTTACATATCATTAGGTTCCTTTTCTTCATTCTATAATAACTTCATGACTAGTAACCCTAGTTTAATAGGGAATAAACCTCTTTACAATATACCAACTAAATATGTGAGGTGCCTATTGACCTCTTGATACTTATCCTATCCTCCCATAAAGCATATTTGAGATGGGAATCCCAAGATTTCTTATTTTGAGATGTCATTTTTTATAATTATGATCAAAATCTTGTTTGAGGATTCTACTAACCATTTCCTTGTGGGTAATAAGCAATTGAATTCCCTAGTTCTATGTTATAGTATTGGAAAAACTGCATCATCTTAGTAGAATTGAAAGCATGTACGTCATCTGTGAGGATCTTCCTAGGGCACCTTAGTCACCATTAATAGGAAGAAAAATTCCAAAGAGCATAGAAGTGATCAATAGTGCTAAAATATTAGAAAATAGAGTCCACTGGCCTTAGTGTCATTACATTTCATCCATATTTACAACTCGTTCTAGGCGAGGATCTAATTCCTCATTTTCGACCACTAGATTCTAATAGATTAAATCATTTAATTGTGTTATGGTGTGGTTATTTCAACAAGTGTCACTTCGAGAGAGATGAGTTGTAATTGTTGGTGTAGTAGCTGCGTGAGGCATCCTCACACAATTCGTCCCATGAAAGTAAAATAATAAAATGTATTTTATTGTGGTATAACACAAGTCGGCCCCAGTTAAAATTCACCCAGAAAACAATATAAATATAAGACATATCACCTCATTTGTACACAACAACATGACAAGTTTGCTCAAGTAAAAGAGGGTTCACTACTTCATATCATTTTCTTCTAGAACTAGAAGATGAATCCGAGAAGGCTCAGTGGAGGAAGAATGATGCTAAGGAAAGGAGAATCTTGGTATATTCAATAAAGGATCATTTAGTTCCTCATATATATTAGAAGAAGAATGCCAGGAAGATGTTTAGAGCCTTGAGGAAGCTATTTGAACATAGCAATATCAACCATCCTCTTGCCTTGAGAAATCAATTATCAAATCTAAATATGTAAAGTTCAGAATCAGTGACCTCCTATGTCATCAGGATCTTAGAACTAAGAGATCAATTAAGCACCAGTGGAGAATCTCTTGATGATAGAGAACTTGTTATAACAACCCTTAATGGTCTTCGTCCTTATTGGGAACCATTCATTCAAAGTCTAAGTGGACAAACCAAGTTGCCCAAGTTTGATTGTATATGGGAAGAGTGGATACAAGAAGACACAAGACTTACAGCTAGAGATAAATTACATGACACTCACGATGAAGAAAATCAAACCCTTACATCTCACTCCAAGAGAGGAAAAGGTAAGGAAGAAAGTTTCATGACAAGAAAAACAAAGGTGGAAGATCAAGCCCTATTCCAGAACAAAAGAAGAAGAAGGATCTTTCACACATTTAGTACAGACACTATGCCATTCAAAGAAGAGGAAACATGAAGCCTCAACTGCTAATATCGATGAATATAATCCACATAAGAAGACAAGGAATGATGATTATGAGGAAAGTGCAGAAGATCATCTAAATAAGTTCTTCTTCTAGTTGAAATGATGTGATTATGAAGAACTAGATTGCGATGGGATTCCAACAAGAAGATGATGATCAGATGACTCTCATGGTTACTACATCAAGGCAGTGAGAGACCACCCACCAAAATAATAAAAGATAAGTATTTGGATTTATTTGCTCTTATAGATTAGATCTGTTTATCTTGAAAACATTTTTTCTTATGCGGATCTATATTCCTAGAATTAGGAAGTTTGTTGAGCATGTGATATACTTCTTTTATTGATGTACAGTAGACACTTGTTGTACTTGTTATGAATATGAGTTGCACGACATTCCATGAACCCCTGATGGAACTAGTCTAGATGATATCTCCTTCTTACATGCTTAGATTAGTGCACACTCTTGATGGCATGTTCTAGTGGAGATAGGATACACCTAGATAGTTACCATATGTGTTTGGGATACATGTTTATGATTTTTGTGCTGAAGCATTAGCTAAGATGCCTACATACCTATGCAAACTATTGTCGTTGCATTGAAATATAAATTGGTTAAATTTGATTATGCAATGTCGCTAACCATCTGACGGGGTTTGACTTGTAGAGAAAATACCATATGATATGGCCTACAAGAGAAGGATGATGAGACTTGTTCCGATTAACAAGTGGTGGACACAGGGATCCCGTTGATGTTCAGATTAGTCAAAAGCAAGAAGCTTGACTCTCAACCTAGAATGATGACTCCTAGACAAAGCAGTTAAATGGAAGTCATGACTATGTAGCAGCGGATACACGACTATGTCGAAGCGGACAAATGAGGATCTAATACATTTAACTATATTTGATACATAGCCCACAATCCCATAGGATTTCATATATAGATCAGTGTTTGGGAGGAGAAGGCTCCAAAAAATGTCACTCTCTCCCTGCTACATATGTTTGGATATTCAATGATTATTGAAAGAAATTGGTTTCTAGTTAGAGTCATGACAGAAGGATTAGTGTATGTTGGTCCTGAAGGACGAGAGTTACTCAGTTGATTTGTAAGGAGGTGCACATTTGTTCAGTTAGAATTGTGCCTCAGGATTCAAAACATATTGCTGACAATGATCCCTTGTTTGTGAGGTTGCATACTGATGATTTATTCCTCACCGAGAAAGAGGGAACTAACCCTTGAGATTATGATCTTGTCATATTGATGGAAGAAACCTGATGAGATATTCCTAGGTTTAAGAAGCACACAATTAAGATCTTGAGCAAATCCAACATGATGACTATGAGTACCTGGCTACACTGATGGTGTTGTTGGTTGATTCAGACAGATAGTGGAGAGGATCCTTGATGTACCTGGTCGTCACTAGGATGGATACTTACATTTTAGTAAGGAAATGTGATCATTTTCTCTGTAAGAGATGGTGTTCATATTGGCACCCAAAGTGATATCACATATAGGTTGATGTACCTACATGTGTATAGCTCTAGAGAGGGAGCAGGACGCTCCAACACAAAGGGAGATGTGATGAGCATGATTGTAATTTCAGACAAGTATTAGCCATGTGAATTGGCTAAGGGTGAGTGGTCCGATGGAAGTACCATATTTTCTCTCGAACACTCTGAGAAAGAATGGGAGGTCTCCCAGACACCCTGTTATGGGGTGGGGAGACTAGTCTCTTGATACTCTCCCATGCAGGTGCATAAATTTAGCAATGTGATTTGTTATTATTCCATTTATTTACATTTCATAACTAAAATAGGGCAGGACATAAATGTTTGCCCCTATATATTTAATGCCTATGTTAGCTGAAATGTGTGCACGTATGATTCAAGATGGGACTGTACACTTCGAGAAGGAGTGAGGATATTGGCACCATGATTGACTCCCTCGGTAAGAGGGAAGGTTGAATTTACTCCTTGACACTCTATGATGGAGTGGGGAGATTGGTTCCATGATTATATCCCTCCTTGAGAGGTAAGGATGATTATACAGAGACCAATGTATTCTCCTGATCACTCTGAGATGGAGTGAGTAGATCTCTTGGACATCCTGAGATAGGATGGAGAGTCCAATGCATTCTCTCGATCACTCCGAGATGGAGTGAGGATATCTCTCGGACATCCTAAGATAGGATGGAGAGGCCACTGCATTCTCCCAATTACTCCAAGATGGAGTGAGGAGATCTCTCAAACATCCTGAAAAGGATGGAGAGGCCAGTGCATACTCTCGATCACTCTAAAATGAATGAGGATATCTATCATACATCATGATATGGAGAGATTTATTTCATTCTCCCGATCACTCTGAAATGAGTGAGGAGATCTCTCAGACATCCTGAGATGTGATGGAGAGGCCAGCGCACACTGGTGCACACGGGTACTCTTGTGTGGACTCACCAATGGACTGGTTGAGTTGGTGCATGTTCCCCAATGGACTGGGTTGATCTGAGGCATGTTGATTTGGTGCATGTTCCCCGACAAACTGGGTTGAGCTGACGCACATGTAACTAACGGATGGACGGGGCATAGTTGTGGAGCTAGTGCATGTTCTTCGATGGACTAGATTGAGCTAACGTGGGAAGATTGATTTGTTGACACTTCTTGATGGACTAAGAAGACATTCATTATGATATATATATGTTCGAGATGATTTTGATGTACTTATGATATCCAGATATGTTCCAGTATGATGATGCCTCCCTGGCTAAGAGGGAGTGTTGGTGTAGTAGCTGCGTGAGGCATCCTCACACAAGTCAGCCCAAGAAATTAAAATAATAAAATGTATTTTATTGTGGTATAACACAAGTCAGCCCCAATAAAGTAGACACGTCAGGCCCAGTTAAAATTCATCCAAAAAAAATATAAATATAAAAAATCTCAACTCATTTGTACACAACAACAAGACAAGTTCGCTCAAGTAAAAGAGGGCTCGCTACTGCAGCTAGGAGAAGTGTTTTCTAGGGTTCTCCACTTTGGAGAAGCTTCTCTTATTTTTTATTTGAGTTTATGCTACTACTATTTGGATGCACATTGATCTCTATTGGAAGGTGTGAGCTTGAGGGAGACAATAGTTTAGCATTGTCTATGGTTGGGAGGTAATAGATTATCACCGTGGTTAAACGAGCTCCACTCTTATTATTATTTCTGTGCTTTGTCATTCTTTTAGTGATCCTATTATTATCTTTGTAAATTCTAACAGTAATGACACCACAATCTAAAATTTTAATACTACGATATCATAGTATAATAGAGTACACACCATGCATATCAATGTAAATGTGGAGCATAAGTCCAATGTAGATAAGAGATATGAGTTATACAATAACTCCTTAAAGAATAGGAAAAACTCCTCCAAACACCCCAATACATTCATATATCCAATTCACATGTTCTCTCAACAATGACGACATGACCTCTATATATCCCTATTCTTCCATTGCACATGTGGTCCCTTCATTAGGACAACCACGGTTACATATACATTTAACTCCATATATGCCCCCCTTGGGACATAAAATCATGATTCGATGTTTTGGGTTGGTTGCAATGTTATGTTTAAATGTTATAGAGCTAAAGCCAAATGAATAATATAAGATTTACCAAAAGGGTTGCTTGAGGATCAATGAGGGATCTATGGGTCCACAAGAGGAGAAGAGGGAAGGGGGGCATGGGCGAATTATCCTTTCCAAATGTCCTTTCGAGAAGTACTGCTTTATTCCCTTTTCCTTAGTCAAAATCTCTCTCACCTATTTTTTACTTGGAGTGTATCAAGCTAAATCCATGATGTCACTTGAAAGGCACATAGTCTTCATGTAAGGAAAATACATAGTGTAAATTCCTTGGAAATACTACTTTGATTAATATCCCACTTTCCGTCATGCTACCAGGAATTAATCGATAATGGTTTTCCATGGCTTCCAGTGGGCTTCCATTGTTTGTAATCTACACCAAAAAAAACTTGCGATCTTGAGTGTTGTACAAGAATGTGGTAGGGTAAGGTAGTTTGGTGGTTGGTAGAAGAGAGATTGTGTTAATTTAAGAGATAACGCATGGTTCTATAGTGAGTACAAAAGCATAGTCCAAAGTCATCCTTCACCCTTGTGGTCTCATAGTGTGGCTTGGGCATGGAATCTACACTATATTCCTATGATTGGGATGTGAATGGTTCCTCTGTAACCAATTTGGTGGATACTTTCATGAGAAAGTTAAGTGTATATTATTTATGTATGGCTTATTTTTGTGTTTATATTTATGTCATTTATTGATTGTGTGATTTATGTTAAATGAATGGTGTGAAATGATGGAAGACCTATTGATAAGCAATATGTTTATAAACTCATTTGGATTTGTCTTATGATAAACCTATTATTGAAGATTTTGATCAACCTATGTCAGAAAAATAATTCCAAACATATACACAAGAATTAAAAATGGTTAAAAAACTCAAAGTGAATAAAACACGGACCCAAAATATTATTTCAAGTGCTCGTTGGCCCTCTGTGCCCCCCATATGGGGAGGGCGATCACCCCCATGGACCATCTTTTCTCTAGGAACCTACAAACAATACAACACATGTCTAACAATTATGTGATTGTTGGAGGCCAAATTGGCTTACAACTGGAATGGAAATCTGATTTGTCAATGAAGAAAATTTAATTGGAGTGGATTTCTACCCAAGTTGGGAGATACACAAATAATACATAGAACAAAGTAATACACTAAAACCCAAATTCTATTAATGAAAGAAATATTAATTAGATACAAAATGCAAAGCAATACAAACTAGCTAAAATAATAATAGTTTATCTCTAAAGAAAAACTTATTAACTACACTCATTCATAAAAAAATTCACAAGAATATACCAAAATTGTCTTAACAACAAACATCATGCCTTAAAAATACACAAACCATAAATATCCAAAACCTCAACCCAAACTATGTTGCAAAAGTAATGCTCACGCATCAAAACTGCCGTGGAAAATTAAGGCTAACGCATAACTCTATTTTTCTTCCATGCCCAATTACCCACCAAAAATGGAAGCGTTTAAAACCAACAAACAAAAAACAACAGCACCGGGACTTTGACTCGACGATTCAATGAATAAAGACGAATTAATAGCATCGTTCAGTGTAAAAGATACTCATAAACCTAGATCAAGTAAGCAAATGGAAAACGCTGTGACATCTGCAACACTTGCACAGATGGAAAACGCCTTAGATATCATCAAGTAAGCAAATGTTTAAAATGTTAGTTTCAAGCAGGCGTCTAATTACCTGAATCTTGGTGTCTATTGGATTAAATCCCTGTGGGTTAACCAGGCAATTAAACGGCTGCCCTGCCCGAGAGGCTATTCAAATAATCTTTTTATTATGCTTTCAATATAATTTGTTAAATCTGAATCTGGATGAAGACTCAGAATAATATTCAGAATTTCTTAATCTCAATTGGAGGAGAGACACATTTTATAGCTCAATAAGAAGCCATATATAACTCCTTTCGTACTCATCCTTAAGCAAATTATTAATAATTAATAATTAATAATTAAAAAAAAAATTCTCCAACCCAACCCAACCCAACCCAACCCGTTAAAATAAATACACCTACGGCTTAACAAATGAATAAATATAATAATATGATATATGTAAATAAGAAACCAGATATATGTGGTTGCTTGTGGCGAGTGAATGCATTGCAATTTCCAAAGTTTGAAGAATTCAAAAAGAATGAACAATTTAAAAAATCTAAATGTAATTCGGTTAACACAATGCTAATGTGCATGCATTTTCAATGCGAGATGATTGTTGATGACTGATTGCGTTTGCTGAGAGAAGTCACAGCAAATCAATTATGCTGAGGATTGTTGATAACCCAACAGTTGAGGCGGATTTCCCCCTGCGTGCCAGTCATTACGCCAATCATTCCCATTTTAACCATTGCACCACTAAATTTTTGCAGCCACCCAGGCAGATTAGAGCTGCCGAAGCTTGCAAACACCAAATTCCTGTTGTTTCTATTTGTAAGCAGCGTTGCATCGGAGGTAAACAGGCCTTTATTCTTTATAACGTCGTCGTAGTAGAGATTGTCGAGGGTGTTGGGTGTTCTCACCTCCATGTTCACAGCCATCTTGCTGTTGCGAGCGCTGCCTATGGGACACTGAGACTTCAGCACCTGAGAATACACGGGATCAAGGGTTGGGTCCGTCGGATGAGTTTTGTTGAAATTGTAGAGTCTGTTCTGTTCAAGAAAGAAGTGCAGCGGGACTGACCAAGAGTGTGTGCTCCTGAAATATCATATCAAGAAAATATTATAGCATTGCTATTTGGTTATCAGATCCAACTTATACGTAACATTACTTACCAGACAGTATGACCATATCTTCCTGAGATAGACCTTTGGCTGCAAACTTCTGTGTGAGCTGGTTGACATCGAAACCCGGGGGAGGTAAATTTCCGAAAGTATCTGCAGCACGTGAAATTCTTCCGTCTCTTCGTCCAGCAGGAACTTTCCAACTCAAAGGAGACCCAGCTGGAGATGCCTGCGCTCAGTTATGATTATAATCAGAACTCATTAAACATGCCATGCAATGCTATGCTGGCTGAACTTATGTAAAGAAAATAGTTACCAGGTTTGCGCTATCTCTGGCTGCAAATGCGAGGATATCCGCACAAGAAACTGTGTTCGGGCAGATGGCTTCTACTTTGGATTTTGCTCTGTCAATCACCTCGAATCAACGAAGACTCGGATTGTTAACAGGCGAGTCTTTCTCGGCTACATTGTTGGCAGTTGAGTCGATGAGAACAGAGCCATCGCATCCCTACACAGTAACAGTTCGTTAGGTATAAATGAGTGCGACCCCCCCCATAGTAGGTTAAGGTTAGTAGTATACCAAAAATAAAACGAAGCATGTAAATTATGTGCAATCCATACCCTGACGAAACAATTGTGGAAATGCAGGCGTATAAGACCAGCAGCCACTCCAGGATTATTCCTGAATTCGTCTTTCACAGTCTCAAACACAATGGATTCCGCTCTTGGACAACGAGTAGAGTAGAAATCTACTGCGAGTTTACCATCTCCAGAGCTTGGAGCAGCACCAACTAAAACAAAAATTAATACCACAAAGAGGATCCAGGTATAGTACACGCTCTTACCCATTTCACCACACAAAGATCACTTAACTTTCCACATTTCCTGGCAAATGTCGAGTCCGAAGTGAATTGTGTAGATCTTTGTCTAAAGAGTCAGAAGGGCATGTTGTATGTTCTTGTCCATCCAATCCTTTATATAGAAGTCCACTTTTGTTTTATTTTTTATTTTTTTGAAATATTTATATTTACAAATATTATATTTACAATCATATTCATTTATGATTTAACAAGGTACGTGTCATCTAATTATGGAGGATTATATTTACGCGGATAGGTGTATTCTTTTAACTTTTGGGGTGGGGGTTGGGTGGCTGATTTATTATTTTTTTAATAACTAATGGCCAGATTTTAATGATCAGATAATATTTGATTATTATATTTACAATCATATTCATTTAGGGATTTTAACCAGGTACATGTCATCTAACTATTTGTCAATAGAATACATTTTTGTGGATAAATTTGGAACAATCAATTTATTCTAAGTTTTTTGGACTTTTTAGTGGGTTTTGATTAGAATTGAGTAAATATTTCTGGTAAAATCTAAATTTGTAAATGTTCACATTGTGTTTTTAATCCAAATATATGGTTTTCTTTTATAAATATCCAATATTTTTTTACACTCAAAACAAAACAATACGAAAAATATACTCCAAAACAATAGAAAAAATATACTCCAAAACTATACCCTTTTGAATTAGATTAATAGAAATTTATTTTTAAATTTTTGTATAATATATATACATATAATGGACAAAAATATGTGATTCTTTAAGTTATAAGTTCAAATACCAAAGAGGTAAGGTATGTATGTTTTAATAGATTTTAATAAGTTCAAATACCAAAGAGGTAAGATATGTATATTTTAATAGATTTTAATAAGATAATAAAATAGAGTTACAAATGTATTTTAATGGATTTTAATGAAATAATAAAATAGAGTTTATAAGAGAAAAAATATTTTTAAATAAAAAAGAAAATATTTATTCTTCTTTATTAAGTCAGATTGTCACCATTTGATTTGAATTAGTTGTTTTTGTTTTATATATATAAGAGTCAAGGATTAAACTACTCATGTATCAAGTTAGAGTTAAAAAATATGATATACAACAAAATGATTATTTCTTAAAATCAAAGGAATTAGTTTATGATATAATTCACTAAAATCACATTACATGGTGTGAAAAACACACTTACAACCAAGGTGACCAGAGGATACTTCTACTTAAAGGAGATCATAGAAACGAGAGGAAGAACACACTTACAACCAAGGTGACCAGAGAATACTTCTACTTAAAGGAGATCATAGAAACTAGAGGAAGGAAAAGAATGAAAGAGTGACAAAATAAGAAGAGGATACATTGGATGAGGTAAATGAAACAAAGGAAAGAATAATGAATGAGAAAATTATGGAATGGAGATAGGATGTAATGGAATGGAGATAGGAAATAGGCATTAAGAAATATTTTTAGAATTTGCTTTAAGTAAAATGCTTTCATTTAACTAATAATAAAACATGTAAGTGCAAGGAGTTTTATATTAAAAAATGATTATAAAAATTAGAGTCCCCATGGACTATAAATTTTTTTATAAAAAATGGATTATAAAATAAATTATAAGCCTAAGGCTATAATAATCTTAGATCACATAATTTTTACAATAAATACAAAAAATAATAGGGAATATATAGTAAAGGATTCATAAAACATAATAGTATAGCAGTGAATGTCCAAATTAACCAAGACCAATTTGTCATCATAAAGATTTACATAGGAAGTATCATTTATCATTTGCATGTTAAGAGGTAGATCATCCTTATTGTTTGGGTTTGTAACCAAACCTTTAATAGTTGGTTATGGATTAGGAGGGTTATTGTCTTTGCAATATAAGAAAGTGTCAAGCAAGGGAATTTATTGTTTCCATGTCAATGAGGAGGACACCAATTATGGCATTCCTCCTTATGTTCATGAATAACATTACTAGATCTATTGTAGAGACGTCCTTCAAACCTTTCTAAGTCACTAGATGCTTGAGTGCTTTCCCATGGCATAAGGAGCACCACCCCAACACTCAAAAATATGGTATAAATGGATCAACTCTTGCTCAACATTTTTAACCTCCACTTTAATCTAAAAAATAAAGTTGGCACAATTTAGGGTTTCATCATGCTATGTTAAATTGTTGTTATGTTGAACATTTTGAAATAAGCACACGTTCCTTCTTTTCCATATAAGATAAAAAAAAATGATTATGAGGCATGGAATGTGACAACCCAAGAGATTCTATAAGATAGCAAGGAAAACTTCCAAGAAATACTGGGAGGGAACAATTGGATATAAAGAACATAAAACCACTCCCAAAGTGACTTGGAAAGCTTGCAAACCCAATAAATGCTTGATATGTGCATTCATGTTGTATAAAAGACACTTAGTCCAAGGTACTCACAAGTATTGAAGCAATTGGCCAATGGGCAAGCCACCTAATATAATAAAAACTAGGATAAAAATGCTTTCTTAAGTTGGATATGGAATTTCAAAACGGCTTGGAGCCTACATGGTCATTTCATCTAATTGGAGAGTAGTCCACAAGCCTTGTTGAGATGAACATCAAAAATAGGCCTTCATTAAATCCAATAATAACATTAGTCGATGGTTATTTCTTAGAAACTTTATTAAGGTGTCATCTACATCGGCATGAAGTTGGTGTTTGAAGCACAAGTTCTAAAAACAAAGAATATTATATAAGGATTTGGACTCATTGTAGTATAAACATATCAAAGTATAGACTTAATTTATCCTTCATCTTAGGCCACACAATCTAGTCCATGGAATACACATTATAAAGGTCAATGGCCGTCGTGATACCTTGCATATGTAGGTGTTAGGTAAAAAATTAGGTCATGTGAGATAAAGGTTTACCTTTGTCACACTACATTATAAGAAACCGTCAAAGATAGTGTCCAATAAAATACATCCGAGACTTCAAGGGACCATAGTTCTAAGACAACTTAAGCTCGATGGCTACTTAAGCCTTCTATATTCTCATAGCCATAAATATACCATTAACTTCTACATAAGTAGGAGTAAAGAGAGGGTATTTCAAGTTCAACATTCACAAACTCTTTTTGCTAGTGAGGGATCCCTAAGTGATACATTTTGAAGTAGTACTTTCCAAGTTTCATTTCCCTTGAATACTCTATTGACATATTTAGAACACAAGCCTTGAGCCTATTTTGGTGCTATTGATACTCAATCCTTAGGAAATAAACAAATATTCTAGCTAATTTTATCAAATTCCTTCTTGCTACACGAGTTAGCCCAAAGAAAATCCTATATGATATTTTCAATTCTATGATAAGATTAACATAGGGATCCAACGTGATTATTAATTTTGCATGGATGCATGGATTTTACCTAAAATCCAAAACATGGAATCAAGTGTAATAGGGTTAGTGAGTCACTAATCCACCTTCTTAAATATTCTTTGGACAACAACCTCCTAATTTGAATTCTTCTAGGGAAAAATTAATGGTGAAAGGCAAACCCAATAATTTGATGACTTGACCTCGTTGTAGTTATGGTCACTGATATGGGTCTTGTCCAGGAAGCACGAGGGGGACAACAGTTCGATTGAATGAGTCGGCTATGGTATGGCGGAAGCTTAATAAACAGAATGAGCAAAAGCAGGATTACGCAACATAGATAAACACAAATATGCACAGACAATATGTAGGAATGCGAACTGTTCTTCTATTACTGTAAACAGATCAAAAACTGATGTATGGTACAATAGTATACATGCTTATATATAATTCTGAGACACTTGGGTGCCTTCCCGTTACGTTCAGTTACAAAGAAGAAGTTAGAACAGTTTCAACAGTTCAACCGTTACAGTCGACTGGAAGACAGAGAGACAATATGTCGAAGTTCGACAGTCGTTAGTCGCATGTCGACGCTGCTTGTCGATGTCGCGAGCTGTGAGGTTTTTGAACATGTCGTAGGCGTGGAGTGTGTCGCAGTATGTCGAAGTCGAGACTCGTTGGAGTTGTGTCGAAATCGGAACCTATCGAAGTCATGTCGAGTCAAATCTTGTCGAAGTTGTATCGACATCGATGACTTGCCAACTATGATGCAGATCATACCTCCTTCCTTAAGAAACAATGGACCGCATTGTTTGCTAGTGAAGGTGAGAAAACTTGTCGATCACTTCGGTAATAGAGTACCACTTTCCTTGAGATGGGATCTGGCCAGCTTTGGAAACCTGAAACAAGGGAATTATGTTCATCCTTGTATGGCGTACTCGTCATCCCACAATGGTGTCGCAAGGAAGAGGGTCTTGAACATCTGGATGGATGTCTTCGGGTTCTGCTGTTGCTAAGTCGTTCTGTTCGAACAAGGGTGCATGGTATGGTCAAAGTAGATTAATGTTGAAGACTGGATGCAGACCTAGGTATGCAGGAATGTCAAGCTGGAAATCATTTTCGCCAATCTGTTGAAGAATACTGTACGGACCATATCGCAAAGGTTTTAACTTCTTGAAAGGACCAGTGAAGCACTCCTTCTTAAGATGTAGCCAGGATTTATCCCCAATTTGGAATGTATGAGGAATACGATGCCTATCGTGTCATGCCTTAGCTTTCTCGTTTGCTCTGTGCAACATATCCTGTGCTTGCTTCTAGATGTCGCAAATCTGTTCTCGAAACTTGACTGCTCTGTCAACTTCTCACTGGCTGTAGTCGATGTCGGAGTTCGATTGTGTCGAGGAGATGATCAATTCAATAGGCGTTGAGGGTTGAAATCCGTAACGGACTTCAAGTGGACTCTTTCTTGTAGATCTATGTTGATCTCGATTGTAGCTATGCTGGATGTATGGAAGACTATCATCGCATGTGCGTCGATGCTTGTGATTGTACATGCGAAGCAGTTGTACTACAAGGCGATTTACAACTTTCGTTTATCCATCGATCTGAGGATGGAAAGTTGTCGACAATGAGAGTCGTGTGTCCAGCTGTTGCCTGAGGGTCTTCCAAAAGATGCTGACAAATCTGGCATCTCGGTCGAAAATGATGGTTGTGGGTAAACCAAAGTGTTTCCAAACATGTGTAAACAAGAGCTGAGCGGTCTGCTGCATTGTCGTGGTCTTCTTACATGGTATGAGAATGGCCATCTTGGAAAATCGGTCGACTACTACTAATATCGCGTCGTGCTGATGTTTGGTAGTATGATAACCCATCAGGTAGTCCATAGAAATAGATTCCCATGGTCGGCTAGGAACTTGTAGAGGTGTATACAATCCTTTTCGTCGATTAGGAGGTTTAGCAATGGCGGAAACCACGCATGATCGAATGTACTTGTTGACGTCGGATTTAAGTGTAGGCCAGAAGAAATACTTCTGCAAAATAGAAAGTGTTTTTGCTACTCCAAAGTGTCCCGCAGTCTTTCTGTAGTGCATGTCCCAAATGAGCTATTGGAAATGCTCATCGGTCGGTACACAAAGTTGTCCAAGCTTGTATAGCAAGGT
Source organism: Larix kaempferi (assembly GCA_027924585.1). Classification (NCBI taxonomy): domain Eukaryota; kingdom Viridiplantae; phylum Streptophyta; class Pinopsida; order Pinales; family Pinaceae; genus Larix; species Larix kaempferi. The sequence goes on along the minus strand of BSBM01000001.1, from coordinate 45,543,049 downwards.
ATCCTTCAGGAAATAGTCAGAATCTAAGGTCCACGACTTGTTAGTCTGTAACTGTCGGTAGACTGTTGAGAAGTCATTGTCGTCCTCATACAACTGTGGCCAAGTGGTCGTGTCGTATCCCTGCATACTCATCACCGTCAAAAGGAGAGTAATGAGTGGTCGACTGAGGAAATCGGTGGAGGTGTTAGCTTTACCTTTTCGATACTTAATCACCAACAGGAATTGTTGTAGGTAATTAATCCACTTGAGTTGTTGGTTTGTCTACAACTTTGATTGTGTCAGAGAGAACTGTAGAGGCTTATGATCAGTGAGGATGACCGTTTCCTTTCCAAGGATGTAATGCCTCCATTGCTTGAGCGCTTGCACAATGGCGTACAGTTCTTTTTCATATGTCGAGTATCTCCTAACTATGTCATTAAAAGTCTCGAAATGAAAAGCGACTGGGTGATTAGACTGAGTGATCATTGCGCCCAAGGCATAGTCTGATGCGTCCATCTCAATCTCAAAGGGCTGATGCAAATCGGGTAACACAAGTACTGGTGCAGTGCAGAGCCTGTGTTTGAGTTGGTCAAAAGTTGTTTGTTGCGTTGTTGTCCACTGGAAGACAGTTTTCCCGTTTCCCTTCGTCAACTGATTTAAGGGCCAGGCTATGTGACTGAAGCTGAGTATGAATCGTCGATAGAAATTCTCCAAACCAAGAAAACTTCTTAGTTCTTGAATGCTTCTAGGAATGGGACAATCTTTGAGGATCTGTACTTTTTCTAGGTCGACGTGAATGACTGCAGAGTCAATTACATACCCCAAATATTTGATGTTGGTCATTACAAAAGAGAACTTTTCCATGTTCAAATAGAGTCGATGTTGTTGGAGAGTGTCGAGGACTTGTCGAAGATATCCGACATGTTCTTCCCATGATCGACAAAAAATCAATATATCGTCGAGATAGACAATAACCCATTTGCTGATGAAAGGTCGAAGAAGGTTATCCATATGTCGCATGAAGGTCTCAGGTACGTTGGTTTGACTAACCATTCAAACAATCCTTCCTTGGTCTTGAAAGCAGTTTTCCACACATCTGAGGGCTCGATTGGAATCCGATGGTATCCCGACTTGAGGTCGAGCTTAGTAAAGAATTTAGCACCTTTCAGACAGTCGATGAGCTCGTCTATCTGCGACAGAGGGTACCGATTATTCATCGATATTTTGTTGAGAGCTCTATATTCGATGCACATACACCAAGTCCCATCTTTCTTTGGAACTAGGACAACTGGACTTCCACAAGGAGAGAAGATGGGTTGGATATGACCTTTGTCGATTAATTCTTGGATCTGTCTGGGAATCTCTTCATTTTCGAGAATGGATCTTCTGTAAACATATGTGTTAGGAAAAGAAGAACCAGGAACAAGTTCAATGGAGTATTTTACCTGACAATGTTGAGGTACTCCGTCTGGAACTTGAAATAGGTTCTGGTACTCATCGAGAATATGATCGACTTGTTGCTTATGTCGAGAACTGCATTGGTCATTGACTCGACTTGTTGCTGCAGTCTTCTGAGAATGTTGTGGCTTGATCATGATTAATGCGAACTTCTGAGCATGATTGATGAGATTCTTTGTTTGTTTGGAAGATATCAGTGCGACCGTTGGTGTAGGTTGACGCTCTGGTATGCTAAACCATCGATTTCAGATTCATACAATCACCTTTTGAGGTCGTGATTGATAACTTCCATGTTTATCCCAGAGGTAAGGTTTCCCAAACATGGTGTCGGCTACGGAGAGTGGTGCCACGTCGCAGAGCACTTCATCTTTAAAAGGATTTATGAAGTAGGTGAGTTTACATTGTCGAGTGATTTGAAGTTCTTGTCCATCCTTCATCCAACCGATCTTGTAAGGCTGAGGATGCAAAGTGGTAACAAGACCTAGTTTCTTCACAAGTTCTTCAGAAACAAATTTTTTCTGGCTCCCGTTGTCCACAATCAAATGTAATGGGTTGCTATGGACCCATATACGTGTATGGAACAAGCGCTTTTATTCCTCCTTGTCAACGATAGTCGAGGCTGCTGGAGTGGTCGAGGTCAAAAGGGTCGTTGCGTCTGGATCACAATCTTCCACCGTCTTGTCGAACGCGTTGGAGGTCGACACTTTTGTTAAAAATGTCTTCCAAGCTTTGCATTCAGACATATCATGCCAAGGTGAGTGGTGGTAATCGCACCATTTTCCGGTCGGCGGTTGTTTTCCATGTTCCCTCTTGTGAAAAGGCTTCTTTCTGTGATCTGGCTTTGGCAGTGTCGACTGAGAAGATTTCTACTTGTCGAAGTCGGCTGGTGCCTTCTTGTCGAGTGGCCATCCTGATGTCGGCTTTGTCGTAGAACGTGCTTTTCCTTTCTGCTTGGTTTCCAGTTTGTTGGCGTAGTGGAAAGCATCTGCAAGCGTATTGACAATCAGAAATTCCATCTCCTGCTGGATGTACTGGGAAAATCCGCTAACGTACTTCAGGACAACCAATTTCTCTTCTTCTTGGACGCCAAGTCTAGCCATGAGTCGATAGAACTCGTCGGTGTAACTCTACACTAATTGGTCTTTCCATTTCCTTAGCTGCTGCCACTTCTTATACTATTGCTCGAGGTATTTTGGTGGGTAAAATTCCTTTCGGATGTGTTCGATGAATTTATCCCATTTGTCGATGGGTTCTCCGCTTTTCTCCATCTTTGTCGAGAGGTTCTCCCACTAACAGTGCACGAAGGTTGACATATTTAACGACGCAATGGTGACTTTTTCAGCTTCATAGAGTTGATTTACAGCGTAATAGGATTCCAATTGTTGCACCCAATTGTCGACGGATTCCGTCAATCTTACCTTCAAGATTTGGTATGTCCAGATTTATTTGCACTTTGAAGGGGCTGATTTTATCGGAGTGAGTTCTCTTCGAGAATCCTCCAGATGTCGAAGCGAATCGCAAGAAAATCTCGTTGAACTGGGCAAACATTTCAGTCCATTGTCGAGCCATAGCTTGCTCAATAAGCTATGTTGTCTCGTCGGCTGCACGTCTCTCGTCTGTTTCTTCTGTCATTTCTGGAGATCGCGTCAGCTTGGATTGCTAAGATTGCGAGCGAGTTTGAACCAGCATAAGTAAGGTAACTTCAAGAGAAGTGTATACGCAAAACTTAAGCACAAACAAAACTGAGTGATCTAATACCAATGATCCATGTCGTGTCCAGGAAGCACGAGGGGGACAACAGTTCGACTGAATGAGTTGGCTCTGTTATGGCGGAAGCTTAATAAATAGAATGAGCAAAAGCAGGATTATGCAACACAGAAAACACAAATATGCGCAGACAATATGCAGGAATGCGAACTGTTCTTCTATTACTGTAAATAGATCAAAACCTTATGTATGTTACAATAGTATACATGATTATATAGAATTCTGAGATGCTTGGGTGCCTGCCCGTTACGTTCAGTTACAAAGAAGATGTTAGAACAGTTTCAACATTTCAACCCTTACAGTCGACTAGACGACAGAGAGACAATCTATCGAAGTTCGACAGTTGCTAGTCGCATGTCGACGCTACTTGTCGATGTCGCGAACTGTGAGATTATTGAACATGTCGAAGGTGCGGAGTGTGTCGCAGTATGTCGAAGTCGAGACTCGTTGGAGTTGTGTCGAAATCGGAACCTGTCGAAGTCATGTCAAGTCGAATCTTGTTGAAGTTGTATCGACATCGATGAATTGCCAACTATGATGCAGATCAGTCACCCCATGCTAGCCAACCAATCTAAGAGATCATCTTGTATTTATATATAACACTAAATTTTGTCCATTTATAATTTAGACTTAAACTTAATATTGAAAACCTAGAGATAATCTATTATCTTATCCTGGCAAGGTTTCTCTCCTCCAAAAGGGTAAAGATGGAATTCCCTTAATGTTCTCTTAGAACATGTTGTGTTGGAGTATGTAGATGATATCCTTAACGATCATAACATGTAATTCCATATCTAAAGGAAATCCTTAATTTTTTTTCCAAATAGGACAATTTCTTCTTATTTATCCTAGTTGATAGAGGTTTAAGATACCACATTTGTGAAAACTTGAGTTTCTATTTCATTTAAGAAAAAAATCCAAAGCCATACCCTCTTGGCATAACAGGAATTAGTGGCCACCCATATTTGTTGAATGCCTTCTCAAATTTAATTTTGATAGATAACACATTCAGGCCTAGGAATGATCCCACTCCATTCCCTATGAAATGATTATGACATTGTGTATCATTTCATTATATCAAGACTTCCCATATAATGTATCGGTAACACTCTCGTGTGGCCAATACTACCCCTGTTTTTAACCAAATGAGGTCTTATTCATCAAGTTTGGGAAGTTAATTTGTATAAACTTAAAATTTCATCCCCACTACCCTCTTGAATTAGGACACATGAAAGACAACTACATGTATCGTGGAGTGGAATAGGAGAGCCTACGTATAGGTGGCTTGTCTAAGGCATTGGGGGATATAATAGGGTCCATATCTAACTTTGGAGCTAGCTTTTGATGGCTCATGTCTTTAAGAGATGTCTTCTTATAGGGTTGGAGATGAAGAAACACTTGATTTTGTCCTTCAAAAGAATGCAGGTTAAAGCAATGTTAATATGCATATTGCTTAATTGTATTTTGAGACAAGACCAAATTCTCCTTAAGTGTACTAAGAATGGTCACCCTAGTATTAAGTATCTCATCCACTTCCTAAACCTAGGATGTCCCTTTATGTATACCTTGGAATATAGTGGATCCTTGACCACCTTGATGTACTTTGGGGTATAGTATTTATTGATGTACTTAGTTCTCTGTTGAGCTTGACCATTATTTGGAGGTTATGATTATGGTACATAATTGAATATGATTTATTAGATTCTCGTATTTTATACCACTTTCCTTCTTGATCTCATTTTTTATTGTTCTTTATCTTTCTTCGATTGGTATTAGAGTATGTATGGTCTTAAAGGCCTCTTGATACATATGGATTGAATGTTGAGGTAATTTCTTAATGGTCTCATTTTTTTGTTGTTCTTTATCTTTATTCGATTGGTATTGGAGTATGTATGGTCTTAAGGACCTGTTGATTGTATGGATTGAATGTTGAGGCAATTTCCTAACTAATCTTCGAAGAGAGCTTAATTTTTTTTTATGGGCCTAGCTGAATGAGGAAGAAGAACAATTATGATCCGAAGGGTTGTTACGCTTGATGTAATAAAGAGGTTGTTAGGTTCATTTGCGATCTAATATCATGACTATGCAAATGAAGAAGATAAGTATGTTTTAAATTGATGTTTGTAACACCTAAGTATGAGATTTAGATTTTTTCTTCATATAGCTCTACAATCTGTATCTTTTTGCTCTCAATTTTGGCCTTGAATGTTGTTAGAATATGGTGGTAGTAGATTTTGGTTGGTACTTTGTAGAATATTGGTTACTTCAATGCCATACAACAATTCTAAGATTAATCATGTTCCATAAGTGGTCTAAACTTCCTCAAACATCTACAATCATTCCCCACATATATTTTTTTATTTTGGGTTAGCTCTTAAACAATAACAACAAAATGGTATTGAAAATGGTATTCATTTTGTTTTGTAGAGATCATTCTTTATGACTTCTTTTGAAGTTCTGTATGAATGCAGATCTTTTCAATCTGAAGATGTAGATGTATTTAGTACCATGATTATTACTTTAATATCAATTTGGATAACAGTGCAACGCTAAGCTGCCCATGGAATATTGTGGTCTAGGTTACATACAACCAAGCATATAGGATTGAATATTCTATGTGATGCATTTTCATTTTCTAATTGTGCTTTTTATTCTCTTTAGACATAGAATGTATATAGAACAGTTAGTTCGAGTGCTTTCTTTATAAGCATTTTCAAAAAAGGGAAGTTGGACCTGGACCTGCTAGCATAGTAATTGTAATTAAGACTTAATTATAATTACCATGAGACATTTTTTTAATTAAACAAATAAATTTCAAAAGAAACTAAGTGCCTAAGCTTCCACTAAAAAAATAATGGTATTTTTTTTAAATGATGGGAATCAATAAGCTATTATCCTTAATACACAAAAATAGTACAAAACCTTATCTTTAAGAAAATGAACAAGATTCCATAAAAAAAGATCATGCTGCTTAAGGATTGCCTACATTTGGGTGGCACATGGACCTTCCCAGTTCAGTTTCCTTTCAGATAACTATTTATAATTTTTGTTAATTACACTTTACTCTTAATGAAAGTTCGAACTAAATATTATGTTTTGCAATGAAAGTTCAAACTAAATATTATGTTTTGCATAGTTTATTATTATTATTATTATTGTATTAGAAAAGGAAATAGAACATGCATGGGATTACTCGATAAATATTGTTGTTTATGGTGAAACAATCTTTTTAGTTTAACTAAAACAATATTTAAATTGAAATAGGAAAAATAGTAAAAAAAATAAAAATAACAATAATCTATTTAGTTTTAGTATATACCTTATCATTTCTTGATATTTCCATATGAAAAATTGTACATCACATATTCTCATTTAAACCTTTTAAATGTTTATCCAAAGTTAAACTTTTAAATAAAGTTACAAAGATCAAGAGTGGTATTTATAAATGTAATCAATGTTAAATATAATCAATTTTATATTGAGAATAAACAAAATTCTTTTTTATTATAAACAAAGGATATGAGGTGGTGGCCACTTGGGGGAAAGCTACAAGAGGTAAGAGAGTGGTGGGGTGTAATTGGTCTTATGAAATTGAGGGAAGGTTAGACGACGAGAGAGGAGGATTAGGGTTTTCTTAGGTTTGGACGGGCGCCAATTTCTGCAAAAGGGGGTTACGCCCTCACGGCGAGCTCCGGGTTGACACCCCCAGGCTTCCGGTCTGCGGGCATGTCGATGGTGGGGATCCCCCGCGAGAATGGCTCAGATGGCAAGGGATCGAGGGATCGCGGTGTGCAAAGGAGGTTGGGCCCAAGAGGATGCCTCCCGAAATCTTCTGCGATCCCGGCTCTACAGATCCGAGCAAAAAAAGTGAGGGAGAAGGTGGAACTATGGAAATAGACGGCCTTGATTGGTAAGTTTATTGGTCTCTGGCCCCGGGAAAAAGATTTGATTAGATGGATCAAGAGTACTTGGAATCCCCGTGGAGAATATGACCTACACCTAGGCGCTAAGGGTTTCTTCACCATTATCTTCTTCAATGTGGAAGATAGAGATAGGGTGCTTGAGGGGGGACCCTATTTCTTTTTCTCAGCTGGACTGTATCTCAGACCATGGAGGGAACGTTTCAACCCAGAAACGGAGGACATGAAGGTTGCGCCAGTCTGGATCAGGCTCTTCTTGCTACCCTGTGAATTTTGGGATCCAGAAATTCTGCGTGACATTGGAAATACCCTAGGAGAGTTCATTAAAGTGGAGGAAAAGACCAAACAACAGAGGTATAGAGATTGTGCTAGAATATTTGTATACATGGATCTGTCAAAGGAACTCCCAGAGGCCATAAACCTGACTCGGGAAGATGAAGAATGGACCCAACCTTTGGACTATGAGTAGTTACTCTTCCGATGCAGAACATGCCACGAATATGGTCATTTTGGGAGAAACTGCCCTTTGAATCTCCAGACAATGCCTCTTTCCCCAGGTGATCGGGATGGAAAAAAAGATAAGGATGGGTTTATGCAGATCCGCAATAGGAGGAAACCTCACCCTGGGGATAACCATAGGAAAGGCAAGGAGAAGGTCAAGCATGGGGCAATCAATAAAAACTCGTTTCATATTTTGGAAGAGGTTGATGAGGAAGGTGAGATCTGTAAAGAAGACAAGGAGAAAGAGGAAGTGGGGATAGCTGAAGCATTGGAACCAGTGATCCCTGTTGCAGCACAGGAGGATGTGACAATTTGCATGGAGGAAGATGAGGAAGAGGAAGTGGAGCTGGGGGAATTAGATCTGGATGAGCTGGAGAGAGAATGTGAAAAAAAGAAGGGAGAAGGGTATGTGTACAGGAGACAACTGGAACTCCTTCAGGATGCAATCATCAGGACCAAAGCTAGTCAAAAGCTGGGTATTCGAGTTGAATCCCAAATGGGGAATAAACGAAAGTCCCTGGCTAGAGATCTAAAGCGGGGCAGAAAACCTAATAAGCAGAGAATAGCAGAGATTGGTGTGAGGCTTATCGAATCTGGACAGTACCCGTCCATTAAGGCGGCCTTTTCTGCTGTTAACCAAGTTTCCCAATGAAAGTTGTTTCTTGGAATATAAGGGACTGTAATCATCCCCGCAAAATTAAAGCGATAGCAAGAAAAGTGAAAATGGAGAAGTCTGATGTTCTTTTTCTTCAGGAAACAAAGTGTTCTACTGCTACTCTTGATAGGTTAAGACAAAGGATGTGGAAAGGTTGCAAGGTCATGGTGGTGGATGCAACTGGATATGCAGGTGGTCTTGCTATCCTCTGGCAGCCTGATGATGTATCTATGAATAACTCGAGGGCCAATCGGTTTTCCCTTTCTTGCGATTTCCTGATCAATAATTCTAATTATTCTAGTTCCTTGGTCAATCTGTATGGTCCAAGCACTGCCCCCTTAAAAGATCAATTCCTTTGCTTCTTGTCGTGGATCTTTCTTCAGGCCCAAGTTGGATTGTGGATCGTTGGGGGAGATTTTAATCTAATCTCTTCCTTGGAAGAAAAGAAAGGTGGGAGAAGGAGTCTGGACAGGTACCAGGAAACTTTTAGGGATCTTCTTAGTCAGGGCCCGTTGATTGATGTAGAAACAGGGAATGGATGGTTAACATGGAATAATAAAAGAGGAGGAAATCATTTAGTCACTTCACATTTGGATAGATTCCTGGCTTCTGAGGACATTGCACGTGGCATTAGTGAAGTCAACGCCAGTGTACTCCCTTCGACAGGTTCTAATCATTGGCCGATCTGTTTGGTTTTGGATATGACCAATAGCAACCTCTTCAAACCTTTTCGTTTTGAGCCATTTTGGTTGGACCACAAAGATTTCAAGGATCTGGTGTGTCAGTGGTGGTAGGAAATGGTTCCCCCTGAAGGATCAATGATGTACCAATTTCAACAGAAAGTTAAGGTTCTGAAAGGCAAAATCAGGACTTGGAAGAAGGAGGATTTTGGTAACATCTTTCAGGATAAAAAGAAGTTGATGGCAGAGCTGGAAACCCTGCAGAAGAAGGGAATGGATGATGGATGGAATGATGAACTCAGATAAAAGGAACAAGTCTTGTTGGAGCAATTGGAGGTAAGAGAAAGGCAAGAGGAAACATATTGGAAACAAAAATCGTGAATCCAATGGTTACAGGAGGGTGAGAGGAACTCAAAATTATTTCACAACACTGTCATTCAAAACCGGCATAGATCTAAAATCCTTAAGCTCAGATCGGCTAATGGGGAAATTTTGGACAATAGAGAGAGCATAGCAGATGAACTGGTCCAACACTTTGAACTAATCCTCAAAGAAGATAGACGGGATCGCAGCCAGGATATTTCTAGGATAACCAACCTAATTCCTAGGCTGGTCAGTCAGGAGCAAAATGAGATGTTAAATAAGCCTATATCCCTGCAGGAGGTGGAGGATGCTATGAATCAAATGGCTTTAGGCAAGGCTCCGGGACCGGATGGTTTTACCTCTAACTTCTTTCATTCATTTTGGCATCTTATCAAGTCTGAGGTCCACCTAATTGTGGAAGAATCTAGGCATTGCGGGGGAGTGCTGAAAGATTTCAATGCCACATTCCTTTCTCTGATCCCTAAGGAGGATGGGGCTGACACCCCAAGAAAATTCAGACCAATTGCTCTCTGCAACGTGATCTACAAAATTATCACCAAGGTGATTTCCAACAGGCTCAAACCCCTTCTCCCCTTGCTGATCAGCTCGGAGCAATCAGGCTTTGTTGAAGGGAGACAAATAGTAGATGGCATCATCCTTGTTCAAGAGACTATGCATTCCCTCAAAACATCTAAGAAACCTGGCATGCTTATCAAGCTTGATATAGAAAAGGCCTATGACAAGATTAGTTGGCAGTACATGCGGTGTATCCTAGAGGATTCTGGTTTTAGTAGGGTTTGGGTGGATTGGATCATGAATTTGGTCTCTACCCCTTTTTTCTCTATTCTTCTTAATGGCTCGCCCACTAGAATCCTCCCAGCTTCCCAGGGAATTAGACAAGGGGATCCTCTTTCTCCCTTTCTCTTTATCCTCATGGCGGAAGGTCTCAATAAACTTCTGCAGGCCCAAGTTGCCAGTGGGGGGATTCGAGGTCTTCAGCTACATGCTGGTATGGAGAAACAAACTCACCAGCAATTTGTGGACGACACTATGCTCATGGGGCACCCTTCAGTCCAAGAGGCCAGAATCTTCAAAAATTGCTTAGTGCAGTTTGCAAAGGCTTCTGGCTTAGAAGTCAATCCTGGCAAGTCCTAGGTCTTTTTCCTCAACACTCCAATGCCAACTCAACGCAATATTCTGAGAATTCTTGGTTTCAACCGTGGATCTTTCCCGACCAAGTATCTTGGTGTTCCTTTAAGTGAAGGTGTGATTCGGCAGGTGTCCTGGAAGGATCTGCTAGATAGGATGAAAAGGAAACTAAACAGTTGGACTCTTCATCCACTGAACCTCCCCAGTAGGTTGGTGCTTGTCAAAGCTATTCTCCAAGCTATGCCGGTTTACTTATTCTCCATGCTCTTGGCCCCCAAGTCAGTCTTGAAGGAGATTTGTGGTATGCAGAGAAACTTTTTGTGGGGAGGGAGGGATGAGAAATAAAAAATTTCCCTGGTAAACTGGGATACCATTTTTCGTCCTAAACTCTGGGGTGGCCTCGACTTGCGGGATCCAGCTACTTTAAGTGAAGTCTATGGTTGCAAAATTTTGTAGAGATGGTGCACTCATGATAGTGAACCATCGGCACGACTTTAGCATATTAAGTATGCACGGGACAAAGAGAGAAGTCAGCTTATCAGATTTAATGAGGAGAATTAGGGCTCTCACATATGGCACAAAGCATATCTTGGGAGGAAGTTGGTCTAGGATCACAGCTTTTGGGAAATCCAAAATGGGGAGGAGGCCAACTTTTGGGAAGACTCGTGGAACCAGCTGCCCAAACTGGGTGCTGATCCCAGATGGGAATCCATAAGGGTTCAAGGAATGGCAGCTGGAAAGACAAAAGTCGGGCATTATTGGGTACATGATGCTCAGGATGGATATCAAAAATGGCAGGATGCAAAACAATGGGGTACCACCTCGTCAGATGAGCTCATCTCATCCTTTAACAGAATGCTCCAAGAAAAATTTATTAGGTGAAACTCAGGGAAGGATAAAATCCGATGGGGCCATGCTCAGAAGGGGACGTTCATCATAAAGGAGGCCTATGATATATACACTTGTTCCAATGAGGGGGTGGATAAAATATGGGTGGAAATTTGGACTATGAATATTTGGCCTAAAATCTCTGTATTTTGTTGGTTAGTTATTTGGGGAAGGATCTTAACCTGTGAAAACCTGAGGAAGCGGGGCATCTTGGGACCATCCTGGTGTCCTCTCTGCCTTAATCACGAAGAAACCATTAGCCACCTCCTTGATTCGTGCTCCTTCTCATCCTCGCTATGGGATAGAGGAGCCTCTATTTTCAAACGATGCAATAGAATCAGGGGGAAGCCTGACCAGACTCTTAGATCTTGGGACCTGAAAGCTTTCTCAAACCCAATCATCGCTTCTCTATGGTTCCTCTTCCCAAGTATGGCTGTTTGGGATTGCTGGAAAGAGCGAAATAATCGGATATTCAGAGTCAAACAACGGAGAGAGGAGGAAGTTTGGAAGCACCTGGTTCGAAATATGAAGGAAACGATCCAGAGCCAGCAATGGAGTGAGAAAGATAAAGAGCTCAACACACAAGACCTCCAAATTGCTGAAGGATGGGGTCTAACTCAGGGTGATATGGCTGGTCTTAGAAGGAAAATGATTATGTGTCGCCCAGTTATTCCAACAAGTTGGTCTCCTCCTAGCCAATCTGGCTTCAAGATCAATTTTGATGGGGTGTCTCGTGGAAATCTGGGACAAGCAGGGTTTGGAGGGGTTTACATAAATAACAAGGGGGTCATTCAAAAAAAAAAAATTGGTTATATTGGTCATGATTCCAACAACTCAGCTGAGCTCGAAGGCATGGTACAGGGTCTTATTTTGATCCATTTTGAAGCTTGGTTCCCTGCTGCTATTGAGGGAGGCTCCCAAATTCTTATTCGGATGGCTATGAAACTACACCATGGCCAAACCACTACGAAAGTTTCGTCTAGCTGGAGCTTGCTATCCCGGTTGGAAACTCTGAAGGCCTTACTTACCAATCAAAATTCCATATCGTTTTCTCACGTGAAAAGGGACGCCAACAAAGTGGCGGATCTTTTAGCCAATCATGGGATTGATGCTGGCATCCATTTGGAATCCGGCTCTATGGCGGATTTCCCAGAGGATGACTGGAAAAGAGTCTGCGGCCACCTGGCAGAGATGGATGTGATGGGCCACAGACAGCACATGACACAGGTGGCAACCACATCGGAGAATGATCGGAGGACGAACAGCGCAATTAGTGGGGAGCGACACGCTCGAATTCGTCATTATTCTGCATGACGTCTACAGTACAAATGGTCAAGTCTGATTTTATTGCTAAAGGCATATTTAGGCGAGGCAACATGAATGAACAAGGTGGAGGGAGATCGTGGTGTACCACTTCTGGCTTTTCATTCATCTGGGCATCAGTTTTATTAATTATGCGGCAGGACATCCTGTACCTCTTGCGGGCTGGCTATCTTGACACTTTTGCTTCCATTATTGCGTTTCAGGTCTTTAAATGGAGGTGGTTCATCACCCTATGCATCTGCGTTTCTGGCTATAGGCTTTTGTTTGGGTGCATTGTGTGTGCTGCAAATTTATGTAAGTGGGAGCAGGGGTGGTTTTCGAGAGCTCGACCACCTGAATTCTGAGTTTTATTCGTCATGGCTCCTCCACGTCTCCATAAGGGTTTCTCTTCGACCGGCAAGGAGGGCCCGCAGAGTTTGGATTTGGGGACTCCTCTGGGCAGGGTTCTATTCGAGGTGGCAGAGTAACGCGGGCTTCTACTAGATCCCGTCTGAGGGCTTCTACCTCCTTTTTTCATGGTCGTATTCCTTAGGCTGTCTAGGAGGAAGTTGAGGGAACCGAGCCGGCTCTGTGGAATGAGGTCAGGAACATGCCTACGGAAGATCTTTTCGCGGAGGTGACAGAGTGGGTGATGGACCCGATTCACATTGCTGGTCATGCTTCCCTCTATGAGAGGACCCTGATGACTTACTGGGTAACGAAGAACCTTTTGGCTAATGTTTTGATGGAAGCTTACAACAAGAATCAGGGAGATACCGAGCATGTGCGGTCTTGGAAGATCCATAATATGGATAATCGAATTATGCATGCCAAGATCGATGCCATTGCCAAGAAAATTGGCATGGAGTTTGTCGTCAAGTGCGGGAGGTGAAGATTCCAAGACTCCTTCGGTTGTTGTAAGGATGCAGACAAATACTTCGGGTCAGCCCAGCGTCAACAAGCAGGAGACGGATATGGCGGGTAGGGGTCTGCCTATAGTCATTGTTGATTAAGATTGTATGGATGATTATGCTAAGATTAGCCAGGAATTTTTTTACATGGTCTAGAAGCTTTTAATCTGTTTGATAGGCTGTTTAAAATAGGAATAGAACTTCACTATTTAAGTCAAAATTCCTGTTTGGCAAAGTTTAAGTCGGGAATAGTTCAGTTTTGTCTTACAAACTTGTGGTATGGGATTCCTATCTGGTTGCTTGCAGTCAGGAATGCTCTGTGACTGTCTGAGAACAAGGGACAAGCTCTGTATTTTGTTTACAAGCAGTAATATATAATCTTGTTTATTTACAAACAAACAAACAAAAAGGATATGAAGACAACAAACATATTAAGCTTTAATAAATTATTGTTACAATATGAATTTAACACAACACTAAAAGAAAATTATGTAACTACAATATGAATTTAACGTGGTACTGAAATAAAATGTCGTAGCTTATATATATATATATATAACCAAAGATAAATATCATTGTAAATATTTCACGGAAACAAGGTATTTTAAAACTTATTATCCCTGCTAAGGTAGGGATATACTTTTCTTTCAGAAGTCAAAGCTTTTTGACTTATATTAATTTTATCTTTAAACAAAAATTATTTTTATTTTTATAATGTTTTGAATAATTTTAATATTAAACACAATATTATGAAAAATAAAAATAATTTTAATAATTTTTAAAATATGAAATTTTGATTTTTTTATTGGATAAGGACAACTCCGATGAGACATAAATCCCTGCAGGAGTAATTTTTATTTTCATAATTTAAAAATAAATATAACTAATTTTTAAAACAAAAAACCAAAAAAATGCCACTCGTCCTGTAGGTCCCCTATATTGTCCTGTCATGTCCTATCCTGTCAAAATATTTCAAGCTCAGCACATACCAAAGTGCTGCAAACTGGCGACTACCGCAGCATCATCGTCTTCCTCTCGTTTCTTCTATCACAAAAATTTCGCAGTCTCTTCGAACATCTTTCATTCTACGTAGGACTTCACTCTAATTGAACAACAAGAATTCCAGGCGGCCAAAGAAAATCTTTTCACTCATATGCCTTGCCAGTTCCTGTTATCCATTAATTGTTGAATTTGAAGAGAAATTTTGGTCGTGGAGTGATTATGCTTCTACCAATGGTTCCAATGGCCTATCGGAGCTTCTGTTTAGTATAACTGATCTTGCATGCCGAGAATTTACAGAATCCCGTCGTGGTAATGAAGCATTTTCGGACTATTTGCAGGTAACGTTAGTTCAGGAAATTTATGTTTATGTTGATAATTCTCTTCAAGACACTAAAAAATGAGAATCGGGAACTCGTAAATCTTAAATCATTGATCATTAGGCTTTATTTTCATTTAATGCAGAGACAATTTCTGTTTTTTGTTAGAGTAAATTAAAATAACTAGTAAATCAAGTTGTTCATTGATCTCTTGCGGGTCTTATATTCATCTTTGGGGAAGATTAAATTATTATCATTTTTAAAGGGGTTTTGTAATGAGTTTGTAATGAAACAAGATGTGAAAATCCAAGACCCTTTATAGGTTTGAAATTTCAATTCACAATGCTTTTGTTTCTTCTATTGATCTACAGGACTATACTTGCACTGAGGATGAAGACGATGATACATTTCAGAAATTTAAAGCAAGAGAGCGTAAGAAACCTCTGTTGCAAAGTTATATGTTGGACTATATTGATACTCAGTTGACCGACACCATAGGAAAACAACGTCTTCTGATGGTTAACTAGATTATGGAGGCAAGAATTTTGCACGATTTAAATTGAATTGGAATTTTGAAAAAGTATGTGGATGTTTCAATAATTAATTCGTAACTTCTGTTGTGGCGCAGTCAGGAAAATTTTTAGGGGCGAAATTTCTCCAATTGGCTATTTTCTAGGTTTTTTTCAAAAAATAAATTCACTATTTGGTCATTTTTAGTCTCTAATATCTCCTACATTTACATAAAATATGTTTTTTTATCATAATATTCGCCAAAATTCACAATTTTTAGTAGCAAATTGTATGTTTCGTATTTAATATTCGTCTACCTATCTATATATATGTTCTTTTCAATCCACAATAATTGCCTATAATACTATAATTAAGTATAATATTAGAATCTTTAAAAAATACCCTTGGCGCAGTACATATCCTCGTATCAGCTTCAATGGGAAACACTCTTCTTAAGCAGGAATTTATTGGACAGATTCTTGTCTAAAGGGACTTTTACAAACAATACTCATATACAGGTCCTGGGTATCGCCTGCATGACACTTGCAATCAGAATTGAAGAGAATCAACCTACGAATTGGTATAAATTTCAAAATATTATTCCTTTCAGTTTCTATTTGCGGTATTAAAATGCATTTAGATCATTACAGTATTAAAATGCTTTTTAAATTTGTAATCGCGTCAAACTTCTTAGAAAATGAAACATATACTAATTCAAGCATTTCGTTTCTAGTATCATGCAGGAAATATTTACAGTCGCAAATAATTTATTTAAGCGACAAGAAGTTGTTGCAATGGAATGGATTGTCCTTAAAGTTTTGGATTACCGATTCTCCTAACCTACTACCGCTACCTTTCTCTGGTAATTCTTGCACAATATATTCACATCTCAAAAAATTTAAACAGAACATTAGTCTTGCACTCATGTACTTGTACTTGGGTAGATGGCTAGACGGTTGACCGAGCTAAATCTGCTCAAAGGGAAAACCTATTATTTGATTGTTTTATGAGCATTATTCTCCACACAAAGTTTGTATGCAGGGCTGTGGAAAGGTCCTAATTTTCTTCAAACATGGGACTAGGGTACCTTGGTACAATTGAATGCCAGATGAAATGAATAAAATATTACCTTCCTGAGTGCAAAGATTACTTTGTGATAATGGTGATGCATATATCTCTGTCTCTCCTACGAATTCGGTCCATCTACCAATTTGTCGTCGTGCACATTCAAATTAATTACATTGAGGGAGATGATCATCCTTTTCCCCCTCTGCTCCCTCACAACTTTAAATGATTGAAATAAAAATGTCGAGCCTGTTTATGCATATGCATATGCATAGGCTGGGATTTAAAGGAATTGTAAGACTCACATGCTGAAAAATTCAGAATTCAGGTTCCTAATTAGCAGCTTCCTGCCATAGTTGGAGAAAACAATTAGATTTCTTTCATTATTCTGCAGGAATGTGACAGGATGCTGCCGGTGACTAGTATGCTATATTAATATTATTGAATCTCACTGCCCACCGATGGAGTTTGGTGAAGGTTGTGCATTTGCCGTGAAGTGACGAGAAACCTATTTTCTGTGAAAGAGCCTTGTCATATTCATGCCACCTAAATTATTCAAATTAAATCGCTTCAAAGTTTTCAGAATCTGAGAATAATAATAATTAAAATGACAATTATTATTACTGTTATTTTTAAACCATTAAATGTGTTTGTCTCTTCCTCAAATTTAGGTCATCTAATATTTGTTGAATCCGGAGGCATTTTGGGCGATTTATCCAACAAACTGGGGACTCTGCCCACCTAACATCGTTTTCAAATATTTTGCGAGTAAGCATATAGTTTTAAATATTTTCGTATGTATGGAAATTTGGAATATATCGACAATCCCGTAGAATTAATTAAATTATAAATTTTCGTTATCTAAACTATCTACTCGGGATTGTACTTTAATATCTTTGCATGTGGAATTTTAAAAAGGATTGTATTTTAAAGTATTTGCACATGGTATTTTTAAATTGGTTACACGTTTAAATTTTAAAAAGAATCAAAATATTTTAAAAAACCATATTAAATTATGGCTTAGATTATTCTTAGATGATTGTTGTCTTATTGCTTAGTTTATTAAATATTTATTAATTAATTCATGTTATGAGAATAATAAATAAAACATATTAGAAATATATTATTAATACAATTTTAAGTAAGCAAATATATATAATG
Organism: Larix kaempferi; assembly: GCA_027924585.1. Classification (NCBI taxonomy): domain Eukaryota; kingdom Viridiplantae; phylum Streptophyta; class Pinopsida; order Pinales; family Pinaceae; genus Larix; species Larix kaempferi. The sequence goes on along the minus strand of BSBM01000001.1, from coordinate 45,525,421 downwards.
ATGATAAAACACTAGTTTTTTCTTTATATTAACCAATAGTGTAGCAATACTAGTTTCTTTATATTAACCAATGAATATGTGAAAGCATCACCGCTCTTAGAAGTTTTTACTTATGAAACAAATTATTCAATTTACAAGTGTTTATCAATACCCTTATATATTAGAGTCTCTTTTGCCTATCAAACAAATTATTCAACTTGCAAATGTTTATAAACTAGGGGTTTGCAATCCACTTGATTAATATAACAAAACAATTTAATACACTTATCATATTGTGGAAGATGAAATCTCAACATTCATATCGAATATCAAATTGACTTAACAAAGGTTCCACCAAATATATATATATATAGATTCTTATGGGAAACTTTGAGCCAATTGCTCACATTTTGTATTCAATGTAAATGCATGGACATCCCAACATCTAATATAGTAGGGACAATAAGTTGGACATACAAAAAATTCAGCAATCATCATGGGGGTTTACCTCAATACCTCCTACATAAAGCTCAAACTTTGAACCACTCAAGTTAGTCCATCGTGGTTTTATGTAATTTCAAGATGGATGCACCATAAGTGTGATGCCTTCACTAGCTTAAAATTTAGGGCTTCGATGGAAACACAATATGTTAACCCTAGTTACCATCTTATCAGATCTCTATTGGCTAGTGCTCCGTGCCTTATCTTTTTTTGCTCCAACATCCTTTTGGAAGGGATATGCTGCAATGCAGCTTTCTCTTGTTGATACAAGATTTATAGTATTTATCATTGTTACAAAAACAATTGAGGGTGAAACAAAAACCCTCTATCAAACATTAATAAGTTTTTTATTAGAAACGAACTTATAGCTCAAATCCTAATCGAGCATGTATTTGAATCATGGTCCTAATAACTACAAATTGTAAATAACTTACTTGTTTCCATCCAAGCTAGGGTTGCAAGGTCGACCCAGTGTTAGACAGTATAAGACAACTGGTAGAAACAAACCGAGTTAATCTCCTTTAAAATAGGGAAATACCTGTCCATTCACAAGAATCCCAAATTGTTATTTTTACAATCTATGAACTCATAATTCAAATTTTGGAATGACAAGGAAATAGTTACCTAATAAAATGAGAATGTACCAGCTAACTACTCGCAAACTTGCAAGGGATTTAGGTCGAGCAGTTAAGGTTGCTCAAATACCAGAAAACAGAGTGAAAATGTAATGAAAGTAAAATATGATCAATTTAAAACCCTTACCATGGCCACGGAGGAACCCTGGAGCATTGTATGAGCTAAGGTTTACTCAGTCTTCAAAGTTTAAAAAAAAAAAAAAACATAGACGAGTGCCTACCTAGATTACATTATCTAGAAAACTTGTTTGTATAAATTAAGATGCCAACTAGGGAATTAACCCTAGTTAGAAATTGAAAACTTGTAAAACAATTGATATTTCTAACAAAATATTTGTAGCATTCCAAGGAATAGGTTGCTTTCACATATAACTGCAACCAAAGGTTAACTATAATCAAAACTCAACTTGTGAAACTCGATCACATAGAGAATTAAAAAAAAAACTAATTAGCTTAGTCAAACATATAATTGACCCGTTTGACGTCATTTGTAAGAGAAATTATATACACCATAAACCAAAACTAACTCAAGTTCTTCAGAACAGAACCTTGTATAATATGCAGTTCATGAGAAGAATTACTTGTTGAGCAAGAAGATGGACAATAATCCTTATACACAATACTATTTTCTAGTAAGAGTAATCAATGAAACCTCCTCCTCAATAGGAATCCAAAGCCAAGGGTGGCTAAGAAAAATTAAACCATCCCAACAAACCACCAAACAACAGAAACAATACTGTCTCAACAACTCTTGGAGTGGTAATCCGAACTAATTTAAAAAACCACGGGTAAATACCCAAAACCACTCAACAACACATATTACAAGATTTGACAGGGTGAAGTCCTTTCTTTACACTTGTCAACCCACAATTGTATTTCATTCACTCACAAGAATTCTAGAGGGACTGCAATGAATCAATGATGTATAATAAATCTCCAGTAAATGTATAACCATAACTCTAAGTTAAACAATGTCAAAGTATGACCCAAGTGTATGGGTATGGTAAATTACATCCACCTTATAATGTGCATTGTAATAACAAATTGAAAGTAATGTAGGATTGTACACTATCCTATTTCTGATAATGAGTGTAGCCTTATGGTTAGTTACTTAGTACTAGAATTATATATATATAACTTTGTTTTATCCTAAGTATAGTGTTTAAGTTACTTTGGTTACTAAATTGGTACACTATGTTTATTGTGGTATGATGATGATAATAATAGCACATAAAGAAAAGAACATCCACTGATACTGATACTACTGTAACAATTAAACTCTAAACGTTGAAAAATACAAACAATTCAACCAAAATATCACCCATGTCTCAAAGCATAATTATCATCATTATTACATCTATAATTTTCTTTTTGGAAAAATACAAACAATTCAACCAAAATATAACCAATGTCTCAAAGCATAATTACCATCATTTTTACAACTATGATTTTCTTTTAGATTTATGCCTTTCAAATAATTTTTTTAATTTAACTAAGCTTATATCAAGTTTTAGGGATACTACACTATTGGTGTTGGATTGGGCTATGCTCAGCCATAGGATCTGCTAATGATATCCTTTATCATTTAGTCGCTAAGTAAGCCCATTGGTTCCCAAATTTACCAACTAAATACAGCCCTAACACCAACCTTTTTAGTATCCAAAGGTTTATGGTTTGACCTAATTTTTCATTCTTGACTTTGAATTTGGATGTGAAATCTAATTCAATACAAAATTTTGATTTTTTGATCGAAAGTGAAGATTTAATGTTCTCGGAGGATCCATAAACTTTGTAAAATTGAATTTAAGAATACTTGGTTCAAGTGCTTACTTTACACTACAAGGACAACACCCTCTAGTCGAGGTTATAGCGAAGGTTTTTAGTGTTACAATATTGGTCAAAATTGTCAAAAAAATCTCCGCTTCAACCTCCCTTACTGGTAACGGATGTTTTAGCTGAGGTCATAATCGAAATTTATTATAACTAAATAAAATGTGGCAGTTGAAGGTTTTAGCAAAGGTTTCAAAATTAGTGAGCTTTGTATATAATCGCACCCGTGCGTTACAAATAAATCGGCATCGGTGCTTAACAAACAAATATCACATTGGAGTGTAATAAAATATTAAGCACCAATGCTTTATAACTTACATGCACCAGTGCTATAAAAACAAAAATTGCGTTGGTGCTTTAAAACATTACGAGCACCAGTGTGTTATAACAATAACTCATCGGTGCATGCTTTACAATATTATAAGCAGTACCCATAGGTACTTCGGGTGAGACTTTGCCTATTTACAGGTGATGCCAAAAGGGCTAGTATCTTGGGATTCGTTGTTCTATGTCATAGTGAACCTGGGTCTATGCACAATTGAACCAACAAATGGTTTTGTTGTTGGGACTTGAACTGTGTCCATGCCTCAAGTCATGTTGAGTTGAAGCTAGTAGAGTTACCTATCTATATGTTGCGTGACCTACACCAAGGAATTACAGAAGAAATAAAGGGCCACAAAGAGCACAGCTTTGCTTAAATGAAGAAGTGTGGCATGGAAAGGGACAACCTCCGAGACAAATGTAGAGAGCTTCAAAAGGAGAAGGATGAGATCGTAGAGCGGAAGGAAAAATTACAAAGATTCATGGAAGTGACTTGCAGCGCAGTTCTAGAAATTGAAATGGAATAGGTAGCACCCATCGAAGACAAAAAGTAGAGCCTCAACAAAACTATTAAAGGATTCCTGGTTGAAATAGGTGAATTGGAGGTGCAGTTGGTTCCCAGTACACCTATGGAAGTTCAAGAATAGAGGGAAGCTATAGTGAAAGCATCAGTTGACTGTATTAAGGCCTTATAGGGGTAATGCACGAAGATATTCAATGAAAGTTCACAAGCTTGGGAAACATTGATGGATGATGAAGAGCTACAAGGAGTGACAACAAAGATGGAAGAAACACAGTCCAAGGCTGCAAAGCTAAAGGATCTTATCAAGACTTTGCCACCATTTGAAAGAATGACCAAGGTTGTAGAAAGAAAAAGGTTGCAAGCAGAAGTAAATCACCTAAGGGAGGAGAAACAGCAAATGAGCTAAAGGCTCAAAAATTTGCAAAATGAGGCAGTAAGAATATATGGTATCGTCGGAGGAGGATATGCAGAAATACAGAAAGATACGTAGATAGATGAGGCACGCTTAAAGGTGGAAATAACTGTACAATTATTAGATGAGCTACAAGAGCAATAAGATAAGGTAGAAGGAATAGTCAAAGCGTCAAAGGAGATATATGCTGAATTTTTGGCATCTTGGAAGACGCCGCGGGAGCAAGCTTGAGTTGCTCACTGACGAGCAACATGTGAGTGTTGGGGGCCTATTGGTGATGGATATTTTTGAACTAGTTTTGTTTTGATGTGAAAGGGGTTTGTGCAGAGAAGTGGTCAAAAGGAAGCACACCTACAAAAGAAGGGCAAACTCTGATGTAGTGTCGTAAAAGAGGGAAAGAGTAGTGGTTGATCACATCAACCAAGAAAGTAGTTAGATTAAGTTAGTATTTCCGGTCCACTTAGTGATCCAAGGGGGCTATGCCAATACTCTATATATGTAATGGGTCAGGTAGAGTAGGATACTGATAATTTTGGATGTAATATGGTTGAAGAGATAGTGCGACGAAAAGATAAGTGATCCCATGTATGATTTTTGTGTAACTGAAGAGTTGTGTAAGGGGTGCAATCTGCAAGCTATGTGCACAGATATGTAAGAAGATGAAGATGAAATGCTTTATGTAATGGGATCAATGAATAAACAAAGCATTTTCGTGGTTTTCTCCTATATGGGTTTCCACGTAAAAATAGCTGGTTTCTTGTGTATGCGAATGTTCATGTGTATGCTTGTTGTTTGTTTACATGTTGCTATTAAAATGATAAATACACAATGACATGATGATAAAACGTGAATGTTTTCAGTTACGATATAGTGTACAGTAGATGTACACAACATATTAGTTATTTGATTTAAATTGATTTCTGTCGCGGTTCTGTTAATGGGCGTGATTGTAGAACAAAGTTCCCTCCCCTTCACCACTGCAGAAACGTGGTTCCTGCAGTACCCATAGGTACTTCATGTGACACTTCACTTATTCACAGGTGATGTCAAAAGGGCCAGTATCTTGGGATTTGTTGGTCTGTATCATAGTGAACCCGGGTCTTCCCACAGTGAGCCAACAGTGTGTCATATTGTGAATAAATCAAGGCCAACTATTGGGCACATAAAATAACTTGTTCTATTGTAATATCATCGGCTGACATGGATACATCTTTGGCTAATTTAGGTAAAGGTGATTTCACAAACCAATCTACAAGGAATTGATCTGGGATGTCAACTCAAATGAGTCCATCAACAGCTCCACTCATATATATGATCATATATATATATATATATATATATATATATACAGAGGTGGATTGTCGAACCGAAGTTAACAATTATTTTCCCATTTTGTAACAAATGGGTAGCTAAAAGTGTGTCAAAAAATGCATTGCTAACTTAGGGACAAAATTGACAAAATAAATGGCAACTAATTCAATATACCATTTGGAAACACTATCGTCCAAAGTAGGATAAATGAGACACAGTTGAATGCTATTGTAAACTAGAGAATTTAGCAAGCACCAAAGATGAAAAGTCATGACACGTGTTGATGGATCTTCTCCAAATCGACCATTAATATTGGGGATATTAGATGGAAACCCAGTCGGGATGATTTGCCATGTTGGATATGTTGGAAGAAGTTGTCATTGATGTAAATAGGGTGAATAGATTTGTGTCATTGATATTGAGTGATGTTGTCATTGATGTCAAAGTGATAATGATGATGTGGCAGCAATGTTGAAGATGTATCGGTGATGATGATGAGAGGGAAGTAGTAGAGAATGGGGTTGTTTGAGTAATGTTTGATGAAGTCTTGTGAAGTCATGAAAATAAGACAATAAGAAGTATTGAATCCCCTAAAGAATCTCTTGAAGAAGAAGCCTTGACACAAGTGTATATAACTCCAAAGCAATCCCATTATGGCATAGTGGTTACACATGGCCCTAACAGGAAGGCACTTTGAGTTGCACATAAATAGAGTGATCCCTTAAAGAAGTCCCTAAGGCTGCTCCAAAGTAATTTTGGTGTAAAGTGTGAAGAAACTCCTAAAATAATGGTGTTGGGTCCACATGACCAGGATGATTGGTCCATATGACCATAAGAAGTAGCCCCCGAAGTAATAAGGATTGGCCCACAAGACCATGATGGTGTGAAATATGAAGAAACCCTCAAAGTAATTGTATTTGATCCACATGCCCCAAAAATAATGGTGTTGGGTCAACATGACCCCGAAAGGAATAAAGAGTTGTCCACTTAAGTATGATTAGGAGATGGCCCAAAATCCCCTTGATGATGTTTTGGAGTGATCTAGAAGGCAAGATGAAGTTCCATGTTAAAACTATAAAAGTGGTCCATGAAGTTGGGATTGATTCATTAAAGTTCCCCTTAATAGATGGAGATCGTAATTTTAAGGAGAAGTAAAATGTTTTCCCTAAAACAAGTTAAAATCATCTTGGGGAGTATAATAAGTAAGAGTTGAAACTTCTCATTTTATCATCATTGAAGTCTCTATTTTCTAATGTGCAACTTCTAGCAGAAAAGTGTGAAATATTGAGGAGAAGGACGAAAGTTCAAGAGGAGAAGAGCGAAGTTTTGAGGATCAAGTAGATTCACGAAATCTTGCATAACTTTCTCATATGGTATAAGAATTACAAACTTATTGGCTCATTGGAAAGCTTATTGTAAGGGATATGTGATGACATGATCTAGGGTTTATTTGGTGAAGGGTTTACTTCTTGTTTCTTCATCTTGGAAAAGGTATAGTTCTTGCTTATGGGATTCTCTTGTGATGATACATGTCTCTCATGGACTAGGGTCCATCTTGTTAGCTTGACAATGGTATTAATCTTGTACATGTACTAGAGGTTCTCTCTTGGTGAATCTTGCATAGAGTATTGTGAACTTGCATAGATTATGATGATACTTGCATAGATTATGGTGATGATATTGGTATAGATCATGGTGATGGCATAGATCATGATGATGTTATTTGCATACATTATGCTGGTGATATTAGTATAGATCATGGTGATGGCATAAATCATGACGATGTTATTGGCATATATTATGGTGATTATCTTGGTATAGATCATAATGATGGCATAGATCATGATGATGTTATTGTGATGATCTTTCATAGATTATAGTAAAGTTGATATGTTATGGTGATTATGGTGATGATCTTGGCATAGATCATGGTGATTATCTTCGCATTGTTTATGGTGATATTGGCATGGATTAGTGTAATGTTAGTGGCATGATCTAGGGTTCCTCTCTTGGAATGACCTAGGGTTTGAAAGCGATAATGATGTTAAAGGTTTGAATAAGCAAATAAATGAAGTCTATCAGTGATTGGTTATGGAATTTGATTACAGTCTTCAGAGACATCTTTTTGGTCCTATCCTTAAAGGTTATATTGCAAATTTTAAGGGCAATTTTGTTGCAAATTTAAGGGCTATACTGTAGATATGTTTTGGCCTTCTTCATGAAGGATCTTGTTGCATATTTGAAGGCTATATTGGAAGAAGTTGCTTGAATATTTGGACGACAAATTTGAGGCATCTACATGTTGAAAAACATAGTGATAGTCACAGTGATAGTGATTGTGAAAGTGATAGTGACAATGATAGTGATTGTGACACTGATAGTGATATGGATTGTGACAGGGACAGAGTGAATATGGTAACAATGTGAAGACAGTGATAGGTTCAGGTTGACAAAGACAGTGATACATGTTCAGGTTGAAAGAGATGGTGATACAGTTACAGGTTGATAGAGACAGTGATTCAGGTTGACAGAGACAGTGATACAAATATAGGTTGACAGAGACAGTGATACAAGTACAGTTTGACAGAGACAATGACAGGAACAAGGACACAAATACATGTTGACATTCTTATTCATATCAGGATGGAAGGACGAGGAAAGGATAAGAGATTAATGTCTCCTTCAGGTTGGTGCCTGTGATCTCGAGGGGTTGGATCATCCTTCCATTCAGTGCTGGTAAATAAAGGGATATGGATATTGCTTAAATTTGGAGCCTTTAAATCAAGGGGTTGGAGCCTCCTTCCAGTCGGTGTTGGTAAATCATGGATTTGGAGCTTCCTTCGGGATGGAGCCTATAAATCAAGGGGTTGGAGCCTCCTTCCAGTCGATGTAGATAAATTAGGGAGTTGGAGATTCCTTTAGGTTGGTTCGTATGAATAGGGGGTTGGTACCTCCTTCCAGTTGGTGTTGGAGAATCTTGGAAGTTGATGCTTCTTATGAATGTAATCTTGACATTATATAAGAAAAACAATTATGGTTTTCTCCTGTTTTGGTTTCCACATAAAATCTCTTGTGCACTTTGTATGATCTTATGTGTTGATGATAATGTACTATGGTTAATGATGTGATAGTAATTTAAAGTTGTTTCAGTTTAATGTTTGAAGTAATAAATTGATAAAAGTGCTCGATATTAACTCACCCCCCTCTCATTATTGGTGAATATTCCAACAAGATGATGGTGGATAGGGTCATTTGTTAGTTTCTATAGGTTTGACATATTCAAAGTTAGCAAAAATGGAAATTGTGGATTAGTACACATGTTAGGGGTGTTAAAGGAAACTCCTTTCCAACCTTGAAATGCTACCTTGAAAATAAATACCCCTTGGGACCATACCACTCCCTTGGAATTGAGTACCCCTAGGAATCCCTTGATTACCTAGGATAATACTTACCTCCCTACATATTGCTATCATCGAGTGTATTACTACTATTTGGGGCATTTCTAGTATTCATTGGAGGCATAGAAATACAATGAATACTCCATCCATAAGGGAATACTAGGTCTGGAACTGCGGATCCACCTATGGGTATACCGGATGTGGGTAGAAACCCACTTTTTATTTTAGATACAAAAGTTTTACCTCCTCCAAAGGAGAAGCTCAAATTGGGCACCAGAGTGCCTGTGGTGGGTATTCCAACACTAGTATGGAATTGGGTTGGAATGTGTGAGCTAACAAATGCCCTCCCAAATAAAGAGACAATGGGAACATGTGTCATATGGTTGAAAGAAATTGTTTCACTAACAAAAGGTATGAAAGGAGAATATTGCTTCCTCCCTAAATGTTAGGTGTAGTAAGAGTGGGCACCCCTCACTAAGATGAACAATCGATTGCAAACATACTATGTTGTACATTATGAAAAAAAATAAAAAGTATCTATAGTCAAAGGCATTCCCAACTATATCAATACTGGACTATCAAGTTAGGTTAGGGGAGTATTCAAGTTGGGTTAGGGGAGTATTATAATGGGTAAGTTTCTGATTGTCAATAAATTCAATTTTCAGTGCACCTAAATATTCTACCCAATTCAGAGAAGTGTGTGTCTAGATAGGTTCTTCCCTTTTAGGTCTCTCCCAATCAATATGTGATTGTGTCTCGATTAAGCCTATGTTATGGTTATTCAATTATGTGTGAGTCAATGTGGTTCAACACTTTTGGAAGGAGACCCTCTCAACTAACCATACTTGCAGGTCAAATAATCAACCAATTTTGCTCATTTTAAGTTCAACCAAATTTTTCTTTTAAAAAAGAACAAACAAACTTAAGGCCTCTTAATACAAAAATCACTAAGATGCAATCACCTATGCAATGCATCTACAAGCAACTGAAATAAAATTGTGTATGGAAGGTGATAATGATACAGTTACGTTAAACCTCATGCAATAATCACCCAAGGTGCAAGTAATCTCATAAATACAAGTACCCTTGAAGGTAGTTGAAACAAGTTTTAAACATATGCCTTAGGTATCATAAGCATTGTCCTTTTGAATTGACATGTGTGAAACCTAGTAAAATATACAAAGGTTACCACTTTATAAATCAACAATCAAGGGGATAAACCATGGTTCAAGTGTCTGCATATGGGCGGGGAATGTAGGACATATTTCCTAGACCCAAAACTCTCAGAATTGGTGTCACCTCAAGGACTTTCCAATTCTATCAAAGATATTTTACATGCATAGCCTATTATTTTTTCAACCCCTAAATAGATTTGATTAGCAGTCTTCAGTTTAATTATTCACTTTCAAATTTTAACCAGCAAACATAAATATTACAGGTCTGAGACATTAAACAATTGTAATACACTGTCTAAGATAACTGAAAATACACAGTGGAATAGATCACATAACCACACAGTACATAAGATATACCCTGGAAACCCCAATCCTTGGGTAAAACCAACAAGCGATTGTCTTCTTTTATTATGTGAATCACAAAATGCTTTAGTAGTTACAATCTTCAGAAAAAACATTCATAACTCAGTTGGATACCAATGGAATCTCTTCAGACCACTTGCAGTAGTTGTTTGATACCCTAGCACACCCAAGACAACTGAATGATCATCTAGTGCCATCCTCCTTCAAGATATACAACCATATGTACAAAGTCGTACGAAAATGTACGGACTCAACCACTCTCAGAAAATCTCAGCTTGAGAGAATCCCTCTCTTCAAATTCTCTAAGAGAATCCCTTTCTTAGATCATATCACTCACTGATCAAACTCCCTCAATATGTCTCATTAAATCTCCCTTAGACTCTTTTATAATATTCACTTTATGAAAATACTATGGGCTCAATACCATGGACCCTCAAATACCATGGGCCCTCCACTCCAATAGCATGGGCTAATTGACTTTTTACATAAAGCATTATAAAGGTCACTTTTACAAAGAGAGTTGTAATTTGAGGATACTTCCACGTGCTAGACACAAGACAACATAGAAGAACCTATCCTCACTACAAGCTTCAATGCTCCCTCTTAGTAAGTAAGGTGTTCTACATCACCCCCAACTTGTACCTGAAGAACTCAAACTTGCCCTTAGGCAATCCTTTGGTGAGGATGTTCACAACCTTCGCATTTGTCGAAATGTATTGGAGCTTCACAGCTCCTCATTGAACTCTACCCCTAATGAAATGGTACCCCATCTTGATGTGATTTGACTGGTCATGAAACACTATATTCTTAAATATCTTGATGCAACTCTAATTATCACAGTAGATGACTATCAGGTCCAATTCTTGACCCTAAGCTAAAACAACACCTTGAGGTGCTTTTCCTATCCAGTGCACTACCTACCCAGCCGGAATTTGTGTATACCACCAACTACACTCCATCACCTCGAACATACATGATTCCATACTCCATTGTATGTCTCAGATACCTAAGCACATGCTTTGTTTCTATCCAGTGCACCCTCCTTGGTTCCACCATGTACTAGCTGAGGGTGTTCACAGCAAAACAAATATTTGGTTGGGTGTTGACCAGATACATCAAAGAACCATTCAAATCTTTATAAACAGTGAAATCCACCAACTTTGACTCAAAAGCATGCATCTTCTTCAAGTTTGTGATCATGGGAATAGTCATAGGCTTGCATTCCTCCATCCTAAATATCCTCAGAATTTGAACTGCATATTTTGCATATTTTCCTTGACCAAGGAAAATCTCACCTTCATGTTGCCACACCTCCAATCCCAGAAAATAGTGCATCAGTCCCAAGTCCTTCATCTCAAACTCCTATGGAAGGTCCCTCTTGCATCTTGCTATGAGCTTCTCAGATCCTGTCAGAAACAGGTCAGCCACATAGAGTACAAGAAGGATTGGGTCAACGCCAACCAATAGGAAGTACAAGTTGGAATCTGCCTCACTCTTGATGAATCCCATACTCAACAGATAACTATCGATCCTGGAATACCAAGCTCTAGGTTCCTGCTTGACTCCATACAGATCCTTCTTCAACCTACACACATGAGAATCCCTCCCATGTACATCAAAACCCTAAGGTTTCTCTATATACACTTCCTCCTCAATCACTCCATTGAGGAACATTGTCTTCACATCCATATGATGTATCCTCCACCCCATATCTGAGGAAATAGTCATGAAATATCTAATGGAAGTATATCTGGAAATAGGAGCAAAGGTATCCTCATAATCAACTCACTCTTTCTAAGAAAACCCCCTTTCCATGAACCTTTCCTTAAACTTCTCCATGTTACCATCTATAGTATGCCTGATCTTATAGATCCACCTGGAGCTCACCATTGAATTTCCCTCCGGTCTATTCATTATATCCCACACATCATTATTCATGATGGAAGAATACTCCTCCACCATGAAATGCTTATAAACCTGCTGGTCTGCATCCTCCTCAAAGATGGAAGGCACATAATAAATAATGTTGCTTACTTGTTCCATGTAACTGGAAAATATCTACAGTGGTTTGCTCATCCTGACTAAATTCCTTGAAGCATCCACTAGATCTTGTGCCTCCTTCAAGGTTCGCTCTTCCCACTTTGGCTTCTTCTTCCTAGAAGATTCACCCGGGGTGAATTGAGCATCTTGATCCTCCTCATGATCATGTTGCTCACCCTGCACACTCATTGAGGTACCTGTAACCTATGATCATGGTATAACCTCTACCTTTGGTCCTTCCTACTCCTGATTTTCTACTTCAATTGGAATGGATCCACAAGACTTCCTAAAATCCCTATCTTCTTCAAATATCGCATCCCTCTGCACCATTGTCTTCTTCGGTGCTAGAATGTACACCCTATATGCTTTTGAAGTTTCATTGTACCCAACGAAAATTCCCTTCGCAGTTGTTGGCTCAAGCTTCGTCCTCTTCTCAATTCAGACATGATAGTATACTAAGCACCCAAATATGCGAAGATGTCCAATCTTTGGTTTCTCACATGTGAATTCCTCTTTAGGAGTCATCTTCCCCAAAACTTTGTGCAAGATCCTGTTCTGTAGATAAACTACAGTGTTGCAAGATTTTTCCCATAAAAACATAGGCACATCCTGATCATGCAGCATGGCCTTTGCTACCCCAGTGATTGCTATGTTCTTCCTCCCAAAACCTCCATTCTGTTGTGGGTTATATGGGACTGTCAGCTCCCTCTTGATCCCAACATCTGCATAGAACTCATTGAAATCATTCTAGGTGTACTTGCCTCCATTATTTTTTATGAGCACCTTGATCCTCTTCCCAATCTGGTTCTCCATGAGAGATTTGAACTCTTGGAACCATATGAAGGATTCTCTAGAATCCTTGCTCCTCAATAAATAGATCCAGGTCATCCTAGAAAGGTCATCTATGAAGCTCACATAATATATGAACCCTCCATTAGACATGGTTGACATAGGCCCATAAATATTTGAATGGATTTGATCCAAGATCCCCTTGGACCTGTTATCACTCCTAGGAAAGGAAGTCTTGGCATACCTTCATATGGCACACCCTTTGCATACATTGTGATGGTCTGTACTGAAAGAGGGAAAACCAGTCACTAATTTCCTAATCACTTTGAGTGTTGCATGAGGCAAGTGTTCCATCCCTCTGTGACATAGCTCACTAGCATGACTATTGTTGTTGGCGCTACTCACTAGCGCACTGGCACATTCGAATTGGAATCTATACAACTTGTTGATCCTTACTCCAATTACCTTTTCTAAGCTTAATTTGGATCCCTTAGGATGGATATAAACTTTCCCATCTCAGAAAGTTACCCCAAACCCTTTGTCCTCCAAGACTAAAACTGAAATTAGATTCTTCTGCAACCCTGGCACATATAGTACATCTTTCACCAATAGTGCCTTCTTGGATTCCCTCTGAAACTTCATAGTCCATATGTCTATTGGAATGTACTTGGATTTTTCCCCAAGCTCAATGTGGAAATCATATCTATGCTCCTTTGGACTGGTGAAATAGTCTCGTACTCCAGTCATGTGACATTAAGCACCACTGTCAATGTACCACACAATGGGGGACATTGATTTAGAGAGACATGCAACGAGTGTGGACTCATCCTCAAATATGGTTGTTTAATCTTGTGAGGTAGCCCTACCACTGGTGGATGCCCCATCTAACTAGTCCTCTATCCGCAACCTGGTAGACCTCTTGTTTATAACTGAAAACCCACATGATAATAGAATCTTCTACAATCCCTGCAAAACCTGTAACCCAGTCTTACAGTAAAACTTATGTTACTCAACCATTATTTCTCCAAATCTATCCTGACAGATTCCTATATCTTGACACTGTCAAATCATCCCTACACTATCCATCTGTATGAAATTGTATGGATCCGGTATGGCTTTTATACCTGCAAATATTCATGATGAAACAAGGTGTTAATCCCTTACTCTTCTCCTAAGATTACACTGTAGTTATTTCAGAGAACCTGCTCCAATACCATGTTATTTTTTCAACCCTTAAATAAATATGATTAGCAGTATTCAGTTTAATTATTCACTTTCATATTTTAACCATCAAACATAAATATTGTAGGTTTGAAACATTAAACAATTATAATACATTATCTAAGCTAACTAAAAATGCACAGTAGAATAGATCACATAACCACGCAGCACACAAGATATATCCTGGAAACCCCAATCCCTAGGGAAAACCAGTAAATGATTGTCTTTTTTTATTATGTGAATTATAGAATGCTTCAACACTTATAGTATTCAGAAAAGACATTGATAACTTAGTTGGATACCAACGAAATCTCTCTGAACCGCTTGCAACGGGTCCCTGAGACCCTGGCGCACCCAAGGCAGTTGAATGCTCAGCTAGAGCCCTTCTCCTTTAGGATGTAAAGCTAACCATACATATCCATATGGAAATGTATGGACTCTTCGGTGGCTCCTACAAACCCTCAGTGACCACTTGCAGCTAGGCAAACAACTTATACTCCCTCTCATGTTGACATGGAGACTCAAACTCCTCATTGACTAACTATGCTCAAAACCCTCAACCACTCTCATACAATTTCATATTGAGAGAATCCCTCTCTCCAAATCCTCTAAGAGAATCCCTCTCTTAGATCTAATAACTCACTGATCAAACTCCGTCAATATTTCTCACTAAATATCCCTCATACTCTTTTATGATATTCACTTTATGCAAATACCATGGGATAATTGACCTTTTACATAAAGTATTATAAAGGTCACTTTTACAAAGAGAGTTGCAATTTGAGGATACTTCCACGTGCTTGACACAAGCCAACGTATAAGCACCTATCCTTACTACAAACTTCAACATAGCCCACTAGATAAGCAAGAGGGGACAATCTCTCTATTTGCCTAGATTCACCTAGTTCTTGACATGCATGTGAGGCATGATTTCCAAAAAAAAAAAAATTGTTTTCTACTAATTAATTTCGACACTCTTTGGTATAAGATAGTTTAAATTTCCAACCTTGGATAATTTACTCTCCATCTTCCACCAAGGTTCTACAAACTATGCTTGTTTGTTTGTTATAAAAACAATAATTGTTGGTTTTAATGTTTGTTATTGCTGAAGGTATGGATTGTAACTTGTTTGGTGTTAAGATGGATGGAAACTTTGTTGAAATGATAAATACAATTAAAATTTAAAAAAAAACGCAAATGCACTTTATGTTTCTCTCAATGAAGCGGGGCCAAAATTTTCAAAGATCATAAGAAGAGAACAATATCTCATACTTTTTTTTTTCTTTCTGAAATACAATACAACAATAATGATCTATAATTCCAAAGATATATTTTAATCAATAGCTAAGAACATAATAAATTCAAATGCAAATGCAAACTATTTTCAAACTCTTTTTCAATCTAACTAATATGTTCTAACAAACAAAATCAAAAAATGACCATGCAAGCATTTGAAAAGACTCTTATACTCTTAATATGCAATAACATATTACAAACAAAAATGTTTAAACCCGAGATGAAGCAAATGACAATTTTAAGTATCAGGGCACCACATGCAATTAGTTTTTAGATCAAGAAATGCAAAAAATTCAGGTTTTAACAAGGCGCTCGAGGTTGTTCTATGGAATAACTGCATGCAGTTTTTTATGTTCTTAATAAGAACAATGTCCAACCACATATATTGGCTATAATAAGTGAAAGCAATGATAAAAATCAAATTAAATAGTTCATATGTGAAAATTTCTTGATTCCTAGTTAATTTTTTTGTGTTATAGGCAACATGCAAGAGATGCTACAACTTTAAAATCACAAACAAAGAAACAAAAAAAATGAATACCCAAGGATGATTACGGTAGAACAATCCCTAGTATGGTCACCAATCATGTTATTCTAGGAATTCTCCTAATGTTCCTAGGTTGATTCTCCAAAGGGTGGGTCTAGCTCTCCAATGGTCGAGAGTGCATATTTCTATATCCTTCCCTCAAATCTACATGCAAGTAATATATCCAAATGAAAGAGAGGAAGAAAGAAGAATAACCTATTTCTCATTTTCATTTGATGCTCCAAAGCATGTTAGTCCTTTTCCTTAGCATTGCAATGAAGTACCAGTTCTTGCACACTTATTAAACAAGTATTTTTCTCAAGTCCATTTGCACATTAATAACAAGCATGAATATAAATTTAAACTACTTCATGTAAAGCAATCCTCATCCAATAACACAATTATAAAAGTGAAAAATATTGGGAGGGGGGTGGGGAAGAATATCGATCTTACTAATATGATGGAAACATTATAGCATTCACCAGAGCTCTTGATTCTGTGTCCTTATCAACATGCTTTAATCCTTTATTAATGGCGAACTCTAGTCTCTTGTGTCACATGAAGGAACCAATACAACAATCCTTTGATCTCCACTCAAGATTCCTACACTTCTAAGAAGTAGGCTAGAAAATTCCCCTCAACAACAATGATGCGAGCTTTAGACTACTTTCACTTTCCATGAATTATCTCAGCACTTGAATGCTTGATATCACTTCCTCTATATTCATCTCTTAGCCATAGATCTTCCATTTATAGTCCAATAAGGTAAAAAGGTTGAGGTCAAGAGTGTGTGCACATTGTACAAATGTTGTCCATGCATGATCCACACTCCTAACTTTCCTAACTCCCAAACTTTGTTCCCTGATTTAGGGATTCTGAGATGTGACTATGGTTCTTGTAAATAAGAACTACATACAACGATGGTTCTTCTTTATAGGAAACACAATGCTTGTGATTTTCTTGAAGGAAAAGTGTGGCCACATATCTATAAGCATGCAACCAATTGATTTGGACATTGTAGCCTTCACATGTTTCACTGATTTTGACTAGGGGTATCATATATTCATGTTCCTCATATCAAGGATATGAAATATCCATCTAACATTAAGGGCACCTTTGATATTCACTTAAGATGCTTCCTTTGCATCCTTTTTATCCTTTTTCTTGTTAATGACCCCTAATAATTTTGGCCTACTCTAGAGGTTTTTCCTCGGTATAATGCCAGACATCCCTCTATCCCAAAATGCTCTTTCTAAGGGTTTTTCTTTCTAGGTTTTAATTTATAATAGATAGATTTTCTCCCTTCCACTTTAGGCTTAGTTTCCTCTACCTCTCGATATGAACTACTCACTATGGAGAGAGCTTCAAAACCCTATCTCCCATGGGATTTGTCTAGTAGGGAAAATCCTTTAAGAGGCTCTTCCAATTCATTAGTATTTTTAGGACTTAGGCTTTTTATAGGGTTGGGATCCTTGGCTATAGGATAAATGGGTTCGGAAATTCCTTTGAAAGTTTATCCGCCAACTATCTAGTTTCATAAATGACTCAGAGCATAGATCAAGCATATTTTTAAGCATGCCTTTTCCAATGGCCCACTTGATATTTCCTTCATAATACTTGATTTTGCACTTAATTGCTTCAACGTCTCATTCTTTCTACTTTCCTTTTTTTTCTTCTCTAGCTCTCATGCCACTTATAACATTATCCCATTTCAACAAAATGTTTTTCCCTTGAGGATTCCAAAATGCTTTAATTTATACCATTTTACTAGAATTATCTACATTTCCTCAATCTCTGGTAGCAACCTTTCCTTTTACCTCCAAACCCATCTTTTGTTATGTGTAAGGAAAATTTATAAATATATCCTATATCATGACAATTATCACACCTAAATAGGACGTTCCAGTAATCTAGGCATTAAGTAAAATTCCATTAAACCATATAATCTCCATTTCCTCCAACAAGTAGTCCTTAAGATACATTTCCACTTGAGCCTTCACCACTTTCCTGCCCATTTTAAAATGGAAATCAACTTCAACATCAATGAGTTTATCCAAACCACCCCTTAAATCCTAGAAAGCATATGTGCTCCATAATTCCATTGCAATCCTAGTATTTTCACCCATATAGGTCAACACATAAATTATTCTGGGGATCAAACCCTAGACTCTACCTGCTAAGCTTGACTGAGGATAATACAAAACACCACCTTCTATCTAAGATATGTTTTTCATTTTCCATATAATGGAACTCAAATGAAATCCAACCTTGAATGAGAAGATGAAACACGGGCATATACCTTAATATACCATACCAAGCTTCCTATATCCATTGGTGCAGTGATCCTTTGTAACCTTATTTCTCCATGAATTTCCCAATTGGATAATTTTCAATTAAATAAGGTATTTATTCCATTCCCACGTCCTCACCCAATACCAATCTCACCCTTTCCCTTCTATCTTTTATGTACTTTCTCTCATGTCTTCATCCTAGAAAACCTAGTTTTGCATAGTTATCCTTCCTATTGTTGACTACCTCTACATCACCTAATAATTATTCTTTGGATAGGGTGCCAAACCCTTGTCCTACCCTTCTTTCTTATAGTAGAATTGATCCAAGCCCTTCACTTTGAAACTTAAATTGTCCACTAGATTTCAAGAATGTTGTCTTCTCCCCCTCTACCAAGAATGTAAGGCCCCAATGGGCCTTAAGCACAAATTCATACATTTAACTTAATATCAACTCCATTACTATGAGATATTTTTATATCTAAAACAATAACCAAGATATCATAATTACTATTGAATGAAATAGGGAGAAGACATACCTACATTTGATGAGTGATGGAAATAATGTACTCTAGTTCTGCATAATTGATGAGGGAAAACAACGTGTGGGGGATGACTCTCCACCCAACCAACCCCTCAGTGATACACACTGAGAACCCCCAAGCCCACAACCAATAAAACTTAGCCAAAATTATTATCTTCTCCTCCATAACCATAAACAGAGTATCTTTCCTTCAAGCTCATAAGAATGAATTCCCTCCTTCCCCTCCAATCCTCCTCTTTTTTTATAGGTTTTTCTCATTTTTCTTTTGAACTTGAATTTAGTATATTTTATTAATTTAATTAGCAATGTCCTTTTATTTATATATTATTTACTATTTAATATTATTAGTCATAGTTATCTATTCATGGTGATAATTGTTTCCTTTTTATTTTATTTATTTATTAATTTTAATAATAATTTAGTTTTCCTACATTTTTATTTATATTTAATTTAGTAGTATTTTTGGGTTGTTACATACTCCCCTCCTTCAAGGAACTTCCTCCCGAAGTTACATCTTACTTATATACTATACATATATTATAGTAATATTACACAGGTGAGAGTCACTCATGTGGCCAGTACAAGTAATTCTTTATCTGTACTAATAATAATTTTAGTAATTTATATTATTATATGTTCTTGATTATTCTTATCAATTCATATGTTTATCAATTAATGTTATTAGGTTTCTGTATTATCTTTATGAATAGTTTACTTCCTCCCTTACACACCCTCCACCTGAGAATCATACCATTCGATCAACCTCCATAATCCTCCGCATTAGACTCTGGATGGTCCCACTCGCCATGGCATGGGCCCTATCCTGTAACCTATATGTGAATCATACAGTAGGCATCAGAAGTTACCGGGAAGTTATTGTTGCCTTAGCCACCCTCCCATTCTGGTTTTTCGACCTTAAAGATCTCATATGGCTTAAGCCATGCATTTGGTGCTCTACCAGGAAACTCGAAAGGCTAGCCAAACTTCCTCCCTATACTCCCTAATGACATCCATCCATGAGGCATCGATAGTCCATCTCCATATAGCTCCCAACATGGACCTACAGGATTCTAGGAAGTTCCGATAACTACTGGAACAAGTTTATTGGTTGAGTTGTCCCTTACCCATAAAATGATATTTGTAAGAATTCTCATTCATGTTTATGAGTCCCCATGAAATCCTTGAATTAACCGGCCCAAGGCCCATGCGTGGGTTTCCTCCTCATCAAATCCTAATGAATTAGAGAATATCCGCATGGCACTCACCGCACACTATCATAAGAATCATGCAATACCACATGTCATCACAAAATCATCATGTTATCTTATCATTGTGGTACACTAGATGTTCATGCATTCTAATCATAAGCTATCTTTCCACAAAGAACCACATGTTATTATGTCATGCCATCATAAAATATCAACATAAATAATCACATGTAGTTAGCACATGTTAGGAAAATATTATCAAAGAAATCATTGCATGCCATCATCATTTTATATCATTATATCATCATCAACATGGATCATAGGAATCAAGATAATGGAATGGAATCATATGTATCCCTAAGACATCATGTCAATATATAGCATATATATGCAAAACTAATAAAACATCACGAAATTTGTATTATGATTAATCAAACAAACTCACTAGTATGCATGATAATCAACAATAAGAACCAAATATCACCTCTAATGCTGGAGAAAGATCATTAAACACCCATCCAGTTCATGGTTATTCCCTTGTACATGCTAAGGATTTTCATATATTTCCTCATTTGAGTATATTGTTAGGAATTTCAAGTAAGCAATATTCATCTTGAGCCATAACAAGGTATTCTTATCAAAACAATAAATTCCAAGAGTGACATCAATATGCCATAATCATTAAAATTAAACTAAATTTCCATGCTTATCATGATATTTATAAGTGCATTTATTATTGACTAATCACCTCTTTAGCTTTATTATTACACGAGGTTCTAATCCCACCTCTCATATCGGGCTTAACTCATTCTAAGAACTATTATATCTTAGTTCATTGTCATTTAAGTTTCTTTCATTCCATATCCACCTAAACTTATGAATTATTTAGTCATTCACAATTTGAATTCCTCGGTCTTATTTTGTGGCCCATAATTTAAACTTATTCCCTTAATAACATGTGTACACCAAGGTACATCTACTCATAGATATCATGCCCCTCAACTTGGCATTATCACTCTACCCCCACTCATTGTCCATGGGGTCATTTGATTATGCACATACCTAGTTCGGTTTGAGTAAGATATTGTTCCTAGTATTTATGCACATCTAACCTCTCATTATTCACTAAGTCTCAATGTGTTGTTAGAATTTCCCATTACGACATCGAGGTAGCTAACCACCTATGCCATACTGCTTAACACCTTTAAATATCCTATTGGTCGCATCCTTACAATATTTTAATCCATACCATCCTTCCCTATCCATGCCTTAACCATCCAATTATAATGATCATTACCAACATCTCTACCAAAGGCCCTAGCATTATACATTCTTCTCATTCCTCTTATAAAACTTTCTAAGGAAGCAACCTCCAAATTTCCAATTAAGCGCAAGGATAGTCAAAGTTTGTAAGATGATGTTGAAATATTGACAACACTATAACTGTAGATGAAATATTGATCCCATCATTCTCATAGATTTATCTACATTAAGAAAGTTATGGATGGTTCAAAGCCTGAAAATTTGGTTCATATGTAAATATGCGTAATTTCTCAAATATTACAGGTTAAAAGTGGGTATATGATTATGTAGATATACCTCCTCAATTTCACTAAATAGATATATTATTTGAATAGTCAAATATTAAATATATTAAATCTACTAGACCAATTATATTATTCTTCCAATTTTATCATTGATATTACCTTTCTTTCCCTCTTGAAAAAGTTAAGTCCTCATAAGCCATGCAATGTAAATGATAATCATGATTCCATCTTATGTTTAGACATAATTTTACCATGATATTTCTTATCACTTCTTCTTATGAATCACTTGCTACCCTTTATTTATCTAACCATGCGATCACCTTTATAAAACCAATATGTGGAAAAACACTCTTCAATATTTTAAAACATAATCCCTCGAAACACCCTTCAAATATATATATAAATAATCACTTTAATATTACATCCTTTTAAATTATTACTACACATAAAACCTTATAATAATTTACATAGTTAATCCATAAACCAATATTATCTATTCAAATCAAATTTATAAAATCAAGGTCAATAAGTTGTATACCTAACAAATAATGGCCAAATTAATTAATGAACGAACTTTATCATCTTTTTCAAAGACTATATTCATAAAAATATCAAATTTTATTTTATTAAATATTTTTATCTTCAATAATTTTATATATATAAATATATATATAACAAAAATATTATTTTTGACTTAACACCCAATCTAGCAAAAAGCAACGAAATACCTTTGTTCTTGTTAATATCATTATGAGATAATTAAATTTCATTTTATTTTATTTTTCCTTCTTTTGCTTTTCATAACCAAAAGCATTCATAAATAACGACAAACTATACTATCCTTCAGAATGAGGAGTTAAGGTTTTGTTTTTCATAACCAAAAGCAAAGCATTTATAAATAACGACAAACTACATTAGTGAGGAGTTTAGATTTTTACACTAATAGGTGTTTATATTTTAGAATTTGGGGTGGACTACTTTCTATGCTTTTCCTAGATTGAAGGAGGATGGGACAAATGTACTATCCAAATTGATTTTATGGGTGTCGTTCAAAATTCGAAATAAACAATTATAAAAAAAAAGAAATATAAAAAAATAGTTGGTAGTTGATGTATAGATAACTCATAACTCGTGCATGGATAACAAGTAGTGACAACAACTCATTTAACTAAAAAAAATAATAGATAGATGAGGCATACACAACATGTGGTTATAACTAAACATGGAGAACATGTAACAGATCACTTGTTCATAGCACTTAACTTATGATCTATCAATATTTAATGACCACAAATTAAGTGGGTGTGCTAATAACTATATCGTTTAATAAAAAATATGAGACTCTTACATCTATCTTATTTCACCTAGTAATAACCAAATTACAAACAACCGCGACCACCATGACAATTAATAAGTTTATAAAATCATTTAAACTAAGTGTCATGTCATATTTCTTGAAGTATCAACGACTGAGGGATGACTGTGAATTGGGCTTTACCTTTCTACTAATTTAGTGTCCACTCTAACAATGGATGCCAATGAAAACGCTACCAATTAAAGGATACATTAAAATGATATGTGGCGCCTTGGATTCTTTTGTAAGATGGTAGCATTGTTAGTAGGTATCCATGCACAGGATCTACCATTCGAATAAAGCTAGCAATACACCCGTCATAAATTACAGGTGCATGAATGCCATTTTAAGTTCCAGAGATTCATTTGGTTGGAAGCCAACTACGTATGTGGAATTATGAGCCAATCTTAATTTGCATTCACTCCTCCAACCAATCACATTTTCTAAAAATGGAAAATCATGACTAGAGTTCTTTCAAAAACATTGGCTCGTAAGTAGATTTATGATGAGATGTAATTGTATCTCCGTCGGAAACATAGGACTATAACATTTATGGAATTTTGCCCATGGTTGTGTCATAGCCAAAATAAACACGGAAGTAGACTACGCTATGACAATAGGAAATTCTATACTAAAGTTGTGTGATTACACGGAATTGAACTTAGAAAAATTGGTTTGGCTAAATTCAAAGGAAAAATTATGCAATTATCTAGTTCCCTCGATCAAAATGTCATTCTACAAAATCGATAAACCCTTAGTATGGTGCAATCACTACATGTAAAATATGGAAATTATAAAAAGGGGTCTAGCTTGCTTTGTTTTTTTAACCGAGAATATAGATTTATTGCTTACCTTAAAGTGAGCACATACATCTCACGCAAGCAATAAATCTGTATTCTCGGTTTAAAAAAAACATTACACGTCGGTGATTCCATGGCTTCACACACGCAGAATGAGCTTAAACCCTTAATAAGGGATAGGCGTTATTTTAGTGACATTGTTATCCAAAGGAAGGCTTATTATGATGGATGGAAAGGCAGATTGGCTGGATTGGCTACACACTGGAGATCAAATTAACCATCGTATGAGATCCAATTGTCACCTAAGCTATGTTATTTCCCATGGTTATGTATTGGTTATGTATTGTTTGTGCAACTAAATTTAAGAAACAAATTTACACCACCAATCTATGCTTCAATGACATTCAGATATATAAAGATCTACAACAAATATACTTTTATATTAGATCTAGTTTTTTTTTCAAATCTAATATGCAAATCTATTAGCACAAATTTACTAGCTTAACTTAAATATTTGAATTCTATACAAATCCATTAATATGAAAAGGGTCCATAGATCCTAGGGTAAGAAAACTTAGGCTCCAATACCAAACGTAAGGCCCCAATGGGTCTTAAGCTCAACTCCATCCATTATTTAAAAAACAATTACTTCATACATTTAACTTAAGATCAACTCCATTACTATGAGAGATTTCTAGATCTAAAACAATAACCGAGATATCATAATAATTATTAAATGAAATAGGGAGAATACATACCTGAATTTGATGAGTGATGGAAACAATATACCTCTAGTTCTGCATAATTGATAAGGGAAAACAACGTGTGGGGGACGACTCTCCACCCAACCAACCCCTCAAACATGATACCCACTGAGAGCCCCCAACCAATAAACCTTAGCCAAAATAGCTCTATTCTCCTTCATAACCATAAACATACCTATCTTTCCTTCAAGCTCATAGGAATGAATACCGATCTACATCTACATCTCTCTAACCCTTTCCCTTACAAAAGTTTCCCTTATATAGATCGTGCCCTTAGGTCACGTCTTTACATTCATGATGGTCTCAAAACCCTAAGGTTGTTACCCAAAACTGGTGCGGTTACCCCGCTAACCAGGACTGTTAGGCTCTAATAGTGACTCGTCGTCGTGGCCATCCTTCTGCGCGTGGTCACGTCGCTTTTAGACCTTCTGTCGAGCGCATGCCGATGGGTCACTTTTATCCCGTCGTTCCTTCTATAATGGCTTCATGTGGCCGGTTCACGTAGTGCTGCCTTTGCTTGTGCGACCGGTTGCTTTCCTTCTTCGCCACTCCTTACCCGCCTGCTGGGAATCTCGGAGTATCTTAACCAAAATAGACCGTCGATCAGTCTCACCGGAATTTATACCGTTTTTCGTCCAAAATTCTGCCTTGCCTGATCTTCGCGGCGTTGTATGTCCGCAGCATGGTAACTTCGCGGCGTTGGCTCTCTTACTTTGTCGATGCTGCGCTACGTTGTAACTTCGCAGCTCCAAAACTATATTGCACAAAAATGCCTTAACTTAGGCTGAGCCCAACAGACCCCTAACACTTACATGTGGCTCGTCCCTGAGCCACTCGCCATAGGTTCACTACGTTGCGCTTCTCCTAGCTGATCTACCTTCACAACAAATTCTTGATAAGTTGCGGCTAGCTTCGCAACTGTGTCTTTAACGTCTTGTTCAACTGCCTTAACAATTTCGAACACATCTGGTGTTAGATCTTCCTAAGTCTGCTCCTTTACTGTTTTCTCTTATTATCGGAGTTCTATCAACTTCTCCTCGATCTCTTGCGAGATAGCATGAGCTTCTTCCTGCAGGGGCTGTAACTTTTCCCCAGTTTCAGCCTACTTTTCTCTTAACACTTGAAGTTCCCTCTTTAGGTCTTTGACTTCCGCAAATCGGCGGAGTCTCTCTCTTGGCTGCAGATTCTTCATTTCCACGTTTAGAGAGTCTAACGCTGCTTGTTTTTCCTGTAAGATGGTTTGGACCTGCAGCAGCTGAGGGTCCTCTTGCAGCGTAGTCCAGGCTCTAGTTTCTTCATCCAGCAAGCTCTGACACTTAGCTATTTTACCGGATCTATTTTTTGCGGCAGCTTTCACTTCTGCTGCTCTAAGTTCTGTCTGATCTGGTGGTGTCTTCAGGACATTCTGTGCTTCCAAAGTTGCAAGCTTCTCTTTGTAATCAATCTCCATGTCCGCCATTTCAACTTTAAGATTGCTGACTACCGAGCCAATCTTAAGGATAGTGTTTGCGAGCTCTGGCTGCTCGCCGCACTCTGGTATCTCTGTGCAGACCGAAGCGACAATCTACTCTATTCTTCTTCGTTGCTCCTGTTCGCTTTCAAGTGACTTAGCCTTCTTTTGCACTTGCTTCCTGCAACTGTTTATAATTTGCTTGTAAGTCCTGGTGTTGGTTCAGAATGACCATATCTCTATCATGTATTTCCTCCCACAACCTGCAGGTGCAGATTATGTAGGCCCTCGAGGGGTAGCATCGCAATATCAATATCCACATGCTCTATTCTCTGCGCGCTCGAAGCTAATTCATCGCACGGTAAAATTACACTTAGTGGGTCAATGTGGACGATGCGCGGTCTTGGTGCCATGGTTAAGGCCAAGGGCTTTGTCTTCTGCTAAGGTGTGGCATCGGATCTTCCTTCTGAGTCAGAATCATGAACCAAGTCTTTTTGGACGTGTTCCATCTTTGTTGCTATGTCTTGCAGGGTTGTGAGATTCTACTAGAGACTCGCTTGAATTTCCTCATTTTTAGTGTCTTTTAGGGCAAGCGCATCTTACAGAAATGAGTTGACCCTTCCCGCGATGATCTAATAATCATCATCATGTAACTGCGCTTCAAATGGCGGCTTTGTTGTTTTCTGCTTCTTTTTCTGCACTTTGTCCTGCACAAAGCTTCCAAGCTCCTTCCTTTTTCCTGCTGGTGACTCTTCAATGATCATTATTGGTATTGGATTACTTTCGTTTGAGTCACTGTCGATGACCATCATTCCTTCAACCTTCCATTCATCTATCCATTCCTTCATGATGAGGTCAATACCTGCTTCTTCCAGGTGATAGCTCCCTTGGAACCATTCTAGGTTCTTTTTTTGTGCCTTTGTTGAAATATAAATGAAATGCATGTCAGCTCAAAAATTTAAAGTGCGGATATACTTGGATGTTACCTCTTTCGAGATGCGCGGTGTGCGGACGATGACATCGCACAGCTCCTCGTAGTATGTGAGGGATACTTCATTTGAGGCACGTTGTCGGTCTGGTAACAGATTTTCCCATAGATTTGCATATCTGGGGCCTCGACAATCATTGATGTTAGAAGTGAGACCAACATAATGCCTTGGCTCCTTCCAGGCTACAAAGACAATCATAACCATTAACCAATTGTAAAGAAAAGTAGTGCCATTGATCTGGGTGTCGCAGACATCGTCTAGAAACTCGTTTAGCAAATATTGACACTGGTTGAATCTGACTCCCTGCGCTGCCTTCGCACTGAGGTGAATTGCTCCTGCTGGTACTTCTGTCGGTCGTGCCTTGCGCAAGATTTTTCCTGCGAGCAGTTGTACTACAAACCTCGTAGCATCATCTTTTAAGTCATTTGTGACAAACCCTCTTTTTCCTTTGGGAATCTAGTATTCCTCCTTCATCTACGCGACGATCTCCTTGTCTCTGGTTTTGCCAGCAAATAACTTTTTAGGGTCGTCACCTTGCTTGCTTAACCTCGTGATCCTATGGATCAGGTCTATGTTGAGGTCAACATTTCTGTCCATCCAAAGGTAACCTTGGTGTGTGTAGTGTTGATGGTATTTATATGCACAATTAGGCTTAGCCACGCCCATAAATGGATAGCTTAGCATTAATTTCCATGCTCGTTGGCCAAATCCACCGAAGATTTCGGTCCTTTCCTTCATTAACTGCTTCAGAATGGATAATTTTGCGTTAAATGCTCAAGCGACGTCGACAAAATCACTATATAACGGCGAGTTTTCAGCTCTAACGACTATTTTGAGGTGTTGTGTCGAACTGCGCGAACGGATCGTCATCACTCCCAGCACGGTGCTACTTTCTTTCATACTAGTCTTTGTGTCCGTCCTGTTTCTCTTGATCTGTGCGGCTGCCTTTTGAACTTCGTAACTGCGCGTTTCGACTTCTCTTTTCTTTTGTTTTATTTTCTTCTTTTTTTTCATGTCTGCGCAGCTTCACTTCTTGAGTAGTGCTGCGCGGTTAGTGAACCCTTTCCATCAACTTCGCATAACGGACCAAAACTGTGTATAGACTGTGTTGAATTTCTAGTGCCCAATTTCAACTGTACTTGACACTTAGAATTTTCTTCTCTTCTAATCACTGAGGGTTCTGCGAAGTAGGACTATCCCTGTAGGGTTTTAGTCTACTTCCATTAACTAGACCT
Source organism: Larix kaempferi (assembly GCA_027924585.1). Taxonomy (NCBI): domain Eukaryota; kingdom Viridiplantae; phylum Streptophyta; class Pinopsida; order Pinales; family Pinaceae; genus Larix; species Larix kaempferi. The sequence goes on along the minus strand of BSBM01000001.1, from coordinate 45,496,922 downwards.
GGTAAGTTGTCTTCGACTAACATGGCTAACTGAGTTGCGCCCCCGTTAGTAACATGCATAACAGTATATGGGCCAAGCCAATGCATTTTAAATTTGCCAGGAAATTTCATAAATTTACTATCATACAGGAGGACAAGGTCTTCTACCTGGAAGATTTTGTGCTTGATATGGCAATCATGCCATGCTTTTTCTTTGTCCTTTTGCACTTGCTGGTGAAAGCCTGCGATGAAGCGATCCTCTTCCAAACCAACCAAGTGTAGAAGCCTTTCTTGCAATGTTTATTCATCAGCCATGTCTGTGAATGTAGCAATTCTTAAGCTTGGTACAATGTACTCCATAGGCATTACAGCTTCTTGTCCATAGACCAATCTAAAAAGTGTTTGGCCTATCAGTTTCTTACAAGTTGTTATGTATGCTCATACTACAACTGGAATGCATAGATCCCAATCATCTCTGTTTGTGTTGCATACTTTTGTCAACGCATTCTCCAACACTTTGTTAAATGCCTCGACAGTTCCATTGGCTTGTGGATGGTATGGCGTGCTCCTTTGGTGATAGATCTGAAATTCTTCAGTTAGTGATTCAATGGTTCTGTTCAAAAAGTGAGTTCCTTGATCACTCATTAAGATTTTTGGGCATCCAAATCTAGTAAGGATATTCTCAAAGATGAACTATGCGGCAGTAACTACGCTACAATCCTTCACTGGTTTAGCTTCTGCCCATCTGGTGAGATAATATGTCGCAGTGATAATGTATCTCGCACCAGTTCTCTTTCCTGGTGGGTTAATCGATCCCACGAAATCAATATCCCATTTATCAAATGCCTGTAAAGTCAGTTGCGGTCTTAATGGCATTTCATCTCTTCGCGATGGATTTCCAGTCCTTTGGCATACATCGCGACTTTGGCAATGTTCCTATGAATCTTTGTGTAGTGTTGGCCGCCATGGCCCTGCTCTTAATATCTTCTATGCAGTAACTCTACCTGCGTAGTGACCTACAGAGACACCTGAATGTGCCTCAGCCAATATAAATGGCTTCTCATGCTCTACCACGCATCGCTCTCCTCTGCATCTTCTTTATCTTCAGCGAGGTTATAACATTCAAGGGCATGTTCTATCATTCTTGCCCATTCTGGCTGTAGGTTCACAGGTACCTTGACGTCTTCAAATATCTTTTCTTTGATGACCTCTAATGCCTCGTTTGTACTTGGGAATTCTTCTCTGAATATACTTTCTTTAATAACCTACAGAGCCTCATTTATGCTTATACAGTCATCTTCAAAACTGAAATTTATCTCGAAGTTCGCAGTTAAAATAGACCAATCTGTGGTTCCTCTGCGAAGTTCTGCATCTGTGTACCAATTCTTTGGAATCTGCTCTAGTGTGTGCACAAACAGATGAACCCATTATGTCTGTGGTCTGTGTATCCATGCTTGTGAACAAGTCTATATGTGATCCCTCAGATCTGTTTGTCCATTATACTTTACCATGGTCAGCGCAGCTTTCTCTATGAATTGGATTTGCATCATATGTTTGCACTGATCCCATGTGGTCAAAGTGTTCTTATGCGTGGCCCACCATCTGGCAGGCATAGCGCGCAGTGCTATATCCAATGTTGGTATGCGATGTTCAGCTAAAATTGATACAGTATACTCTTGCAAAAAGGTATATACATTAGTGAATCCATCATAAGTGGGGATTGGAATTACCTCTGTTCCAATCCAGCGCAGTGATTTGGTAATCTGCGCACATCTTCTTACAGATACTTCATGTAGTCGGCCTTGCCAATTCTCCAGTCCTGCATCAGAGTCTGATACGTAAGAGCTGTCGCAGCGCCAACTAAGTGTTCCATCAGCTGTAGGATTGATGTAGTCGGTGTGGTTTGCTGTCATATTATAGATGCGATCTAGATCATGATCTCTACATTATTCTCTGATCGGCTTAGTGTATCTCGGTCCTTGCAAAGGATCCAAGGGCGCGATGACCCTGATATTCGCTCCTTCAAATATCATTTGTTTTTTATTTAGGTTGATGATCGCAAGGTTATCCATCGCCCAGTCTATCCCCAATAATGTTGGATATGGGTTACTGTCATCAATGATCTCAACAACCTCAAAGTCTGATGAAGTGCTTACGCCATCAATATCCATAAGAACATTTTCTATCCTTCCAAAGGGTATAAGCTTCTGCTGATTCGCTAGTCTCAACTGTATGGGTGACCATGACAACTTTGGTTTCCCCATCTATACCCATGTTTGCTTAGTCAAGACATTTACTTCATATCCTAAATCAAGGATGATCTCATCCATCTCATAATATCCAATTTGTGCACTTAGCCTCATTTCTCGGCCTGTTCTCTTATGACTTTTTACGTGGTGAACTGTGCTATGGACATTACTCGTGTAACTACGTTGTTCATAGTGGTTCAACAAATTTTGGATTTCCACCAAAGCATCTTCGCTCTTCAGCAGCTTCATACAGCTCCATAGGAACTGCGCAACAGAAGTCCTTGTTTCTGTTGCAATACTCATTTGATCATACATTGCTGGCATATCCTTCATATGCGTTGTTTCACTTCGCAATGGGATTCTTGGAATTACAGGTGTTGGTTCCTTGAAAGTCTCCCTTGCTTCTACGAAGACTTCCTTGTTTCTTTCCACATCGAAAGCATGTGCTTTCCCATTAGCTTTTCTTATCCAGACCCCATCAGTAGGTGTCTGCTTAGTGTGGTGCTCTCCAGAAGTCGAAGCTTCTGGTTCTTTATCTTTTCCTATCACAGCGCCACTTCGCGTCACAACATTGATGTTTGGATCCCTTTTCTCTGTTGCGATCATCTAAACATTCTAGTTTGGTGCTTCTATTCTTCTTTCTTGCATCTTCACTTGCAATATTGGGCATACTTCAATAACATGGTCAAAATATTTACAGTATCTACATGTAGTGCAAGGATTTGTACAATCCCTAGATAGATGACCAGGATGAGCGCAGTTATAACAAATCATCTGACCTCTTCCTCTTCCGCAGAATCCACCACGACCTCTATATGCGCCTTGATCATACTGTGCATTACATGGTGCTGCGGTGTTTCTTCTTGAACTCTGTAAACATCGTGTTTCCTTTCTATCATTAGGTCGTATGCTCTATAGTTGGAATCATTATGTCCAAATGATTTACAGAAATTGCAGTACAAATTCTTAGGTGTTCTCACATACTTCTAGATCAAATACCAATCCTCTGGTCGATGTCCTCTAGATCGACAGATTTCACACCATGGCCCTTGTTGCTGATTTAGTGGATTTAGTGCTCCACTATCAATGTAATCTTTGAAAACTGGACAGTGTTCTTTTGAGTGTCCCTCTGCTCTACATTTTGTCCACCAGATTTCTTCTCTGACTTCTTTGCCTTTCTTAATGTCCTGGAGTTGTAATGTTAGGGTTGCTAACTGGTTCTGGATCTGGATCATTCCTTGGCTTGTTTCTCCTATCGGTGAAGCTTCTAGCTTCATCGCGATCTCTAAGGCTTCTGTCTGCGATGCAACCATCTGTTGCATCACCGACAATCTGATATGGGGCAACAACGCAGCTATGAACCACTCTTGGTGTTTTTGCGGTGCAATGTCAAAGCTTACTTGGTCTAATAGTGCATTTCTGGTCAATTTCCCATACTGACTCAGTTTCTTTCTGTTTAATCTCTTTTAGCTCTGTTATACATTGTGATTCGGACTTCGGTTTCTTGAACTCTCTTAAGAGAGCAGCTTTGATATCTGGTAGGGTCCTGTTCTGTCTAACAGAATAATTCATGAACCAAGTTAACTCTGTCCCTAAATGTAGTGATGAGCTGTGCGTGCTTAACAGCATCATCCTGGACTTGCTTGATGCTCCACATGGATTCACATAGAAACCAGTGTTGCGCAGGGTCTTCTAGACCCGTTCCTTTAAATATCGACAATTTTATGATATCAGTCATTCTCCTTCTAGGTGGTACAGTATTCGGCGCAGCGTTCTGAGTGGTGTTAGGGATGTTACTGCGTGGAATGTTCTGAGTACTTACTCCCACGGTGTTACTGGTACTGACATTCTGAGGATTAGCAGTATTGACAACTGGAGGATTCTAAACTGGCGGATTCTATGGAATAGGAGGCGCAGTATTGGAAACTGGACGGTTATGAGGAGTAATGGGCTGATAGGTAGCTACGTGAGGAGTTTCTCCTTCAGGATCAACTTGGAACTCAGTTTCTACACGGAGTTCATGTTCTTTAAGGTTCTTTTCTGTACTAACCTTATATCTTTTACCACTTCTTAATATATGAATTTCTTCTTCTGTATCACTATAAGTATTATCGACCATTACAGACTCAAAACAACTATGAATCTTACGGCATTCTTAAAACTCCTTTCTCAGCCAAAAGCATTTTGATATATAAACTTAGATTGTTCAGATACTTACCTCTGAAGCCTTTGAAGAACTATGCTTTTGTTGCGCTGTAGGAATTCAACGTGTCCACGACAAACTCTGTCACAAAGCTTTCGACAATACTGTCAACCCAAAAGTCGATTGCTCGTGAGAGTGGGCTATCTATTGCTTTAAGCCTCTACATTAGCTTTGGGTTCCACTCGGTAGGTGCTCCTTCTTGGAAACAGTTCTTTCGCTCTGCGAGTCTTGACAACCACTCGTGCAACTCGTTTCCAAAGGTTGCGAAGAAAATTTCGTGAATATCCTTCCACAAGTATTTCTGTAACCACTCGACGTCAGAGAGACGTGGATGTCTATTCTCCTTTCTGGTAAAATCCCTTTATGTTTTGTCCACCCAGTTCCATATTTTTGTTTTCTCAGGATTCCAATTTTCAGTGCTCATCACCAGTTCAATCCTGGCAACGGAACCATTTGTTGCCTCGAGATATGTTCTTTAAGTTCGACGAGATAGACCCAAGTTCTGCGCGGTTCAGGGAGCCAACAAAATCCCTTTTCACCGGCCCTTTCGGCAATAGTCTGTGAGCAGACTGAGGTATCACCCAAGGCGAAGTTATGGGGAGGTTGTGGAATCAAGTTTCCACAACTAGGTGATGCGCGCTTCAACAGAATGGTGGACAACGCGAAGTTCACTTACTTCGCGGTTAATGCTTATGCTATCGCGCACCCAAGGACTGCGCGATGCAGAATGACTGCTTAACAACAGGACAACGCAACTGAGGACTGCGCTCCCCCTCAACACTTATGTAACTTTGCTAGACTTTTACTTAGTGCAAAATGACGTATTCAATAGCATAACAGACTGCAACCCTTGCAAACTTATACGATATGGAGAACTACAAAGTAACAACGCACTTCCGGTGCTGCGCTTCAGGGAATCACACTATACAGACTTCGCTGGTTTAAGTGTTTACCCGATCAACTTATGCATTCATCTGACTTAGAAATACTTGTGCATTCAACATTCATTCACATATGTTGATACTTAACATATTATTTCCATCGTTTATCCTTATGGCAAATACGTATAACGGCAAGAACACATGAACTCGTAAACAAGATCTTAACCATTCAACATAAGCAAATACACAGATGCAAACACATAATCAATCACATAACACAAGGAATTAATGTGGTTCACCACCAGGATGGGAGCTACTTCCACGGGAACTGTTGTTATATTATCAAGGGAAGCGTAGAACAATTCCAGTCTGCGTAGTCAGCTGCAGACTCTCTTCTCTCTTCAGTAGTTCTCTGCGCACACAGCTGCAGAGCCTTTTTACAATAATTTCTCGCAGAGATTGGTATTCAACAATACTCTCAATCTCATCTAACAATTAACCCTTTCCCTTACAAAATTTTCCCTTATATAGATTGTGCCCTTAGGTCACGTCTTTACATTCATGATGGCCTCAAAACCCTAAGGTTGTTACCCAAAACTGGTGCGGTTACCCCGCTAATCAAGACCGTTACGCTCTGATAGCGACTCGTCATCGTGGCCATCCTTCTACGCGTGGTCATGTCGCTTTCAGACCTTCTATCGAGTGCATGCCGATGGGTTGCTTTCATCCCATTGTTCCTTCTCTAACAGATTCATGCAGTCGGTTCACGTAGTGCTGCCTTTGCTCGTGCGACCGTTCGCTTTCCTTCTTCGCCACTCCTTACCCGCCTGCTGGGAATCACGGAGTATCTTAATGAAAATAGACTGTCGATCAGTCTCACCGAAATTTATATTGTTTTTCGTCCAAAATTATGCCTTGCCGGATCTTCACGGAACTGGCACTTCGCGGCGCTGTATCTCCGCACCACAGTAACTTCGCGGCGTTGGCTCTCTTACTTTGCCGATGTTGCGCTGTGCTGTAACTTCGCAGCTCCAAAACTGTATTGCACAAAAATGCCTTAACTTGGGTTGAGCCCAACAATAGCTTATTCAAAGGCCCCCAAGATAGTTGGGAGAAGTGATGGTAGACAAATCCATCCCTTGGGGTTTTTTGACGGGGCATGTCAAGGGCCTAATTACACCTGCAACTTGGGAGGCGTACTCTATCTATCTAAAGAACACTTTATACAATTTAAAGCCAATATGGGAAAAGACACCAACAACTCTAGGGAATTCATGGCTTTCAGTTATTTATTCAAACTAACTATGGAAAAGGTATTATCCAAACTTCAGCTTTCATGGATTCACTTTTGGTCATTGACTAGATGAAAAAGCATCTACAAGAAAATAATCTTAAGTAGATAGCACTTCACTTTCATCTAATTACTTTCACTCATGTGTATTGAGAGCTAAATACTATTGACGATACATTGTGTAAAGTAGGGCTCACATTTCCTATCGGACAAGTCCCTTTAGATCAGTCTCTTACGGTATTATTACTAAGATCAGATATGTATATATGATAATGATATTTATGGTACATAAGGCGTATTAAAAGCACAATGTGTTAGGGTCCTACCCTAACCCTCCTACTTTATCTATGCACAAGGTCATAAGGCCCATTAGTTAGTTAGTGGGTAGTTGTTTAATGTAAAAGGGCCTTCCTTGTTGATTAAAGACCCTTAGGTGGTCGACCCTTATTAATAGAGGAACCACAAGTACTTGGACTTGGGCTATTGAAGTACTATACAGAGAGTAGTAAGATATGTAATGTGAAGTCAAGAATTGTCATTGTATTTGGAGCTAGTGCTCTTTGAGGTTAACCCCTTGAAGAGAGAAGTGAGCATTGTTATCTATTCTATCTATCTGTATTTCATTTTCTATATTTCCTACGACTTTTTGGGTTTAATCATATTACAATTAGTATCAGATCTCTTTCTTGGGCCAAAAGGGAATAATTTTCTAGGGTTTGGCTCTTCGAACAAGTAATACTAGCATTTTCACTCCAATTTTTTTTCGTTGTTTTAGGATTTAAAATTCACAGGGTACATTAAAGACATAAGGAGGTAACTTTTGTCTGAGTGTCAACTTTTGGGTTGCTATAGTTTTGGAGTTATACTAGGTCAAAGTTAAGGGAATTTTCCGTAGGGTTTAGCTCTTTCAAATGAGGCATTTTGGCAATTTTGATCCCATTTTTTGTGACACCTCTGGGTTCGAAAATCACAGGGTATATAAAGGACATAAGAAGATTACCTTTCTCCAAGTTTTAACTTCTGGGTCGCTACCATGTCGTAGATACACTTACTTAAAGTTAGGCAATTTGTAGAGCCTAAAAACTAGCTTGAAGCAGGTGTTTCGAGTAAAATTGTTATATATGAAGTTTTAAATACCCAAATTGAGTGCCACTAGTTGTTGTATTGGAAAGAAGACATAACATAATACTTGTGGTAACAATTTCAAATTTGGAACAAAAAATTGGATGCGTAGTAGGATGTACAAGTTTGCCCTTTTGAGATATTGAAAATCAACAGGTCTTGAGAAAATTAGCCTCATTTTTTATTGGCACATCAAAATTCAATGAAACTTGTGGCATTACAAAGTAGATATATCAGGCTATTGATGAACGAAAGTTTATTTAGAAGTGAATATTCAGAGTGGTAGAAGTCTAATCCTTAGGACTTAACAAATTCTACCATGGTGGAACCCTATAAACCACCTCACACCAACACCCCAAACAATATGGCCACCTGTTCTATTGCCGGAAGGTTGGAAAACCTAGAATCTCAATACACATATCTTAATCAACAACTTCAACAGATTCAATAGACCATCATTAGTTGGGATCAAACATGGGAAAATAAGTTGGATACAAAATTAGACCTTTGGGAGAAGATTTTGGATGAGAAGTTGAGAAATTTGGTAGTTAGTGCCACACATCCAAAAGAATATGGGAATGCACAATACGGTGATCCACACCATGAAGAAACTTCTCAATTAGGACTATTTATCCAACATCAACCTCTGTTTGGACCTCATAGCAATAGATCACACTCTATGGATAATAACACCTGGAATCATTTTCCTAAAGTAGACTTAAACAAGTTTGATGGTTCTAACCCATCGAGATGGGTTACTCAAATGGAGTATTACTTTGATTTTCATGGTATTACCGGTGACATGATGAAACTTAAGGTGGGGGTATTGTATTTGGATATAGAAAGGTAGCAATGGTGGGAGTGGCATAAAAATGCCTATGGATGCTACAGTGCTTGGAGTCTATTTGTTAAAGCTCTCCATCAGCCTTATGAGAGAGATCCTCACTATTTGGGACTGGTTACTAAGTTACACCAAATAGGCTCAATTACAGACTTTATTTGAGCCTTTGAGAAATTAGCCATCAGTATAAAGAACTTAACACACTCTTTCTATAAATATGTTTCATTAGTGGCCTCAAGGAGGCAATTAAAGCACAAGTCAGAATGCAACATCTTGTTACTTGGTTGGAGGCATCACAGAGGGCTCTAGAAGCAGAACCAACAAACCCTCTTTCATTCCCCGCTCATGCCCTACGCAATTCAATTCCTCAATCAAAATTCCTTCTTCTCCCTGGAAAGTACAGAAGTTGTCTCCATCATAAATGGAAGACCGAAAAATACAGGGACTCTGTTATAGTTGTGATGAAAAGTATGCTCTGGGTCATAAATGTAAAGAACAAAAGTTACTCCACATTGATGTGACAACTCCTACCAATTATGAAGACATCATTATGGAAGATACCCCTAAGTTTGAGGGTATTGAAGAAAATCCCCGATGCAAGAAGAAGTGGAAACTGAATCCCATAAAGAAGAACCACTCATCTCTCTTCATGCTTTATCCAGTATTTCATCCCAACAAACCTTGAAACTTCAGGGTTACATCAAGCATCGCAAAGTGGCAGTCTTGGTTGTTAGTGGCAGCACCCACAACTTTATTCACCAACGATTGGTTGAGGAAATCCATTGTTATGTCCAATAGATGCCCAAATTTCAAATTATGATAGCTAATGGCAGGAAGATGAAATGTCAGGGGCGTTGTGAAAATATAAAATTCCAATTAGGTGATTATCACCTCAAAACTCATATGTTGGCCATAGATGTGGGTGGTTGTGATATAGTTTTGGTGGCAGAATGGCTATGCACATTGGGGCCAGTTACCATGGAATTCAAGGAATTATACTTGAGCTTTACTCATGACTCTCATACTCACACCCTCAAAGGGCCCCAAGCAAGCCCCCCCCAAATCATAAGTTCTCATCAAATGGAGAAATTATTGAAGAAAGGTCACTCTGTAATTATTGCTCACTTCCATGCCATCCAGGCTCTGGATAACACCACATATGAAATCCATCCTAATTTGCAGAGGGTTTTGGATAAACATTAACAGGTCTTTGAGAAAACAAAGGGTAAGAGCATGATAATAGTATTCCCTTGATTCTGGGCACTGGCGCAGTCAACCACCGAATGTACAACCATATGGGCATCCATTTTGCACAAAAGAATGAAATTGAAAAGATCATTCAAGAACAACTAGAGGCGGGAGTCATATGTCCCAACACTAGCCCATATCCATCCCCTCTGGTCATGGTTTTAAATAAAGAGGGCGATTTACGCATATGGATTGTTTTTTGTGCCCTCAATAAGTTCATCATCAAAGTTAAATTCCCCATCCCATTCATTGATGATATTTTGGATGAGCTCCATGGAGGTAAATGTTTCACCAAACTTGACATTCGTTCAAGATACCACCAAATCAGGATGAAAGAGGCCAACATTGCAAAGACAAATTTTTGGACACATGAAGGCCATTGTGAGTTCTTGGTAATGCCCTTTGGACTTTGTAATGCCCCGTTTACTTTTCAAAGCCTCGTAATTTTTTTTTGAGGCCATATCTTTGTCATTTTGTGTTGGTTTTCTTTGATGACATTTTTTATTTACAGTAAAACTTGGGATGCCCATGTACAACATGTTCATAAATCCTTGCAACTCCTTCGGGACCATTAATTATTCTTCAAACGCTCCAAATGTGCTTTTGGGGTATCAGAGGTTGAATAATTGGCTCACATTGTTGGACAAGATGGGGTGAAAGTGGACCCCAAGAAGATTGCAACAATGCAAGAATGTCCCTGCCCTAAAAAATTAAAGGGCTTATGTGGGTTTTTAGGCCTTAAAGGCTACTATATGAAATTTATGAAGAACTATGGTACAATTGCAACCCCATTGACAACCCTTCTCAAGAACAATGCCTTTGCATGGAGCAAAGTGGTAGGACAAGCATTCTCAGTTCTAAAGCAAGCCATGTGCACCACACCGGTCTTAGCTATGCCTATTCTCAATTCTAAAGCAAGCCATGTGCACCACACCGGTCTTAGCTATGCCTAATTTTACTAAGACTCTTGTATTGGAACGTGATGCCTCTAGAAAAGGCTTGGGTGCGATTTTAATGTAAGAAGGAAGACCCTTAGCATTCATAAGTAAAAAGTTGTGCGACAAGAACTTGGGGAAGTTTATTTATGAGAAATAAATGATGGCCATCCTACATGCAGTCGAAACATGGTGACCATATCTAATAGGGTGACACTTCCTAATCAAGACAGATCACCATAGCCTAAAATAGTTTTTGGTGCAAAGGTTGTCATCCCCAGAACAACAGAAATGGGTCACCGAAATTCTTGTCTATGGTTATGAGATCATCTACAAAAAGGGAAAAGACGATGTTGTGGCAGATTCCTTGTCAAGTAAACATGAGGAAGAGGGATCACTCTTTGCCTTATCCTCTCCAGTACTTGAATCATTAGAGGAACCACAACATGAATGGTTAACGAATGCTACTACATATCATCTCATCAAGTGCCTCTAGGAGGATCCCAACCCTCCCTAGGGTTACACTTAGAAGTAAGGTATACTACAAATTAAAGTAATATTTTTTCTGGTACCCGAATCTGCCTTAAAACAAACAATATTAACATAGTTGCATTCATATCCTATCGTAGATCACTCAAGATTTCATGAAACTTATGGACATGCCAGGCGCTCATTCTTCTGGGAAGGCATGAAAAAGGATATCCTTAGTTTTGAAGTTGAATGTGACACTTGCCAAAGGAACAAGGATGAGACAATAAAGACTCCCGGGACATTGCAACCATTACTAATCCCAACCAATATTTTGACTGGGATTTCCATGGATTTTATTGTTGCTCTTCTAAAAGTAGGTAACAAATCAATCATCATGGTGTTAGTAGTTCTACTTTCCAAATATGCCCACTTTTGTGCTCCCCAACACCCATTTACCCCGACAATGGTGGACCAAATGTTTCTAGACCAGATTTTCAAATTTCATGGCATGCCTACCTCAATTGTGTCAAATCATGATCCCACATTCATGAGCAAATTTTGGCGAGAATTATTTAAACTACAGGGATCCCAATTGCAAATGAGAACAATACATTATCATCCACAAACATATGGTTAGACAAAAGTAGTCAACAAGTGTCTTGAAACCTATTTATTATGTTTTGCATCTGAAAAGTAGTACTAGTGGGCATAGTAGTTACCATTAGCATGATGGTGGTATAATACCACTTATCACGAGGTTACAAAAATGACAACATATACAACAGTCTATGGCCAACAATTGTTATGCCATATTTTGCCACATTGTGAACATTAGCACTCCTTGGCCTCCCTTAACCATTTGTAGACTCAAATCCATATCTTTGGTTCTCCTGGAACACTTTTTTCCCTATTTTTCCTCCTATACGCAAGATGCTTCAGTACACCCCATGTATACGCATGTTGCATTACTACAGCCAACGTACATCGAATTTTGGTAAATAAAAGTAAAATCTCTATTTTTCACTCCAAAAAGCGGCCATTGTGATCTTTGGCATTCCATGTATCTTGAAACAACTCGATCCGACCTTTCACTTGCCTTTGCAGGGTTATATATTGAGCTATTGTGATGCATGGAGGGAGAGGAGAAAGAGAAGAGCATCGAAAATCTACCAAACGTTTGCCTTGATTATTATTGCTTGAGTCTACATCCATTGATCCTAGTTGTTGTGAACCATTTATGTTCACCTCCCAAACTATTTCATATCTTGTGAAGGATTTGTTTGCCATTGTATGGGGGATTGAAGTGGTGGAGGCACAAGTGGAGGGACCTAGTTCTTGGTCCAATAGGAGGTTGTATCTTGTACTTCTTGTTTACATTAATATAAATACTCATTTTCTTGTCCATTTATGTCTTGAATGATCATTTATTACCATTGGGTACATTTGATTATATATATCATGGATTATGTTATTGTATATGCTGACCTCTTTTATATATCATATGCACTTGTTTGCGTTTATTGTTGAGACTGAGTTGCAGGTTCAGGTGTTGTGATTCGAAAGCTCAATGAGATTCTTCATCAGACGTCCGGTTGAGGTAGGCCCCTGTATTGCGTTTATCACCATCTACATTTATATAGCATATGTTGGGAAGTGAATTGATTTCTAGATTTCATATGTCTGTTGTGGTCTACCCCAAGCCATAGGAATTTTTTCTTCGTAACAACAACCACCCTTAGTGGTTCCTTATCTACCAGTTACTTCCAAAGTTCATGCAATTGATAATTTGCTTCATGACCGTGATGTCACTCTTTGCACACTCGAGGAAAATTTGGCAATGGACCAAAATCACATGAAGCAACAAACAGACCAACATCGCTCAAAGAGTTCGTTTCTACAAGGTGACCAAGTGTTCCTTTGCCTCCAACCTTATATAAGCAAACCTATCTCAAAGTTAAAGGCCATCAGAAGCTCGCACCAAAGTTTTATGTCCCATATTATATTGCTCAACGCATTGGTCAGGTGGCCTACAAATTAGCACTCCTAGCACACTCCAAGATTCACCTAGTATTTCATGTTTCTTATTTGAAGAAGGTAGTGGGTCAGAATTGTCAAGTTCAAACTACCTTATATGAACTAGATGAATAAGGATACATTTGGCTCCAACCAAAAGCAGTTTTGGACAATAGGGAACATCAACTACGTGAGCGCACTATCCATGAAGTTTTAATTCAGTAGAAGGATATCTCACCAAAATATTCTACTTGGGAACTATAAACAATTTTGTAGCAGTTTCCCCATCTCCAACATTGAGGACAATGCTACTTTTGAAGGGGGGACATGTTAGGGTCCTACCCTAACTCCCCTACTTTATCTATGTACAAGGCTTTAAGGCCCATTAGTTAGTTAGTAGGTAGTTGTTTGATGTAAAAATTCCTTCTTTATTGATTAAATGTCGTTAGGTGGTCAACCCTCATTAATAGAAGGAACACAAGTAGTTGGACTTGAGCTATTGATGTACTATATATCGAGTAGTAAGATATTCTTGAAATTTACTCAAAGACCCAGAAACTATTTATACTTCCAACAAATTGATAAACTCAGATTTATTTGCACAAAAATCTAACACACTCAAAATATGTAATTTATGAATGTAAACACATTGAATCTTTAAAATAACCAAAATATGATTTCTATCTCCAATAAAATAATTAACCACCGATTAGTGCACAAAATTCTGTGGGCATTCAAATCTGTATTTTATGAGCATAATTAATACACTGGGTCATAAATAGGAAAATGCACAGTAGAATAATACATAAATCACACATTCAAGACACATATTTGACACAATAATTGTATGGGCAATGCCCCTAGAAAAGACCTCAAAGGGAAACCATTCAATGAGAGAAATTCTATTAATCTGCCCATAGAGAAGAAATTTGGAAATTACAACATTTATTATAGCTTTAAATCACACATAGAAATTCGTGCCAACCTAGGAAATCGTGCAAAATTCTGTTGCACATTGTACGACCTTCTTACTAACTGAAATTGCCTTGAAAACTATGCCAAAACAGTCCCCAACAGACCATGACCTGTACGACCCAACTTGCAGAGATTGTACAACCTGTACGACCCTCAAAACCCATCTAATGCAGTTTTACAGACACAATTTCTCTGTTGTGCAGACAATATGAGTATTACATCAATTTACATGCCCAATCTAATGGAATCTTCCTCTTCCTCGATTTATGTACAATAACTATCCTGGGAAATGCACCCTCCTTCCCTCCTTGGGATTTGTGTCCCCTTTATCTTGTTACAATACTCTTTGTGTCCCCTTTATCTTGTTGCAATACTCTTTTCTCTCTTATCCTCAACTCTCCAAAATTTCTCAATCAATGTGTGTCTTTGCACTCTCCCCAGGTCTCTTTTATAACTTCATTAATGACTCTTCAACTACCTCCACATCTCAACGGTTAAGATTAGATCTTGGCCTCACTGGATCTACAGTTGTGACTTAATCTCTCATTGAGATGAATTAAATCACTTAAGTCATTCAAAATTTATAAAAGTCACTTTATTCATTAAAAATAATAAAAGTCACTTTATAAAGTTCTCACCTATAGAGTCACTTCTTGGACCACTTCTACATGCTAGACACATAGCCTATGTAGAATTACCTATCAGAGATACAAAACTAACACTCCCTCTTAGTGAGGAAGATACTTCTGGAACCTCCACCTGGATATGTCTCCAACCCCATCACTCCATCCACTGCTCCCTTTGAACCAAAAATCCTCTCTGCCACCTGCACTTGATCCTGTGCTAAAGACCTATTCCTGCAAAACATGCTCTGAGGAGTCTTCTCAAACTCCTGAGCATCCAACTGAGTCATCTTGTACCATCTAAGTCTCCTAATGGTATTGGAAGAAGCCTCGCAACCATTTGTCACAGATACTAGCACATGCCCTTTATCCAAGATCCCCTTGGACCCAACAACAAACTATCTCAACAACCTATACAATCTCCCCCATCCGACACCAAGCACTCGTGCTATGTACATGGTATCTCCCTCTGGATATATAAGTACTTGTCCATGCTGGAACAACACGCTATATACCTCATCCTCCAAAGCTAAAACCAAGAGAAAACTAACCTTCAACTCTGGTACAAACAACACCTCAACCACCTCTAGAGATCTTCCTGATTCTAGTTGGAATCTCACACATACAACCCCCTTTACTGCATGCATGGTGCTATCGCCACAACCCACATGGCAGTCCGGGTCTATCTTTGAAACACTAAGGAACACCAACCTCATTCTCGTCATATGGTGAGATGAATCACTATCCACAAATCATGCTCTAATGTCCTCAAACCCGGAACTAACACTACCTAAAAGACAAGAGACCAATAAAAAAAAAAAAAAAAAACAAAAAAAAAACAACAACAACAACAACATTTATCAAACTTCTTAGCAAAGTCCTTAATCTTAGTTGATCCTGTTGTTTATGTCTCATCCTTTCCCTTCTTCTTTTTGTTTGGAAATTGACTCACATAGTGGACAGTCTTGTGGCAAGCAAAGCATTTAACTTTGCTAATATCTTTCTTATGTTCACCTTTTGAGCTAGAACCACCACTGGGCCTTTCTTGGGCCTTTTCTCACTCTTCCCTGTGAGAGCAACATTCTTCTCATCATCTCCACGATGCTGGCTTGTGTGGCTAGAGATAACTCTCAGCTCATCCTGTATGACATCGCCGCAAAGTCTAGTCCATGTAGGCATGTTCTCCCTGACAATGATCGCATGCACAAAGTCCTACCATGGTTGTGATAAACCATTCAAGGCAATTCTAACCAACTTTGTATCATCCACTTTCTCACCAACAACACCCAACTCATCTCATACTTGTGAAATCTTGGTAAGGTATGATGTAGCATTGTCAGTCTTGGTCATCTTAGTATCTCTCAACTTCTCCCTCAAAACCAATTTTCCGGTTTTTATTATTGCATTGGTACAACTTCATCAAAGATGCCCACATATCAAAGGCATTCTTTTTATCGATCACATGAGCCATAATGTGGTCTTTCATTGCATCAAGAAGAATACGTTTTGCCTTCACATTCTTCTTGTTATATTCAACCAATGGATTAGGATCAATGGGAATCATGACAACTTCCTTGGTTATTTCCCATAACTCAAATTCCTTCAATAAAAAAAATGATCCTCTCCTTCCACAGAATGAAATTCAATGCACCTTCCAGCCTATCCTCACACTGCAAGCCAAATGTCAAAGACATACTCACTGACCAACCAACAACAAGCCCAAATTTGTTGGGTGAAATAACTCAACAATACTCTTGTTGCCCCCATGTTTCAAATGTCTTAAGTGCCTTTCTCATAGTCCCAACTCCGATACCATGTTGAAATTTACTTAAAGACCCAAAAACGATTTACACCTCCAATAAATTGATCAACTCATATTTATTTGCATGGAAATATAACACATTCCAAATCTATAATTTATGAATGTAAACACACTGAATCTTCACAATAACCCAAATCTGATTTCTATCTCTAGTAAAATAATTACTCATAGATTAATGCACAAAATTCTATGGGCATTCAAATCTGTATTTTATGAGCATAAATATATTGAGTCATAAACTGGAAAATGCACAGTGGAATAATACATAAATCACACATTCAACACACATATTTGACACAGTAATTTTATAGGCAATGCCCCTAGAAAAAAACCTTGAAGGGAAAACCAGTCAATGAGAGAAATTTTATTAATCTTCCCACAGAGAAGAAATATGGAAATTTACAACATTTATTACGGCTTTAAATCACACCTAGAAATTCGTGCCAACCTAGGACATCATGCCAATTTTTGTTGTATGTTGTACGACCTTTTTACCAGTTGAACTTGCCATGAAAACCATACCAAATCAGTCCCCAATAGACCACGACCTGTACGACCCAATTTGCAGAGATACTACAACTTGTACGGACCTCAAAACCCCTCCTTAATGCGAGTGTATGGACATAATTACTCTGTTGTACAGACAATACCAGATTTGCATTGATTTGTGTGCCCAATCTGCTAGAATCTTCCTGCTCCTCAATTTTTGTGCAACGATTGTCTTGGGAAATGTACCATCCTAATTCCCTCCTTGGGATTTGCATCCCCTCCTCAACTCTCCAAAATTTCTCATTCAATGTGTGTCTCTCCACTCTCCTTAGGTCTCTTTTATAACTTCATTAATGACTCTTCAACTACCTCTAGATCTCAACGTTCAAGATTAGATCTTGACCTCACTAGATCTACGGTTGTGACTTAATCTCTCATTGATATGACTTAAATCACTTGAGTTACTCAAACTTTATAAAAAGTCACTTTAGCCATTAAAATTAATAAAAGTCACTTTATAAAGTTCTCACCTAGAGAGTCACTTTTCATACCACTTCTACATGCTAGACACATAGCCTATGTAGAAGTACTTGTCCGAGCTACAAAAACTAACACATATGTAAGGTGAAGTTGAGAATTGTCATTGTATTTGGAGCTACTGCTCTTGGAGGTTGCCCCCTTGAATAGGCAAGTGAACATTGTTATCTATTTTATCTATTTGTATTTCGATTCTTTTTTCTACTAATTTATGGGTTTAAGCATATTACACAAGGTCATGGAAGTTTGGGGAGGGAAAGCATGCTTTTATGGAAAGTAAGGTGCACCTATCATTATCAAAGTTGGATGTTGTCATTTTGTCACATAGACAATTTCTCAAGTTAAAAAAAAATTAACAAATTTTTGGAAATGTACTATTTCTTTAAGTGTTCTTGTAAGTGGCAAGTGAACTAACCCAATCCTTTGTAGAATATATTAGATCATCAAAGTCTAGAATGAAATGGAGTATATTGTTAAAAATGTCAATATCTCAATTAGCCAAAGATTGGATCTCTAAATTTGTTTGCATTGTTAGTGTTATCACCTAATGTTACACACTATATTAGGCTTTGGGTGTCACAATAAAAGAAGATAGAGATCACACAAAAGCTATGGATGCTATGCTAAGGAAGATACCGATAGAGAAGATAAGGGTGTTATGTGTAGGAGGGTCATAAATACATTAGGTATGGGTGTTATATGAAAGAGGATGGAGGAAGATAGAGATATAAAAGCTAAAGGTGTTATGTGTAGGAGGTCATAAATATATTAGGTATGGGTGTTGTATGAAATATGATAGAGATAAAGAAGCTACAAGTGTTTTTTTTGGTTAGTTAGGCTCTAATCCATTATTAATATACAAAATAAGGAGTTACATAATTACATACTCTATTTTCTCTTCAAAGAGAGAATGCTTGAGTTTTCCCAGTAGAGATATAGATTCAAGGCCAAAAAGCCATAGTAATCATAATTGTCACTGCTTCTAATGTTTGACAGAGTTAACACTAAATTGGACCAAAAAGTAAGAGTTTTCTTATAGACCATGACTATCTTACTTCCTGAAACCGTTAAACATAGGGGCTTAAAGGGAACCCCATGACATACCGACTTCATAACAAAATTAGAGAAAAATTGCATGGTTGGATAACTGAGTTAGTGCTTCGCCTCAGAATTCGAGTATATCATAATGTGTTATGGCTAAGACTTTGGCTAAGAGGCTTCTGCCTACCGGTCTTCTATGGCGTCATTCACTGCCACCACCTTTAGTCCCCAATGGACTTTGATTAGAGCATCATACTTTTTCTCCATAATTTCCAGTTGGTTCATGACTTCTTTGTGTTGTTGGTTGTCCTGGTCCTCTATGGATTGAGCAATGAGAGTTTTATTTAACTAATAGATTTCTACCATTTAAAATAGACTTTTGTCCCTGCTCCTTGAAAATCCAGTATCTGGTATCCATTGCAACACTTGCAAATTCACTACCTTAGTTGAGGTTTCGTCCCTTTTCACCCTGACTTTCCTTTGTGATTCCTTAACCATAACTTTAATTGCTTCATAAAATTTATTGTGATACCTATGAGTGGACACCATGGCATCCCTTTTCGATCTAGTTATTTTTTAAATGCCTTTCATCTCAAGCCTATTTTTGTAGACTTTGGGTCTGCCTCTTTTGCTGTCTTTGCCGCCCTCTACTACCTTGTCCTACATTGGTATCATAAGCTATGGGTGTTATGTGGAGCAGGGTATACACAAAGATTTAATGGGTGATTGAAGGACTTTTATGGATAAAAAGTTCAAAATTGTCAATATTAATCGATTAGGTTATTTTACAAGTTTAACTTAGGTGACAAACTTGAAAGTATGAGGATGCCTCTAATTTTGTCTTAATCAAATTTTAACTTCACAACACATTGGACGGGGATTAAGAATTAAAAAACACAATACATTAATATACAAATAATTGCATAATAAGAAAGGCGGTGTTTTTATGGGAGATATATTATTTCACATAGTATAGATTTGACTTAGTCTCGACCTCTGAAACATATGAAGAGATTAAAAAATGCAAAATGCAACTTCAATACTTATTAAATAGTACATGGTAATGCAAAACAATCAAGGTTCGTGCTTTCAAACTCTTTATTACACAATGATTTTAATATTTTTTCCTAGACAATGCTTCATTTCTACCACTATAATGATGAACATCTACAACATATCAATAACTGAAACACTGCATATAAATGAGACATTATATATATTGTTAGATGTTCATTTAGCTTCACATATATGACCACGGTGATACAATCAATACACTAGCCCCCTTGAATATGTGCAATGACTACTTTCTAAAAATTCAAACATGGATGGATTGATCTCACTTACTTCTCATAACCTTGTTCTTAATATTTAATATTTATTATTTATAACTAAAACTATTGTACTTGAATTTCACATGGAACTAAGGAAACACATTTTAATTCCTTTCAAAATGAGATGTTTCTAAATTCACTAATATAATTAAGTACTCATGGTTTGGGATGGGGAGAGACAACAATGCATATGATAATATCTACTAGCATATATCTAGCTTAAAAAAGATAGATTAAATCTTTTAAGTTAATACTTTATTTTTTATAATATTTTATTATTTAAAAAAATACAATTACTGAACCGTAAAGAATTACACATCCCCAATTACCGAGCCGGAAAGAATTACACATCCCCAATCTGCTCAAATTCATAATTATTAATTTTTTTCCGCCATTATTAAGTAATCCCATTCTAAATTCTAAACTCTTTCGCTGTGAGCACGTCATCTTATAATGGTGGCAATCGAAAACATTTTGTATATAACATAAACTTCGTTCGGATGCATTTGCCCATTCGGCGGAGCCTGTTTTCTCAGTAGCTTCGGGCTTCAATGTCTTCAAAATCTAATCAAAATACACATCACAGTGAATTATTTATTGGGTAGGGTTTGAAGGTCTAAATCCTTACACAAACTAAAGCTCGAAAATCAGAGCAGAGAAATTGAGCAACAGCAACAGAATATACTATTGTTATTTTTTGAAATGGAAGTGGAGGTGAGAAGCGTTGCAGCCATGCAGGGGTGTTTTGTTGCTCTGCCACTACATCTTATTCAAACTCTGCAGGCCACTTATTCGGGGTTTCTGCCTCCTCTTCTTGCTCTTGAGCTTCGACCCTGCGACCCGACTGCAACTAAGGTGTCATTGTGGTTCGTCGCCTGGATTGGGGCCGCTTCAAACTCTAACGCTATCGAGGTATATTCATTCAAACATTCCTTATTGCGTACAATTAATTGCCTCCATAATAGTATGGACTGTGAATTGTAACTTTCCTGCCTCGTTCGCGAATGGATTAGTTACAGCCACGTTACACCAGTTGAAGTATCAAGCATGTAATTGGTAGGTTGCAACGTATCTACAAAGCCCTTATGAAAACCGTAATAAATGCGATTGTTTTAAAGTCCAGAAAGGCATGTATGCGTAATAAATTTTTAGTTTTATAGTCTCTCTTTTCAAATTTGTTTGTAAGATGATTACTTTAGTGCCATTGTGTAATTCATGTTCACTATTTCTCGGTTCAAAAACATTGAGGTGCTAGTCTATTCGCGGTGTTTTGCAACATAAGAGACATTTTCAGAAAAAAATAGAATAATACATTACAGAGTAAAATGAACCATACAGCTCTGCCCCCAAAAATGTATTTTTTATGGGATTATATCTCTACAATTGGCTGGAATAGGTCAGGCATCGGCATCGCAAACGGTCTGTTTGACATCCCTGAAAGGGCAAATCATTAATCACGAGCGCCAGCAGAGTAGTCTAGAAAAAATGGTTTTTTTGGGGCCATTTTTGAACTCTAGAAAACTTACAATTGGCCGGAATACTCAGACATCCGCAACGCAAGCGGCCTGCTTTCACAGCCCTCAAAGGACAAACCATTATCGCAAGCACCGGCAGAGTACTCTTCTGTCAAAATAACGTAGGACTTGCTTCTGAGCCCAACCACTTATTTGTGCCCTTAGGGTGTATTGAACCTTGTTGGGTGGCATGACACGCAACTGCTTTCACCAGCTGAACCACGACCCCATTGACACCGAGATTATCTCAAAATGATATATTATTCATTTTTGAAAATATTCGTGTGGATAATACCTCGCTAGAAGAGTCATGTTTGGATTGCATTGTTAAAAAGTATACAAAAACAGAAGCAAACAAGAATAACAATAGAACACGAGATTTACGTGGAAACCCTGCTGTGCGCAGGTAAAACCACGGGGGCAGTGGCAGCTTTGATCTTTTATTATTACTCGGCAAAAAAATTACAATGCTTTATTCTCTTGTGTTACAATGCCAGGGGTCACTTTCCTTTTATACAATACATATGAGGGTTCTAGAAGGAACCGAAATATACTAGAAGGGCCTATAATTTTTTGCCTTGGGGCTCTACCCCCACACCCTTGGAGGAGGGCTCACTGAGCCCGCTGCATGCTCGGTGCACACGAATCACTAGTGCGTAGTTGAGAACTCTACATGAAGATTGGAGATTTGTATATTGACTTCATCTCCTAACATGCATGAGTCTATAAATGCTCATTGCATCATTGCATCATTGGAGTTTACAAAGACTTGGGATTAGCTTCTGGGTTTTAACTTTTATGTAAATTGCGTTTTTTTCTAAATAGTATCCATAATTTTCAAATCTACATTCAAAGGATTAACTACAATCCCAATAAAATGGGGATGGAAAATTGGTTGGAACTTGTTTTGAAAGATTTCAAAACAATATTGATTTATTTATCCTTTTATGCTCCTATATTTTGGAAATGTCCGTCAACCAGTTTTGCTTCTCTTATGAACTGAACATTGTAAGAGCAAAGAAGATGTTTCATAAGGTAGGATAAGTGGAGATGAATGAGGCAGAATTTAACTGATAAAGGGCAAGGGTTGAGCATATTACAATGTATATAGGGTCCATGCCCATGGATAAAAGCCCCTCTCTTCAACATTTGTAGTACTGAATTTAATCGACTATTGTCAAATATGAAGAGATTCATGAATCAATGTTTCATCCTTGCTTTCCTTGCCAGCTTAGAAAAGGTTTACAATGTAAATCTGTAGAATAAAATTGCATGGATAAAAACCCCTCTCTTCAACATTTGTAGTACTGAACTTATTCAACTATTGTAAAATATGAAGAGATTTATGAATCAATGTTTCATCCTTGCTTTCCTTGCCAGCTTAGAAAAGGTTTTCAATGTAAACGTGTAGAATAGAGCAAAGTAGCCAGAACCAGAATCATACTGGAAACAAAACTTGCAATCATTAATTGAAACCGGAACCAAATGAAAAGGTGGTTTAAAAGCTGATTGAAAAAAATACATAAAACATCCCAATTTTAATAAGATATATATATATATATATTCTGTTGAATTTTGTAATGAAAAAGGTCCCTTTCCATGTTTTTGTGTTTACCATGGTGGGGACATAAGTTGTCTTTCCTAGGAAATGTACTTTTGAAATATAAAAAGTGACTTTATGTTTTAAAAGTGAAATGACTTTATTAAATGTATTTGTCCATTAAATGATTAAAAATGACATTTAATGTAAACCCTTAGATCAAAAGTGATCTTAGCCATTCAAAAGTTAGTTTGATTTAGTCAGGGTTTCAAGGAGGTAAAGTCATCTATTTAATTCACCTTGGGAAGAGAGCCAAAACACACAGAAAGACAAAAGTGAGAAAAAGAGAGAGAGATCTAGGGTTTCAAAGGAGAGAAAACCCATTTGTGAGAGAGAGAGCACGCATTGCAGCAGGAGGAGAGTTTTGCTTGTGCACAAATACCGAGGAGAAGGGATTCGTACCACTGCACAGAAACCGAGAAAATCTGTACTGTATGGATCTGTACAGCAAGCTGTACAGTCCGTACAGTAGCATTAATTATTGCAGAAATCGAGGAGCAGTCTTTGGCATAGATTTCAAGGTTGTTCTCTGCAGTTTGCTGAAGAAAATTGGCACAGAAATCGAGGGCAGCCATTGGCACAGATTTCAAGGTAGTTTACTGTAGAAGGAGGCTGTACAACAGGGCCGTACAGCTGCATTTATTGTTGGTATTTTATTTCTGTTAATGGCACATTTCCCAATGTATTTCAGATTGCTTAAGCATTACTGTCTCTGCTGTAATTTAGTCGCTGCTCTTTAATAAATATCTCTCTGGGTTTTCCCTCATGAAGTGTGAGGGTTTTGCCCTGGGCTTGGCCCTAAATTTCTGAGTTTTCAATGTGTATGCATTTGTCTTCAGCTCTTCAGCTAGGTCATTGGGTGAATGTATAAGTGTTTATGTTTCAGTTATCAGTAGATTTATTGTACAATGGTTACATAAATCATAACTTAGATAAATGATAAACCAAGATATGCATTCAAAGTGTTTGATAAAATTTCATAAAGAGAATTTGTTATTTTATCAAATTTCTACATATTCATGCACATTATTGTTAGACACCAAACATGCAAAGTTTGCTTATGTTTAAAGCATGTAAGGGTGAATATAGCAAAATGATATCATGATATAAGTTTTGGAATACATATAATCAAACTTTTGAACAAAAATTAATAAACATTCAGGCTCTAAATTGTCTTTAGAGTCCAAAAATGCTCATACTATGTAGTACAAACAAATCACTACATATCAAGAAAATCATCCCCTAGATCTGTTGAGATTTTACTTAAGCAATTATGTTATTCAGAATTCTTTAGACTTTAATTCAATTTATATCATATCATAATAACTGCATGCATAAGGATCACTGAAAGAAAGACATTCACATCATACACAAAGATTTATTCTGGGAAACCCTCTTGGGGAAGAAAACCCAACATAACTTCTTCAGTATAGATTCATCGACAACGTACAATGTCAATACAATGCAGCTCTAAAGATCTCTTAGAGAAAGATACCCCAGATACAGAGATAAACAAAGATAAGATAAAACCTGAGATATTAGTCTTCTTCCAGCTGCTGCTTCTCTCTCTTGCGCACTTGTCTCACTGACTTGATGCGAACTTGCTTGATGTACAAATGAGGAGGGCATCACCCTCTATTTATACTTATTTCTGGCTGATTTTTTCACTGTGGGGCCGACTTCACTTGGGTGATTGGGTCGTCTTTCCTGGGGTAGTTTTACCCTGTGGGCCGACTTGTCTGAGTAACAATATAATATTCTTTTATTTATTATTCTTCTGGAATCTTCTGGGCCGACATAGGAATATCTTTCGAAGCTACATAAAATATCAACAAGATCAAGGTCCTTGTCAACATTCTTTGTATGGGCATCATTAACTACTATGCTAAACTCAAGAATGACCTCCTACCTTGATCCAAATGTGATGTTGGTTGAGTAGGTCTAGTGTCTAGATTTCCTTTGATCACAGATTGTCCTTCTCCGTTTCTTGCCAAAGATTTGAGATGGTAATTTTTCTTCCTATTAGGATGACAGTCCTTGCCCGAGGAATATGGTGTTGTGATGGTACCTCTTATCACACAACTTGTAGTTGTCCCTAAAGGTATCCCATCCAGGATGGTAGAGGTGTTGGACAACTAAAGAGGTGACCCAAGGCTTGCCACGGTTCCCAATGCAAATGATAACCGAGGCAACCTTCACTTTAGACCAAGAAGAATCAAGATCAAGGGGGAGACCCTAGCCAATCTATGAAGACTAGCTAACCCAAAGACTCCTAAGGAAATGTGTAAAGTTATGCAAGGAGATCAATGGTGCATGATTTAGATCTAGAAAGATAAGTGGACCCAAGATGGTTATGGCTTGGTTGAGAGGCTTAAGCAAAGGACAAATGTTTCAACCAAATGTTTGATTAAGGTCACTTATGGGGTTAAGTAAGTAGATCTAAAGAAGAGCTAATGCCATGAAAATTACCCAAGTGGGGCCCACCCCTTAAAAAGTGGAAATGGTCCAAATAGGGCCCACAAGGTCAAAGTTAAAGTGAAAGGCACTAGGGGGTATGCTATAGCATGGATCTATGGATTTGACCAAGAATTAGCAACACCCAAGTATGGGATCTAGCAAATAGCCACCTACCCAAGGAGTGCGACTTGCCTCAAGGAGGACTAGTGCCTTAGTTGGAAGGGAAAATGGAGTCGGATGTCCACCAAATTAAAGATCGGGATAGTTAAGATGATTATCTAGGTGGGTTTCAAATGTCCATCACAAGCCATGGCTGGATCTCCATAGATCTAATGCATCGCCTAGTGACCCAAGTGGGGCCCAACCCTCAAAATGAGGAATGGGGCCCACAAGGTGAAAATCAACAAGGTGAAGCACTAGAGGTAGGTTTTAAGGGTTGATCTATTCAATGAAGCAAACATCTCACCTACCCACGTCTTGGAACTAGCAAACTAGCCTCCCTCAAGGAATGCGTTTTCACTCAAGGAAGACTAGGTGCCTTGGGAAATGGGCCAAATGGAGTCCAATCACCACCAAACTATAGATCCGAATTGCTGTGGATACTATAGAGGTGGGTTTTAAGTTTTATCCCCAAAAGCATGCTAGATCCAAGTAGATCTAAAAAAATGTAAAAATGAGGGTTTTAACTTTAGGGTTTTATTACCAATGAAGAAGAAAGAATGGATCTAGGTATATAACTTGTAGAACATACCTCTAATGCTTGTGGCCACTTTGGAAATTGATAACCTTCTCCTTGTGTGTATATTGAAGAGTGAGATCTAGAGTCTCCAAGCCACATCGCCCTCCCTCAAAGATGACCAAGTCGTCCTCCTCTTGCAAGACAAGATCTACTGAGAAACAAGCCTAGCAAAAGAATGATGAAAATGATGAAAAGATGAAGTAGAAAGCATCAACTATGTCACAAGGATACAATAATGATACTCCCTTCATTTCATCATCACATTTCCCTAGGAGGCCTTGATTGCATTCGCTAGCCTTCATTGGCTAAGCTAGGGTCTCCCCCTTGGTCTTGCTTAGGCTTGATCTAAATTGAAGAGTGCCTCGGTTATGGTGACACCCAGCTTGCATTGGGAACTGTGGCATCTCTCGGGTCACCTCTTTAGTTGTCCAACACCTCTACCATCCCGGATGGGATACCTTTAGGGACAACTACACATTGTGTGATAACAGTACCTACGACAGAGGCCATACTACCTCCTTTCTTAGAGTCTTGGAATTCCAATCTTGGGACTTTCGACATGTCCCTTTTATTAGCTTTTTTAAGATTTTGGGGTTATTCTGAAAGTGTTTTCACCTTGCTATAAGAGTGCTATGTTTCCTATCCCCTTGACAATGCTTCATGGACATATGGATGGTTTAGTTTGGTTGGATGCTTGACCTTGGTTAGAGTGTTGGCATGGCGTCTTTACCTAGGAGGTTGTTACCTTGATCGACATGGTGACTAATCCATTTGGTGTTCACAATGGGGGAGTTGATTGCTTGATAAGTGGAGGTACCTACCTAGGAGGAGGAGCCCTGGGCACTTGGAGGAGGGTACTTAGCCCATGGAGCTTGGGACCATGTGATATATACCTTGGAGGTTGGGTAGTTGACTTGAGGATGCTTGGGTTAAGGAGCATACCTCATGGAGGTTGGTGGTGAACCCAGACACATATGTTGAGGAGTATTGGAGCTTAGTGTCCAAATTGGCACACATGAGAATAGCATTGGGCACATGATAGAGCATGTGGCACATAATTAGAGGAAGAGTGCCTTGCATGAGAACACTTGGATAATGGACCATCATGGAAGAGGGAGCATTGGATTAATAGCTTGTTTGAGAGTGCACCATCTTGGAGGAGGCGCACTAAACCTAGGAGGACCAATGCTTGGATGGTGTTTTACTTTGGGGGTTGGATAAGTCCTAGTTTGACATGTACATCATTGTATTTTAGAGTGCTCCATGTGGGGTTGCCTTGTTGATTACTTATATGGATACGTCCTTATTTTATGTCAGCCTCCCTCACCTACTTGATATAGAAGTGAAGATAGAGGTCTTGTATTCATTATCATCATTGTACTATTCTTTATACTTGTCTTGGAGACATTAGGATTCAAGATGAAACTCTGGGAGCAATGTTAGGGTTCATGAGTAAATCCTAGGAGAAGACAAGTGGAGAGAGTGGTGTCTTGGATGTTCTTGGAGAGATTGCTCTTGGGAGATGCTAGGGTTTGTGCTATGCATATTTATGCTAGAGAAGGACATGACATTGGAGGTGATGATGGTTCTTGTTATAGCATTGGGGTTTCCACCCTAGTAGAAGACATGGAGAGTGTAATATACCTGTTATCACATATATAGTAGCCGGGCTACCATACATTATTTTTCTCATTCCAGTACACTATTGAGCCAGTTCCCTTGCATTTGAGATGTCGAGATGAGCATCTAGATCGGATCACTATCAGATTGTGGACAGCAGTTATATTCCCCATGCCATGACTGAGTTTCAGGACACTCAGAGAGATGCCCGATATAGCCATTATGCCATTGGTACAGAGCAGACAGTAGCGCCCAGAGTTACAGCAGCAGTCTCAGAGGACAGATGATGGTACAGGTCGATGAGCTTTCAGGTATATGACTCAGCAGGTATATTATTGTGCTATGGTTAGATTGCTTTTATACTTATTCCTATAGCATGTCTTAGCACTTAGTGTCATGATCTGGCGATCATATAGATACATGGACCTGGTTGACCTATTATTTATACTATACTGTCCCTACTCAGACTTAGAAGTTCACTATTCATACTCATTGGTACATACCCTCCTTAGGGAGAATAGAGGTGATCATTACACCATACTATGGCTTGCTAGTGTTGGCTTCATCTTTTCATTGTCTTCATCCATCCGTGGCCTACCTTTTAGATTATTACCCTGATTTGCTACTTGACTAGTGACATGGAGGACCTTTCCCCACTGTAGCCTCTGTATTGGATGAGCTTCCCTGTTTATTGTGTCTCGACTCTGAGTTGGTGACAAAACTTACCTATGGTGAGTTGGAGTTCCTTGAGAATTCCCCCTGGTCACTAAAGTTGTGTTGGCTAAACCTGAAACTTTTAGTGCTGCCATCAATACAAAATCTGGAAAAATCAAATGCTATATCTTGTGTATGAAAGAAATGCCAAATGAAAATGGCCATGAAAAATAAAATGTTATATCTTTTGGAAAAATAAATACCTAGGTAAACAAGCTGTCCATGACACACCTAGAAGTGCTCAGGTAAACAAGTGCCTTAAAAACACACCTGCAGCAGAAAGCCTAAAAATAAATGTAAATCTATGCAATGTGTTTGTAAACACACATAGATCAAGGCTATGGAAACCTCAGGCCCAAAAAGCAATGGAACTTAAATGTTATATCTAAACAATTGCTGGCCTTGCTTGTATTATGGATTGTGCGCATCTGTGAAGGTGAATAAACCCTCTTTAAACAACTCATCCATTTGTGAGACACCGCCATTCCCTGTGTTATTGCTCATTCAGTATATACTATGGTGTGTATTCCCTTTCCCTTGCCAAAGTGTCACAAAGTCAAGTTAGTCAAGTCATCCCTTAGCCTAGCCATTTATTTCAGCCTTCACCCTTCACTAGCAAATTGATCACAACTATGAAGTGAGTATGATTCTGAAAGTCTAGTCTGAGTAATAATAATAACTAACGACACTATCTATTTGGATTTAGATCGCCAGTCATGATTACTCTGTGTTATAGAAGCTATTTGAATAAATTGTAAAGCATGTATTAACCTTGACACCTTGCAGCAGCTATGGATGATAGTCTGAGTTGTATTTGGTCTTGGTTAGACCTAGTTTGACCATGGAGGACCATGGGACATGAGATGTTGGACCTTATGATGATATGGATAGATGATATATGGTCCATGTACACATACAGGATGATTCTATGCAGCAGCTACAGGGTTATGATGATGATTCTTGGGATACAGCAGTGTTTGGTCATTTACAGATCATTATTATTGGCCTTGTTCCGGTACATTGGATATTTATTTTGATCATGCAGAGATTCATATGGTGTATGAGTACACATCTTGGATGGATTTGGACCTTCTGAGTCCAATGGGACAGTTTGTTTTCAGTTCCGGGCACTTACAGTGATGATTTAGCCTCAGTAGGCTGTCCTAGTGCAGTTTTGGTCTGTTGGAGGCCCTGTCGGAGCAGAGATGACTTTTATCCGGATGACCTAGGGCGCTGATGATGGAGGGGGTGGTCCAGCCACTTGTTTTTACCATATTACCCCCCTCCCGGACACATTGGCACCCTCACCTTGACAGCGCCATCACTCCAGGAGGCAGTTTGGGCAGCTTCACGTTTCCCGAGGCATTTCAGGATTGGTAGAAATGGCTATTGAGGAAATCGATTTGGGCTACTGAGGCAAAGTTATGGCATGGGATGATCAGTGATGATAGATCGGGACCTTCCACACCTCCTCCTGCAGTTTCAGCTTCATCGGGGCCCGCATCCATCACTTATGGCACTTTCTGTGGATTTTTTGGGTCTTTTGAGGACCACGACTTCACCTTGGAGAACCACGACTTCACCTTGGAGGCACGATTTGATACTTTCATGATTATTTATTGGTTATTGTGCCATGGGGATTGACCAAGGAGGGATAAAATTACCCCTTGGACCCACCATGAGCCTCTTATGATATTTTGTCATCATGATTTGGTGGGATTCCCCTCTCCTAGGGCGACTTTGTCCACTTATGTTATATTTTATGTGTGATCCATGTATTATGTTGTTGAGCTCATCTCAACCATTGATTAGACATTTGTATCTTTTAATCTTAGCCACTCATTCAAAAAGTGGTTAGGGTTTTGGTGCCTCTCCTTCCTATTTAAAGGAGAGAGCCTCTCATTGTAAAGGGTCTTTGGCTCTTGGATTATTGGTATAGAAAAATATTCTTGTGGAAATTCTTGTGGTCTCCTTTGCATCTGGTGTTCTTGGATGGTGATTGGAAAGTCTATTGCAACCTAGCATTTGGAAATTGTGGTAAGATCTATCTTTGTTTGGAAATCATTGTTTGTCTACAGGAGGGCGACTTCAACAAGGGCGATTTTGCAAGGCTTCTTCAAATCGACTTTCTTGGCATTCGCTTGTATCAGGGGGTTATCATTAGTATCATTGTGATCTATGCTATCTTTCTGTTACTTCTTTTGCGGCATTAGTCTTATCTCTTGATGCATCAAATCTGATATTGTTGACGTTTGTTGTGCAGGAGAGAGGGCGCATTGGCTTCTTGGACTAAATCGATTTGCATAGAGACTACCTCAAAGCTTCCAAATTGATCGGGATTGCATAGATCATCATCATCAAGGCATCTACAAGGTTATCCAGGTAAGATCCACAGGTTTGTTTCTCTTTCCTTTATCCAATCCATTGACATAATTCATAAATTGTTAAAACCCTAAATACTTCAAAACCCCCATTTTACATTTTGTCAGATCTACCAAGATCTAGTGGGTTGTTGGGCATGATATTGAAAACCCACCTCTATAGCATCCACGGCATCCCGGATCTATAGTTTGGTGTGGATTGGCTCCCGTTTGATCCCTCTCCCAAGCCAACCTAGCTTCTCCCAAGGAAGGCGCACTTCACCATTTGAGCAGGTTGACCTCGATCTAAGCGATGGGTGTTTGAGATTTCACTTGTTTTGACATCTACACATCAAATAACATACACCCAGGTTGTCCCTTTCTTGAAAATCACCTTGTGGGCCCCATTCCACATTTTAAGGGATTTAATCCCCATTTTGGACCACTTGGAATACTAATACTCAGATCTACAAAGATCTAACCGGTGGATTGCCACGAAATTATAGATCCATATCCCTACTTGACTGATCTACCCGGATCTAAAGTTTGGATGCCATCCGACATGATTTGACCCACCTAAACCCCAATTGAAGCCTCCTTAGGGAAAGTCGCACCACCTTGGAGAAGTGAGTTCACTCACTTCGAGGAACTGGGTACTTGAGATTTTTGCAGATCCGGAATCAGAATAATTCAAAACCTAGGTCTAGACTGTCACTTTGTCAAATCTTGCCTTGGGGATTGCATTCCTTGTTTTTAGGGATTGTGGTCCACTTGGGTCAAACCTAGATCTAGACACATTTATCCATCAAGAACTGTATTGTCCACTTGTCCCAAGTACTAGGAGTCCTAAACCTCAAGTCAACCTTACTTTGACTCCACTTCCCAATTCCCAAGGCACTGGCCTCTCTCCAAGTTAACTCAACTTTCCTAGAATGTTGGATTGACTTGTGGTTTGACTTTTGCATGGTGAACTATACCTTTGAAGACATCATGGACCATGGTCAAGATTGTCTCATGTACTAGTTAGCCCCAGTCTGACCCCTAAACAACCCTGCATTGGACACGGATCCCAAGGCAGTGGATCTTTTGACATTGACCTAGTACACTAGCCCTAGATCTCACTTCAAACCTTATAAGTCACTTTCACTTCAACTATGAACCAAAGCTACACCTATTAAACCCCTCACTTGGCTTGTGACTTCATCCTTAGGTCTAGGATAAACCATACACCTAACTTCAACTAGAAATACCCTGATTTGGTGTCTTGGTTTTGATCTCTCCTGTCGGGAGTGGATCGGGTCTCCCCCTTTGTTGTCTGGGCTAGATAACATAAAGCGAAGGTTGCCTCGACTGGCGTGACAACCATACATATTGGAGGTCGAGGTGATCGTGGTTGCACCTTTCAAGTTGCCCTTCCCTATTGCCATCCATGATTGGATCCTTCCATAGGGGTAACTACAGTTTAGGTGATAACAATACCCAAACTAGGCAATTAATAATTTGATAATCTAAAATAAAAAAAAAACCTATTGTATACCTTGTTCCTTGTGAAGAGTCATAACTCTTAATTTTGCAAGTGTAAATATTGAGTTGTGTTTTGTTGTAATCATCACTTGGAATTAATAGTCAAATATATATTATATATGTGGTTTCCTCTAAGTGGTATAAGAGCCATTGTTTTCATTGCATAAACCGTAAACGTGACCAACTCGTGACCAAGGAAGGGCATGTGTAGCTATGTATGAATTGTGTTCAAATTGTGGCTTGGGATTTTGAGTCCAGGTTTGCAAACTCAGGTCTAGGTTTGATAGCAGATTTGGGATGTGGCATTTCAGCACAACTTAAACTCACTAATTTGTGCCCAAGCTCATATAGGCCTTCACGTGTAAGTTTCCATGCATAGATCTCATACAGGTAGTGTATCAAGCTATCGCATTCCCGAATTGCATTTTGGGGGGCTCACATCTCATGTCGCATATCAAGTTGCATACCTTGTACATGCCACAAAGAGGTTGAACAAAATAGAACTGGAGGGGGGTTTCTTTAGAATGAGCTCCAACTGCCTTATATCATGTGGAACTTAGAAACATCAAGGAAGGCCTTTGGTTCCACAAGCAACATGCCCTCTAATATAGACCCAAGTGATGAAATAAGAGATTAAATGATAAAATAAAAGAAATAAAAGAGACAAATACCAACTTATGGACATGATGGGAGAATCTCCAAAAAACTCGATGATATGCATAAAATCTCCAAAAAACTCTATGATGTGGATCTCAAAGTAAAGGAGTGGCCCAATGGGGCATGACCCACATTTTGCTCAATAATGAGGTTTAGGCAATGAAAAATGAGAATAAGGGCATAAGTAGTCCAAACTCCCACATTAGTCTTGCCACCACAACATTCATTCAATACAGGTTCTTTAGTTGTATTACGCACAATGTAAATACCGATGTGCCCAAGTTTGACAGAGAGGATGACTGAAGGGGGTACAAGATGGATAAATAAACTTGAATGATATTTTGAGATATACTAGATGCATGATGATGAAGATAAAATTAACTTTTCGTCTATGCACCTAGAGGAATCGGCTTGTGACTGGTTTTCTATGGTGAAACTCAAAATCCTTGGCATTAGCAAGACATTGGGATATATTCAAAAAGGATTTTTTCAAAAGATTTCAAGATATAGACAAGAATGAAGTTTTCTTCAAACTCACTCAATTGCAATAATCTAGTAGGATTGAGAGGTATTTCCTTGATCCACATGTACTGGCCACTCGTGTAGTAGACCTATCAAATGATCGCCTACTACAAATCCTTGTATTAGGGTTGAAAGAGAATATAAAGAACAAAATCAAATTGTTAGATATAAAAATTGTAGAGAAAGATTGTAAAAAAAACAAATTCCCTAAAGAGAAACTCATGTACTATTAGCGTCCATCTTGGTCTGAATTTGAAATATTAAGCTGAAAATATATTCTTCCCGTTACCGCTTAAACTAGCAATCCTTTCAAAGCAGACTAAGTATGCCTTGTGCTAGTGATGGTAAGCATACGAGAGCACTTAGACCCAATGTCACTGTTATCACACAACTTGTAGTTGTTCCTAAAGGTTATCCTATCCAGGATGGTAGAGGCTTTGGACAACTAAAGAGGTGACCCAAGAGGTACCACAATTCCCAATGCAAGTTGGTGTCACGCTAACCGAGGAACTCTTCACTTTAGATCAAGCCTAAGCATGACCAAGGGGGAGACCCTAGCTAGCCAATGAGGACTAGCGAACCCACTCAAGAACTCCTAGGGATATGTGAGAATGAAATATGGAGAGATCAAGGGTGGATAGATCTAGATCTAGAATGGATAAGTGGACCCAAGGAGTTAGGGCTTGGTTGAAGAGGCTTATGAGATGACAAATTGTTCAACCAATAAAAGATAAGGCCACTTATAGGTTAGGAATAGTAGATCTAGATAGATCTAATGCCAAGTAAAAGTACCGAAGTGAGGCCCACCCTTGAAATATGGAAAATGGTCCAAATGGGGCCCACAAGGTAAAAATTAAGATGAATTGGCACTAGGGGGTTTGCTATGATATGGATCAATGGACTTGAGAAGAAAAGAGCAATACCCACGATTGGGATCTAGCAAATGGCCACCTACCCAACAAGTGTGACCTCCCTTGGAGAGGCCCAGTGCCTTAGATCAGGGGTAAATGGAGTTAGATGCCCAACAAATTTTAGATATGAGATGTTAAGATGATTATTAAGGTGAGTTTTAATTACTAAGCCCAAATGTTTGCTAGATCTCCATAGATCTAAAAAATAAAAAAAATACAAGGGTGACTTTGAGGGTTTTTAGATCTAGAGAATAAATGGGTAGATTAGAGGAAGAAAATACGTACCTCTCAAGCGTACGTGGATGATGAAGATGGATGTCGATTATGACGAGGATTACTTCCCACACAGATCAAATGAAAGAAGATGTAGTTTTCTTGCTTATGCGTTTTGCCCTAGTCCACAAGTGCGTCCCTCTCTTCCTGTAAAACCAAGGAGACAAGCTCAATTAGCATAGAAAAAATGAGGGTAGATACAAGTAAGAGACAAAAGATAGAAAATGATTGGTACAAAGACAATCACTCCCTGTTTGAACCAAAATTTGACAGAAGATTGCAGGGCAAGCCTCCCCACCAATGCGCACTCCTCCAAATCGACCTCTTCACCTGTAAATCAAGTTAGTGGAAAAAGATACAAGATAGCTACGAACTTCCTTCAGTGCAATTGATAAACATTTACAATCATCATAACCAAACACCCATTTCAAGATCCAAGCATGTGCTCAAAAGATATTTCTTCTATTTCGGTAGCCAAGAGCCAAAAATCTCTAGATGCATTTACAATAGGGGGGTCTCTTCCTTAAATAGGAGGA
This sequence comes from Larix kaempferi, assembly GCA_027924585.1. NCBI lineage: Eukaryota > Viridiplantae > Streptophyta > Pinopsida > Pinales > Pinaceae > Larix > Larix kaempferi. Next base: position 45,461,445 of record BSBM01000001.1, on the reverse strand, counting down.
GAGAGACCAAAACCTTAACCACTTTATCAATGAGTGGTTGAGATCAAAAGATAAACATAGTACAATCAACGACTAAGATGAGGCGGTACAATATAACATGGATCACTCTCATGAGGGGGGTGCACACTAGCTAAAAGAGGGCTCGAAGGGGGGTGCGCACCACATATAAGTGACTATAACACAAGTGTGCCACATAAAATGACTAGGACAAGTGACTAGAAGCACATGGTGGGGCTGGGAGGCATTACTTTCCTTCACTAGCATCACCCCATGGCACAATAATATAATATATGACTCAATGACATGTCCAAGTGAAAAAATGATCAAATCCTGGCCCCCTCAACTGAGAGAAAGATGCATCAAAACACAACCTGGTGACTGTGTGGACCCCACTGAATGCTGCAAACTGATTTGGAAGGAGTGGGATACACCATAGATGACCTCAGAGTAGACTTCATGCCAAAACCTTGCCTCAATTGCCCAAATCGATTTCCTTAATGACCTTTTTATTCCATTTTTATTCCACCTGAAAAACCATCAAACTGCCCACATCCCACTGCTTGGTGCCCGGGCACAAAATATGACTGTACCATCATGTCCGGAGAGGGGGTAATATGGTAATAACAAGTGGCTAGACCACCCCTCTCCTTTGTAGCGCCCTAGGCAACGACTCACCATCTATTCCTCTGTTGGACATGCCACATCAGCATGGCCAAACTAGTCAACAGGTGAAAAACTGCTCAAATCATCTCTGGAAGTGCCTGGAATTGAAAAGTAAGTGTCTCAATGGGTTCAGAAGACCCAAATCCACTAGAGATGAGTACTCATACACCTCATGGTAACGTGTAAGATCATCTGTAGCATCCACCATAGTCGGACAAATAAAAAAATATGATGATCTGGAGATAATAATAATCAATAAAAACTGCATCAATCATCATCTGAAACCTGTGTCCAACATATGGAGTCATCAAAAGGTATATAAGGGACCATAGATCAACATCATATAATATAAATGGTCCACCGAATCATGGATCCCAAGGTTGACCTTGGTCAAACTGATCAAAATATGACCCAGACCTAAGAAGCCCGCTGTTGCAAGTGCAAATGGTTAAGACATGCTCTTTAAATCATTTTCATAGCACGACTTTAAAACATTAAGCATCATTTCACTGGCAGTTAATATATAATAATAGGTTAGTTAATAATTACTTTTAAAAAGAACCTCAAGAATATACTCATTTGTAAACATGATCAATTTGCTAGCAAAGGGTGAAGGCTAAGGATGCAAGGCTAGGCAAAGGGGGATGACTTGACTGACTTGACACTGTGATACTTTGGATAAGGGAAATGGTATTACACATTCAAGCGTATGTTGGGTAAAGAATACACAGGGGATGGCAGTGTCTTACAAATGGGTAAGTTGTTTAGATAGATGCTTTTTCAACCTTGGCAAATGTCTACCACTCACATCCAAGCTGTATCAGCTCCGTGAGGATCTTTTCTAGAACCGCCGTGTACTGGGTGCCCGGCTAACCGTAACTTGAGGTTCTAGGGGACACTTAGAATTAGCTGTCCCTTGATCCATCTCACATCACAACTCGTAGGCTCCGTGAGGAATTAATCATTACATTTCCTTGGCCAGCAGTCTTTGGATTTAGCATACATTTAACCACTGCTTTTTAGGCCTATACAACCCTTCTTGGATTTTGCATGTGTTTATAAGCACAACTAATCGCAGCTCACATCCAGGGTGTTTTTCATTTCAATTCATTTCATTTCATTGCAAAGCCTTTCTTTAAGTGTGCTGAGAAGCACAATTTTCAAAGCACTTTCATGGGATTTCATAGATATAACAATAGTTTCCACATGTAATGATGGTAGTACTATTTGCTTCAGGTTTTAGTCAACACAAATCAGGCAACTATGGGGATTCTCCACAATCAAGACCAAACATCGGGGCAACTGACTAGAGTGATGAAGGTATCAAATCCAACTCACCAAAGGTAAGTTTTGTTGCCAACTCAAAGCCGAGACACAAACTAAACAAGGATGCTATCCAACACAGAGGCAAGAACGGGGAGGTCCTCCATATCACAAGTCAAGGTGTAAGTCAGGGTAAAGATCAATAATGGGGAAAGATAATGGACGGATGGAGAAAGTGAAAGTGATTCCTAACCTAGCAAGTCAAAAAGACAAGAATGATCATGTCCACATTCCATAAGAAGGTAAAAACCAATGAGTATAAAACAAGAGTTTCTAAATGTCAGTAATACAATCATTCATATAATCCATAGTAACCAATTTCATTTTAACATATATATACTGCCAGATCATAATCACTATATGCCAAGTCAAGCTATCAAAATGACTAGAACAACAAGATAATAATACCAATGCACATCATATATATCTGCTGGGTCATATATCTGTATTTGTAAGCCGGATCAACTGTAACCACTGAGAACACTGCTGCTGAAACTCTAATCACTGCACTGTACCTGTATGGAATAAAAGGTCATCTCGGTCATCAAATCTGAGGTCTTAAGGCTCAGCCTTGGCATAGGGTCTACTGCATGTCTGATATAATGCTGTTCTGATGTGTGAGTGATCACAAATAACACTGCTCATCATAGCTGATCTCACTAAAGATGTGTAAAGGCAAAGCTCAAAAATATGCAGATATCTGCTCTGCAATCAGGGTAGCCAAGCTATTATGGATGTGATAACATCTGGCTCCAGCAGGGACAAGTGCTCTAAGGGAGAGAGTGCTTGAGAACCTCAGAATCTCTAGTCCCCAACACCAGCTGCATCAATCTTCTATCTAGCACTCAACTGTTTTGATTTCATCTTTATTTGTACGTATTTCTACACACAACGAAAGAAAACTACCACGTGACGCATGTATGGGAAAAAAAAAATATAAACTGCATAAATGAAATTCTAATTTGAAGCAGAAATTAAAATGCATGTATATAAAAATACTAACTCAGACACATTTTAACATTTTTATTTTATTATTCTGAATGCAAGAGATGAGAAAAGTTTAGAAAGGAACAGACTCAACTTACTTCAAGAAACTCAACAAAAAGAAAAGTACTCAGCACTCAAAAGGAAAACAAAAGGCTCGCAATACTCAACACTCAGAAAAAGAAAAAGGCACTCAAATCTTACTGCTCAAGTGAGCTTATTTGAAAATCTACCTACTCTAAATAGGCAAGAGGAGTCCTAACTCAAGTCAAGTTAGGGATATAATCCCTTAACTCTCTCTGATTGATAGGTAGCATGATTTGCTACCCAGTCCTAGTAGTGAGGAAACACATATCATCAATGCAATGCTCGACAGTGAGCGGTCCAACCCAAATATCGCCAGATCCCCTGGATCGTATGTAAAATATGTCACTAGGCACAACGACCCTATCACCGCTTGAAAATCTACGGCGATTCACAGACTTAAGGATGGCTTCAACATTACGAATCAAAATGGGATGGATATCAGAGTTGCATTGAGGTTGAGGTGTGACTAGCCTCGAGTTCCTATTAGGAGGAATTGCATCAAACCTGGGAGGTCCACCTTCTAAAGGAATGGCTACCCTACCAATAAGGACTTCCCGAATCACTCTTTTCCTTGGATGCTCATCTCTTGGTTCCTCACTTTGTGGGTGAATGATATAGTTGGGAGTTTCTCCCACAGTCCAAAAGTCTATGATGACAATTTCTTCTTCGTCATCTTCCAATGGAGATGGTATGTTTTGGTTCTCAATACTCCTACTACTACCTTCTCCAGTTGGGATGGGAACAACCATATCTTATAAAATTGCTAGGTGGTTGGTGGGAAGTGACGAATGACTCGAAATCGCTCTAGAAGCATTTTGAGCTCTCGTGTTCAAAGATGTGGGTGAAGGAGTAGGAATGTGAGATGCATCAATAGAGCACGTACTCTCTTCACTAATAGGTAACTCACGAGGAAAAAGAAAACTAGGGATGTCTGTAAGTAACGGATAACGTAAAGATAACTCATCTTCGTTAGTTACTATGTTGGTACGAGGTTCCTCCTTAAAAATAGCTAGGTTGTTTAATGAGAACTCCCCTTTAGGAGCATCATGTATCAAAACATGTTCTTGCCAACTCATAGAGTTGTCATTTACTTCCCTTAACACACCATCTTCTAGGGACATATGAGATAAATGATCTGGAACATCAGAAAATGACATTCATTTGGTTCTTCATCACTCCCCAAAATAGGGGAAGGATGTGTTCCCTCAGTATGGTTTGTCCAAGGAATAATGTGATCAAGCCCTTGCCTTTCTCTTTCCATATTATGGTCAACTAAAGCAATCCATTCATCAATCGTCCTAGGTATACACTCACCCCTTCTTATTTGATCTAAATCAGTCTCAGAGTTGTCTGTTTCACTGATGGGCTCAAGTTGATCAATCTGTGGGTCCACATCACTAACTTGGTTCAAAGCTCTAATTTTTTTCGACACTTCTCCACGAAGCAGTTCCAGATTTATATCTCTAGCAAAAGTAGCTCTATCCCTCTCTTCCTTAGAAGAACTATCATCTCCAAAAGAACTCCAAACCTCTTCTCTTCCTGTACTATGATCCTCACTATGGCTACCCTTGACCATAAAGATGCCCTCAGGCAATAATTCTCCCTCACCATTTGTGTTCCTTACACCATCCTCGTAACTTTCAAGGTGACCATCGTAAAATGGCTCCCGATATATCCTAACTAGAGACCCATCAGAGTTAGGAATAATAGCGTATGACAAGTCCATTTGAAGATGTCCCCCTAATCCAGCAGACCACTTCCTACACAAAAGCATTCTGTAGACTGGGGGTAAATCTATGACTACTATGTCCATTACAATGGATATATTAGGGCATGAAAACAAGTCAACTCTCAATTTTTTAATCAATCCAAAGACTTGAACTGGTCTTGAGTCGATTCCACACACATTCCCATAAGGCCTAGTTATTTTTAACCTCATGGCTTCCATGACTTGCAAAGGCATGACATTCATGGAAGCTCCAGAATCCAACATACAGTTATGAAGAAGGGTGTCACCTATGTGAAGTGTAAGGTAAAAGGGTTGATGACCACCATTCTTCCTTTCATACAGTGCTGTTTGGATATTTATGGAAGGATCCTCTTCTTCTTCAACCATAGCACTAGGTGCCAGGTCTGGAAGAAGTTGATCCTCACCATGACTAGTGATAGGTTCAGGGATACTCTCGAAAAATTCTACCACTTGTTCTTTAATGGATGGGATTTTCATAAGTTCAGTGAATGGGATGCTGTGCATAACTTTATCCAATTCCTTCTCAATGTTAATGTCTAAGTCATACTCCGGGAGAGGAATTGGCTCACGCACTGGGCTAGGCAGATCACTTTTCTTTCTTTCAATGAAAGGGGTAGGATTTTGGCCATCCTTTCTTCTCTGATAAATCCTAATAGGAGCTTGGCCACTACTTTCAGGCTGTTCAGTGGAATAAACGAGAAAACTAGAACTAGGACTTTCTTCAGACTCTTCTTCTTGATTAATCAAAATTCTTCCAAAGTCTTTATCAAAGTGTAAGTTATCAACCCAATTAATGTTCTTTGGGGAGTCCTGGGTATTATCACTGTGAGTGGGATACTCAGGATCTTCCTCTTTCTGTTCTTCCAACCAGTTTATTCCAAGAGGTTCAGGAGACGTTTGGCTCACAGGGTTTCTTCTATCAGTCTCAATATTAGGCCTCTTTTGAGGGTTCCAATAAGGTTTTGGGCCATAAGGTTGCCTATACCTTTTTGACTCTTTATTTTTAGCTAGATCCCTGGTTAGGAGAGTTAATTTTTTCATCATTTCTTGCATACTCTCCATTATATTGTTAGGATCTTTCACCGGTTCTTTTCCCTTCTTGTCTTTAGGCTCATATCTAGAATACGAAGCACTAATTGAATCAAAGAAGTTTTAATTCCCCATAGAGGCAGCATTTGCTTCAACCCTTCTAGCATTTTCTTGAGCAACTTTTAAGTCTTTAGGGTCTTTGTCTTTGAGATGGTAGCCTAGGTAACCCTCAAATGAATTGAGGTAGTGAATCAAGACAACTTGTTCTTTAGGCCTAAGATCATTGCTAGTTTTTCACAATTTAATCAATAGTTATCTAGGATCTTACTGAGAGAATAACAAGCGCAACATAAACACAAGAGACACAAGAGACACAAAGATTTTCCTCGGGGAAACCATAAAGGAGAAAACCCTGCAACTTCCTCAGAGATAGAATGATCACCAATACAATGTCACAAAAGTAAAACCCAAAAATAGAAAAGGTCTTCAGTAGCTTCTCTCTTCTCCATTTGTGCGAACTTGTCCTTCTTCTCACTAATGCGAAGTGAGTGAGTGAGTGAATGATCCAAATGAGAGAGGCACCCTCTCTATTTATACTTTAACTTTCACTTGACCTTTACCCCAACTAGGTCGGCCCCTAGTTGTACCTGACTGGGCCGACTTCTCTAGGAGAGTCTAATAACCCATTGACAACTTAACTCTGGGGTCTAATGCCCCAACTTACAATGGAGGGTTAACCTCAATGACTTTACATGACCCAAATACAATAATGACTTTACCGACCGGAGGAATAAACATCTCCGTCGGAGGTACAATAATAAAATACAAATACAACATAAAATATACAAGTGAATATTTTCCGAAGTTACAATTACATTAACACTCCCTCTTAACTAGGAAGGTATTCTCTTGACATAGTCATCAACACAAGTCTTCGTCGCTGGATCAACAATGCTGGAACATCATCATCAACACTGGATCGTCGTCGTCACTGCTGCTGCAATCCTCGTCATCTCGACCATCAATTGGTGTTATCTCTTAGTTCTTCTCGTCATAGGAGGTTCTATAGAGCCAACCCTTTTTCATGTTGGATGTAGGACTAGCCTCCATGTAGGTCTTCATCATATCTGCAAGCAAGCCATCAAGTAGGTACAACCCAAGACTTATTATATTGCCTCTACAAAAACCTGTGTACATCTCAGGACTTATTATATTGCTTCTGCAAAAACTTGTGTACATCTCAGGACTGATTATATTGCCTGTGCAAAAACCTGTGTACATCCCAGGACTGATTATATTGCCTCTGCAAAAACCTGTGTACATCCCAGGACTGATTATATTGCCTCTGCAAAAACCTGTGTACATCCCAGGACTGGTTATATTGCCTTTGCAAAAACCTGTGTACATCCCAGGACTGGTTATATTGCCTCTGCAAAAACCTGTGTACATCCCAGGACTGATTATATTGCCTCTGCAAAAACCTATGTACATCCCAGGATTGATTATATTGCCTTTGCAAAAACCTGTGTACCCTACTATCGCCTCATCACGTCCAGATCATCTCAATGTCAACGGAGCACGGCCTAGATGCACAGCACACAACACTTACATCAACAGCCATGGGAAGACAAAACTCAACCATGCTGGAATGGCTCCAACCCTTACATCTACACCATGGGAGGACACACTTGCCACCATGTGAGAATGGCTCATGTGCATCTGCGTCTTCCGGACTCATCACTTCCCCTTGGAAGGAACCTCGATCTGAAGTATACCAAGCTTCTCTCTGAAGTACTCGAACTTCACTCTGGCTTGCGGCTTGGTCAACACATCGGCTATCTGCTCGTCCGTCGCAACATACTGGAGCTTCACTGCTCCTCTCTGCACCATATCCTTGATATAGTGGTACTTGATCTCAATTTGCTTCGACTTGTCATGGAACACCGGGTTCTCAGACAACTTCACACAACTCTGGTTGTCACAAAATATGCAAGTCGCATCCAACTGGAGATCAAACAAATCAGGCAGTAGCTTCCTAAGCCATACTGCCTCACAATTAGCCGAACAAGCTGCGACATACTCTGCTTCGGCTGTACTCAGTGCCACACAGGACTGCTTCCTGCTAAACCAAGAGATCACACCTGATTCCATACTGAAGCAGCACCCCGAAGTGCTCTTCCTATTAGTGGCACTGCCTCCCCAATCCGAATCAACATAACCCTCCAGGTTAATCTTCTGATTCGTATCATACTTGAGCCCATAATCAACCGTACCCTTCAGGTACCTCAGAATATGCTTTGCAGCAATCAAGTGAACATGTCTTGGATCTGTCAGGAACTGGCTCAATGTGTTCACAACAAAGCAAATATCTGGTCTCGTATTCGTCAGGTACATCAAAGATCCAATCATCTGATGATACATCGTGGCATCAACCCACTCTAATGAAGCATCACTCAATAGCTTCAGGTTCGATGCCATAGGTGTGGCCATGGCCTTGCAGTTCATCATCCCGAACCTCTTCAAGATCTTTACCGCATACTTCCCTTGTCCAAGGAAGATTCCATCCGCACTTTGCCACACCTCCATACCTAGAAAATAGTGCATCATACCCAAGTCCTTCATCTCGAACTCGGCAGCAAGCTTCCTCTTCGTGTCCACAATAAGCCCATCCTCACTTGTCACAAACAGGTCATCTACATAAAGTAGAAGTATCATTGGGTTGCCTTCCTCAACCTTGTAATAAAGGTTGGAATCCGCTTTACTCTTGGTAAATCCCAAACTAGTCAGGAAGCTGTCAATTCTGCCGTACCACGTCTTGGGTGCCTGTTTCAATCCATACAAGGTCTTCTTCAATTTGCACACATGAGTCTCCCTGTCATGTGTCTCAAATCCAAGTGACTGCTCCACATACACTTCCTCTTCCACTACACCATTCAAGAAAGCTGTCTTGACATCCATTTGGTGTACCTTCCATTTCATCACTGCAGCCAGAGCAAGTACTGATTTGATGGAAGTGTATCTGGCTACAGGTGCAAAGGTCTCCTCATAATCTATCCCTTCCTTCTGGGAGAAGCCACATGCCATGAATCTTGCCTTGTGTTTCTCTATATGCTGCCATCTGCAGCATGCTTGATCTTGTAGATCCACTTGGAAGTCACAACAGACTTCCCTATTGGTCTCGGGACCACATCCCAGACATCATTCTTCATGATTGACTGGTACTTCTCAATCATGGCATCCTTCCATTCCTTCCTTTCTGCCGTTTCTTCATAGTTGGCAGGTTCTTTGTCAATGATGTTGCACAACAGGGCTACATAACTGGAGTATGGCCTTAGTTTCTTGCTTTCTCTATGCATTCCTTCTGGAGCGCCATATCTCTCTGCATCTTGAATTGCCTCTCGTACCCATGCTGGTTTCCTCTTGTGAGAATTCTTCTCACAGGGTGGATCTACAGGTTCCTGTGGGTCTTCCATCTCATGGTCTTCATATTCTTCTGGGGTTGATTCATTCATTGTTGTATCTCGGATCCTGGGTGCTTCTGGTTCTTCAATGTCTTCAACAAGTAGCTTTTTGGATTTGTTTTAAGCTGAGTCTTCGTCAAATGTCACGTCCCTGCTGATATCGATCTTCTTGAATTCATGAAAGTATATTCTGTAAGCCTTCGAGCTTTCACTATATCCCACGAATATGCCCTTCTTTCCTGAAGGATCTAGCTTTGTCCTCTTCTCCTTCGGAATATGTATGTACACGGGGCAGCCAAATATCCTGAGATGGCTGACTTCTGGTTTCTCGCCGGAGAAAGCTTCTTCTGGTGTCTTGTTGTCAAGTACTCTATGTGGAGTACGATTCTGTACATACACCGCTATCCTTGCAGCTTCTGCCCATAGATGCATTGGAAGATCTTGGTCATGAAGCATTGCTTTTGCTGCTTCCATGATTGTTCTATTCTTCCTTTCTGCAACTCCATCCTGCTGCGGATTGTATGGAGTAGTCAACTTCCTCTTAATCCCTGAATCTCTGCATAATTTCTTGAAATCTTCTGATGTGAACTCTCCGCCATTGTCTGATCGAAGGGTCTTGATTTTCTTCTCGGTGTGGTTCTCAATCAAGGCTTTGAATTCCTTGAACTTGCTGAATACTTCATCTTTGTTCTTCAAACAATATATCCATGTCTTCTTAGAAAAATCATCAATGAAAGAAACATAATATACATACCCACTAAATGAACTGGATGACATTGGACCGCATACATCGGAGTGGATGATTTCCAAGATTCCCTTTGCCTTGCTCTCGCTACTTGGAAATGTCTTCTTTATGTTCTTTCCCTTCGGACATCCTTTGCAAACACCTTCATGCTTTGTCTGGATTTTTGGAAGACCTTCAACTGCTTTGCTTGCAAGTGGTAGTGCTATATAGTGCACATGTGCAAGCCTCCTATGCCATAGTTCACTTGGCTCCATTGAGTCATGGACCAAAGCTTGTTCAGGTTGGCCCTTCAATTTGTACAAACCTCTCTCTTACTCTCCAATCACAACTGCATCGTCTATAGTCTTTCCCTTTGGCCACATTAGGACTTGGCCATCAACAAATGCAACCCTCATGCCTTTTGCATCCAATGCAGATATGGAGAGAAGGTTTTTCTCGAGTCCTGGAACATATAGGACATCCTTCATCTTCAAAGACTTCCCAGAGTCTAGCTTGTAAGAGGCTTCAACACTTCCTTTTATGGGGTACTAGTAATCATCCCCAAGTTTCACCTTGTGGGGTGACTCATGTTCAGATAGGTTCACAAAGGATTCTTTAAATCTTGTCATATGCTTGGGAGCCCCGCTATCTACAAGCCAATCATTGCTTCCATGTGTAACAGTCTCTCTGAGAGCTGAAATCAGAACATACTCTTCATCACTTGAAGAATCTTCACTATCTTCTATGGTCCTCTTCCTTGAAGGTTCATCATCCCATGCAGTTTGAGCATGATGTCTTTTCTTGTTGTTCTTCTTCTTGTGGGAGCTACTTTTGTTCTTGGGACAATATTTGGAGTAGTGTCCCTTCTCATCACAAGTATAGCATCGAATGTGAGATAGATCTCTCTTGAAGTTCCTTCTTTGGTTTTGGTGGTGGTATCTTTCTTTCTTTTGATGAGGATGCTCCCTCTTGGTGTTATTCTTCCTAGTGTGTGCTGTGAGAGCCTGGTCTTCATTACCCATCTTCTCTTCTCGAGCTACAAGTCAAGCTTCTTCTTGTGAGCATTCCTCCCATAGCCTACTAAATGTGATTAATTTCTTTCTAGCACAAATCCCTTGAATGAAGGAATCCCATGATCTAGGGAGACCATTCAGGGTGGTCATCACAATTTCTCCATTTTCTACATCTTCTCCCACAGCTTCAAGTTGCTCCTTGAGTTGAGAGACCCTTGTAAAATAGGACTGCATGGTCTTTGCATTCTGTATCTTCACATTCTTCAACTGGTTTCGCAAGGTCATCTTTCGATTTATAATCTTTCCTTCAAATAGCTTGGTCAAGGAATCAAACATCTCTTTGGGTGTCTTTAAGGAAGACACATGTGGGATGAGGTGATCCTTAATAGAATCAACAATAATCCTCTTGGCCTTAACTAAGTTCTTCTTGTGTAAGGCTTTAGCCTCATCTCCCTCTGGAACTGGAACCTCTTCATTCACATAGGTGTCCAATTCATTCTCTTCTAGAACAAGCCCAATCCTATACTTCCATGCTCGGAAGTTATCAGCCTCTTCAAGCTTATCCTCAAGCTTGGTGTGGTGAGACATCTTTAATGAGAAACTCAAATGGAAATAGAAAAGCTTTTAGGTCTTACCACTTTGATTTGCTGAAACTGGCTTGCTAGGGTTTGTCAGAGAAACCCTAAAATTTCAAACTTGGAATTTGAAACTTCTGTTTGGATGGAAAGATGTGCTTGACTGAGGTGAGCAGGCTGGTACACTTGGTTTCTGAAGATTCCAAAAATTGACCCCTGAAAATTGACTTGCGAAATTCTGATATGTAATTTCTGGCTTTTTCTGGTTTTCTGTTTTTTCTAGTCCAGAGTCAAATTAGGGTTTGACTTTCCGGGAGTTTTAACCCAACCAAAAACTTCGATCTTGGTCTCTAAATTTTGGTTTTTGCTGAGGCGCACTTCCCTATGTTGATTGCACCCCAAAATTCCTCTTCTGTGAAAAGACCTAATTTCCCACAGTAGTGACAGGCCAAAAAATGAAAATGCTCAGAATCACTTTCTGCTTCAACAGAAAGATGCGCCTTCCTAAGGTGAGTTAGCCTAGCCTCCTTTTCTTGATGATCTGTGGAGAGAAACCCAAAAATTAAGAAGCCCTAGCTTCTGCAGTTGCACAATGTCTTCTTCTCAGGTTAGCTCTGATACCATGTTAGTTTTTCACAATTTAATCAATAGTTATCTAGGATCTTACTGAGAGAATAACAAGCACAGCATAAACACAAGAGACACAAAGATTTTCCTTGGGGAAACCATAAAGGAGAAAACCCCGCAACTTCCTCAGAGATAGAATGACCACCAATACAATGTCACAAAAGTAAAACCCAAAAATAGAAAAGGTCTTCAGCAGCTTCTCTCTTCTCCACTTGTGCGAACTTGTCCTTCTTCTCATCCTTCTTCTCACTAATGCGAAGTGAGTTAGTGAGTGAATGATCCAAATGAGAGAGGCACCCTCTCTATTTACACTTTAACTTTCACTTGACCTTTACCCCAACTATGTCAGCCCCTAGTTGTACCTGACTGGGCCGACTTCTCTAGGAGAGTCTAATAACCCATTGACAACTTAACTCTGGGGTCTAATGCCCTGACTTACAATGGAGGATTAACCTCAATGACTTTACATGACCCGAATACAATAATGACTTTCCCGACCGGAGGAATAAACATCTCCGTCGGAGGTACAATAATAAAATACAAATACAACATAAAATATACAAGTGAATATCTTCCGAAGTTACAATTACATTAACAATCATCAGGGATATTGGCCACTATCTTGTCAAAACGGAGGTTGAATTCATGGATAAATTCATTTTCTTTCTTCTTAACTTCAAAGAGTTGGTTCAAAAGAAAACGTCCATCCAACTTGACTGACCACTCATGCTTAAGTTTTTCTGCGAAGTCATCATATCCCGTGGTTGATGATGCAGACAAACGGTCAAACCATTTGCGGGCATCACCCTCCAAGGATGCAAATAGACCCCTCATGTAAACATCTTCTTCTTCTCTCCCATAAGCCTCCATGTGTGCCCAGACATCTTCAATGTGGTCCTCAATGGAGGTCACACAATTCCCATTGAACTTAGGGATCTTTTCAAAGTACTTGTCGGGCATATCATGGGGTGAACCAGGGATTTGGGAAAAGTCTAAAGGTGAGGCTTTGGCTTTGTTCCCAAATCTACGAACAACAAGCGGATTGGTTTGAGGATTGTTTCCTGGAGGAGTTTGATTTGTTCCAACCATTTGATTTGCTGGACTTAGATTATGAGATGGAGATGAAGGAGGAACCGAATTGGTTGAAGGGGATCCCAAGAAACGATTTGGAGAATCAGAATTAACAATTTTCCAAAAGAAATTAGATGATTGGAGTTTGGTATCTCTTCTATGATAAACAAGCGGGGTTCCTTCTGATTGATTTAAATTAGCCCTACTTCTGAGATTGTAAGGATGTCTATGAGGTTGTTCCTCAACGGAGTCATGATTAGGAGTCGCCAGGTAGACTTAAGTTCTTCTCTACCAAAAGATGTGTTGTGAATAAGCAGGGAGATATGAGTGAAAATGGATGGTTATGAATAATTTAGGAATATAAATGATAACCATCAAATTACAAGACCGAATGCGATAAGATATTAATTACGCATGGATACTCACAGACACCTGAGGTATATATCTCCTCGGCAACGACGCCAAAAATGTTATCACACAACTTGTAGTTGTTCCTAAAGGTTATCCTATCCAGGATGGTAGAGGCGTTGGACAACTAAAGAGGTGACCCAAGAGGTACCACGGTTCCCAATGCAAGTTGGTGTCACGCTAACCAAGGCACTCTTCACTTTAGATCAAGCCTAAGCATGACCAAGGGGGAGACCCTAGCTAGCCAATGAGGACTAGCAAACCCACTCAAGACCTCCTAGGGATATGTAAGAAGGAAATATGGAGAGATCAAGGGTCGATAGATCTAGATCTAGAACGAATAAGTGGACCTAAGGAGTTAGGGCTTGGTTGAAGAGGTTTATGAGATGACAAATTGTTCAATCAATAAAAGATAAGGCCAATTATAGGTTAGGAATAGTAGATCTAGATAGATCTAATGCCAAGTAAAAGTACCCAAGTGGGGCCCACCCTTAAAATATAGCAAATGGTCCAAAAATGGGGCCCACAAGGTAAAAATTAAGATGAATTGGCACTAGGGGGTTTGCTATGATATGGATCTATGGACTTGAGAAGAAAAGAGCAATACCCACGATTGGGATCTAGCAAATGGCCACCTACCCAACAAGTGCGACCTCCCTTGGAGATGCCGAGTGCCTTAGATCAGGGGGTAAATGGAGTTGGATGCCCACCAAATTTTAGATATGAGATGTTAAGATGATTATTAAGGTGGGTTTTAATTATTAAGCCCAAATGTTTGCTAAATCTCCATAGATCTGGAAAATAAAAAAATACAAGGGTTTTGACTTTGAGGGTTTTTAGATCTAGAGAATAAATGGGTAGATTAGAGGAAGAAAATACGTACCTGTCAAGTGTACCTGGATAATGAAGTTGGATGCCGACTATAACGAGGATTACTTCCCACACAAATCAAATGAAAGAACATGTAGATTTCTTGCTTATGCATTTTTCCCTAGTCCACAAGTGCGTCCCTCTCTTCCTGTAAAACCAAGGAGACAAAGCTCAATTAGCATAGCAAAAATGAGGGTAGATACAAGTAAGAGACAAAAGATAGAAAATGATTGGTACAAAGACAAAATCACTCCCTGTTTGAACCAAAATTTGAAAGAAGATTGCAGGGCAAGCCTCCCCACCAATGCTCACTCCTCCAAATCGGCCTCTTCACCTGTAAATCAAGTTAGTGGAAAAAGATACAAGATAGCTACAAACTTCCTTCAGTGCAATGGAGAAGCATTTACAATCATCATAGCCAGACACCCATTTCAAGATCCAAGCATGTGCTCAAAAGATATTTCTTCTATTCCGGTAGCCAAGAGCCAAAAATCTCTAGATGCCTTTACAATAGGGGGGTCTTTTCCTTAAATAGGAGGAGAGAGACCAAAACCCTAACCACTTTATCAATGAGTGGTTGAGATCAAAAGATAAACATAATACAATCAACGGCTAAGATGAGCCGGTACAATATAACATGGATCACTCTCATGAGGGGGGTGCGCATAGCTAAAAGAGGGCTCGAAGGGGGGGTGTGCACCACATACAAGTGACTATAACACAAGTGTGCCACATAAAATGACTAGGACAAGTGACTAGAAGCACATGGTGGGGCTAGGAGGCATTACTTTCCTTCATTAGCATCACCCCATGGCACAATAATATAATATATGACTCAATGACATGTCCAAGTGAAAAAATGATCAAATCCTAGCCCCCTCAACTGAGAGAAAGATGCATCAAAACACAACCTGGTGATTGTGTGGACCCCACTGAATGCTGCAAACTGATCTGGAAGGAGTGGGATACACCATAGATGACCTTAGAGCAGACCTCATGGCAAAACCTTGCTTCAATTGCCCAAATCGATTTCCTTAATAACCTTTTTATTCCATTTTTATTCCACCTGAAAAACCATCAAATTGCCCACAGCCACTGCCTGGTGCCCGGGCACAAAATCTAACTATACCATCATGTCCAGAGAAGGGGTAATATGGTAATAACAAGTGGCTGGACCACCCCTCTCCTTTGTAGAGCCCTAGGCAACGACTCACCATCTATGCCTCTGCTGGACAGGCCACATCAGCATGGCCAAACTGGTCAACAGGTGAAAAACTGCTCAAATCATCTCTGGAAGTGCCTGGAACTGAAAAGTAAGTGTCTAAATGGGTTTAGAAGACCCAAATCCAAGAGATGAGTACTCATACACCTCATGGAAACCTGTAAGATCATTTGTAGCATCCACTGTGCCCGGACAAATAAAAAAATATGATGATCTGGAGATATAAATAATCAATAAAAACTGCATCAATCATCATCTGAAACCTGTGTCCAACATATGGAGTCGTCAAAAGGTATATAAGGGACCATAGATCAACATCATATAATATAAATGGTCCACCTCATCACGGATTCCAAGGTTGACCTTGTCAAACTAGGTTTGACCGGTCAAACTGATAAAAATATGACCCAGGTCTAAGAAGCCTACTGCTGCAAGTGCAAATGTTTAAGACATGCTCTTTAAATCATTTTCATAGCAAGACTTTGAAACAGTTAGCATCATTTCACTGGTAGTCAATATATAATAATAGGCTAGTTAATAATTTACTTTCAAAAAGAACCTCAAGAATATACTCATTTGTAAACATGATCAATTTGCTAGCAAAGAGTGAAGGCTAAGGATGCAAGGCTACGCAAAGGGGATGACTTGACTGACTTGACACTGTGATACTTTGGATAAGGGAAATGGTATTACACATTCAAGCGTATGTTGGATAAAGAAGACATAGGGGATGGCAGTGTCTCACAAATGGGTAAGTTGTTTAGATAGGTGCTTTTTTCAGCCTTGGCAAATGTCTACGACTCACATCCAAGCTGTATCAGCTCCCTGCGGATCTTTTCTAGAACCGCCGTGAATTGCGTGCTCGGCTAACCGTAACTTGATGTTCTAGGGGACACTTAGAATTAACTGTCCCTTTCTCCATCTCACATCACAACCCGTAGGCTTCGTGAGGAATTAATCATTACATTTCCTTGGCCAACAGTCTTTGGATTTAGCATACATTTAACCATTGCTTTTTAGGCCTGTATGACCCTTCTTGGATTTTCCATGTGCTTATGAGCACAACTAATCGCAACTCACATCCAGTGTGTTTTCATTTCAATTCATTTCATTTCATTGCAAAGCTTTTCTTTCATTGTGCCGAGAAGCACAGTTTTCAAAGCACTTTCATGGGCTTTCATAGATATAACAATAGTTTCCACATGTAATGATGATAGTGCTATTTGCTTTAGGTTTTAGTCAACACAAATCATGCAACTATGGGGACTCTCCACAAACAAGACCAAACATCGGGGCAACCGACTAGAGTGATCAAGGTATCAAATCCAACTCACCAAAGGTAAGTTTTGTTGCCAACTTAGAGCCGAGACACAAACTAAACACGGATGCTATCCAACACAGAGGCAAGAACGGGGAGGTCCTCCATATCACAAGCCAAGGTGTAAGTTAGGGTAAAGATCAATAATGGGGAAAGATAACGGACGGATGGAGAAAGTGAAAGTGATGCCTTAGCTAGCAAGTCAAAAAGACGAGAATGATCATATCCACATTCCATAAGAAGGCAAAAACCAACGAGTATAAAACAAGAGTTTCTAAATGTCAGTAATACAATAATTCATATAATCCATTGTAACCAATTTCATTTTAACATATATATACTGCCAGATCATAATCACTATATGCCAAGTCAAGCTATCAAAATGACTTAAACAACAAGATAATAATATCAATGCACATCATATATATCTGCTGGATCATATATCTGTATATGTAATCCGGATCAACTGTAACCACTGAGAACACTGCTGCTGAAACTCTTATCACTTCACTGTACCTGTATGGAATGAAAGGTCATCTCGGTCATCAAATCTGAGGTCTTAGGGCTCAGCCTTGGCATAAGGTTTATTGCATGTCTAATATAAGGCTGCTCTGATGCGTGAGTGATCACAAATAACAGTGCTCATCATAGCTGATCTCACTGAAGATGTGTAAAGGCAAAGCTCAAAAATATGCAGATATCTGCTCTGCAATCATGGTAGCCAAGCTACTATGGATGCGATAACAGTCACCACGACCTAACTCCTCAACTTCTTTGGTTAACTCCTAAACCCAGGGGAGAGTCCCTAATGGAGGAAGAAAACTTGCAGACACTAACACACCTGCAAATACTCTTCTACAAGCCTTATGGTTAAGATCAGTGCCTTATATGGAGTCAACAATGGATAATAAAGACACATAAATCATATAAAAGGAGTTAATTCATTCTACCAATCAATATCAATAAATATCACCACTTCAATATGCTTCACAAATCCCAAGGCAGGGTTAGAATTCCTTAAGCAACCTGGAGACAAGGTGTGCTCTAGGGAGGATAAGAGACCCTTAGACATGTTGAAATTAGCAGCATTAGGGGAAATTCTCCAATGAGAGGCCTTAAGTGGCCACCCTGAGGCTAGCCAGGGAGATTTGGAGAATCAACAAATGTTGTGAGTCATGGCAAAAGTCAGGATGAAGGAGCTGTTGGCAAAGAAGCCTTGTGAGCCATGTGCAAAAGCCAAGGCAAGCCTTGTGAGCCTAGAGCAAAAGACAAGGCAGAGTTTAGCAAGAGTCAGGACGAAAGTACAAGTCCCGTGAGCTAGACTGGTGTGTGAGATGACCTCCCGATCTTGCTATGATGTGTTCTTCTAGGAGTTGGCCACCTCTAGCTAGAGTCTCTCTAGCAATTGATCAAGTTGTAGTGTCAGATGACCACATGGGAAAGATCTTCTTCTTATTGATGTAATGAATGATGTATTAAGCAGGTATGGGACCATGCAGGTTGAGAGAGAGACTATTTGTGCTTGTAAAGTCTTTTGAAGCTTTGTAAAGTGTTGTAAAGCGTTGTACCTAGTCCTATAGACTAAGGATGATGTATTAATGATTTATTAAAGGCTAAAAGCCTAAGTTTGCAAAGTAATAATGTTATAAAGTGTCATTGAGCAAGGGGGACGAAACTTCTTGTCTAGGAGGCTTAACAACTTAATATGGTGACCCCTTGAGTGTTTCTAGAAGCCTTATCATGACAACTCAAAGATAAGACCTGGACTCTTCTAGAAGACCGGACACAACCATAAAAAGACAAGTGAAGGTCATTCACTAGACACACAATCAGTTCTGCAGTATTTTCCAGCACCATCTAGGGTTTCAGTGACTTTGGTTTTATGCTCATAACTTCAGCTACAGGTCATTTTTGGGACGATTCCAAGTGCATTAGAAAGGTCTCCTCCCGGCGCATCTTTTTCTACTGAACGCCCAGGGCTTCATCAGTCAAGTGCAGAATACTTTCGCCCAATTCTACAGAAAACTGTAGAAATTTGCAGGCCCAAGGGGGTGAGGAATGTTGGAGAATGGGGTGAAGTGGAAGAGGGTCAAGGGCTTGATTTGGTCAATAACCGATGCCTTAGAGAGACTCTGGAAATGATGGCCAAAAACCAAGTTGTGGTCAAAGAACCATAATTTAGAGAAACCCTGAAACTGATGGCCAAAAGCCGGGCTCAACGGAATGCCCGAGAAAAGGGCTCTTATACCAATGCTGTGAACCAACCCGGTTCACACACGAGCTATCCAAAAGACAGGTAAAAATAATCCAACTACATAAAATTTAAATATATAATGAGAATATGAATGATAATTGAAATACAATAAGGGGGCGTCACATATTTAGAAACCTTATAGGCACCATAACTGTTCATGAAGGGATGCATCCCTTAGATAACAATAATTATTATCATTTATTATTAATTATCAATCTTATTATTATTTATTATTATCTATTTATTGATATATTTTATATTCATAAGAGTGCAACCCTCACTCTTCACATGGCCCGTACGCCCTCTCTGCTCACGATCTACCACTCCTGTAGTCTGTGGCCTGATCTGCTTGATCTGCCCAGACGCCTGAGCTTCATGTGACTGTATGCTGCTGTACGACGTTCGTATGGTTCGTACCGTGGCCCTACGGTCCTTCCTTTTTTAAAAAATTCTAGTGAATCCTCGTCAAAATCAAATGATTTCCCTTAGAGCTTCATTGGAATCCTACAGTCAACTTGTGCTATTTCACTGTGGTTATTTTCAGAGTCCTGAATTTGATACCATGTTAACTCTTACAATCCCAGATCTGGTTATGAAACTCAAATAATTTACAACAATTATTATCTGAAAACACACTGAACTCCTAACTAATTACGCATTGGAAAAACACAGGAGAACATCAACACATTTGACACATTGATTTACCCTGGAAACCCCAATCCTTGGGGAAAACCAACAATAGATTGTCTTCTTATTTCATATTTAAAACAACACTTACAGTTTACAGAGCTCCAAAGACCCTGCTGACTCACTCCCTCTGCAATCTGTGCTCAATCTTTCAACCACTGAAGACAACCCCAGCTTGAGAGAATCACTCTCTCCAAAGCCTCTAAGAGAATCCCTCTCTTAGATCTGATCACTCACTGATCTCAGCTTGAGAGAATCCTTCTCTCCAAAGCCTCTAAGCGAATCCCTCTCTTAGATCTAATGACTCACTGATCACTCACTCTCAATGTATCCCACACATACTGATAGTGATCAGATGATCATTGTCTACAACTCTCCATAGACTCTTTTATAACATTCACTTTATGCAAATACCTTGGGCCCAATACCATGGGTCCTCAAATACCATGAGCCAAATACTATTGACTCAATTCTGATCCTTACATCTAGAGATTTAGATCTAATTGAATGGCTGAGATTTAATCTCTCGTTGAGATCACTTAAGTTACCCTTTTGCATTTACATAAACTGTTTTAAAATACATTTGTCGAGAGAGTCACTTTTTCGGACGACTTCTACATGCTAGACACCTTAGCCAATGTAGAAGTACATGTCCGAGCTACAAAAACTAACAATATGCTCCAACGGTCCATCAACAAGTGCTAAAATGTGGGATGACTTAATGAAATCCACACCAACAATCCTCTAAAAGCATCCAAATGCCAACAATATGGTTCAAGTGTAATGTACAAGGTCCAAAAGTGAGACTAGAAGTGACTAGAAGCCTCTTCGAGTCTCCCATGTGCCATAGGAAGGGTCTCCAATATGTAGGAGGGGGACATCTCCCTCAAATGTGCTAGGAAATGTCACATGTAGTCATCATCAAGTGTAGTGCTCCATAGAAAAGTGCCTTATAGCCATCGAACATACCACATCAAGTGTTATAACATGTGTGTAAGATAACTCACTCTAATGCCAAAGGTTAACCCATCATTTAACTTAGGCCATGTTATCAAACATGAAAATAATACATGAAATTAAGTTACATGCATACCTTTTTAACAATTCAATGACTTATTTAACCTTTACTCATCTTGTCTAACATTGGTGTGACCCTATTAAAACTTGATTAGATGTGACAGCCCTAAGTTAAAATGCAGAGCCTAGCTATCAAAGTCAAGTGAGATTACATGAAGTGAATTACATAATAAGGGAGAAAAGGGGGTCTTTATGAAATAACCATCATAGCAATGTAAGCGTGATAGGTCTATTTTTAACTTTCAAGAGTTGGGATTTTAATATGTATTTTCCATGTGTGCCTAAGGAAGCGCTGTATGGGTCAACCATTATTGCGACTTCATATTGTGATTCCTTTTTTTCATTTTTTCATTTTTTCTTTGATATTTCATTTATTTGCATTTCATAGCCCTTTCATTTGTTTAGTCCCTTTTGCTTTAGATTTGGCTTTGATAACCTGGGACAAGGGAACCTGGCCTTTTGCAAGGGAAGCATCTCCCATAATTTTCCATTTCCATTTCCATTTAATTTATCAACATTATGGTGAAGGTAGTCAGAAACAAACTAATCTCAACACTATTGGAGCCTGGTTCTAATTGGTTGATCCCAATGATCAATGCTGGAACTTCTTCAACGACTAACACTGGATTAATGCCTGTAACAACAATTGATGAGGTTGTACCTCTGCCACGTTTTGTGTCATACTTTCAAGTATACATGCTGGGCGTATTTTAAATTGGGTGCCAATAACTTACTCTAACCCCAGAAGCATATAATCCAATAACTGGAGCTGAACCAAATTAATTCGCCCAACTCTGACAAAAACTAAATCGCCAGACTTAAAAGAACTCAGGGAAATAACAGATCACACTTACAGCTCAATCCTAAATCTTGTTTAATTCATCACTGGTTCAATATCTCTCTTCCATTCGATACATGCATAAGATAATCTCAAGAACACTACAGAAACACAATTTTGATTTACAAAAGATTCAGCAAACATAACTCCAGGGATTCAAGATCTGTTGAAAACACAATATTTCTTTAATTTCTATTCATAACTTGTGCTCTGGAAAAATCCAACCTTACACAGGAATCAGTTTTAGAAGATATACATCTGGGATACCGTTTCCAATTCCAACGAACTGAACAGAAATCTATTTTTAGCTGTTATTCCTAAATCTCTGCTAACAACAAAACAACTGTCAAATTATCCTACAATTTGCATTCAAAGGAAATCTATCTACTCCTACAATTCGGGAACCAATTTCCTTCGTAAATATCCGTTTCTTGATTTTAAAACGATTCCTGCCGAGTCACATTGCCACGCTGTCATGATGCCCCTGCATCACATAATCCTTGATTTCATACATGGGAATAGTAATGAGACCTTAGGTTATTATTAATGATAGATCTTTCATAAAGGGAAAAATAAAGGGTATGGATCAATTGGCTAACGTAATGAAAAATGGCTAGGTAAAATGTTGTGAAATGGATGAAAACACTTTAACTTAGTTTACTAAGGTACAAATTAACCTTCGGACTAACACACTTCTAAGGCAGAGTACACCAAAGAAAGACTATAACATGAGTAATTGTTTTAAGCATATGAATCATTATACAATCATAAAAGTAACATCCCATGCAATCCTCTGTTTGCAGGAAACATCTGTAAGAAGGCCGTACCAGTACCCAAAACTCCCTGAAACGCGGGTACGGGTACGAAACGCCGCCGGCCGTACCGTACGGTGTTTCAATATTTGGAAACGCCGTATGGTATGGCCGACGGAGTTTTGGGTACTTTCGGGCCCCACGACAGATGTTCACAGCGTTTTTTATTTATTTTTAGTGGGCTATACAACAATTAAAAAAACCGTGGGCCACATCCAAAACTTGTTTTTTGTCTTTTGTTAGCTGGAAAGTGGTTTTAGAAGTATCTAGTAACTTCTTTTTTCGCTAGTTCTTTTTCTTAAGAGAAACAAAGTATAGATGTATATTCAAAAAGGCTGTGCACAGCCATTCATTACAAAAAAGGAAGCCTTGCTTCAGAGAGAGGGGTCAAAATGCTAAATGTAGGCTTGCCCGTAATGGCTCTAATGCTCTTGTTTAGCTACTGTCTACTGTTCGCTGTAATAGAGGAGGGATATACCCTTACATATTGAGAATTTAACAAAATACAAAAATACATACAAACTTAAACTGAGAAAGGTGCCCAACAGGAAAATAGATTGTTCTATCCATAGTTTTGTTGCTGCACAGAGGTATCTTCTACAATTTTCATGTCAACAGTGGGGGATTCCTGGCAATGGCTGCATTGGGACATTTTGGCCATTTTTAAAACTTCATCTTTGATGATATCAACGGTGCCCATCAATTCAAAGAGATTTCTTTCTAAATCATCAATCCTGGAATCTTGGTAAGTTAATTGCTGTGAGATGTACTTGATGTTTGCTGCCGTCTTGCTGTGCTGTTTGACTCCTGTGCATATTGCTTCATACACCCTACGCAAATGTTCTTTGAAGTCTATGATGCTGGCTCTCAGGGTGCGATTCCTTCAGCTACGTCGGCCATGGAGCTTCTGTGAATGCCGGAACGAGGGGGAGGAGCAGGAAAGCGGGCACGAGGAGGAGAGGAACCGATGCAGGGGGGAGGTTCAGGTAAGTGAAGGTTGTCCAGACCCTCAGAGAGCAGGAGAACAGAAGATGGGGGGATCGTCATGGTGCAGTGGGGAAGATAACCAAGGAAGGGGGAGGGCAGAGTAAATGCTGAAGTGAGGCGATTGACAAGGAGAAGATGGGTGGAGAGGAGGCCATGTGAAGGCCCATGTGCCCTCACAAAACTGCTAGGGGAGAGTTGGCCAAAAAATTCAGTGAGAAATTAATTCGCCCTTGAGGCGTTAGGCTAGGGGATAAACTTAAGTTCTTGCTTTCCATTGTTGTATTTAATTTCCCCCATTGGAAGAATGACTCCTTGATTGGCAGCTTCGTCTGCTTGGGTATTGCTTTCCCGAAGGATGTGGAAGTACTGAATTTCATGGGGAAGAGAGAGCTGGTTGATCCTCCTTTGCATTCTGTTGCTTTTTTAGTCTCCTTTATATGTCCCCATCCTCATTTTTTGAATTACATGTCTTGAGTCACCAAAGACTTTTAGCTTATTGATGTTGAGGGTTGCTATGAGTTCCATGGAGTGAAGCAAAGCTAGCCATTCAACTTCGTTGTTTGTTTTCTTTCCTAGGCCCTAAGCAAAGGAGATAATTTTATTTCCTCCTGAATCGAATATAATCCCTCCCGCACCTGCCTCCCCTGTTTTCGCTAGTTTTGTAGAACAAACATTTTGTTCTATTTTTGATGATGAGGATGAGACTTGAGATATGTTATATATTTGTCTTTAGTTCATGTTTTGCTTAATTTCCTGCACATAAAGCCTCATGTTACCATGTACAAAGGCTGATTTTGGATGTAAAGCCTCATCTATAAAGGCTTGTGACATTGATAAAGACATGGTTTTCCTTCTAAAATGGTATTTGTGTGTATCATTCTTATTTTTCAAATTTTTTGCAAGATAATGTAGCATATATATACTTGCGTTTCCCCCAGCGTACCCATTTTGGGGGGGGTTCATGTTTCTAGATGTTCCCGTTTCCGAAACTCGGAAACATTCCCACGTTTCGTGCAACCTTGATGCAATCATATTGTCATATAAGAAAACATGCTAAGAGTAAATGAGAGTTAGAGATGTCACAACACATAGAGGACTAGACATTGTGGTTGCATCCAAGCCACATGGACTAGCTGATATATGTTGAAGGACCTCTGACCAATGATCTATGGGGAAGCCACCGATCTCATTCCTAGGAACAACTGATCAAGGTCACCCATTGTTGAAAGAGGGGTAACACTTCCCTTATTAAATGGTTTTTGCTTTAAGTAAAGAGTCCGAGTTAATTTAATCGTAAACACAACAACTAGAAATAGGTACTTAAGATGCTAAATGAATCAACAACTAGAAGATACTTAGATTCAATTAGAAATGCTTCAAATAAATATATCTCTGAAACTAGAAGCATAAGAGAGACAAGTTACGAATCCACAACAAAAATATAAACATTAAACATGCACAATGTGGATTAATAAAATGTCCAAGGCTAAGAACAAGGTCTAGGGTGAAACCCTAGAGTTTGTAGTGAGCACAAGGATGATTAGACTTAATGAATATGCCATTAATTTCTCTAATCAAAGAATGAAATTAAATCACCAATTATGATAAACCAATTGCAAGAATACAAGATATAAGTTAAGTACGTTAAGCAACTAGATATTAGAAATTAGGTGACCATGCTCAAAGAATTTAGTGCTTATTACCTAATTTTTAATATCTAATTGCTTGAAGTACTTGTTATCATACAAACACTAGCTGCCTCAAGATGTATCCCATAAGAGAGACAAGTTACTAACCCACAACAAAAATATAAACATTAAACATGCACAATGTGGATTAATAAAATGTCCAAGGCTAAGAACAATGTCTAGGGTGAAACCCTAGAGCTTGTAGTGAGCAGAAGGATGATTAGACTAAATGAATATGCCATTAATTTCTCTAATCAAAGAATGAAATTAAATCACCAATTAAGATAAACCAATTGCAAGAATACAAGATATAAGTTAAGTACTTCAAGCAAGCAGATATTAGAAATTAGGTGACCATGCTCAAAGAATTTAGTGCTTATTACCTAATTTTTAATATCTAATTGCTTGAAGTACTTGTTATCACACAAACACTAGCTGCCTCAAGATGTATCCCATCCGAGACGGTAGAGTAGGGCAGCCAGGCAGGTGACACCTGCAAACACTAAGCCCACTGCTCAAGAGAGCAGTGGTCACTCCAGACAGGGTGCTTGTCACTTCGGATAGGGCACGTAGCCTAATCCAGGGGGAGACCCTTCTCAACCAGCTAAGGTTGAGAGACAAAAAAAACAGACACTCCCAAAACCCAATAAACAAGAGAAAGCAGAGGAGAAGTGCCTAGGGGTTTTATGACTCTAATCCAACCAGTGGACTGAAATTGGGTGATGGACACAAGCAATGATTTAGAGCAATTTCAGATCTGATTTTGATGATATAAACAGTAAAATTCAAATGATAAATGGCTGGAAATTAGATTAGAAATATAAATTATGCTAGAAGTAAAAAATAAATTTCTGCCTATGGGAGAAAATGACTCAAATTGACCAAGCATGCATGGCAGAAATAAATTCAGCGAATTAAATACGACTTCTAGCGATTTTTTGTTTATATTAGATGTTATTGAGTCAATGCAAACCTATGTTGCACGGGTTTCCGGAACGTGGGAACGTTGGGAACGGGGGAACAAGTTTCGGATACGGCTAGAGGTTTCCCCCTAAATTTGCCGGAAATGGCAGGTTGGGAACGACAATAAAATATATTAAAAAATTTAAAAAATATTTTAAAAACTAGTATTAAAAATATAAATCTTATATATAATGTTTTGTAATTTAAATGAATTTATTATTTACTAAAACTAATTCTTATTTCTTACATATATTTTAAAATGATTGAACAATGAAGAAAATTTTAAAAAGTTAAAAACACAAATTTAAATCATCCACATCACATTGATATTTATATTGATAAAATGAAAACCAAAATGCCCAAAGCAATACATAGTCAACAACTTGGCAAAATGCCCAAAGTACTACATAGTCCAAAAGTTGGCAAAATGACCAGTCACCAAAGTAGTACACAAATCCAAAAATGCCCAAAGGATAAGGCCCAAAATAACAATGAAGCCTGAAGGTGATCATAAAGTGTGATCTTCGACAACAAGGCTATCCATATAGGCTTGAGCCTCACTAGGCTCTGCACCTCCATTATCACCGTCATCATCATCATCATCAAGATTAGATGCAATGTCATCTAAGGGTATTCCAACCAATCCTGCATTTGGTGAAGGATTATCCTCATCTTCATCAATCTGAGCAGCATCTTCAGCATCCACATCCCATCGTGCCGCAGGACCTGCTAAATACTCAGGTCGCTTCCTTGAACAAAGTCGAAGACTACTATGCACATAAACCAGTTTCTCCGCTCTCGTAGAGGTAAGCCTATTCCTCTTAACAGAGTGGATGAAACTATAAGTGGACCAGTTCCTTTCAGTCGCTGAGGAACTAGCAACTTGAGATAGCAAACGTGAGGCAAGTTGTCGAAGCTCTGAAACTTTCCCCCCATACATTCTCCACCATCCAATGGGATTCTTTTGTGCATAAATCTTGATGTCCCTCTTTGCATTTTGAGTGAAAGCAAGGGGACTTAAAGTACCAAAATCAATAAATTGTTCTCGCATAACATTTGCTTCATCAGGGCTATACATTTTCCCTATGGCATCAAGAAACCCATCTTTTACCTCTTCATCATCAATGGGTAGAACTCTATTCGGTCTCTCCATATACCATTTTGGATTAAGGGCATATGCGGCCATGTGAAGAGAGGTATTGAGTTTGCTCCATCTCTTCTCTATTATCTTATGTATTTCCTGGAAAAACTCCAAAGAGGGGTTTCTATGACGAATTATGTGCCTTACCTTGCCCACCATGCAATCCATACATTCATATATTTCCCCAAGACTAGGGGAATCCGAATCTGCATACCTAATCAACTCAACAATTGGGGCTATGAAAGAAACAACATATCTACACTCCACCCACCAATCTTCATTAAGAAGCATATCTCTTATCTTCTTTGCTTGAGCTGATTTAGACTCGGACCATGCATTCCACTCTTGAGCAACAACAGTGGCTTGCAAAGATGCAAATACCTCAACCATACGTTCTAGAAGAATGAAGTATGTGGCATATCTTGTTTCTGCAGGTTTCAAAAAATGCTTCCTTGATTTCATCCTGTAGATTGCTAATGAGGCATGATGGTTGCAAATGAACATTTGTGCCTCTCTCGCATCTGATATGATTTTTGAAATCCAAGATATTTTGCCAATGTCTTTGAGGACATTGTTAAGGGCATGAACACAACATGGAGTCCAAAAGATATGCCTATATCGGCTTTGGATCATCAATCCCGCTGCTCTACAAACAGGTGCTGCATCTGTGATTACATGTAGTACATTTGAGGGTCCAACCTCTTCAATTGCATCCTTCAAAATTTCAAACATGAAGGTAGCATCTTTCAATTTTCCACTACAATCAACTGCTCTCAAAAAGTAGGGCCCCGCTGGAGATGTGACAATAATATTCAACAATGGCCTTTGTTGAATGTCTTTCCAACCATCCATGACTATTGAACATCTTGAAATAATCCAAGATTGTTTGACGTCGCCCATAAGTCCCTGCATTCTTGTCACCCCCTTATCTAGCAATGATGTCCTCATTTTGTTGTAACCCGGGGGTGTGTAATTTGTCCCAGCAACTAGGATTTTTTTCACCATTTCTTTGTAATATGGTGAACGAGTAGCATTAAATGAAATTCCATTTGCCATAAAAAAATCAGCTATAGCATCATCAGCCTCATCCCTATGCACCACATTGTAGATTTTACGTATTTGTTCAGCAGCAACACTAGCAGACCTCTTACTCTTCTCAGAAGTAGAACCCCCCTCAGACTCAAGTTGATTTAATTGACTCTGATTCACCGAATCTGGCCTATCAGTGGAGGATGGTACAAGTCTAGGTACCTTAAAAGGACGATCACTGTCCAAATTTGTCTCACTAACACCTGTGGCAACCATATGAAGCTTGGTCATCTCCATCCTTTTGTCAAGCCCACATGAGCAACCCTTAACCCCATCACCAGGTAGAGATAGAAGATGATGCCACACTCTAGTGTAGCTTCCTTGAAACACATGGTTGCACAATGTGCATGCCCATTCTTCACAACCCCCACTATTCTTTTTCTTGTTTTTAGTAATCTTGTTCACAAACTTTAACAAAGGTTTCTTAGGGTTTGATATTTGTTGAACTTGACTTTGGCTTGCAAGTGGACTTGGAGTAGAACTAGTGTTCTGCTCCCTCAATTCTGGGCTTTTACTC
Organism: Larix kaempferi; assembly: GCA_027924585.1. Classification (NCBI taxonomy): domain Eukaryota; kingdom Viridiplantae; phylum Streptophyta; class Pinopsida; order Pinales; family Pinaceae; genus Larix; species Larix kaempferi. Next base: position 45,432,267 of record BSBM01000001.1, on the reverse strand, counting down.
TCCATGACTTCCCTGATTAATACACAACATAACAAGTTTAAAACTCTATTATATTGATGCTTGACAAATTGAAATGTACATGTTGAATTGAAATTAAAATGTACATGTTGATGCTTGACAAATTGAAATTTGAAATGTACATGTTGAATTGAAATTGAAATGCTTATGTTGATGCTTGACAAATTGAAATTTGAAAAGTATATTGATGCTTGACAAATTGAAATGTACATGTTGAATTGAAATTAAAATGTACATGTTGATGCTTGACAAATTGAAATTTGAAATGTACATGTTGAATTGAAATTGAAATGCTTATGTTGATGCTTGTCAAATTGAAATTTGAAATGTACATGTTGAATTGGAATTAAAATGTACATGTTGATGCTTGACAAATTGAAATTTGAAAATTTTGAAATGTACATGTTAAATTGAAATTGAAATGTACATGTTGAAATTGAAATTGAATTAAGTTGTAAATTAAGTAGCAATTATGAAATTGTGTTAGTAAATTGAATTTAAGTCTACAATGCAAATTATTATTATGTTGATTGAAGTAAATTATTATGCCAATTGAAGTCTAGTATCTACAAAGCAAATCATTAAGTTGATTAAAGTAAGTTATCATGTTGCTTGAAGTAAATTGATATGCTGATTAAAGTAAAAAATTAAAATGTTTTGATCCAAATTGAAGTTGTATGCTTGTTGAAGAAAATTGTTATGTTAGTTGAAGTAATATTTTAAATTAGTAAACTAATGAATATGCTCATTGAAAAAAAAATATGTTTAATTCATCGTGAAATTGTAATTGAAAACTTGGAAAGAGATACATTAAATTAAAATTAATAATACCATGTAAGTTTGTAACTATAGCAGAATTATTAACAATGAACATGATAAGTATAAGCTATGAAACATTGAAAATTAAATTCATATAAAAAATTAAAATTAAAGTTTAATTAATAATAAATATGCTAAAAGTTAAAACTGAATTTTAATATGCTAAAATGAAAATTTAAAAATTAAAATTTAATATGCTAAAAGTGTTAAACTGAAGCAGTAAACTTAAACTAATAAAACAAGCAGTAAACTTAAACTACTAAAAGTCTAAAACAGTAACAATAGTGAGTCATTTTAAATATTAAATTTAAAATTTAAATCATAATATGAAAGTTTGAAACATTGAAATATAAATTATAATATATATTAAATTATTAATTTAATTTTTAAAAACTAGAAACTAGAATCTAATTATAATTATAATATTATGAAACAAAAATGAAAATTAAAAAATTTAAATAATTATAATACAATATTAAAAAAAGAAATTATTAATATGGATTTTGAAACATAAATCTGAATCATAAATGGAAATAAAAAAACTAAAAAGTGATAATTAAAAATAAAAACTAAAATTTAAAAACATAATAATTATTATTAATAATTGATTAAAATTTTAAATTGAAAATTCTAGAATCTAAATAATTAGTAATTAATTACTAAATCTAAATTTTAATAGCCTAACGCCTAACAGTAACACTAACGACTAAGTTACTAAGTAGTAAGTACTAACTACTAACACTAACAAATTAAAAATAAATTAATAATTAAAAAAATTTACTAAACAGTAAAACTAAACACTAAACACTAAACTTAGAACTACTAAAGGCTAAACTTTAATACAAAAAATAAAATAAAATTAAACTTCTCATTATTAAATTTAAAACTAAATTTATTATTAAAAATAAATTTAAAACTAAATTTTAAATTTATTAAACAACAAACTTTAATTAAAAAAATTAAAAATTAAAAAAAAATTAAAAATGAATGGCAATTTTGAATTTTTAATTTTACCTTACAGGCTTACTGTCGACTGCCGGCTGCAAAGGCCCTCGCGTCGCCTTCCCTCCTGCTGCCCTCGCCGTCGCCTTCCCTCCTGCTGCCCTCGCCGTCGCCTTCCCTCCTGCTGCCCTCGTCGACCCTTGCTGCAGCCTCTCGTGGCTTCCCTCGCCCGCGCCCCTGCAACTCCTGCAACTCTCGTCGACCCTTCCACGCTCAGCCTCACCCACGCTCAGTCTCAGCCCCACTCGGCTCTCACCCACACGCAGGCTCAGCCTCGGCCTCTCGGCTCTCGGCTCTCACCGACCCCTAAACAAATGAAGTTCGCCCTCGAAAGAAGCTCGTTTGGCCTTCACAAATTGCTTGTGTTGTGAAGACAGATGCAGGGAAGGATTTATAACCAGAAATTGGGTGTAAATTTGCGGGAAATGGTGGGTGCTAGAATCCGCGGGAGTTTTTTTGGCGGCAATCGAAATTTTGATGGGACGGCGAGCTCGGAACCCCACCCCGTTCCCTTCGACGAGGAGCTGGACTCCGTTCCCAATCATTTCAGAAACGCCTAGAAGTCCCCTTTCACTGGAACGTCGATTTGCAAGTTCCCGAGTTCCCCGATTTTCAGCTAAAAGTTCCCAAACTGTTCCCCCGTTCCCGAAACCGTTCCCACTAATTTAGGGACGTTTCGTTCCGGTTCCCAAGTTCCCTGGAACGCGGGAACCTCCGGAACGAGTTTCCCAATAGCTGGGAACCGTTCCCGTGCAAATTCGATGCAAACCAAAACAGAAATACCTACAAGCCCAAAGTGACCCAACCAAGCAGAAGAGCGAAAATGCCCAAGGAGGGCGAAATTGATGAATGGACTAGTGCTGGTTTAATGGGCAAATGGAGTCGGAATAAATTGAAATTTTGGATTTAGGCGTTTAAGATTATTTCAGAAGCGAGTTTGAAAGAAAAACAAGTTTTTGACGGTGAAGTTTTAAGATTTTAATTTTTAGGGTTTTTATGAAGATTTCTCTAAAACCATTCAGAAATTGAAATGCAAGAGAAAGAAGTGAAACACTTACTTGGAACCGGGTGATATCTCTGATTTGCCGAGGTTATGCGTCCCAAAGATAAAATAGAAACGGTTGTAGAAGTCCCCAGGTGAATTCGACTTGCTCAATCCCACCAATTCACCCTCCTTGCCTGTCAAAACAAATGGACATAAATCAGATCTGCATGAATAGCAAATGAAAGCTACAACAATGTAAATGAAAATGAGAAGAAATGCTTGGCTTAAATGGCAAACACACTTCCCTTTGAAGACCAATCCCGGAGTGTGGAGCAACAATGGCAGCCAAGTGGTGCGCCCTCCTCCAAGAACTCGTGTTTGCTGCAAACAATGGTAAGGAACAATATGCTGAAGATAACCACAATCTATTCTAGTGCATTAAGATGGCAAGACAATCAACTCTCCAAAGGAAATCACCACAAGAACACAAGTAGAGCTGCAACTCGTTTTCTTCTATTCCAAGTCAAGAATGCTAAGCGACTTTACAAATGAATGAGCTTCTTCTCTTATAGAGAAAGCTCCAAATCTCAGCCCCATTCCCACCAAAATGAGTGGCTAGGATTAAATCCCCAAGAAGCCAAACGAATGGCTAAGATGGAGTGGAAGAGGGGGGGCAAATTACCCTCATGCGCCCAAGGGAGAGAGGGGGCCACTCGTGGGGCCCATATAATGTGCAAATATGTGTCTAGGGGGTGTCTATGGTCTGTTTTAGCCCCCTAGACCATACAGCTATAGTCTCACACCATCAATTTTACAAAAAATGAGATTTTACATAGTGAAAAACGCCCCTCTATGGGCAAATTCGCCCCATGAGTAGAGCTGGGCATAAATGAGGGCCCCACATCAAATATTTAGTGTCCAAACATAGTAAAAAAGACATTAGGGGACCCCCCTTACCTTTACGAACCATTGCAATTTGCACTTACCATTTCCAAAGTTATCTTAGCCAAATTTGATTTTCCATAATTAATTAATTACTGGTTTTATTTCTGAAGATGTATTTTGTGCTTTTGACCCACTTATATTGCTCGGATCGATGAACCGTCTGCTGCAATGCGATCGTAGACCCCAAATATACTTGAGATGGTCACTAGAACGACCACAATCCATCAATTGAGCACTGTTTGCCCAAAATCAAAGATTTTTAATTAAAACAGGTCCTTGGTGACCAGTAATAATTAAAAATCTCACTAATGCTTCAACATTTTCTCGATTTGACACTTGGAGGCGCATATGGGACCCCAATACATGATAAATGACCAAAATCGAAGTTTTGATCGCAACTTTTTTTTGGGCCCATTTTTGGCCTAGTCAACCTAGTTTGACCAAGTCAACTCTGGTCAAAATGGCAATCGCTGAAACATGCATGCAACATGGAGCGCCAAGGCTTCCTTATTTATGTTAGTACATTACTAAAAACACATAATGACGACATGGTGATCATAATAAAAATATCTCAATAAAACAAGCCCCAAGTGAGGTGGGCCCACCACCTCCAACAAAGACTCAAAAACTGCTATGCACACTTATAGACTTGGTCACTTAACTAACTTTGGGTGAGGTGGATAAACAAGGTGAAAAGATAGGGGAAAGACAAAGACCATGATCATGTGACCCTTCAGATAAATGGGGAAAGCGGGACCCACTGACATAACCATACCATGATAACACAAGGGAAGGGTGGTGCCTCACAAATGGGTATAATACAGGGAAACCACCACTAATCATCTAACACACACCTTGCAACTCACATCCGTGCCTTCAACAGACTCCGTGAGGATCTTTTCTAGAGTTGCCATGACTGGGTGTCCGGCAAACCGTAACTTGAGACTCTAGGGGACAATTCGCATAACTGTCCCTTACTCCATCTCACCTCCTTGCCCCTCAGGACTAGGTGAGGAAATAACCAATACAATGCTCTGATATATATGGGTGGCCCATGTCCGTGTGTGTTCAAAAACACATTCTTGGACTTTACAATTCACTTTCATACTTAGCCTTTTTGGCTTGATTTACATTCAGATAGCCTTTTTGGCTTCATTTACATTTCATTTCATTTTATTACATTTCATAGCCTTTTTGGCTTCATACATATCTGAAAAGATATAACAATGGCGCTCATACTGCAAAGTACTGGGGGCAAGTGTGTATGCTTCGATGACTAATGGGGAACACCCAGTGAGTCTACACAATCCTATACTGCATTGCAACATCAGGGGCAACCGATGGGAGCAAATCCTAGGTTTGAGAATGCATCTCACACACTAAAGAGCCAAGGCACAAGAGACAGGGAGTCATGACATACTCAAGGGTCAATGGGGAAGGGGATCCTCAAGGCCACATATCAAGGTCCAAGTCGGGAAAAACAAAAATGGATGAGTCAGATGGGTTGAAGGAAGTGACAGGTGGAACCAATGTTAGCTTCCTAGAAGGAGTAATGACCAAGTCTATACCAATAGTGGGGACAGGAACCGGTGTGCATAAACAGGAGTCTACGGAAAGAGGTGGACTGACCTCACCAAGGGCCAACAATATCATAATGAAAACCGAGATCACCACATCAAACATCATACGTCAAGTCCATGTACTATCATAAATAAATAAGTCTCAAAGCAAACAACATGAGCAATAATCCATAAAGTGCTATACCTGCCATACCATATACCTGCTGCAGAAGCTGAAATTGCAATTGAACCTCTGCTGAATCCGGGCAATAAGTGGCAAACCAACAATACTTTGTAATGCTCTCATCATAATATGGCTAAGTACCTCTCTCAATGGGATCATGCAAAGCTCGACAAGGAAGGGGGACCCTGTAATCACTGCTCAGTAGTAGCTCTGGACCATCAAAGTACAAACTGGCCCCTCTGATATCTTTGCTCCGGGAAATCTCTACACAAATGATGCCCCCTCTAAGGCCATCTGATCTCTGATCTGGAAAAAAAATGTAGTATGATCCCCGACCACACAATCTGCAGCATGGTAGCTCCAGCTAAAATGGATGTGATAACAGTACTTAACTTATATGTTGCATTATTGCAATTGGTTTATCTTAATTGGTGATTTAATTTCATTCTTTAATTAGAGAAATTGAAGGCATATTCATTTAGTCTAATAACCACACATACACAAGTAGATTCTAAGATATTTTCCTCCAAAGCCTTTAGATTGATATTCAACAAAAGTTCTCAAAGTTGATCAACAACAATGAAAATGAGAGAGTTAGTCTCCTTATAGGACTTTAGGTTCAATTACCTCTTCAAATAAAAATTTATTTTTTTGTGTACAACCTGTTATCACACCATAGTAGCAGGGCTACTATTCTTGCTCAGCAGATATCTGCACATTTCAAAGCTTGGATTATTCAGAGCTTGGCTATGATGATTCTATATTTTGAGATCACTCATGATTAGAGCAGTATATTTTATTGGACTTATGTTAGATGTTGTGTCAAAGCTGAGCCTTGAGAGTTCAGATTTGATGAACGATGTTACCCTTTATTCCATACAGTTTCAGTTCAGTGCCTCGAGATGTCATTGCAGTAGTGTTTCATATGGTTTATGATGATTATTCTTATGATGTGATATGACCTATGGATTCCTGATCATTGAGTATGGATTGTTATCTTGTTGCTTTAGTCATGTTCACAGCATTAGCTTGGTTTATGATTCATGATGTGGCAAACTTTGTAAAATTAAAATGAACTATCTTGATGATGTTATAATTTATAAAATGGACATATTACTTGCACATTTAGTTTTCTTGACAAAACTCATTGGTTTACTACCTTGCATAGATATGGTCTTTCTTGACATTTCTTGTCTGCTAGCTTAGGCACCATTCTCACTTTGACTCCATCCATCCATGACCTTCCCGATTTGGCTTTTACCCTTGACTTGTCTTGCTCGACTTTTTGATATTGAGGACTTCCCTTTTTACTACCTTTGTGTTGGATCGCATCCATGTTTGTTTAGTGTCTCGGCTCTGAGTTGGTGACAAAACTTGCCTTTGGTGAGTTGGATTGTAGGCCTAAATCATTCTAGTCGGTTGTCCCGATGTTTGGCACTGGCACGAACTCCCCCTAGTCACTTGAGATGTTGTTGGCTAAAACTGAAAGCTCATGTACTACTTATGGAAACTTGTGTAAATTCGCCCATGGATACTATAAACTCTAGAATGTGTTTCTTAACACATGTGAGTAAAGGGCAAGAGCAATGAAACGCTATAAATACTCCTCGAAGAGTATAAGAAACGTCCAAAAAGCAATGCTTCTTAAACTCTATATCTAAACGATTGCTGACCTTATATATATATATATATGAACATGCCCTGGATGCAAGCTGCAATTAGTTGTGCTTCTTAGCGCACCTGAGATCCGAAGGGTTATATAGGCCAAAAAGGCCATGAAATGAAATTGAATGATCCTAATGAACTTGAATCAACTTGATGTAGACATGATGCCTAAGTTGAATAAGCACTCTCTAAACAACTTATCCATTTGTGAGGCACAACCCTTCCTCGTGTTATTTGTCCAGCACATAGTGTAGCTTCCCCCTCTCCCAGTCCAAAGTGTCTTTTAGTTGAGTTTAGACAAGTCACCCCCTTGCCCCGCCTTGTTCCTAGCCTTCATCCTTAGTTAGCAGTTAGACCATGTCCAATGTGTGAGTTTGTCATTCAAGCTATTGTGCAAGTAGTTATAGATAACAATGGAATATGCAAACATGATTATTGCCACTAAATGATGCTTATACTTTAAGCTAAGCTGTGAGTATGATTAGAGGAACATGTCTTAGTCTATTGAGATGATTTATCCTTGGTTGTATATTGACCTAGTCAAACCTAGTTTGACTATGGTCATTTCTTGGGATTCGTGATGATGTGGGCCAGGTATGCTTATTGATGATGATTGATGGTCCCACATACTCTTGATGATGATGCTATATGATGGACATATGGTTTAGATGGTGATTGATGCAGTTCAGCAGGTTTTATTATTATTTCAGATCATTAGATTATGCATTGTCCATATATGGTGGACCCTACAGTTGGCCCATTAGGGCAACCCATGGTGTATGAGTACACATTTTTAGTAGTTTTGGGTCTTCTGGATCCAATGAGACACTTATCATTCAGTTCTGGGCACTTCTGATAGTGATAGATGCAGTTTTTCATTTGTTGACCAGATTTGGGGCTGTTTTCCCAGTTGAGCAGCAGGAGCCATGAGAGGCCAGTTCACCTAGGGTGCTGTATGAGGAGGGGGTGGTCCAGCCACTTGATATTACCATTTTACCCCCCTTTTGGAGAGCCTGGTGGGCTCAGTTTGTCAGCGTAGGTGCCCTAGGAGGCAGTTTTAGCAGCTTCACAGTTACCAAGGCAGGTTAAAAATGGAATAAAAGGGTCACTGAGGAATTCGATTTGGGCAATTGAGGCGAGGTTTTAGCACTTGGTCTTCACAGAGGTCTTCCAGGGTGAACCCCCCATCTTCCAGCCAGTTTTCATCAGTCAGTGGGGTCCACAGAGGCCACAGGAGGCCTTTTACTACATGTCTCACAAATTTTGAGGACAAATTTTGATCATTTGTATTATTTGGACATATTATTTTATATTATTGTGCCATGGGGATGAGCTAGCAAGGATTGATGCCTCCTAGCCCCACCATGAGCTTTATGAGTCATGTCCATGTCATGTGAGGTGGGCCCATGTACTTTTGCCCCCTCTAGAGGATGACGCCACCCTCACTTTGCATCTCCTAGCTATGACGTCACCTTTTATTGAGTGATCCATGTGTTATATTGTATTGGCTCATCTTAGCCATTGATTAGATTATGGGATCTTTTAATCTCAACCACTCATCTTGTTGTAAAGTGGTTTTGAGATCTAGGGTTTTGGTCTTTATTATCCTATATAAGGAGGAGACCCCCTATTGTATAGCTCACCTTTGGGCTCTGTTAAACTTGGAATGAAAATAATATTTTGGAGATCTACTTCTTGGCTTTGATTGGGTTATTCTTGTATATGTTCTTGCATCTTGTTTCTAGACATTCTTTGCTTCTACAGGTGAAATCGACATCAAGAGAGGGAGGTCGAATTGCTTGAAGCTAGCTCAACGATTTGCTTTGTGGGAAGATTGTAGGGGTTGCTCACATCCCCCATGGGCATGACGTCTTCATAGAGAGGGGGTTTTTCAATTGTGCTTTGTCCATTGATTACTTTCTTGATATGACATGCTTAGATCTTATGGATTTGTGGATCAAATCTAACTTGATGTAGTTTGATTTACAGGTTTTCATGAGACATCTCTCCTCCTAGGGCTTGGACGATTTTGGTTGAAGACACTTGGATCAAGCTTGGAATTGTAACTAGGGCAAGATTTCTCCATATGCTAAGAGGCCGCAAGCTTTTGAGGTAAGATCTACAAGGGACGTATTGATTTCGCTTGCTATCCATCCTATTGGTCAAAAACTCCATTAAAATCAAAACCCTCATTTTTGTTTTTCTTAGATCTACTAAGATCTAGCTTGGCTTTGGGTATAATAAAAAGAACCCACCTCTATAGCATCCACGGCAATTCGGATCTATAGTTTGGTGGCATTTGGACTTCATTTGACCCTTCCCCCAAAGCACCTAGCCTTCCTTCATTTGACCCTTCGGTAGGTGAGATCCCATTTGATTTGCATTCCTCTCACTTGATAACCTACCCCTAGTGCTTCACTTCTTTGATTTTTGCCTTGTGGGCCCCATTCCTCATTTTGAGGGTTGTGCCCCACTTGGGTCATTGAGTGATGCATTTTAAATCTTAGATCTACTGAGATCTAGCTATTGGATGCTCTTGATCTTCGAAACCCACCTTGCTTTGCACCTTAACTACCCCGATCTACATTTTGGTGGACATCCGACTCTATTTGGCCCTTGATCTAAGGCACTAGTCTTCCTTGGGGTAATTCACACTTCTTGGGGTTAGTGGCTTTTCCTAGATCCCACACTTGGGTGCTCTCAATTCTTGGTCAATCCATTGATTCATGTCATAGAGCCCCTATAGTACCATCTCCCATTAATTTTGACCAAGTGGACCCATCTTGGACCATTTTCCCTATTTTAAGGAAGTGGGTCCCACTTGTGTATTTCATGGTACTAGATCTATCTTTTTGATCCCCCTAGGTGGCCCAACTCATACATTGGTTGAATCAATTGTCACTCCTTAAGCCTCTTCAACCACATACTTAAACCCTTGGGTCCACCTAAGCTTGCATTGGTTTCCGTAACTTAACTTTCACACTTCCCTAGGAACCATTGCTTTGGCTAGTCTTCTGTCGATTAGCTATAGGGTCTCCCCCTTGATCTTATCCTGTCTAGATCTAAAGCGAAGAGTGCCTTGGTTGTCGTGACTCCCAGCTTGCATTGGGAACCGTGGCATCTCTTGGGTCACCTCTTTAGTTGTCCATTTCCTCTACCATCCCGGATGGGATACCATTAGGGACAACTACAAGTTGTGTGATAACACAACCCTAGAACTATTGTAGAACAAAATGAAAAAGATTTAATTTCCTCTTGTCAAGGTCAAAAATCATTAAAGAATGAAGGTGGTTCTTAACAAACCATTGCCAAGTCAAAAAACGAGAGGGGCACCTCACTAGAAGGGGGGATGATTTGGCTTAAAGAGAGAAGAATTAGCTAGGAAGCAAATCTTCTAGAAGAGAATTGGCATGTGTGAGTCTAGGAAAGGGGAAAAGCAACAACAAACTTGCCAAACAATGGACCAATAGGTTAGGAAGAGGCTAAAACAACTAGGAAAGACAGACGTGTGCCTTTAAGAGGGACAACTCCAAAAGTGTGGACTAAAAGAGGGGCGCAATTTGCCTTTAGAGGGGGGCATTTTGGGGTTTGAGGCTAAGGAAACCTCTAGGAAGGCTCCACATGTCATCTCAAGTGACAAACATGAGGGCGCTAGGGTCTAAGGGTCTCTTAGGTGGCATGCATGGATACACGTGAGATTGCATAAAAATATGGTGAGGGTCTAACATGACAAATGTGGAATGGGTTTTAAAGGGTAATTGAGAAATAAAACATAAAACCCAAAGTTTGAGCTAGGGAAAGACACCTTAATAATCAAGACCAAGTGCAAGAGGGACTCCTAAAAGACTTTGACACATGTCCATGGTAACTTAAAGTGAGATGTAGTGGACAAAGGGCTAAGGAAGCTCCATAATCAGGGCAATTGTATTAGGATGAGATCACAACTTTGGATGAATTTAATTGAGTGAAACAACTTTGAAAGGACTAATCCACTAGGGCTAACACTTTCAAGGTAAGAAAAACACCCATGAGACACTTGATGAGTACAACTATCATAGCCGAGCTAGGCTTATTATACATTACACACCGAACCTTTATAAACAATTACAAGTACTATCTCACTTTTTACAACATTTTACAACATAAACATGGACAATTAGATACAATAACGATCAAAATGTTAGTGTTTGCACTTTAATTCAATTATGTTAGATCTTTAAACTGAAAGATAGACAAGCATAGCAATACACAAGAACACAAGAAATTTCCTCGGGGAAACCATAAAGGAGAAAACCCCGCAACTTCCTTAGAAATAGATTCGTCACTAAGTACAATATCAAGCAAGATAGAAAACCCAAAGATAAGATGTCTTCTGCAACTTCCCTCTTTCTCACTTGGTGCGAACTTGCTTAGTGAGTGTGATGCCCAAATGAGAGGGGGAGCCTCTCTATTTATACTTTAAGTGAGATTGACCTTTTTCCCAATGGGGCCGACCTCTCTTACCTAACTGGGCCAACCTCTCCTAGGGAGAGTCAAAAATATATTTTACATTTGACCTTTAGGGAACTATTGCCCCGACTTACAATGGAGGTTTTACCTCAATATTTTTGCATGACCAAATACAATAATGACATCCCCGAACGGAGGAAAAACATCTCCGACGGAGGTACAATAAAAGTACAATAATAATATACAAAGAATATCTTCTGAAGTTACATTTACAACAACACGAAAGACTTCAAAAACTTTGCTTGGAGAAGCCTCAAAGTACAATCTTTGGTACGCCATCATCTTCAATCTTCACATTAACCCCTAGTGCAAACTGAGGGGTAACACACCTCTTGTTCCATGCAATTACCGGTCCTCCTAACTTGCCCATTGAGTCTAAAGCCACAAATTTCCAACCTTATAAAATGCCTTTCAATGAATCAATGGTTGCACTACATGTCACCATTGTTTCCTGCAAACGAATAACATCAACATTGTGAGTGACTACTAATCTATGGATTGCACCCTTTTTATGAGATGCACCCACCCCTCAAATGTTCAATGATAGTAGGATCATGATTTTAACCTTTTTGAAGAACTTCCCTGTTTAAGGGTCCCTAGGATTGTGCTTTGTTTTCCTGCCTTGACCTCCCTTTCAACATTTTTCTTTGCTAAGAGATTATAGGACTTTCTCCTTGGAGTTAGCCCTAATCTAGAATCACCTCCATCAAGTTATAAGCTACTAACTTCTAAGTCTTGAGATGCAACATTATAGATATTTAGAGAATCTTTGGTGGTATTTTACTTCTTTCTTCTGCTCCACTGGATAGTTTAAAGCCCAGACCTTCTAGCAATCTATGTTCTCAAAGTGTTTCCTAGACCCACCTATCTTTGTAAAAGAAGGATTTGTGAGTTGTCTAATTTCTTTTTCCTCCTTCTCTAGTTGATCCACCTCTACTACTATTGTTGACATTGTCTCTACTAGGGTAGGGATTATTGCTTTAGTGATCTCCTTCCTATCTACTGTGATGCAAACCCTTAACACCAATGTATGGAAGACTACTTGAAAGTTACTATAGGGTGTTACCGCCGAGATGCACACTTGGGGGGGAGCGCAGCAGAAATCTTTCGAAGCTGCTTGGTGTGGCCTTGGGGTCAAGCAAAGAGTCAGGTGCTGTCACCTGATCCCGACTCCTCCGTTTAGGCAAACTCCTAACAAAGCCAAGGGGGGTAGATCCTACTAAAAGAAAAGGTTTCTAAGGCTTTTAGTTAATGTTTAGGTGATTGGAATGGATGTTGTTTTAGGAGTTTTTGGATTTATGCAAAATTAAACCAAGTTTCATTCGCCAATTTAATCAAAATACATCCACAGCATGATATCATAAAATGAACAACAATATATATAAGATTTATAAAAAAAGGAAAAAACTTGCAAAGTATTGTTGCTGATGAAAGACTAGTGCTAATGGAGTCATTGTCCGTTAAAACATGCTGAGAGGACCATTGTGCGAGTGGTTCTTGGTTTATTTTATTATGTATTTTATTGGATGAGTTGACTAATTGTGGGATGAGGGGATTTCCGATATACCTTGCGGTACAGGGAATATGTCCGGAATGTGATCTAGGTGGCTTTGTACAAGGACGTGTGGGCTGGAATGGAGTCTCGAGAGTGGTGTTCAACACTACACCAACAAGGGTGTAGCCTAACTGTGCTTTGAGGTCGCCTCCCAGTTGTTCCTGCTTCCTTAGTCAAAATTTCCCCACTTTCGATTACTTTCGAGGCAACGTCGGATTTTCGTTGGTTTAGGGGACTTGATTTTATTAATGAGTGGATTAATTAAATGTGAAAATTTATGAAAGTGAAAACAACCGTTTTTTATATCCCAAAGCTCAGACTAGCCTGCGATGGGTAGAGCATACACGGTGTTTACAAAATGTTAATTCCAATTTGGACTCTCCGACATAGAGCACTCTTGATCCGCTGAGAGCGAGATTCTAGAGATTTTTAAAGTTTTAAGTTAGACTCTCCGATAGAGAACACTCTTGATCCGCTAAGAGCGAGATTCAAGAGATTTTAAGCAAAAAAAGAAAAAGACTCTCCGACAAAGAGCACTCTTGATCTGCAAAGAGCGAGATTCAGGAGATTTTGATGACTTTAATAACTTAACAAAAAGGGAGAATATGTAAAGACTTAAAAGATTTAAAACTTGAAACTAATTACACTTGCGAAAATGAAACTTTTTAGCAACTTTAAAACTTTTGAACTTCAAGCAGAAATGAAACTAATCTAGCATGCTATTTTATCTAACTATGCAAAATAGTAAGCAAGAGAGGGGATAGATACAGGATTCCCCCAAATTGGGGAAGAGGGGTGTGGGAGCCATAATCCCACTTGCTTTTTATTAATAATTATTACAAATTAATTAACAACTCTCCGATAGAGAGTGCTTTTGATCTGCAAAAGTTGCGAGATTCAAGAGACTTTAGTCTTCCCAGAAGGTGGAGGGAGAGCAAGGGGTTGAAGAGAAATGATGCTTTATCAGTTTATGCTCCAACAGGGCTTTCTTTCTTCGCTTTCCTGTAAAATAAACATGAAAAACCAGTAAACACTAAAAATTGTTAATGTATTAGTACATGTATATACATCAAAAAATTTACACTCTAGTACTTGAAAAAAGTATTCAATAAAATTGCTACAAGTACTTAGTAATAAATAGATCCAACTTATGAATGTCTTTAAGCTCTTTTTCGATCTAGTAATAAAGCAAATACATTCTAAGAATGATGCTTTTAGATTTAAATCTACTTGCTTTCTGTAAACAAAAATAAGGAAAAATAGTTTGATTTGATTCTAAGAAGGTGAGAAAAGTGGAACCAATCCCAAACTTGAGAATTATTAAGGTTTATGAAGATCTACAAAATCAAATTGTTAGCATGTGATCAAAATGTTCTTATTGTTGGAGAGGAAGAAAATCCAGTTTAGGTTCGCTTCCAAATCAACTTGGATCCTGCAAAAACTCTCATACACTTACAAGAACAAATGGATTAAATCTAGAAAACATAGAGTAGTGAAAAATTATGAATAGTAATTGTATAACTAACTACGCATACTACTCCCTATTCTTTCACTAACATGTTAAAAACAAACAACTCAAAGACTATGAATGTATGCTTCTATGGGCTCAGAGGCCTTCTTAGCTAAACAATCCACAAATTCAAAATAGTAAGTACATGAAAGCAAAACAAGATTATACCTCAACAAAAAACATGCTTCACAATGATGGATCTTGCACACTACCTTGACCTCCAAAGTCTCAACAAATTCTTATTACAAAATATCATGCATTACATGAGCATAGGTTCGATGTTAATCCACCCTAAGAATGGAGCTCGACCTTGCTTTTTAAAGAAGGAATGAGAAGAGGAGAGCACATGAGAGAGGGAGGCACATCCTTGATTTTAGGAGAGAAAAGGGCGTTGACATATGCATTAACCATCTCTTTGGGTTGGCACATGGGAAGAGCGCCCCCTCTCAACATTGGAAACTCCTCCAACGAGTGAGCAAGAAACACGTAAGGAAGTCGCCCACCATTTTGAAGGAAGGCGCATCTCCAATCATGACATTACTGTTATCACAGTAACTCTAGCTACTGAAGGAAGGTATCTCGTCTGAGATGGTAGAGGGTGAGCAACTAAGTAGGTGTAACCAACAAACGCCAAGTCCACTGTTCTAGGAATGGTCGTCACACCGGACAGGGCATTTGTCACTTCAGACGAGGCAAGTAGCCAAGTCAGGGGGGAGACCCCGCTCAAGCAGTGATGGTTGAGCAACAATCAGACACCCAAACCCCCAAAGAAGATAAAAAAAGATGTAAACAAGAGGTGAGTATCAGATGGATCCTAAGTTCGATTTCAGCCAATGGTTGGGCACAAGGATGAAATAAGCATGTAAGTGAAATGTGACCAACAATTATATGTAATGAATGAATAAAACAATAATTAAAAGGTTGAAGATCAACTAAGGATGCAAACAAACTAGAAGTGATCAATCGATAAAATTTTGCCCAAGGGAGAGGAATGACTCAATGGCTTAGTGGACCTAGGGCAGCGTTAAATTAATGTTTAAATGCACTTCCAGCAAACAATAGCTTGATTTCTCATGATAAAATGATGATTTAAACCCAAATCAAAACTACCCACAACCCCAAAATGACTCAGCTAGACAGAAAGAGAAAAACGCCCCAGGGGGGCATTTTTGCCAAATGGACCAGTGCTAGTTCTAAGGGCAAATGGAGTCTAATCAAATTGAAACTTTAGATTTAAGCATTTAACAACATTTCATAAGCGGTTTTGGAAAGAAAAATAAATTTTAACGGTGAAATTTTGAGTTTTTTTTATACTTAGGGTTTATTTTATGGTTTTGCAACTTAACATTGACAGTGAAAGAGAGAATATGAGAAACAAGCAAGGATTCCGTACCTGGATGATGGAGATGAAGATGTTCCCGTGTTGAAGACAAACCCTGAAGACCAAGTGCTGAGCTAGAGTGCGTTTTCCCCTTTGCGTTTTGGTGCAGCCAGTGAGCCAATGCGTTTTTGTACCTGCCAGAGAGAGATAAAATCAGCTTCTATAGCAAATGACAAAAACCAACCAGCAAATGAATGACAAAATATGAAGAAAGAAAATAACAAAGTGTAGATTTACTTCCCTTGTAGAAATCCTGGAGAAAAACGCTAGCATGGAGCTGCCAGCTTAAGTGCTGCGTCCCCAATCAAGTGGTCAAGTCACCTGCAAATTCGTTATGGCCAAGGAAGGATGGATACACCACAAAATAACTCAGCAATGCATCAGCAATAAGCTACCAATCAACACAACAAACATCTCACTCCATATCACAAGCAACTCAATAGAAATGTCTCTCAATGATCTCAATATCAAGTCTCAAAAATGCTAAGAGGGTTACAAATGAGAGAGCTGCTCTCTTAAATAGAGAAAGCTCTCACTCTCATCCCCATTCCCACCAAAACGAGTGGCTGGGATTAAATCCCAAGGGTGCCGAACGAATGGCCAAGATGGAGTGAAGGAGGGAGGGCGAATTACCCTCTAGTGCCCAAGTGGAGGATGGGGCCCTTCGTGGGGCCCATAAAACAAGTAAATGAGTGGTTGGGGGGTGTCTATGGACTGTTTTATCCCCCCATACCACTTAGCCAAAGTCTTAATACATTATATTTGCAAAATGTGAAGTTCTCCATCTTGGCCGAATGGCCAAGATGGAGTGAAGGAGGGAGGGCGAATTACCCTCTAGTGCCCAAGTGGAGGATGGGGCCCTTCGTGGGGCCCATAAAACAAGTAAATGAGTGGTTGGGGGGTGTCTATGGACTGTTTTATCCCCCCATACCACTTAGCCAAAGTCTTAATACATTATATTTGCAAAATGTGAAGTTCTCCATCTTGGCCGAATGGCCAAGATGGAGTGAAGGAGGGAGGGCGAATTACCCTCTAGTGCCCAAGTGGAGGATGGGGCCCTTCGTGGGGCCCATAAAACAAGTAAATGAGTGGTTGGGGGGTGTCTATGGACTGTTTTATCCCCCCATACCACTTAGCCAAAGTCTTAATACATTATATTTGCAAAATGTGAAGTTCTACATAGTGAAAACTGTCTAAAATTGGGCCAATTCGCCCCATGTGATGAGCTGGGCAAAAATGAGGGCCCCACAACATATATCCAATGTCCAAACATAACAAATATTACCTTAGGAGACCCCCTTATGTTAGCCAACTTTTGCATTTGCCATTTTCTATAGTTACCTTTGCCATATTTGATTTTCCATACTAATTTATTGCTGGTTTTTATTGCTGAAGATGTAATTTGGGCTTTTGACCCACTTATAATGCCCGGATTGACAAACCGTCTGCTGCAATGAGATCGTAGATCCCAAATATAGGAGACATGGTCACTTGAACGACCCCGATCCATCAATTAGGCACTGTTTGCCCAAAATCCATGATTTTTAATTAAAACAGGTCCCTGGTGACCCATAATAATTAAAAATCTTATCAACGCCTCAATCTTTTCGAATTTTGACACTTGGAGGCTCATATGGGACCCCAATAGATAATAAATGACCAAAGTCGAAATCTTGATCGCAATATTTTTTTGGGCCCATTTTTGGCCTAGTCAACTTGGTTTGACCAAGTCAAATCTGGTCAAAATGGCAATGGGTGAAAACCTGTAAGCAACATGAAGCATCAAGGCATCCTTATTTATGTTAGTACATTACTTAAAAAAATATAATGCCGACATGGTGATAAAAAATACATAATATCTCAAATACATGAGGCCCCAGGTGAGTTGGGCCCACCACCTCCAAAAAGACTCAAAACTGCTATGCACAACTCACAGACTTGACCACTTAGCTGACTTTGGGTGAGGTGGATGAATAAGGTGAAGGATAAGGGAAGACAAGGACCCAAGATCATGTGATTTTTGGATAAATAGGGAAAACGGGACCCACCGACATAAGCATACCATGACAATACACAGGGAAGGGCGGTGCCTCACAAATGGGTATAGTGCAGGGAAACCCCACTGATCATCTAACATGCACCTCACAACTCACATCCGTGCCTTCAGAAGACTCTGTGAGGATCTTTTCTAGAGCTGCCATGACTGGGTGTCCGACAAACCGTAACTTGAGACTCTAGGGGACAATTCGCATAGTTGCCCCTTACTCCATCTCACCTCCTTGCCCCGCAGGACTAGGTGAGGAAATAACCACTACAATGCTGATATATATGGCTGACTTGTGTCTGTGTGTGTTAAAAAACACATTGCATGGACTTTACATTCATACGTAGCCTTTTTGGCTTCTTTTTCATTTCTTCATTTCATTACATTTCATGGTCCTTTTTGGGCTACATACATATCTCAAAAGATATAATCAAGGTGCTCATACTGCAGAGTAATGGGGGCAAGTGAACATGCTTCGATGACGAATGGGGAACACCTGGTGAGTCTACACAATCCTATACTACATTGCAACATCGGGGGCAATCGACAGGAGCAAATCCCAGGTTTGAGAATGCATCTCACACTCTAAAGAGCCGAGGCACAAAAGACAAGGAATCATGGCATACTTAGAGGTCAACGGGGGAAAGGGATCCTCAAGGTCACAAATCAAGGTCCAAGTTGGGAAAGACCAACATGAATGAGTTAGATGGATGGAGGGGAGTGACAGGTGGATCCAAGGTTAGCTGCCAAGGAGGACGAAATGACCAAGTCTATACCGATAGTGGGGTAGGGACCAACGTGCATATACATGAGTCTACTAAAATGGGGTGGACTGACATCACCAAGGGCCATACACATCACAAATGAAAAACCCAGATCACCATATCAAACATCATACGTCAAGTCAGTGTACTATCATAAATAAACAAGTCTAAACAACAACATGAGCAATAAACCATAAAGTGCTATACCTGCCATACCATATACCTGCTGCTGAAGCTGGATCTCTACTGAATCCGAGCAATAAGTGGCAAACCAACAATACTCTGAAGTACTCTCATTAGAATATGGCAAAGCAACTATATCAATGGGGTTATGCAAAGCTCGGCAAGGAAGGGTGACCTTGTGGGAACTGCTCTGTAGTATGTCTGGACCAATACAAAACCATCTGTCCCCTCTGATATCTCTGCTCGGGCAATCTAAATACAATGCATGCCCCCTCTGAAGGCATCTGATCTCTGATCTGGAAAAAAAATGTATTATGGTCCCCGACCACACAATCTGTAGCATGGTAGCTCCAGCTAACATGGATGTGATAACATCTGGCTCCAGCTGGGACAAGTGCTCTAAGGGAGAGAGTGCTTGAGAACCACAGAATCTCTGGTCCGTAGCACCCCTCTCATCATCATCAAAGCGCATGCACATACATGCTATCTGCATTATCATCATCTACATGTACCTATCCCTGTAAAATGCAGACGCTATACCAATCTCTGCAGACCGCTCGTCAGGACATACAATATATATATAAAATCCAGCAGAAATATAACAAAATGAGAATGTTGAAAGGGAAATATATCAATAATGAAATGTACTCTACAACATCTTAAGTTTTATTAAGCGTACACATAAGGTGTAAAGGGTGAAAAACAAAGAAAAGCAAACTAGGGTACAATTGCAAACTAGGAAAAATGAACATGGTGTCAAAGGTAAGAAAAATCAAAACAAAAAGGGCAACTAGCTTCCTGCTCACGAGAGCTTATTCAATTTACCTAGCCTACTCTAACCAATTCAGACCAATACTAAGTAAAATCATAGATCCAGTGCAACCACTCATCCAAGAGATCAATACTTCTTCGTTGATGTCTTTTAGCAAAACAAGTTAGGACTAGACTGGAGATTAAAGAATTTAGGATCATGACCATACTGACTTTTTCAAAATTCAATATAGGCTTAATATGGTGCAAGATGAATCCATGCCAAGGTTGAGGCTGATTTCTACAAGTCTCTTCCATCCAAATGTCAATAGAATTAATGCAATGAAATCAACCTTTAAGAATGATGAAAGAGAATGATACAATACTAGATTCAACCTTCCTTGGTTAACTTTGTTTCCCTCATCTATTTGGCTCGCATACTCAATTTAGTTCATCCCAGGATAGATGAGAGAACCAAATGGGGACAAATTAGAGTGCAATGAACCCGAGATCAAAATTAGGCCCACTTGTTGCCCAACAATTGCAAAAGGTGAAATTGATCTTTGTAGAGTTTCTCAGTCAACCAAGCAACAAGGTTATCAGATTGGAAAATATTATTAACCCAGGATGACTGGAAAGTGAAGTAAGAAGTTTTACCATCGACCTCTAGGCATTCTAAAGGCTCCTTACCAAACCCTTTGCGCAACAAAATTAGGTTAGAAAGAGGCATTGACTTCATGAGTTGGGATGGGAGGGAGGATTGAAACATATAGGCTTGTTTAGTATTTCCTAAAATTGTCATCCCCAATTCTACATGAGATAAGGGACACTTGTCAAGGAAATCATCAGGTTCAACACCAACCTTCCAAAGACAAGGCTCATTTTGATTCATATTTCCAATCAACTCATTTTGACCAAGGAGAAGGCGAGGAATATTATTGATGTTAAGCATGACACTTTTAGAAGGTTCTTTGTGACATTGATTCCATCTTGCAGGTTGCAACAAAGAACACTCAAGGTCGAGTTGATACATAACTGGATCATCCTCATCTTGACAGGGAGGTATATTGATATAATCATTTTTAAAACCCCCATCATCTTCACACATTTGACTTTCAAGCACATGATGATCGTTTGATCCACTCTCAACAGAAGTCTGATTATTTTCAATATTTTCTTTTTCTTCTTCAAAGGTATGATTGGAAAGTGAAACAAGGTCAGGATCACTCGGGCATTGACTTGAACAATCGCCAACGAAGCAATGACTATGGGGCTGCCCCTCAAGAGGACCTCTAGTGGATTCACTGATTGAAAGCTCAACGACAGAATTTTGTCTCTGATGATCAATGGGATCCCCTTCTTCATTTGTGCCTTCTCCGGGTAAAGATGACAAAGTGCTTCGTATGATTTTAGTAAGTTCCCCTTCTAAGTCAATATCAAGGTCAAAATCTTGAGGGGTTGAGATTTGTTCACTATCATACATAACTTCATCATGAGATTTATTACCTATATTCTTCAAATACTCTACTACATTCTTATAGACTGAAGGCTCATTCAGAAGCTGAATCAAAGGCACATTCACCATAGGTTCGGGAGAGGAGAAATCAAACTGATAAGGACAATCACTGCTCATTTCACCATTGCTATCCTGATCCTCTTCATGACATTGTTCCTCCACCACATAATTCTCATTTGATTGTTCTTCCATGGATTCATCAATGCTTTCACCCCATTCATCTTCAAAAAGTTGGTTTTCAATTACATGATGATCACTAGATTGTTTCTCGCATGAAATCTGACAACCCTCACCTTTCTTGTCCTGTTCAAAGAGATGATTAAAATCTGAGTCAAAATTCAGATTGTTTGAACATGGATTAGGACAATTGTCAACCAAGTGATGATTGTGAGGTTGCTCTTCTGGTGATGCTTTACTAGAGTCACAAATGGGAAGGCGAATTAGATCCAGTATTCGGTCTGCAACTGCCTCAGGCAATGATAACAAAGTATCTCGTATGATTTGATTGATGTCTCTTTTAATTTGCACACGAGGTTTTGAAGCATTATTCTCAAGATACTCTGTAACATTCCTATGGACTGTAGGCACACTCATAATTTGGAACATCTCAGGAGAGGAATGATCCAATCGGGAAAGCAAATCATCAATATAATCATCATCCATGACATAATCAGTGCTAGATTGACATTCCAAAGACTCATCAATGTTCTCACCCCATTTATCTATTAGCAACCTCGTGAACATGTCATACCCAGTGACAGATCCCGGTGCTAAATTATCAAACCACAAATGGGCATCCCCTTCGAGGGATGCACCAAGGGCCCACATATAGACATCCTCAGCATCAACACCTAGAGATTCCATACGGTCCCATAGGCTATCCAAATGACTTTCAATCTATGTTGCACAAGTTTCCGGAATGCGGGAACGTTGGGAACTTGGGTATGGGTGTTCGATACGGCTAGAAGTTTCCCCTAAATTTGTCGGAAACGGCGAGTTGGGGGCGGCAATAATATATATTAAAAAATATAAAAAATAATATAATTAAAAAACAAAATTAAACTTGAGTAATTGTATTAAATTAAATCAAATTAGTAATTTTAATTTATTAACGTTAGCAATGGGCATTGATGTAAGAAAATATGCAATTGATACAATAATTATAGGGCAAAAAATTAAATAATTGTAAATTTGTAAAATTACATTAGTAATTTTAATTTACTAATATTAATAATGATGTAAAAAAATTAAAAAATTAATTGCAATAATTACAACATATAATTGATAAAAACCGAAAATTATAAATAATAAATAAATTAATAATTTAAAAATAAACTAATTCAAAAATTTTAACTAATTTAATAACTTAAAATTTAAAAGCTAAGTCACCTGACACGGGGACACGGGACACGTAGGACACGAAAATACGAGAGTCCGACACGGACACGGTGACCCCCGAAATTAGGACACGTAGGATACGTTTTATATACATATATATTTTTTTTAAAAATATATTAAAATTTAAAAATATAGATATATAGATCCAAAAATATTTAGAAACTAGAACATTTACAAATATTCAATAGAAATTAGAATAAAAACACATTAATGATTACACATTTGTCATTCACAAATCACGATTCACAACACATTTGTCATTCACAAATCACAATGAGACACAGATGCATGTCGGAACCATATTTCTCATTAAGTCATCAAAATCAAAATGTATACATATATGTCGGAATGCCACTGGGCACTGGGCCACTGGCAAATGCCAAATAGACTAATAGTAAATACAAAAAGGGGTGGATCAAGATGGGAGAATCCCATATGTTAGTAGTTCTCCTCCATGCCTGAATCGACATACTTATCACTGCCACTGCCACTGCCCTGATCCTCATCCTCCTCCCCCTCCTCCTCTCTGCCCATCTGACGATCTGCATCTGCTGCTGTGGAGGATGACCCCTCTGTACGATCACTATCATCAAAAGTGACCAGCTCTAGCACTGGATCATTAAGATCCATGTTGGCTAATGCCAACTCAGTACTGCTGTCCAAACCCATATCATCAGGAAAGACATCCCACATCTTTGTCTTTCCCTTCACCCACTCCTCCCTCTTCCTGTAAATAAGACGAAGGTTGGAGTGTACATACACCATCGACTCTGCCCTGGACTGCTCAAGCCTGCTCTTCTTCACACTGTACAAGTTCCAATATGTGCTCCAATTCCTCTCACAACAAGAGGATGATGTAACTTGAGAGATGATCCTCAAGGCTAACTTCTGTAGAATAAGGGATGCTGCCCCATGAGCTGCCCACCAAGCCTAGGGTTTCTTACCCCCCCTATCTCTAAGCACATCATAGCCTCCAAATCTCCCAGTGCCAGTGGAAAAATCAACAAAGCTGTCCTCCGCCTCCTCAAGCATGTCGCTATCCTGAAATAGCCGTCTAAGTGCTATCTTCCTCCCATTTGCAATCTCTACATCCATGTGCGGAGGGAGTCTCTGTGAGGCCCCCGATCCACCAGTGAGCCACTCTGAGTGTAAAACTTGGGGTTCAAGGAGTGGGCCAAGCAATGCAAAGGTGTGCAATTCTTATGCCACCTGGAGATAAGAATATCCCGAATAATGGTCCATAAGCTCTCTGCCGATGTCCCATACTCGGGACACTCATTCTCCATGACAATGGACCTCGTGGACTCAATCATGGAATCCCACCCCTCATAAACCTCTGCTAGGATGGGTTGGTCCGTGTTTGCAAACCGCAACAAAGAAATGATTGGCTCCATGATCTTAATGCTAAGATCTATCGTGTCTCACCAACCATCATTTAACACCGTGTCCTTCACTTTTTGTGAAGCAGCCTGATCCGTCTTTCTCCAAAAAGCCCAAAACTCTGAAATCACCATAGACCCAAGAGCGGTTTTGACCTCCCTCAACCTCTTGAGCATGATGAATGAGGAAGCAAACCGAGTATTTGCAACCTTCAGCAATGAAAGCTGTGTGTACTGTTTGTAGATGGTGAGGGCATTTGTGTGGTTTTGTACAAAGTTACAGATATGGCGTGCATCCTCAATAAGGTTTCCAATCCATGTCACATCCGAAGCAATGGCTTTCAGTGCTAAATTCAAGGAATGGACAATGCAAGGTGTCCAAAAAACCTGTAAGAGCAATAAAAGCATGTATCAATGACTATACAACACTAACATTGCAATGACCAAATTCAAACAATGAGCAAATTAGAAATGAAAGGTGTCCAAAATGAACATACCTGTGGATATTTAGCTTCCACAATCATGCCAGTAGCCTTGCAAACAGGTGCATTGTCCGTGATGATTTGTACACACGAATCAACACCTACTTCTTCAATGGTTTTGATGAATAAATCGCCCATAAATTGTGCATCCTTGTATTTCCCAAGAGCATCCACCGCTTTCAAGAACAACGGTCCATTTTGGGAAGATACCATGCAATTGATGAGTGGATGGCGTGCGGGATCCGTCCATCCATCAGAAACAACACTCACACCGCATGAGGGCCATGTTGTTCTAATTGGCTCAAGGATTTTATCTACCTCCTTCTTTGCTTTAACCAACAATGTGGTTCTAAGCTTCTCTGAACTAGGAGGCACATAACCACTTGGAGCTCGATCCAAGATAGTTTTAACCGTCTCAAAATACAATGGTGACCGTGCAACATTGAATGAGATGAAGTTGAGGTAGAAGAAAAATGCAATGGTAATGTCTACCTCTTCTCGCGCCTCTTGTTGGAAAATCCTATCCATTGGACCACCGGTAGATTGCCTCTTTCTTGTTTGATGAGTATCCCCACGCCCATGACTGCTAGAGCTAGGTGGAAATGGAGGCTTGGTGCTAGAGGGCTTTCTCAAAAATGGAAGAGGATCATCCTCTTTTTTCTTGCTTGCTGCTGCCGCCTTCCCTAACCCAACATGATCCTCTTTTTCCATATTCCTCCTTTGGTTAACACTCACCGCTTTGCATGAAGAAATCCCACAAGAAGGAAGGGCCAACAAATGGCCCTTAACCCGGAAATATGTGCTCATGAACTCATGCTTGCAAAAATTGCATCTCCAAGACACATTACCTCCCCCACCAAGCTTTGCCCCGGGCCCATCTTTTCTTGTCACATACTTCCACAAAGGGTATTTTTTTTCTTGGGCTTGTTGTCTTGCTAAAACAGGGTTAAATGGAGCATGAGCTTGAGCTCCACTAGCAGCCGATGGAGCACTTGACGGAGGAGGAGAACCGCTTGTGCTTGGTGGAATAGGAGGGGAGGCACTAGATGGTGCATTTCTCCCTCTCCTTTGCCCCCTACCTCCTTCCCTAGCTGATTGAGACATTCCTTTTGTTGTGTGATGGTTGAGCTTGCAATCCTCTCCACAAATCCACCGGAATGCACTTGGAATTGCTTGGATAGCCTTCAAATCGCCTTCAAATCTCCTTCACCTGCACATACAATCACTCTTAGCCAACTCCTTCCTTGCAAATGACAAAAAGAAACTCAAATTTTGGTTTTATAACATACCCGGCCGCACTTTTCCTGTTTTTAGCGCACTTTATGTGTCCTGTTTTAGGGACGCGTGTCCGACAGTCGGGACATGTTAAGAATTCGTGTCCGAAAACCGGATTCGATGAAAGTTCGAATCGGACACAACCTCAGGTCGAATCGTGTCCGATTCGATAGGGACACGACACGCAGACTGTTTTGAACGAATCCTGTTTCTTAGTTTAAAAGCAATATGTAATTGATAGAAAAATTAAAATTATAACTAATAAATAAATTTTAAAATTTAAAAAAATTAATAGATTGGGATTAAAAAATAAATATTAAAACATTAAAAATATATGATTTTTAAAACATTAAAATTTAAAATCATAAAATTATAAATATAAATATTATTTATTAATAATAAATTAAAACATTTAACAATTAAAATTTAATAATTAAAATTTTAATAATTAATATTAACATTACCTTGCAACAAGTCGAGCACGCAGGAAACCACCTTCACCTCTGCCTTTGCCTTTGTAAAAAACGAATGAGTTGCTCCGTCGATGTCAACAACGAACGAGTGGCCAACGCTGTCGCCGTTACCCAAGCTCTGCCATCGAAGCCGCTCAGCCTCTGTGCCACGAATGAAGTCGCTCAGCCTCTTCACAACTCAGTCCAACATGCTCAGCCTTTGTGCAGCTATATGAGCTCGGCTCTATGAACCAACTCGGCCTCGGGGTGTCAGCTCACGGCTCGCATCTTGCAGAGACTCGGGATGTGAAGAGCTCACAGCCTCTACACAATTGTCGGTGAGGGGGGCAGAGGGGTTTCAAATTATAGTTCTTTTCACGCTTTGTCTCCCAGAAATCGCGATTACAGTTTGGGAGTGGCTACAAGCTCCCAATCGGCAGAACGCCAAAAAGCAGGTTCCCAAGTTTCCGAATTTTCATGCTGGAAGTTCCTGGAAAGTTCCAAAGCTCCCGGAACCGTTCCAGCTGATTTTGGAACGTTTCGTTCCTGTTCCTAAGCTCCTTGGAATGCGGGAACTTCTGGAACGAGTTCCCTGAACTCCGGGAGCGGTTCCCGTGCAACAGAGCTTTCAATAGATGTTCTATTATTTCCATCAAAACAAGGCAACCTCCTGGTGTATCCATCTGGCATAAGATGAGGTGCCCCATATATTTCTGAAAAATCAAAAGGGGATGGCTTGGGTTTCCTAAAGGCTCTCGTTGCTTGAATTGGGCGAGAATGATTTACCGAAAGCCTTGGCTGGGTTTGATATTGGCTAATTGGTTCATTTTGGAAAAAATTATTAGATGGATGAGGTAAATGATGGGGATCATAAGAATTTTGATATGCAGGTTCATACCCATAATGACGTTCATATTCCTCCCCATATTGAGATTGTGCATCCCATTCATTTATTTCCTCTTGTCTCCTTTCAGACCTATTCATACGTTCATTTAATTCTTTTATGGCTTGTGAGAGGCCAAGGAGAACATCTGTGTCCATTCTGATTTATCAATTTAAGAGTTCCCAGTGGAGTGTCATGTAAAGTGTCAGAATGATCTGAACTACGAAGGTTGTAGTGGTGGGTTCGGCCTCTAGTGGAGCTGCGGCGTGGAGTCTCCAGGTGAACTAGGAACCTTGTTCACCGAAGGTGGGATGTCGTGAGGGAAGTAGAGAGTGAAACAAAATGGTGTTGGCTGCAATAAATTATGCAAATGAAAATCAGCCAACAGAGTTTAAGTGTAAATGCGATGATAAAGAGAAAAAAGCAAAAAGACTCAAAGCTCTAAAACCACGGGGTAAGCCTCTACCTCCCTGGCAGCAGCGCCAAAAATGTTATCACACTAACTCTAGCTACTGATGAAAGGTATCTCGTTCGAGATGGTATAGGGTGAGCAACTAAGTAGGTGTAACCAGCAAACGCCAAGTCCACCATTCTAGGAACGGTCGTCACACCGGACAGGGTGTTTGTCACTTTAGACGAGGCAAGTAGCCAAGTCAGGGGGGAGACCCCGCTAAAGCAGTGATGGTTGAGCAACAATCAGACACCTAAACCCCCAAAGAAGATAAAAAAAGATGTAAACAAGAGGTGAGTATCAGATGGATCCTAAGTTCGATTTCAGCCAATGGTTGGGCACAAGGATGAAATAAGCATGTAAGTGAAATGTGACCAACAATTATATGTAATGAATGAATAAAACAATAATTAAAAGGCTGAAGATCAACTAAGGATGCAAACAAACTAGAAGTGATCAATCGATAAAATTTTGCCCAAGGGAGAGGAATGACTCAATGGCTTAGTGGACCTAGGGCAGCGTTAAATTAATGTTTAAATGCACTTCCAGCAAACAATATCTTGATTTCTCATGATAAAATGATGATTTAAACCCAAATCAAAACTACCCACAACCCCAAAATGACTCAGCTAGACAGAAAGAGAAAAACGCCCCGGGGGGGCGTTTTTGCCAAATGGACCAGTGCTAGTTCTAAGGGCAAATGGAGTCTAATCAAATTGAAACTTTAGATTTAAGCATTTAACAACATTTCATAAGCGGTTTTGGAAAGAAAAATAAATTTTAACGGTGAAATTTTGAGTTTTTTTTATACTTAGGGTTTATTTTATGGTTTTGCAACTTAACATTGACAGTGAAAGAGAGAATATGAGAAACAAGCAAGGATTCCGTACCTGGATGATGGAGATGAAGATGTTCCCGTGTTGAAGACAAACCCTGAAGACCAAGTGCTGAGCTAGAGTGCGTTTTCCCCTTTGCGTTTTGGTGCAGCCAGTGAGCCAATGCGTTTTTGTACCTGCCAGAGAGAGATAAAATCAGCTTCTATAGCAAATGACAAAAACCAACCAGCAAATGAATGACAAAATATGAAGAAAGCAAATAGCAAAGTGTAGATTTACTTCCCTTGTAGAAATCTTGGAGAAAAACGCTAGCATGGAGCTGCCAGCTCAAGTGCTGCGTCCCCCCTGAAGTGGTCAAGTCACCTGCAAATTTGTTATGGCCAAGGAAGGATGGAGACACGACAAAATAACTCAGCAATGCATCAGCAGTAAGCTACCAATCAACACAACAAACATCTCACTCCATATCACAAGCAACTTAATAGAAATGTCTCTCAATGATCTCAATATCAAGTCTCAAAAATGCCAAGAGGGTTACAAATTAGAGAGCTGCTCTCTTAAATAGAGAAAGCTCTCACTCTCATCCCCATTCCCACCAAAACGAGTGGCTGGGATTAAATCCCAAGAGTGCCGAACGAATGGCCAAGATGGAGTGAAGGAAGGGGGGGGGCGAATTACCCTCTAGCGCCCAAGTGGAGGATGGGGCCCATAAAACATGTAAATGAGTGGTGGGGGGGTGTCTATGGACTGTTTTAGCCCCCCATACCACTTAGCCAAAGTCTTAATACATTATATTTGCAAAATGTGAAGTTCTACATAGTGAAAAATGTCCAAAATTGGGCCAATTCGCCCCATGTGATGAGCTGGGCAAAAATGAGGGCCCCACAACATATATCCAATGTCCAAACATAACAAATATTACCTTAGGAGACCCCCTTATGTTAGCCAACCTTTGCATTTGCCATTTTCCATAGTTACCTTTGCCATATTTGATTTTCCATATTAATTTATTGCTGAAGATGTAATTTGGGCTTTTGACCCACTTATAATGCCCGGATTGACGAACCGTCTGCTGCAATGTGATCGTAGACCCCAAATATAGTAGACATTGTCACTTGAATGACCCCGATCCATCAATTAGGCACTGTTTGCCCAAAATCCATGATTTTTAATTAAAACAGGTCCCTGGTGACCCATAATAATTAAAAATCTCATCAACGCCTCAATCTTTTTCGAATTTTGACACTTGGAGGCTCATATGGGACCCCAATTGATAATAAATGACCAAAGTCGAAATCTTGATCGCAACATTTTTTTGGGCCCATTTTTGGCCTAGTCAACTTGGTTTGACCAAGTCAAATCTGGTCAAAATGGCAATGGGTGAAAACCTGTAAGCAACATGAAGCATCAAGGCTTCCTTATTTATGTTAGTACATTATTTAAAACAATATGATGCCGACATGGTGATAAAAAGTACATAATATCTCAAATACATTAGGTCCCAGGTGAGGTGGGCCCACCACCTCCAAAAAGACTCAAAACTGCTATGCACAACTCACAGACTTGACCACTTAGCTGACTTTGGGTGAGGTGTACGAATAAGGTGAAGGATAAGGGAAGACAATGACCCAAGATCATGTGACCCTTTGGATAAATAGGGAAAACGGGACCCGCCGACATAAGCATACCATGACAATACAGAGGGAAGGGCAGTGCCTCGCAAATGGGTATAGTGCAGGGAAACCACCACTGATCATTGAACATGCACCTCACAACTCACATCTGTGCCTTCAGAAGACTCCGTGAGGATCTCTTCTAGAGCCGCCATGATTGGGTGTCCGACAAATCGTAACTTGAGACTCTAGGGGACAATTCGCATAGCTACCCCTTACTCCATCTCACCTCCTTGCCCCGCAGGACTAGGTGAGGAAATAACGACTACAATGCTGATATATATGGCTGACCTGTGTCTGTGTGTGTTCAAAAACACATTGCATGGACTTTACATTCATACTTAGCCTTTTTGGCTTGATTTTATATTTCACATAGCCTTTTTGGCTTTTTTTTCATTTCTTCATTTCATTACATTTCATGGCCCTTTTTGGGCTACATACAGACCTCAAGAGATATAATCAAGGTGCTCATATTGCAGAGTAATGGGGGCAAGTGAACATGCTTCGATGACCAATGGGGAACACCCGGTGAGTCTACACAATCCTATATTGCATTGCAACATCGGGGGCAATCGACAGGAGCAAATCCCAGGTTTGAGAATGCATCTCACACACTAAAGTGCTGAGGCACAAAGGACAAGGAATCATGGCATACTCAGAGGTCAATGGGGAAAGGGATCCCCAAGGTCACAAATCAAGGTCCAAGTCGGGAAAGACCAACATGAATGAGTCGGATGGATGGAGGGGAGTGACAGGTGGATCCAAGGTTAACTGCTTAGGAGGACGAAATGACCAAGTCTATACCGATAGTGGGGTAGGGACCAGCGTGCATATACATGAGTCTACTAAAATGGGGTGGACTGACATCACCGAGGGCCATACACATCACAAATGAAAAACCTAGATCACCATATCAAACATCATACGTCAAGTCAGTGTACTATCATAAATAAACAAGTCTAAACAACAACATGAGCAATAAACCATAAAGTGCTATACCTGCCATACCATATACCTGCTGCTGAAGCTGTCTCTGAAATTGGATCTCTACTGAATCCGGGCAATAAGTGGCAAACCAACAATACTCTGAAGTACTCTCATCAGAATATGGCAAAGCAACTATCTCAATGGGGTCATGCAAAGCTCGACAAGGAAGGGTGACCCTGTGGCAACTGCTCTGTAGTATGTTTGGACCAATACAAAACCATCTGTCCCCTCTGATATCTCTGCTCGGGGCAATCTGAATACAATGCATGCCCCCTCTGAAGCCATCTGATCTCTGATCTGGAAAAAAAAATGTAGTATGGTCCCCGACCACACAATCTGCAGCATGGTAGCTCCAACTAACATGGATGTGATAACAATCACCTTTCACCCTTTTGATTTGACTTTATAACATGTGACTAATGCTCTTAACATGATCGCCCTTCCTTAGAAACCATATGCCACCTTTGCCAAATGTTTTTTAAACATATTTTTTGATTTTCTAACTTTGTCCTTTTGTGCAATTTGTAGCACATTTAGCATTTAAATGCCATTTTGTTGCCTCTTTAAGAAAAAATGCCACAATTGACAATTTAATCGCCCGAAACCTAGGAATAGTGGGTCCTAGGTTAAAAAGGACGCTCTGAGTATGAAAACGAGTATCGCCATGTCAAATTCCGCTTCCAGACCAACTTTTATTACACTTTGAATTTTTCCAATTAAACCATTAAAAATGGTCTAATTTTACGGAAAAAATTATTTTTATCGGAATCGACTCAAACTCCTAGGGGACCTAGTGTATGTCCATACGAACTTATTATTGATGGCTAGCATGTGAAAAATACATGGACACATAGACTTTAATAACCTCCCTAGGTTCGACCACCATGGTAAATACTCCAGCTTTGGAGGTGTGAGTGAAAAACTCAGGAATTATACGCCACTGAAGCACAACGCATAATTCCTAAGGAAAACACTCTAGAGTATTCCCCTGATAGCCAAACCTAAGGTAGGACAAGTCTTTTACAAAATGACCATGCTTAGACCAACTTATTACAATTCCCCCATGGGGGTTTGCATGCAATTATTACAAAGGGGCCAAAATTGGCCCTCCAAAAAACCTCTAAACTTCAGAACATTGATGATGAACATTGAACATGTTCATAAAATTGGCGGCTCACAAGAAGTCCAACTATGGTACAAAATAGTTGGTAACATAGGGGAGGAATTGGAGAAGCCCAATTAACACCAATGTATGGTGTAAACACCAATGGTTCAAGACTAGGTTCAAGTGAGGATTGAGTAACACCTTGGTTCAAGACTCTGTTCAAGTGAGGATCGAGTAACACCTATTAACAACAATGGATGGAGTAAACACTCGATCCTCACCTCGAAGGTTTAATCACCATTACCTTATAGATTTTGAGCTTTTCGATCTAGAGTTAACTCACCTAGTGCAGATAAATCAATCCACGAAGTTCACAGTGGATAAGCAATGTGGTTCAAGACTCGGTAGGTCTGATGAGTTTGAGCTGGGTTCGATGGCTTTTGGTGATTTTTGTTTCCAGGCAAGCTTCAGGTCAAGTTTATACCGATTACTTGTTTGATTGATTGAACAAGACTCGACAAGAGTTGTGCATCTTGTCTAGTTCTTAGAACATTGTTATAGTGCCATTATTCACGAGGGAGGTTGCACAATCTTACCTAAATAGAACTCAAGGATAATGATTCAATATATGAGTTGAATCCTGGCTTCCATGACTTCATTGAGAGGCCAATTTTGGCCATAAACCAAGGGCCATTGCCCGCAACTAGTACTATGTCTGCTAGAGAGAGAAATTCCAGGGTGAAAGATATTTTAGCACAAGGTGGAATTGCCAATGTATCCTTCAGGAATGAAGCCCAAGAATTGAAGATCTAGGCCCAAAGATCCTTCAGCTTTGGCCAAAATCCATTGCATTTGCGGATCATTCCATACCTCAGGAAATAATCTTTCATCCTTGATCCATTAGGGTAGCTTTGAACTGGAGCTGATGCAACCTTATCAATTCAAAAGGAAGTCACGACGGTCTTTTTGGAGAGCAAGAGAAAATCCTTGAAAGAAACCACCTTTCCATGGGCTCTGTTTTTCAAGGGAGAAGCATTTGAGATTGATAAGATTAGAGACGAAGTTGTCAAGGAATGACAAGACCCACCCATAGAAGCTTTGGCCAAAACCTACGACATTCAAGGATCATTCTATATCTCAGGAAATAATCTTCTTCATCCTTGATCCATTAGGGTAGCTTCAGAACTGGTGCTGATGCAACCTTATCATTGCAGAACGAAGGCGTGGATGTCTTTCCGGGGAGCAAGAGAGAATCCTTAAAAGAAACCACCTTGCCATAGGCTGTGTTGTTCAAAGGAGACGCATTCAAGTTTGACAAGATTAGAGACGAGGTTGCTCAGGAATGATGATACCCACCTACATAAATAGTAGGGGAACACCTGTCCATTTCATAGAGCCGTTGTGCTAAGGTAGCTCAGATGGAGGTCACTCTGAACTAGCAGGGGATTCCATGGCTGCTTTGCGAAGACCAAACAGGGGAGGGAGATGGAAGCACATATTGATAGGAGGCTGCCATGGCAGCTAGGGAAAACCCTAGCCATGGATGGAGAACGACTCTTGCTTATGGAGTGATCTGTTTATGGCTTATACTGCACTTTTACTTCAATATATCTGACCTGATTAGCTTTCTGGATATCCAATCAACTCTTGAATAGTTTAGTTCCTTGAAGAACAATTAAGCTTGCACAATTATACATAGGAAGTTGCTATTTAATTGTGGTATGCAATACACTATGACAATCTGAGAACCATTTTTGTTTACTGTGATTTGAGCTTCATTGCATTATTGTAACTCACTGGGATTAACAGCCAATACCATGGCCTTGCTTTCATGTACTCTCGATGTTCTATGTTTTCACGATCTCTTCATTATAGCTATCTTGCTAATAAATGCATGGAGATCTAAAATAAGAGATGAAATCCTGAAAATGCATATGGCAAAGCCTTAGAAAACATTTTTAGACCTGAAGTTTTAAGAAAAACAAAGAAAATATACTAGATAGGAAAACAAATAATGCTGACAATCTGCATATCTGTATTCAATTTCATTTGAGTGTTAATGAATCCTTGAATTGATGTGATGCAGTCTCATTAGATGCTTTGTCATTGATATAAAGATTCTTTGTTGTAAATCGTTCTTGGTTTTCTGGTCTCTTTGTTTACTTTTTACTGAGCTCTTTTATCTAGTCTTGGCTTGTTTCAATGTTCAATTGGAATTAAAAGCTTCCTAATCAGTTATTTTTTATTTAATTTTGAAATATGGAAATGGCAATTATAAGCATACTTCTAATGAAAGTTTTTCCTTGTTGCTAAGGTTGCTGAAAAGCTAGCAGAGTGCATTGGCCTGCCTGATTTCATCCAAGTGCATGTAAGAGCACGTGCAGATTTGCCAAAGGCAACTACAGTCATGCTTGAGCCTGCTACTGAAGATGACTGGGAGATATTAGAACTTAATGCAGATTTTGCTGAAGAACAACTCTTGAATCAGGTACTTTACTACATTTCAAAAGTCAATTTTAGAGAAAGAGAAAGCAAACCAAATCTTCTTTATCAAGCAGGAAAGGCTGTACAATATTATTTCAAAATCAGAGACTTTAGCTTCATATTGTTCTTCAAAGACTTTAGCTTCATCCAGCCCCTCCGGCCGGGCTTGAGGATGGTTTGCGGGGGCTCTTGGATCTTTGGGAGTCAGTGGGCATTCAGATGTACCAACTCCCTCCGTTTAGATATTCCTTAGACACACCTGGCCACCTCGTACCCCTCAGACAATAGTTGAACAGGATTATCAGGGATGACATCTACAGACAGTTTATCCAGATCACTTGGGTTAACCCCCAGGGCGGGTTACGCCCAAAGATGGCCTTCTACACTGAGCATTTCTTGGAGCTGTGTGACAGACTCATTGTTTGGCCTCAGTATACTCTCCGCCAATGGATGCATGCTCTTTGCATTCCCTTAGGACAGTTCAAATTGGGCTCTCATAGACTTTGGGTAGAGACAGATCACTATGTTGATCGATTTGACAGGACCTGCCAGATATGCCATCTCCAAGAGGTTAAGACAAAGGATCACTTCATCTTCTGCTGCCCGATTTACTACGAGATCGGAGGGAGGCTCCATTGCCTATTTAGAGGGACCCAGACCCTCACCAGCTTCTT
This sequence comes from Larix kaempferi, assembly GCA_027924585.1. Taxonomy (NCBI): domain Eukaryota; kingdom Viridiplantae; phylum Streptophyta; class Pinopsida; order Pinales; family Pinaceae; genus Larix; species Larix kaempferi. The sequence goes on along the minus strand of BSBM01000001.1, from coordinate 45,396,799 downwards.
CAGATACCTTGATCAGAGATGCATGGCCTTATACAAGTAGGAAGCCCTCAGGTTCCGAGACGATATTCTCCAGCCTCCTACCAGACCAGATTCTACCCAGAGGGTCACTTCCTTTTTTGCGGTGCTACCCTTAGGGAGGGGCACTAAGAGACATACCAACATCAACGTAGCTTTACATTCCAAATCCGTGTGGACCTGTGGGGCCTTCCCCCGTCCCTTGACATCTCAGCGGCATGACCAGATTAGACCTCTCCCTGGGAAGCATACGAGATCCTCCAGGCCTCAGTGGTGGCCCGGTGGGCTACCTCCTTTAGACAACTGCGCATGGGGTGGCCTAGACCTTCCACCAACTCTTCCTCGGGACAACATACTATTCTTAGTTTCCTTCATTTGGCCTCGGATGTTAGGAGAGATGGCTCTATCTCTTGATAGACCTACCTCATTTCTTTTGGATTTATTCGCTTCTGGATCCTTTCTCTATCTATTTCTCCACCCTCCTGCGGTCTCCTGTACTCGGGTTTGAGGGCTTTTCATGCCTCAGCATAGATTTCTCCTCTCTTCTCTTCTCTACTCTACTTTACTTCCTTTTCTGCATATTGCCTCTTATAGGAAACCTTTTGGTACTCCTGCTTTGTAACGACATCATTGTACTTGGTAGTCCCATTGACCTACTTTTGTGGTCATCAGTTGGACATTAATAAAATTATCTTATCTATCTAAAAAAGAAGACCAATGCTACTTGTAGAACAGGTGCAAGAGTTTGCTTACAGAATGTTGAGCAACTTATTTAGGTACCACATTGTTTAGTACTTTTTAATTTTGCTGCATTTGATTGACATTTTGTTTGCAAGTATCTGTTTATCAAGGCAATAACACGTAGTTTCATTTCTGTAGAAATTGATTTCTATTGAACAAAGTTGTTTTTGTGCTTACATGATTAGGTGTTGTTCTAGCAAGGAGCCGAGGAAATATCAAGTTCACATGCATTATCTTTCATTCAAAATAAATTGTTTTCTGCAATATGAAGCACATGAATCATGTTGTCTGCTGATAAATAATATAATTGGAATCAGTAAATGAGAAATTGAGCCTTTTTTTGGTTGAAAAATATGCATTATATTTATAGAAAAATATTTACCAACAATAGAGCAAAAATTGGAAGGGTATATATAATGGAAATTATAACCTCTTCATAAAGCGACTAAGACTGACATAGGCCCAAAAAGGCCCACACATCCCTATATTCATCTTGAATAACTCTGCCTTTGGGCGAGCCCTCTCAACTCCACAATCGATAGATGATCTGGGGCCATCAATCCAAACTCCTGAGAAAGAGTGCACTAATCCTTCCAGGCATGTGAGGTTGAATTCCACAAGGCCCCCCAAAAGAAAATGTCCTTTCTGCTCAATTTGCGTGCTTGAAAGCGAGGCGTCTCTGCAACACACCAACCCTACATCCTCCAACTCCAAATGGGGCGACAAGCTAAATCCCAGCCTGCCTTGCTGCCCTCTGGAGACCAGTGAACCAATCTTGCAACCGTTAGGCAAGCCGGCCATATAATTCTGAAGATGAATGAGTTTGAAACCTAAAATAACTGAGGCAAAAAGATAATATCACATAAACCAAATGCTCCTCAAACTCTCCCTGAATGCTGTGCAGTTATCAATTGATGCCTAATAAACCTTGCCAGGGTATGGAACTCTCTAGGGATCTCACCACCCACTTGGCAGCAAGAATACTGCACTGTGTGGTAACATTGATCAGGCCATGTCCATTGTTGTCATTGGGCATGGTACACACATCCCAAGGAACCATAGGAAGGCCCCTCTCTCCACCACACTTAGACCATAGATATTATCGAAGGATTTGCTCCAAGTGTCAAAAGCGAGCCTTGCTAGGAAACCAGCAACGGACATAATATACATGTGAATCTTGCAGAATGCACCCAACCACCTTTAGCTTTTAAGCAAATAAAAGGTACATTAAAATAGGTTAGAAGGGATAAGTTTGATGTCACGAGATTAGTTTTTATTTTGCTATGTTCCCTTGCGATTTTGGCTTCAGCCTTCCTTCTAAAGCCATTTTTGAAGATTTTGTAACTTGAACAAGAATCTTGGATTGTTATGTAGGGTTACGAGATTTGAAGTTTGGATCCATCCACCACTATTTGTCATATTGTATTGTAATCTTGGTAGGTACAGCAGAAATTCTGGAGTGCTCTTTCACCCTGCAACAGTGTGAAGTCTCCATATGTAGCCAGTTGTTACCATCTAAAATGCATATACATTTTGGAGGCATTCTTTCAGCAGCAGTTACAGGGTGATGAGGTTACTGGAGGTAGATTGCCCCTGGATGTGGACTTTGGGAGAAGGATTTGAGCATCCTCTTGTTAATTACCTTTTCTTTCACATGCTTGGAGGATGCTCATGTATTTTGAGGCATGCTTGATGGTTGGATTTGTAAGGAGATCCCCTCCAAGCCTAGTTGAAAATCTATTGGGAGGATGAAGTTAAAGGTTTGTTCTATGTGAGGTTCTCCATCTTCCTCTTGTTCTTGGATTATTTGATTGCTGGAAATCGCTGGTATAAATCTATTGCTAGGAGCTTTGTATGAAGGGCAGTTGTGCTTCCAAAGAAGGGCCAAGGTTGAGGTTGTAACCCTCCTTTGTCTTTGTTTGTTTTATCGTTGATCAAATAAAGATTTGCTGCTGTCATTTCACTGAGAGGCTGCTGCTGTTTTTCCTGCTCATGGTAAACATGTACTTGCAATTCATATTTTGTGTCTGTTGTGAGGAGCACATTTGGAAGGGCCATCCTATAATTTTCTGCAATTTGAAGTAATTCCTTTTTGAGCATGTATGTAATAGCCCTACTATGCCTTCTTCCATCTTGTTCGAACTCTCTTGAATGTTAACTTTGACTCCATTGTCCACTGGAAAAGCACTTGTCTTGATCCACCATCCCATTTAATGTAAAGTTCATGTTACACTTCACTTTGGGATTCCCCCTTTGTGCTGTAGGAGAGCTGGACTAAAGAGAGAGGAAGAGTTGCTGTGGTGACAACAGGCAACCTTCCTGGGTTCCCCTAGGGTTGCGCTTGTGCTTCAGGGATTTTTCACTTTGAGTGTAAGTTTGGAAGGTAACATGCATCTCAAGAAATAGGGCACCCTGTCCAAGAGAGGGTATGGGCCCACATTAGATTGACTGGGTCGGCCTTAATCATATCTTAGTATTACAATAAATGAACATAATATGGGTCTTCCCTAGCCACATGTGAAGATTACACCACTCTCAACATAAACCAACATTGTTACTTCAAAAATATTTCAACATGTTACCTCAAAAACTAGCACTCTTCTACGATTGGAGGTAAGTGGACTTAAATGAAATTTGTGGACCCAAGTAAGATGTGTGGATCCACTGTTATGATCGGCAACTCTTTAAGGAGGTACACCCAATGTCACCTCAGTGTAACCCCCTTCGTCTTTAGACCCTGCTCCTTGGGCCATGGGAGGCTCCCCAAAATGATGGTAAGGATGGATCTGTAAGAAACACAATATAAAGTACTTCTATCCCTAAAAGACCTTCCCACTGTTAGTAGACCAATGCCTAATGGAGTCAATGATATATGTCTACATTAAACCCTTTAACTTGGAAGGTTGGGAGCAATAACGAGTATGTAATTTGCTATTGTTATCTTCTGCAGTAAAAACCAGTGAGATAGGATGTGAAATATCTCCCAAATTAACCACAGGAATTGCACAAAATTTGCCTTCTGGCGAACTCTACCCCAAGGAGTGTCAATCCCCCTAGGGCGCACTTGATTGGGTAACTCTAAGGTTGATTTTGGGGCTGATTTCTGCTACAGGTCTGAGTTTTCTGCAGTCAAGAAATCAGAAATATTTTTAACCTTAAATACCCCTAGGGTCACCTCGGGTGACCTAGGAATTGAGCAAATCTCCCTCAAGCCCCTAGGATTTGATTTCTTTGTCAAAATGATCCTGCAATAACACTTCCAACAGATCTGAAATTAGCTGTAAGGTTTGAAATCACCTAACCCTAGAATGACTTCACCTCCTTTAGGGTACTTTTAGGGCTAAAAAATGACATTTTTTGCAAGATTTTTTTAACTTTTTAAGAATTTAATTTTTTTCAATAATTTATCAAGATCTGAAATTTATTGCTACAATTAACTACTTCAAAAAATCAGAATTAAATAACTAGGGCACAAAAATAAATAGTTTTGGATTTTTGCAAAAAATAAGATTTTTAGGGTTTTGCACCATATTTGATTTTTTTGTATTTTTTGCAATTTATAGTACAAGAATTTGGATAAAAGAGATTCCAAGTGAAGATGAGGGAATAAGACCTAAGTCCCTTCCCTTCAAGGTCACCGAGGAATCATGGTTAGCGTTCCTCTTGAGAATTGACAATCCAATTTTGATGAATTAGGGAAAACCAAGAAACCCTATGGTTGTGTTGGTTTTGACCTAATTAGGGCAAAGAGAGGTGCCAAAGGCCTAACAAGAGAGACCCTCCAAGAAGGGATATCTCACTTACAAGACAATGTTATCATGCGTAAAAAGCCCTAATTAACTCTTACCTTGGATGTCTCCAACAGTGCAAGACGAGAACTGGAGATCTTACCACAAAAGAAGAGCAAAGAAGAAGAGAGTAACCCTCTCAAGAATTCTTTCCCATAGACAAGCCTTGCAAGATTTAGTAAAACCTCCAATCACCAAAAAATCACCACATTGAAGCTTCAAGATGCCAAGAAGAGAGGCATGCACCACTTAGCCAAGATAGGCAAGAAGAAAAAGAGATAAGACTTTATTTGATCCCATGATCTTGTGTTACAAATGAATGAGCAATGTTATCGAAACCCAACCTGTTTTGACAAAACCAGTCGGTTGGACTGGTTTACATCGTTTTTCGGGTCAAATCAAGCACTCGAACCGCTTTAGGCCGGTTTCGTACAATAATGCTTGGGGCCCCCAAAAACAATGATTTGCAATTTTTTTTATTAAAATAAAAAAAGAAGGGACCATGTGTGAAATGTTAATTTAACCCACAACCCCTTTTAACCTTATAAAAGGAGGTTACCACCCTCCATATCAATCACAACTCATTTGGAATTTTTCCTTTCTTATTTGGAATTTGAAACTGTTTAGAACAAAAACAGTTGAATGATATGGTTTGAACAACCTTAGATTGAGGTGCAACTAGTTACTGAACAAGACCCCTGGATCAAGCACCATAGTCTTGGAGGATGTTGATGCCTCATCAGATTGGTTTGTGGAGAGTCAACCAACAACATTTGACAATGAAGACCTATCTTGGATGGACTTGGACCCACTTCCATAGCAAGAGAATGTGGACATTGATGTTGCAGTTGGACAGGTGCATTCAGGCCCAAGGGTGTCAAGCCATGTTCATGTTGAGGATATCGATGATGACTCTGAGTCTAAGCATGAGGACTCTGATAAGGCTGATATATGATTAGATTGTAGATTCTAGAGTTTAGACTATAGTCATATGCTTATACTTTCACTTTAGAGGCCATTTATAGTCTCTTTGTTGATGTACTTTTCCTTAGATATGTATTTGCGCTCGGTGGTATTTTGGTTTTATACACTCTTACTTGCTATATACACAAGAAATTTGCATATTTGTGTATAATGGTTTGAATGCACATGGATGCACACACACACACATATTGAAAATATGAATATTTTATGTATTAATGCTCAACCGGTTTTTTGGTCCGGTTTGTTTCTATGTTTTTATCTGGTTCCGATTCCTGGGGTCGGCCGGTTCGACACCTGTTCGGTTCTGATAACATTGATGAGAAGTGTCTTATTTATATGCGACAAGACATGCCTTTTCAAAAAGACACACATCTTCAAAAAGACACACCTTTTCACTCCTCTAGGCTGACCTACCTAAAATGTCTTAAAATGACCTAAAATGAACTTTTTAGGGTTTTTTACCCACAAGTCGTGGACTAAACCTCGTAAGACATAAAATAATAATAAAAGTGGCGAATTGCTGCAACTTGTTGAAATGTTGAGCTTGGGAGGAGGGTGTCATGCTCCAACTAACCCCAATGATTTGTTTTTTCCCTCAACGCCGTCCTCCTTTAGGTGGTATGGCCTCTTCAAATGAATGACATCATCATCGAATTGGAATGCTTGAGCCAAGAGGAGGGTTAATACATGATAAAATTAGGTCCAAGTGGGTATGAATGAGGTGTGCTAAGACGGGGATGGCAACGTTTACATGCACAATCACCTTTACAGAGCATAAACACAAGTGTGGTTGGGAGCCCCTAAGCCATGTGTGCTAATGGAGTCATCCCAAGAAGCATCGGACACCAACCCAGGGCATACATGCCCAACATGATGGGGGACTTCCACTACACCAAGGGGCAGTCAGCAGAGCCACTAAGCCAATACTCCTTGAAATGAAAACCAAGAGGACCTGCCATGACCTGAGTGCAGACCATGGGTCTCTAGCCCCTCTAGACCAACACTTTTACATAAAACAAGCTCTGACTTGGCCTTTACAATGAAAAAAGACCCCTCCTCTCTGGCATATCTGATATGGCACACTGCAGAGGATCTGGAGGGTAACACACCCAAGCATTTGGTCTAGTATGCATGAGGTTGATCTGTTAAACTTGTAACTATAATTTGGTTCTATTGTCTATTTGCTTTTGTATAATGGTATTGTGTGCCAGATTTTCTCAATCTGTTAAAGTGTTTACTATTGCATTTTGGTTTTATAGGCTATTTTTCTTTGCAGACATTTCTAATTTTCTACTATGATTTCATTTAAATACTATTTACAATTTTCAACTGCATGCTTCTTAGAAGTGATTTTAAAGACACGGGAACAAGAGAGCATAGATTCATTATTATGTGTTTGAATCATTGAAAAGGGAATTACAGGATTTGGAGTATGCTGTTGTATATAGAACTTTTGATTTTCTTCATAGCTAAATGCATTTAGGTGTGTCAAGTCATGGTATTTTGCTTGAAATGGCATTCATATAATGGCAATTTAAAGATGTCAGCATTACCTATTGGTATTATCTTTTCATTTTATATATTTCTCAAGGGATTCATTATGTTTTCAGGTTGGTGTTGTACAAGAAGGCTTAAGATTTCCATTGTGGCTACATGGGCATACAGTTATCACCTTTCGTGTAGCTTCAACTGAACCTGAACAATTGGTAGGTAAGCAAAAATTTCTTGTATTACCACAATCACCTCACCTTTAAAGAAGGTTTCCTTCATGTTGTTAATGTTGTTAATGTCTGAATAATAAGCTTTTCAAATCAAATAGACAAAATTCAAAGTTTATCATATCATATCGAGGAATTACAAAGTATAATTTTGTTGCCATGTACACAACTACATAAGTTTGGTTCTTATAGTTCCTTTGTTTGATGTCCTTTTAGGGAAAATTGCTACACATCTTATTCAACCTAGGTTTTCTTAGACATATATCTGAAATTATACCATTTAGAAAACAATATTTCTAACATTTTGTAAATGTGGTGCGACATCGAACTATTGTTCAGTGATTGCAGTTATTAGTATCCTAATATCAGTATGAAGTGAGGGAAGTGACTTTTTTGATAATCTGGTCTAAATCTTATATCTTATATTATTGACATGCACTTCCTCCACAACTGCACTGACTTTCCCAATATTTTTAGATTATATGCTTTTTAGTTTATGGTTTTCCTCTTGAATATGTTCATGATATCAACTTGCTATCATGTTAGTACTTATAAAATATTATATTAATGTTTATACTTATATGATGTGGCACTGCACATTCATCCATCCAACCACTGAAATGGGGTGAAGCGTTCTAACTTCTGACAGCACTATCCCCACAGGCTGGCAACCTGCAAGGCATGGATAGGGTCATACTAGTCCACATATATGTCTATTGAAAAATATGTCCTATATTTACAGCACCAAAGCAAAAGGACTGAACTTGAAGGGTACATACAATGGAACTTATATCCTCTTCCTCAATACTACAAGGCAGAATAAAATCAGAATATGCTACTGCATCTAGGGATTTGGTGTCCTTTATCAGCAAGGCACCTTTGGCCAACAACTGCATATGTACCTCGCCCCTCCACATGGAACTGAAAGCAGACAGAGAACTGACCTCATGATCGAAAACAAATCTACATTGGATCTTCCAGAGGATAGATAGAGTAGAGATCCTCAGGCAACGCCAAATAAAAATAAAAGATGCAGAGACCAAATAATTGCAATCACCCAAATGGGTCACCCTCCAATGAATCCTCCCTTGGAGAAGCACTGGGTATTGATCCTATAGTTATACACATTGCCAATCTTTCCTTGCATACTGACAATCCCACAAAATATGTTTCACAGTCTTGGAGCATTGGCATATTGGGTAAAGACCATTAGAAATCCCACTCTTTGCCAACTTGGCCTTGGAGGAAAGCCCCTAATATATAACCAACCGTGCAAAAGCTCTTAGCATATAAGAAAGCCGAAAAGTCCAAACACTTCGAAGCCAATGAACCCACCTGTCCTGTAAATCAGTAGAAACCCAACAAGCATTGCTGATTGGGGCTAGATAAGATAAGATAAGATAATTTTATTAATGTCCAATGAATGACCACAAAAGTAGGTAAATGGGACTGATTGGTACCAAGATGTCAATACAAAGTGGGAGCACTAAGGTGGCTCCTATAAAAATGAAATGCAGAAAGAAAAGTATGACTAAAACCTAGATATTGAACTTCAAAGATGGAGAGACAATCTGGGAGAAAGGTGTATATAGATAGTAGATACAGGGCCTGTGAAACAATTGGTGTATGTCTGTCATGTTACGTTGGAATCATCTCTCCTAACATTCAAGGCCGACTAGAGGAAGCGCAAAATAAAGCCTGTCCAAAGGAAGAGCTGGAAGAGGAGGTAGATGAGGTATGTGTCTTTGCCTGGAGTGATGTTCCTGCCTTTGAGACCTAGAAGAATTGGCTGCATGTTGGTATGAGGCCAAGACTGGCTATGTCGCTAGGGTCGGATGGAAGTGGAGGAGGTCCTTTGTGTCTGAATAGGTCTGGAGTTGAAAGAAGTGTCGTCATCTGTTTGCCTCTTTGTACCCCTCGAAGATGGGAGCACCGACAAAAAGGAAGTAATCTGTTGGCTGGAGACTGCTCTAGTATGTTGGAATTTGTGCAACTTCGGAAGTTATTCTTATTATATTTTATTGTATTGATTTGTACCTCCTACGGGAGATTATATTGATATATTTAATCATTTAAACCCTTGAAAGAATCAATGTAAACCTTGGGGAGAAAATCAAATAAAGAAAAGAATTATTAAATGTATTTTTATATTCCCCCAAGACTAGTCGGCTCAGTCAGTTTGACAAGTCGGCCCAGTTAGGGAAAAAGTCAGTTTGGCATGTGTATAAATAGAGAGGAAGTTTACCTCATTTGGTCATTCACTCAATCAAGCAAGTTCGCATCACTTGGAGAGAGATTCGCATCTGCAGCTACAAGAAGCATATTTTTGGGGTTTCTACTTGGAGAGTTCTTCTACTTTCTCTCTTTCATCATTGTACTCTGTTCTTAGAATTGTTCATCTCTATACGAAGGTTGCCGGATTTTCTCACTATTGGGTTTCCCGGGATAAATTTTTGTGTACTGTGTTTCTGTGCTTTGTCTTTCTTCTAGTGATCCTATTGATCTTATGCAATTGAATTACATTGCTATAATTGTATTAAAAACTAACATGGTATCGGAGCAGTATTAGAAGAAGCCATTGCCGAAAGCTAGGGTTTCATCTTCTGATGCCTCCCCTCATTAATTTGGCAGAAAAAGAGCCTTAGAAATTTCGCTCTAGCGAGAGCGCATCTTTTGGTGAAGGCAGAATCACATTCTGAGAAGTTTCATTTTTTGACCTAATTCTGCAGCTGCAGCAGAAATTATGGTTTCAAGTTTTGACCTACTCCCTCCACAGATTTGATTCGACCCTACCTTTTCTCAACTCGCCTTGCTAAGGTGCATCTTCCTGTGGAGTCAGTTTCTCAAGAATCCAACTTTCATTTTTGACCTAGCTCCTCCTAGGGTTTCTGCTTCAGATCTGCAGTCAAGATGATTGGTATGAAGGTTTAATATCGTCTGGATGGGGCTTCCAATTTCAACTCTTCGAAGTCTAGGGTTCTTCTCTTATTAGAAGAAAATGATCTCTTGAAGTTTGTCAATGAGAAGGTCCCAGAACCAGAAACTGAAGAAGACAAATCTCACTGGAGAAAGAATGATGCTAGAGCAAGAAGGATTTTGGTGGACTCAGTTAGATACCACTTTGTTCCTCAAATCTCAGGAAAGAAAATTGCTAGAAAGATGTTCAAAACCCTAAAGAAACTATTTGAACATAGTAGCATCAATGTGACTCTCACATTGAGGAACCAACTATCGAATATGAAGATGTCCAAGTCAGAATCAATTGCCTCATACTTCATGAGGATCACAAAACTAAGGGACAAGCTAAGTACCAATGGAGATACCATTGATAATAAGGAGCTTGTCATTACTAGTCTAAATGGTCTCCCACCATCTTGGGAGTCATTCATTCAAAGCATAAGCGGTCGAACCAAGATGGCCAAATTTGACAAGTTATGGGCAGATTGCACTCAGGAAGAGACAAGGATAGCAACAAGATAAAGGCTGCATGGCACACAACCTGATGAGAATCAAGCATTCATGCCCCATGCCAAGAAAGGCAAGGGAAAGGGAAGAAAGTTTTACAATCACAAGCACCAAGGTAGGAGATCAAGCCCTCCTCCAGATCAGAAGAAGAAGAAGGATTTATCTCATATACAATGCTACAGGTGCACGACCTATGGTCACTATGCTAGCAATTGCTCAAGCTCAAACAAGAGGAAGCATGAAGCCTCAACTGCTGATGTGGAAGAAGACCACCATCACAAGAAGCAAAGGAATGAAGATCGTACATAATTCTTTTTCATACCAACATTATCAGGTACTGTTCCCACCACTAGTGATACATGGCTCATATATAGTGGTGCTTCTAGACATATGACTGGTTATAAAGAAAATCTCTCAGAAATAGTTGAGAAAGAATCCCATCTCCGTGTTGTACTTGGAGATGATGCAAATTATACTGTGAAGGGATCTGTGGCTACCTACCTTCAGTTAGAGTCTAGTGAGTCAGTGACACATTACACTTGAGTGATGTGCTTTATGTACTTGGTATGAAAAGAAATCTTGTCTCCATCTCAACCTTGGAGGACAAGGGATATAAAGTTGCATTTTTCAGATGGGAAAGTGCTTGCTTGGCGCAAGAAATCAAGCATGGATACAACCAAAGTAATTGGTGTAAGAGAGGAGAGCTTGTACCGATTGAGCACTCCACCAGCTCAAGCACTTATTCATGATTCTACCAGCATGGGTGAGCCTAGCTCATCTGAACTATAAAGCTCTTCCAACATTAAGAAATATGGTGACAGGTCTACCAACACTACATGTAGACCATGATGGAATATGTAGAGGATGTGCACTTGGCAAGAATGCCAAGGGATCTTTCCTGAATAGTGAGAGCAGATCTAAAGGAATTTTGGATCTAGTGCATTGGGACATTTATTGATGACTACTCATGGAAGACTTGGATATACTTTCTCAAGACCAAGGAATCCGGGGAAGTGCTCAGTAAATTCAAAGAATTCAAAGCACAAGTCGAGAATTTGTCGGGAAAGAGGATTAAGATCTTGAGATTAGATAATGGTGGAGAATATACCTCTACATATTTCAATGATTTCTGCAAGGAAGCAGGAATTAAGAGGGAGCTCACAGTTCCCTACAACCCTCAACAAAATGTGGTTGCGGAAAGGAAGAATAGAACAATTGTGGAGGCAGCCAAAGCCATGATACATGACCAGAGTCTAACAATGTTCTTATGGGAAAAAGCATACAGAACAACTATCTATGTACAAAACAGATGCCCACATAAGATTTTGAAGAACATGACTCCAGAAGAAGCTTTCACAGGAGTGAAACCAGAAGTGGGCCACCTCCGTATCTTTGGTTGTCAAGTCTACATTCATGTGCCCAAGGAGAAGAGGACGAAGTTAGAACCTTCAGGTAAGAAGGGAACTTTCGTAGAATACAATGAATCTTCAAAGGCTTACAGAATTTATATCTCAGGATCCATACAGATTGAAGTCAACAGGGATGTATCCTTTAAGGAAGAAATGGCTATCAGGAAAGGAAGAGGATTAGAAATGGAGAATGATGATGAGGAGATGCTAGATCCAAAGGAGATGAGTTCATCTCCCCCTCTAGTAGTTCAAAGGGAGTTAGCAGAGAAGGATGAACCTATCGATCCCATTGATCCAGTTGAGCCAGTTAATGCTCCCACAGACATTGCAGTAGGTCGGAAGAGGCCTAGATGGGCACAACAGACATTGCAGGATGCAGAGGGGCATGAATCTCCACATGGCACTTTCCGAGAAAGCAAGAGACCTCAGAGGTTCTCGAGTTATGTTGCACTGATGAGTCACATCATTAACTTAGAACCTACCACCTATGAAGAGGCATCTAGACACCAAGTTTGGAAGGATGCCATGATGGAATGCTATGAATATTAAATATTGTATTAAATTAATCACTAAATTATTAATTAGTTTACCTGAAGGGACGTATCCCTTCTTAAGAAATGCTCAAACCTTATAAAAGGCGAGCTCTTGTAAAGCGTTAAGCATCTTCTCAATTCAATAATATATATCTTATTCAATATGGATCTCTCGTCCTAGTTTTTCTGCCGCATTTGGTATCAGAGCTGCGTTCGGCATCAGCTTCTGCACTCCAGGCTCCAGTTGGGATCCTCGTCAACCCCGTCCTTCTTCTCCACTGCACCTCTACGCTCCATCCATCTCCGAATCGCAACCTCCACGCCTCGACTTCACGCGCTCACCTCCTCTTCATCTTCTGGCTCTTCTTCGACGGTGGAATGATCTTCTTTGATTTCTTTGATGAGTCTTTCTTAAACTTTGACTTCTTCAACGATAAATGACACCATTTCAAGCCCTATATGGATATGAACCCCCAAAATGGAAGGATTTCATTACCAACCAAGCAAGGGTCGCATCAGTAAATGACCATTTAGAAGAAAACCAAAAGGTTGTCCAAGTACTTAAAGAGAATTTGAATACTGCCAGGAATAGAATGAGACAACAAGAAGATCGACACCGAACAGAACGAGGATTTGAAGTTGGAGATTGGGTAATTGTAAGACTACAACCCTATAAACAATTATCACTTAAACAAGGTGGAAAAAATAAATTGGCTCCACGTTTTTATGGCCCATATCAAATCAATAAGAAGATTAGTCAGGTAGCATATGCGTTGGAATTGCCAACTACAAGTCGCATCCACAATGTCTTTCATGTTTCATGTTTGAAAAAGATGATAGGTCAACACCAGAAGGCACAAACAATACTTCCCTTGTTAGATGAAGAAGGAAGAATCATATTCGAGCCAGAATCTATCATTGCTACTAGAGAGAAGAGATTAAGAACACGAGTCATTAAAGAATACCTCATAAAATGGAAAAATCTTTCCGAAGAAGATGCAACATGGGAATCAGAACAATTTCGACAATTACATTCCTCATTACCATTGCTTTAAGGACAAAGCTCTTTAAAAGGGAGTGGCAATGCTATGAATATTAAATATTGTATTAAATTAATCAGTAAATTATTAATTAGTTTACCTGAAGGGACGTATCCCTTCTTAAGAAATGCTCAAACCTTATAAAAGGCGAGCTCTTGTAAAGCGTTAAGCATCTTATCAATTCAATAATATATATCTTATTCAATATGGATCTCGCGTCCTAGTTTTTCTGCCGCATGGAAAAATACCAATCCATCATGAAGAATGATGTGTGGGAAGTAGTGTCGAGACCTGAGGGGAAGTTAGTAGTGAATTCCAAGTGGCTTTACAAAATCAAGCATGGAGCAGATGGCAGTATTGAAAAACACAAGGCTAGATTTGTTGCAAGAGGATTCTCTCAGAAAGAGGGAGTTGATTACGTTGAGACATTTGCTCCTGTGGCTCGATATACTTCCATCAGGTCGATCATTGCTATTGCTTAGCTATGGGATGGAAGTTGCATCAGATGGATGTCAAGATCGCCTTCCTCAATGGTGTTATCGAGGAAGAGGTATATATTGAACAACCAGAAGGGTTTGTTGTCCATGGAAAGGAGTCTCACGTATGTAGGATGAAAAAGGCCTTATATGGACTCAAGCAGCCCCTCGTGCTTGGTATGGAGAAATAGACGGATACTTGGTGAGCTTGGGATTCACCAAGAGTGATGCAGACCCCAACCTTTTCTACAAGGTTGTGGATGATGAGCTATTGATTTTGGTGCTTTATGTTGATGTTCTATTTCTCACTAGAAATGAGAAACTTATTGTATGGTGTAAGACGAAACTTGCCTCTGAGTTCGAAATGAAGGATCTTGGATTGATGCTTTACTTATTAGGATTAGAAGTATGGTAGAGGCAGAAGGAAATTTTCCTAAGTCAAGGAAAATACACCATTGATATTCTGAAGAGATTCAGAATGTTGGACTGCAAGTCCATGGCCAATCCGATGGATGCAAATTTGAAGAAGCTGAGGGATTTTGCATCAGATTCAAATTTGATTGATCCCACTATATATCGCCAGCTGATTGGATCCTTGATGTATCTGACGAACACCGAACCAGATATACGTTTTGCTGTGAATGCTCTCAACTAGTTCATGTGCTAGCCGAGGCAGATTCACTGGGTTGTTGCAAAACATGTGCTCAGATACTTGCATGGCACTATGGGATATGGCCTGAGATATGCTTCAGAATGTGACTTGAGATTGTAGGATTTTCGGACTCAGATTGGGCTGGATGTGCTGTAGATAGGAAGACTACTTTCAGATGTTGCTTTAGTTTGGGTTCTGTAGTGATTTCCTGGTGCAGCAGGAAGCAGGCCTCAGTAGCACTAAGTACTGCAGAGGCCGAGTATATGGATGCTAGTACAGTAGCTCGAGAAGGAGTATGGCTTCGAAAAATCCTTACAGGATTGTTTGGCCAGGTTCTAGAGCCAACTGTGATTCACTATGATAACCAAAGTTGTGTGCAGATGTCAGTGAATCTCGTATTCCACGACAAGTCGAAGCATATAGAAGTTCGGTATCACTTCATTCGTGATATGGTGCAGAAAGGTGTGGTCGAGTTATAGTATGTTCTGACAGATGACTAGACTGCAGATGTTCTTACCAAGCCTCTTCCTAGGATAAAGTTTGAATACTTTTGTGGAAGACTTAGAGTAGATGAGAACGTGTCCCTCCTTGAGAGGGAAAGATGATATAGAGATGTTTACATTGATTTCACCCAGGTACCTCTTCATCCAGGTTCTCAGCCAGGTATGGGAGGATCCCGTCGACATATGAGATGGATAGGTAGTAGATGGTCGGGTGAAGTTTGATTCCACACAGGTGCTTCTACTCGTCCAGGTTCTCAGCTAGGTATGGGAGGATCCCATCGGCAGATGAGACAGATAGGTAGTAGATTGTCGTGTGAATCTTGAACAGGTACCTCTACTCGTTCAGGATCTTAGCCAGGTATGGGAGTATCCCATCGGCAGATGAGACGAACATGTAGTAGATGGTCGTGCACCTCTGCTCGTCCAGGTTCTTAGCCAGGTATGGGAGGATCCCATCGGTAGATGAGACAGACAAGTAGCAAATGGTAAAGCTTATTTCTTGGACATCCAGGTAGGATGGAGAGGCTACTCTTGGACTCACCAAACGACTGGTTGAGTTGATGCATGATGGCACTTCTCGAAGGATTGAGACTGTGTTGACAACCTTCAGTATGTATAGAGATGATTGAGACAATACATACATACAGATGAAACCCAGATGATCGTGATGTTGTTGATGATCGTATCCGAAGAATACCTTCCTTGTTGAGAGGGAGTGTTGGAATTTGTGCAACTTTGGAAGTTATTCTTATTATATTTTATTGTATTGATTTGTACCTCCTACGGGAGATTATATTGATGTATTTAATCGTGTAAACCCTTGAAAGAATCGATGTAAACCTTGGGGAGAAAATCAAATAAAGAAAATAATTATTAAATGTAATTTATATTCCCCCAAGACTAGTCAGCCCATTCAGTTTGACAAGTCGGCCCAGTTAGGGAAAAAGTCAGTTTGGCATGTGTATAAATAGAGAGGAAGTTTACCTCATTTGGTCATTCACTCAACCAAGCAAGTTCGCATCACTTAGAGAGATTCACATTTGCAGCTAGGAGAAGCATATTTTTGAGGTTTCTACTTGGAGAGTTCTTCTTCTTTCTCTTTCATCATTGTACTTTGTTCTCAGAATTGTTCATATCTATACGAAGGTTGTTGGGTTTTCTCCCTGTTACCAACTGAGTTGCACATCAGTTGGACTTCCAGAGAGCCGCCAGTTTTGCACAAGTACTTGTGCTTTTTAGGGTTCAGAAGTTCCAAATCAGGCCTTTTCAAGGCCCCTTTTCTAAATTTGTAATACATGTCCATGCCCCACGGGGTTTGTAATAAAGTGTGCTAGCATGGTGGTCTTTTGAGTGACTTGGATCCCTAGGAATTAACAACCAATGAAGGTATTCCAAGGAGTTTTTTCCCTTGTCAATTATGCTTTTGCCTTTAGACGAGTATAATTGTTGAGTTTTTCTCCTACACCTCCAAAGCTGGAATGCCTAAAGTGGTGGTTAGGCCTTGGGGGGTTATTAAAGTCCATTTTTCAACATATATAAACACGCTAGACACTAAAATAAAGTCATATGGTCATGTACTAGGTACCTAGGTGGTTATTTTCAACTTTATTTATTTATTTATAATTTTCGCGGTATTGCACCGTTTTTTCAAAAAAAATATTTTTTCAATTAATTAAACCATTTTTCCTATTGTTTAATTGAAAAAATTCAAAATGTAATAATTAAGTGGTTTATGGGTAAAATCTGACGATGGGATGCTTGTTTTCTAAGCCAGAGCACCCATTTAACCCTTAAACCCACTTTAACTAAGTTTTGAGTACGTATTTATCTCAAAAATTGATATTTACTCAGAAACTCAAAAAAAGACAAAATAAATGTCAAAAAAGACATATTTAATAAAAAAGGACAAGTTCCTAGAACAATGGGATTGGTCCGGAGTTGGTCTGGAGTTGAACTGAAGACATTGCACAGTCAACTAGTGACTGACTGAGCTCCGAAATAGACAGATTCAATCAAGCCAAGCAAAATTCAGTTAACTCCTCCTTGAGAAATGCGCCCTTCTCCATGCATGGGCGACTTTACAAGGTGGAGGCTCGTGATTTGTGGTGATTACTTCGAGGTTGAGGGCGCCTACTATCTCCATATGTGGCGCAACCTCATGCATTTGACTTTCAATCAACTATCAATCAGGATCCAATCAATCCAGTTAACTCCCTGTTGCTGCCTAATACACACCTGGGGGGGACGCGGTAGGAAACCTTCAAGCCGCTTGGTGTGTCCTTGGGGCAAGTCAGAGTCAAGTGCTATCACCTGATTACTCGATTCCTTCGTCTAGGATTACTCCTAGCGAAGCCAAGGGGGGTGGTCCTTATAAAAAATATTCTAAGGCTTTTTAACTACGAAAACAAGTAAAAAAGCGAATCTAGGAGTTAATGTGATGGAAAATGGAAAAATATAACAACTAAGCATAGTTTGCAATTACAATTTAATAAACAAAACACAAAATATAAAGATATTCACGACATTTTATGATTTAAGTTAAGCAATTATATCGTATGATGACCAGTGCTGAAAAAATAAATGCAAGTGCTTGATGTGTAGTGTCGTGAAGGTATTGTAAAGGCTTGTTGTATATTTTAAATTATTAAGGAGTATTATGGGAGTGGGTTAATTCTTGGTTTGGCCCAAAAGAAACCTAACCTCTTGAACTGAGTGCTATAACCGCTTAACCAAGTGTCCAACAAGGCGAGGCATAACCTGCTTACAATAGCCTTCTGAATCTGTGGTGTACACCCACACAACCTCCCAAGTTCTTGAAGTTGATTTCAATTGGATTTTCCTATTAAGACTAGTTGCTCTACAACTTTTTCTGATTGACCCAACTGTTCAGACTAGGCTGCAGTGGTCAAGAGCATACTTCAGGCTTTGAGCGTTGGTTTATTTGATTAAGATATGTGAAGTGGATTGTGAAACTAAACTATGCCCCAAGAGTCTCTTTTCCACACACCACAAAATGGTGCAATACTTCGGGAAAGCAAAGGGAAAAATTTATTAAGTTAATTTTAAGAACAATTGTTTGTAGCTGAAGAACAAATCATGAAATATATAGATCGATGGAAATAGGTCCCTTTGAGGACGTATGTGTGCTTTAGTGATGTTATTTAATTACTAAGAACTTATGGAAACTAATCTAAAACAAAGAATAATAAAAAGAAAAATAATGCGAACCCCCCGAGGGGATGGGGGCAGGCGCTAGAATAGCCTGCTGAGCTCTTTTTTATTTTTTCGTTTATATTCAAGAATAGAGAGAACTATTGCTGGTCCTTTATCGTTAGGAACCAGATCAATTTACAAAATCAGATAGAAAACATAGGCGTTTCAAAATTGGTTTTCCGGATGGTCCTGGAAGCTCCAAATCCAAATTTTTAAGCTTTTAATTATTCAAACCTGCTAAGCATGCAAAACAGACCAGCGAGCTTAGTTTATCAAAAAAGATAGCCACAAACACTTTAAGAGTGCTTCTGGCAATACTACAAATTGCCTAAACAATTTCTAAATGAACTAGTATGTAAAAATAGCTTCCGGATGATCTTTGAAGTATCCAAATCAAAATTTATTATCTTTTAAATGCCTAAACCTGCTAAGCATGCAAAAAATTCCAGCGAGCTCTTTCTTTCATGAAATGGCCCAAAACACTTAGAAAGTGATTTGGCCACACTTACAAAAATGCACAAAAAGTCCTAAGAAAACTAGGTAACAAAAATGAAACAAAGAACTAAGTAAGGCAAGCTAGAAAGCTTGCTTTCTTAGGATCTTTACTTGCCTCTTTAAGAGATGGCAAGCAAATATCTAAGCACTAATCTTGCTTGATGAAAAACTTTAAACTCAAACAATCTCTTCTTTTTGCTCTTTTAGATCTATGCTTTGAAACTTGCAAAAAATGGAGAGAAAGCAATCTAGATCTAGAATATTAAATAAACCTTTAATAACCTTTAGATTGCAAACATTTAGATCTATTTAAAAAATAAACTTTGAATCTAGATCTAAATGGGAGAAAGAACCAGTAACCAGAATAAATGTAAGAAATTGGATCGAGAAGTTGTGAACCCAAGGGGGTTGATCTCTGAAGATGCGCTGTGGAGTCTGCTTTCTGATGCACTGGTGGGATTGACCTCTTTGTTTTAGATCTACTAAATGTGAAGAAGAGCTAACATGCTCATCCACACCTCTAGCTTAGGCTACTTGCAAGATGAATACAACACTAACAAAGGGGATTAAGCGTATTTGTGTGAATGACCAAAAGAAAACACAAGGAATAATATATTCAAGCAAGAAAGCTTACTACCTCTAGCATCTTGATATCATTTACAATAGCAAATAATCTATAAAGTAATACTTACTATTCTTATGAAAAATACTTTCCTTTCAAAGACAAATAAATCCCAACAATTACTAGTATGCAACAATGATACATATTACCTCATATTTAGCAAAGCATGGAACAATCCGACACCGTAGAAAACACCAGGGTATCTTGCAAAGCCTTCTTATTAACTCAGTAAAAACAATATTACAATTGCAAGCAGAGGTTCGACCTTCGGATGCGAATAAAGGAGCAAAGCTCTTGTTTAAATAGCAAAAACCATGCAGAAGAGGGCACATTGATCAAGGAGGGCGACTTCCTTGATGAGGGAGTTTAACTGGATGTGAACTAGATCTTGATTGCAATGCCAAAAGGAGGAGAATGCACCACCTATAGAGATGGTAGGTAGCTCCCACCTCGAATTTATCACCACTAATCTCCACCCTCCATCTCAAGAAGTCACCCATGTAGAGAGAGGGCGCATTTCCATCATGGAGTTTAACTGGATCTTCATCAGCATGATTGAAATCATCTAGCTCGGAGCTCAGTTGATCACCAATTGACTGTGCAATGTCTTCAGTTCAACTCCAGACCAACTCCGGACCAATCCCACTGTTCTAGGAACTTGTCCTTTTTTATTAAATATGTCTTTTTTGACATTTATTTTGTCTTTTTTTGAGTTTTTGAGTAAATATCAATTTTTGAGATAAATACTTACTCAAAACTTAAGAAAAGTGGGGTTATGGGTTAAATGGCTCTAGCTTAGAAAATGAGCATCCCATTGTCAAATTCCACCCACAAACCACTTAATTATTACATTTTGAATTTTTTCAATTAAACCATAGGAAAAATGGTTTAATTAATTGAAAAAATTAATTTTGTAATAAAACCAAAAAAATGGTCCACGACCGAGGAAATTTTTTTTTTTTTAAGTTGAAAATAACCACCTAGGGACCTAATACATGACCATATGACTTTACTTTAGTGTCTAGCATGTTTATATATGTTGAAAAATGGACTCTAATAACCCCCCAAGGCCTAACCACCACTTTACACATTCCAACTTTGGAGGTGTAGGAGAAAAACTCATCAATTATACTTGGCTAAAGGAAAAGCATAATTGACAAGGGAAAAAACTCCTTGGAATACCTTCTTTGGTTGTCAAGTCCTAGGGAACTGAGTCACTCAAAGACCACCATGCTAGCACACTTTATTACAAACCCCGTGGGGCATGGTCATGTATTACAAAATTAAAAAGGGAGGCCCTGGGAGGCCCTGGGAGGCCTGATTTGGAACTTCTGAACTCTGAAAAGCACAAGTATTTGTGCAACATTGGCGTATCTCTGGAAGTCCAACTGAAGTGCAACGTAGTTGGTAACATTCCCTCTACAACAGAAGTCGCCCTCCTTTGGTAGTTGTTCCCTACTCTGGAAGCCAATCATGCTGCACATATCAATGCCATGCAAAATAGGCTTATTGCCATGGAAAGAGACAAGTCTCACATTCCTTCTCATAGGTTTCTCCCAGACAAAATAATGAATGGAAACCAAAATATCCATCCAGCAATCAGAGGATTCCTAATAAACTTGAGTCAGCTAACATGTTCATGGAAGAGGTGCCTCCTTTTTGTAGGGCTTGTAATGAATTCCATGATGAAGCAACTTGTCCTAAGTTCAACTACATCAATGAACATAGTCCTCCAAAAACCAACAATTTTGTAGGGTATCCAAGTCAACCAGAGTATATCAACAATGTTGGAAAAACTCACACTGTGTCTAGATAAATTTGGAAACAAGCTAAGGAAATGGCACATGAAAAGGATAATGTGACTAAGATTTATGGAGAAAAACCTACCCCTGAAGAATTTAGAGAATTGGCGAAGTTCAAAGGCTTCTCTTATCAGAGAAGAAAGACTTCCATCCCTACCAAATCAGATTTGCATATTCCTAAGGTAACTCATCTTCCTTCCCCAGATTTGAATATTTATGTGGTTAGCTGGATGGCTAGTGCTAAAATGCTTGTTCCTGTAACTAAAATCCTTAAAATCGCAAGTCAAAAGGATAAATTGATAAAGTCACTAGAAGCACCTAGTGAAAATATTGTTGAAGAGCCCATGGAAACTGTATTTGAAAAACCTAAGGAAAAGGTCCTAGATAAAACTAAGGATAGAATTCAAGAAAAACCTAAAGAGGTCATCTCTGAGAAGCCAAAAGAGGTCATTCTTGATGTTCCCAAGAAAATTAATGAAGACCTTCCTGTTATATTGCATAGCATGGATCCTCGTAAAGAAGATCATCCTCCATTATATGTATCCTTAATTGTCAACAACATGCTGCTTCATAATTGCATGCTTGACTTTGGTGTTGCATCCAACATCATGACCAGAAAAGTCATGGAACAATTGAACCTGCAAATCACAAGACCACATCAGAATGCATGTGCAATGGATTCCAAAGAAATTGATGTCATAGGTATAATCATGAACTTATCTATTAAGCTAGTAGCTCATCCTGACATAAACTTAACTATGGATGTAGTGGTGATAGATGTCCCAATCACATGGGGCATGTTGTTGTCTAGAAAATGGGCCGCTTCCCTTGGAGGTTGCATTCAGATGGATTGGACCTATGCCATGGTCCCAGCTAATGAAGATGCTCATGTCAGGTTGTATAGGGAGAAGGAAAGGAAGTTTCATGTCGAAGACCCTAATGTGTTAGATAATGAATATGTTCATGAGTCAGATAGTTCTGGTAATTATTCCATTTTTGCAAATACATTAGCTCCTATTAAAGAGAAAATCAGTGATGACAGAATCAATGGAATTTGGAAAATGAGCTTTGATGGTGCTTTTTCTAAATCTGGCAAAGGGGCTAGAATTGTCATTACCTCTCCATCTCAACAAACTTTTAACTTTGCTTTCAGATTTGAGTTTGATGCTTCCATCAATGTTGCTGAGTATGAAGCACTCTTGCAAGGACTAGAAATAGCTAAAGATATGGGCATAGAAAACCTGAGTATAAAAGGGATTCCGATTTAGTTATTTGTCAAATAAAGAACATCTTTGCATGCAAGAGTGAAAGATTGAAGAAATATAGAAATGCTTGTTGGTATACCATGGAACTGTTTGATGCTTTAAACATCATAGCAGTACCTAGAGATGAAAACAAAGAAGTAGATCAACTAGCAGTAGCAGCCTCAACCCTCCAACCTACCGAAGAGTTAATCAAAGGTCATGGAAAATTTGAGATCAATTTCAGACCATCCATCCCAGATAATGTAGATCATTGGCAAGTATTCAAAGATGACAAGCAAATCCTTAGATTCATACAGAATGTCTAGGAGATCACTGATTGCAAAATAGGTTATAAGGAGGAAAAGTATGACTACACTGAGGAAGAGGATCAACCTAGGAATGTTGCACCAAAGAGCATAATAGAATGGGAGCACATTTTTGACAGACAGGATATGCATAAGCCAAAAAAGGAAATATTGAAGGCTGGAAATCATATAGAGATCAATATTGGAACAGCAATGGAACCTAAGCTAATAAAAATTGGTAAAGGAACAAGTTAGAAGGAAAGAAATGACCTTATAAGCTTAGTTCGGGAATATCAAGATGTTTTTGCCTTTTCATATGATGAGCTCAAGTCATATCGGAAAGATGTTTTCCAGTACAATATCCCTTTAAAAGAAGACGCCAAGCCTTTTCGCCAGAAGTTGAGACAAAGTAATCCCAAGGTGGCCCCCATTGTTTTAAAAGAGCTTTAGAAGATGCTAGCAATAGGAATCATAGCCCCAACTAGACATTCCTCAT
Source organism: Larix kaempferi (assembly GCA_027924585.1). Lineage (NCBI taxonomy): Eukaryota > Viridiplantae > Streptophyta > Pinopsida > Pinales > Pinaceae > Larix > Larix kaempferi. Next base: position 45,373,298 of record BSBM01000001.1, on the reverse strand, counting down.
GGTGTTCAAATCTAGTTGTTGTGAGAAAGAAGAACGAAAACCTAAGACTCTGCATTGACTTTAGAAACTTGAATTGGGCATGCTTGAAGGATAACTACCCTCTCCCAAATATGGAAACCTTGTTGCAAAGGGTAACTGGTGTTGGAATGATGTCAATGCTTGATGGTTTTCTTGGATATAACCAGGTATTGGTTAACACGGAGGATAGACATAAAACAACTTTTACTACCTCTTGGGGTACTTTTGAATATCTCAGGATGCCTTTTGGGTTGCTTAACGCTGGTGCAACCTTCCAAAGATCCATTGATTATGCTTTCAACGAGCTAATTGGTAAAATAATTGAAATATATCAGGATGACCTCACAGTTTTTTCTAAGGAAAGAACTGATCACATTGGCCACCTTAGACAGATCTTTGAAAGATGTAGAAAATTTGGCACATCCTTAAACCTAGCTAAATCTGTCTTAGGGGTTGACGAAGGGAAGTTACTTGGTCACATCATCTCTAAAGATGGGGTCAAGATTGACCCACAGAGGGTAGAAGCTATAAAGAAAGTTCCTTTGCCTTGTAATAAGAAAGTATTGCAGTCATTCAATAGGAAAATCAACTTCATCAGATGTTTTATTCCCAACTTAGCTGAGTTAGTGAAACCCATGCAAAGATTACTTAAAAAGGATGCTAAGTTTGAATGGAATAAGGAGGGAAAGGAAGCCTTTAGTGGAATAAAAGATGCTATTTGTAGATCACTAGTGTTGATTAGTCTTGATTATTCTAAAGACTTCCAGATTTTTTCATTTGCATCGCTAGACACCATAGCCGGAGTTTTGTTGCAAAAGAATAAGGATGGCCAAGAGCAACCTATAGCCTTTATGAGTAGAGCCTTACAAAATTCTGAACTAAGTACACCATCATGGAAAAACAAGCATATGCCTTAGTCAAATCACTTAAGCATTTTAGAATGTACATTGGATACTCTAAAGTTAATAGGGTATGTGCCTCATGCGGCTGTTAAGGATATTTTGTCACAACAAGACCGTCTTGGTATAAGGGGTAAATGGGTCTCTAAGATCCAAGAATATGACTTAGAAATCAAATCCACCAAGTTAGTTAAAGGTCAGGGTTTAGCCCGCATGATGGTTGAAGGGAATGAGAAAGCACTAGGGATGGTATGCCAGAATAATGAGTCAGTACAAGTTAGATCAGATGAGCTTCAACGCCTTGAACAGGTTCCTTGGTATGCAGACATTATCTATTTTCTAACCAACCTCATTTGCGCCGATCATCTAATTGGCCATAAAAGAAGGGCTTTGAGGTTAAAAGCTACAAAGTTTTGTATCACCCAGGATGGGCTGGGATGGAAGAATTTAGATGGTCTAATTCTTAGATGCATTGATGAGCTAGAGTCCAAAAAACTCATGGCTGAATTTCATTTTGGATTTTGTGGAGGACATTATGCGGCCAAGACAATTGCCCATAAAGTCCTCAGAGCAGGGTATTATTGGCCCACTTTGTTCTCAGATGTTCATAAACACGTCAAAAGTTGCCAACAATGTCAACTTTTCACAGGGAAATAGAAGTTAGCAGCCTTGCCTCTAAAACCTGTAGTTGTCCAAGCCCCTTTTCAGCAGTGGGGTCTTGATTTCATTGGTTAGTTTAAGGATAACTCTAGCAATGGTTATACTTGGATCCTTACTGCAACTGATTATTTTACCAAGTGGGTGGAAGTAGTCCCCACGAAAGCAGCAACCGACAAAGTTATCATGGAATTCTTAGAAGATAAGATTATTACTAGGTTCAGAGTGCCCGCTAGGATCACCACAGATAATGCTAAGGCATTTAGTTCAGCCGAGATGTCCTCCTTTTGCTTCAAATATGGTATCATCTTGTCACATTCATCCAATTACTATCCCCAAGGAAATGGTCTGGCAAAATCCAATAATAAGAATTTAATGACAATTATTAAAAAGATTGTTGGAGATAATAAGAAAGCTTGGGATAGTAAGATCAGATTTGCAGTATGGGCGAATAGGATCACTAAGAAAAGTTCAACAGGAAAATCCCCATTTGAATTGGTTTATGGACTTGATGTTACTTTACCCATCCACCTGAAGTTGCCAGTGTATCAATTACTTGAAGAGTGTTGCACAGATCAGGATGCAGCTCAGTACAGGATAAATCAATTAGTTGAACTAGATGAGATCAGACGGAAGGCGGTTGATCAGAGTATTAAGAATCAGGAGAAAGTTAAGAAATTTTTTGATAAGTCATCAAAACCAAGGGTATTTCAGATTGGTGACACGGTTCTACTTTGGACAAAAGAAGGGACAAGCCCGGGAAACACAGAAAGTTTTATCATTTGGAATCAGATTCGTTCTCTTGGCTCTATTCCACATGACAAAACTGTGCTCGACTAGGCAACCAACATGAAACATAATATATGGGAGACGCTTGGAGAATCCGCCCAACCATTTTCAATTTTTCGTCAATTTGTTGAATGCTTGCTTTGTGGTATTCGTGTCTGCAATGGCTCCGGCTCATGTTTCATAATCGTTATATATACTATGATGTGCGACAATTTATTTCCTAATAACATCATAACCCTTAAATCCACAACACAACAAATTTCAGAGTTTATTACTGTTGAGGTATATTTTAGAACTTCTATTCCTTTTGATGGATCTCATTGATAAACTAAATTGATAAATATGATTATTGGATTTTTAATTAATTAAGTCAATATATATGATGAATGCATTATTAATTAATTAAGTGAATAAATAAGACGAATGCATCATTAATTAATTAAATCAAACATAATGAGCTTTAAGTCAATATATATGATGAATGCATTATTAATTAATTAAGTGAATAAATAAGACGAATGCATCATTAATTAATTAAATCAAACATAATGAGCTTCATAGGGAGTCCCCTTTTGAGCACGCCTTGGAGAGTCCTAAGATGGATAATATCACTTATAGTCATAAATGGAACTTAGGGTTAGATGGATGTTCTCGTCTTTTAGAAGCTCTCTCCAAGGAAAATTTCATCATTGCCTCTCAAGGAGACCTCTCTGTATTGCAGTTGAACCCCATCCTCCACTATTGGGGGAGATTGATACTACTTTTGCTTCTCAAGGAGACCTCTCTGTATTGCAGTTGAACCCCATCCTCCACTATTGGGGGAGATTGATACTAATTTTTCATTTGATGAAGTAGTCAAACTTGGTGTTGATCAATTACAGAAGGTGGCCATCCTCCACTTTTTAAGACAGATGCCCTTGGAGCAAGGCCTCTATAAATGGTACATTGACAATTGGGTCTTTGAGGTTGGAGATTCCACCTGGGGGCTTGGCAAGGGGTTCATTTATGTGGTTTTAGACAAATAGGAAGCAGTTGAAGTGGTATTTTTGAATGGAGTATGGATGATTGCGTGTGCCTTAGTTTATGTGCAACCTTGGTATGAAACCTTCAACACAAAGTACACATCTCAACATAGGTATTCACTATGGATGGAGTTTCCTTATATACCTGAACATTTTTGAGCACACATGGAGAAGATAGTGTAGCCTTTTGATTGATTGATTGTGGGAGATAAGCATGGTTCCAACACCTTTCAACCTAATGCTCATGTATGTGGAGAGGTGGACCTTTCAAGACAACTTCTGTCCAAGATGCACTTGTTTATTGGGCCAATTGTTTTGATAAAGGACAAGTTGCAACTGGAGGGAAGGACATGGTGGCAAGATCTAGCAGGCAAAGAAGACACGAATAGTGCCACTTGGATTAAAGACCGTTAGCAGTAATAGAGAATATCGACAACGGTAGGAGACAGGAACAAGGAGATCATGCAGACAAGAAGCACAACTTTAGGAGATTGAAGAGCGGAGTGGTGGCATTCTAGAGATATGTGGCCGAAGTTGATGTTGATGTTTCTCCAGGTTGCAGCATCGGGCAGACATTCTTCCAGATCGGTCATGCTGATTTGACTAAGGAAGATTGATACATTCACCCTTGGAGCCTGAGTCAGATGGCTAGAGGTGAATGGCCTAGGCAGGGGCAGTGCTTCTCCCAGGTCATATGGTGTGGAGATGGGCCCCAAGGTGCTCTCACGTTGCCTGCTGCAGAACGGAGTGATCTGTTCTATATTAGAGTGATTTGACTAATCATAAGTTTCTCTTCTCAGATTTGGGCAAACTAGATTTTATGTATAAGTTTCCTTGAACCAGAAGGAATTTCTCATTTTGATATTTTTTTAAAACAGAATCTCAATCTTCCTTCTCTTTCCTTAAATTTTTTTTTGTTCTTAAATTTATGATTTATCTGAGGTTTAAAGCTCGTTTTAGAAAACAAGTTGTAGCCAAGTAGTCATAGTCTTTGCATTTGTTTCTGTCTAAAGACCATTTTTCAAAATCTATACGAAGAGTTTGTATGGATCCCAATTCCTGAATAGTTGAAATCTAGAATCATATTCAGTTAAAGTTGGTTTCTTTTCTCAGTCATAGTTTTGAATATTTGGTCATGTTATGCAAGGTGTTTTGGTGAATTTCCTGTCACTGGGACCATTATGCCTGAATAGAGGGAAGAAAGTGGCCAACATCAGTTTCTCTATTACTTCAGGGCCTGGGAACTTAATTAGTGTCGGGCATATGTTTCAACCTTGAATGTGTTCAACTGCAAGTCAAAATCTGATTGACTAATGAAATCTCTGCTATGAAATATTATTCATTGCATGTAATCAATTTCTGTTAGCTACAGGCCTTTATAAGTTTATTGTTAGTTTGACTTTGTATTCTTGTTTCATTGCTGTTTTCTCGATATATATCTGTATTCTCCTCAGAGAGGGTTCAAATTAGGAAAATATGAGGATGAGGTGTATTAGTCACTTGTGTGTAAGCAGAATAAGCGACACTCGTTTGTACGGATAGTGAGCATGAAGAGCTACAGGTGCAAGTGTGTTTGTTTCTTTCAGAGAGTTGGATATGAGTGTATGAGTATCATCCTTAATTATGAATTTATGACAGATTTTTTACCTGTATATGCTTTATTATATGCTTCCATGTAATGTCCTTTGGCAAGTTTATTATGTGCCATGTATTCTACTTCTATTTTTGCATTTCCTCGAATACTTATTTGGTGGTTATATGCCAGTGCAATTGGTGCCAGGAACAGAGCTTGCAGTGGCCCCAAAGCAGCGCAAGAAGGTCATGCCTTCAAATATAACTGAAGCAGTTAAATCTCACAATGAAAGTTTCACCACCAAGGCATTGCTGCGGGTTCAAGAGCTAGACAGAACTCTGGTGCAATCATGCGAGCATGGAAGCATCAGATTTGGTGTGGTTCCTACTTCCATGGCTTTTATTTCTCCTAGAACAGGGGAAAGATTTTCATTGATAAATGGGCAACTGGCCATTTTGACATCTATATCTGCGGGCAGTAAAAGGATCCAGAATTATGGAAGAAAAAAGGGCCAGTCATATGCTCCAGAGAAAGCAAACGGTATCCCCATAGACAGCAGTAATGGGGATGTCAGACAAGTTATTTGTCGACTTGTCTTTTTGGAAACAGTGGCAAGAGGTCATGTCATGCTTGCTCGGTCACTTCGTCATTACATTCATGCAAATCTTCACACTCGTATGTGCAATAGCTTCCTTAAAGTCATAGTCACTGATTGATCTATTGCAGTACTTGAACATTCCATTATCTGATGATTTTCTATTCTGAACATTCACCTTGTAATGAGTTCGCATGGGTTTGTAGCTGTCAAAATTGGAACTATTGAATCGTTGGAAATAAAGTTTACGGTTTAGTCCATTCCTAAATTTATTGTAGTTACTAACTTCATTAATTTTTGGGCATAAAAAAGCAAGTATTCTATTTTCAAATATCTTAACAAGCTTAAATATATTTTTGATTTCATGTGAATTTTCAGAGTTTGATACAAAATTAGTGATTGTAATGCTTATGAAGGCTATGCCTGTCTGCTTATGACTCCTGTTTTGTGTAAAGGCAATTCAGGTTGATCAAATTTCATATTTTGCAGGGGTGGTTGTGAAGGAATGCACCTGGCCAATCACTAAGCCTCCAGCATTATTACTATCTCCTGTTTGTTTTAGGCCTTTCCAAACCAATAAATCTCATAAAGAAAAGGGTTCAGATGCTGTGGACAAGAAGGAAACTTTGATTGAAAATGAAGATACTAACAAGGAATTTGATTCATCAGTTAAAGAGGGAGAGAACATTGATTGGACTAAACATAAGGACATTCTTGCTGCTATTGTTTGCAGACCGTCTCCTGAAGAAGAGAAACATAATGTTTCTATTACTGGTCAGAGCACAAATCTTCTACAGGCTTGGATTATGAGAGAAACTACTCTTTTGACCAAATGTGTTTCTGGAAAAGACTTGGGATCGTTGGTGGTAGGGAATGAAACAGTATTGCATTTTGAAGTACTTCAAGATTTAAGGAGAGAAGGCCAGAAGAATGGTCAACTAGTTGCTGATCAAAGTGCTGGAAATGTGAAAGCTACAGATGAGATCATGTTTCTTTTGTCGGTGACTGACGCCAATGAAAGTTCACAAGGTGATAAGATACATGTTGGTCAACCTGACAGGAAGTCTCTGGCAAAATCTAATCAGCTTTATGCTATTAGAGAGAACACACTTTCAGGCAATAGTGAAAATGGTTCCACTACAAAAATAACAGAAGTGAATCTGGGACAGCCTCTTCGAATTGTTTATGAAACAGAAATTTACTTGGAGGGAAGCAGTGGGCCATCACTTTCCTCATTGAGCTGGATGGAGGCAGCTGCTTCAGAAGCCCTTAATCGTATGTCATTATCTCTCGCTCAAATGCACTGTCTTGTCTATCTGATATCATGATTGTCTTGAATTTTGTTTTGGGCTATATTTATGGGTGGGATCTGATTTGATGTTTGTCATTGATGCAGGGCTGACATTACTTTTGTCTCCAAAGTCTGACAGGATTTTTAGCAACCTTTGTCTTCCACTTCCTGGTCACGTGCTTCTCCATGGACCACCTGTAAGTGACGTTTGTTTGGAGTGATCACTGCTCAATCTATATTTTATTTTCAAGGTAAAAGTGCCTGGTTACACTACAGTTTACTGTTTAAAGAAGTTGGCAGTCCAAAGAGCATTTGATTGCTTTCCAGGACTATGTGCAATTTCAGTCATTTTTTTGATCATTGATATGGAAGAGTGCACACAATTATTGGAAGAGATAAGACATTATTACTTACTGTCAATAGGATACCAATCTTTATGGAATTGAGATATAATAGCTGAAGTTATCACTTAAGATGGATTACTCAATATATACCCGTTAAGACCTAAGTCATAAAACAACATAAGTAATAAAACAACATAATTTCCATTATAAACAAACTGGCATACTAGATTTCCACATGGGAAAGTATTAAAGAGGTATCCATCTGAGGCCAAGGAACTGTGAGCTTAGGAGTATTAGCAAGCTAAACCTTTATTGCAACACAAGTACAATTGACTATGCTTGGCAATAATTGTTGCTGGAGTCTAAGCTCAACATGATCAGTGTTGCAAATATCTCTGATTTCTCCTGATATTCCTGATTTTTCTGAGTTTTCCAGGTTGCTGATTTTTCTAATTTTTTCCTGTGTTACCAGATCCGCCGGGTCTTGAATCTGGATCCACAGATCTGCATTTTGGATCTGGATCCACCAAGATCCGTGAAGGAACCACCCACCAAATGGATCCTGCCTCACTTGAAACAGTTCATTGGATCAGGAGGCAGATCCTGTGACATCTACACCCACACGTGCAGATTCCAAGGACAATTCATTGTTAAATTCTATAGTTATTAATTTATACATGGAGATTGCATGTAGATCATTCATGAAAAATTGTTATGGATACATTTTTATATAGACTGAAGTGCTACTATTGTTATTGCTGTCAATTCGATTCCATATATGGAGATAGATTGGGCCTTACTTCAATAATTATAAAAGTAGGTAAACTTCGGCATTTTTGCATCTTGAATCTGAAGAGTGAAACCGGGTCAAGTGCTAGAGACTTCGTCCTAAAGCTTGATTGCTATTGGATCAATCTCCATCCAAAGCTTGAGATTGCGACCAACTTCACACCTTTTGAAAATCGCCACTAAGCAGATTTTGGATTTTAATATTTTATGTCTCTTCAGTTTCATTATACTGATTATTAACAGTTACAATGACTTTTGCCTCACCTCTTCAAAATATGTGATGCTTGCAATGTTTCAAATCAAAATGAAATGCTTAAATTTCTAAAATATAGCATACCAGTATTTTGCATGGCATTTATTTTCCGTATAAAATATCAGATGGTGTCTTTTATGATCCATAACATTGCCTTCTGTAGTCACTGGAGATGTTATCTCATTTTTGCAGGCTTCTGGAAAAACACAACTGGCTTTGGCCCTCGCACGACAACTGGAGGAGGATCAATGTGTACTTGCACATGTGTACTTTTCTTGCCTTATTCTTATCTTTGATGCATGTATTGTACATCCCCATATATTGACTACTTGCATAAAAAGGTTGTTTCCAGTCAATAAGTATACGTCACTATAATAGAAAATGACTGATTCTTCATATAATTGCTTTCATGATATAAGATGATTCAAGCTTTCACAGTTATCTAGGTTGCATATTTTGATCCAGAAGGGTTGTGCTTTTCTAACGTGTAACATGGAGGTTTGTTGCAGTGTCTTTGTAAGGTGTTCTGAGTTGTCAGGGGAGCAAGCTGAGGCAGTTCGAGAGGTTCTTTCGAGTTCTATGTCTGAAGCACTTGATCATGCACCATCAATTATAGTGTTGGATGACCTAGATAGTGCTATCTCATTTTCAACTGGCTCAGAGGTCTCTGAACCCTCTGGCAGTTTCATTGGATTGGCAGAATATCTTGGAGATCTGATGGATGCATGTCAGGTGTTTTACAGTACCAAAACTTCTCATTTCACACTTTGACCTATTTACTGAACAAAATGATGTTCTGTGTGTTTTCTTCATAGTGTGCCATTATTGGGTAGAATTTGAGATATACTTTTTAGATTCCAAATTCAGGACTGCTTTTACAAGGGTAGTCAATCTTTGATTAAATGCAGGGTAAAACCAGCTCTAATGTTTTTGGTTATGAGCAGGATAGAGGGAAGATAGCTTGTGGGTTCAGCCTTATTTCATTTTTGGCTGTTGTTCAGTCTCCAGGGGCACTACCTGGCTGTTTGTGTTCTTCAGGTTTATTGTCAGCTCTGCACTTGAGTGGTTGCCAATGATTTAAACATATAGTTTGGAACTCGATTACTGGGAGAATTAACGTTTCTGTGTTTTGATCTTTTTGATGGTCTAAGATGTATTCTTGAATGGAAGGATATATTTCAGCATGACCATCACTAAGGTTAATTGTAGAGTTATATGTTTTCCAACACACATTTGTTGTTCTGCACAGGGAGGTTTGATTTCCATGTTCAAGTTCCAGCGCCTGCAGCTGCAGAGCGTGCAGCTATATTAAAACATGAAATATTAAAGCGTGGCCTGAAGTGCTCTGATCATGTTACTTCTGAAGCTGCATCAAAGTGTGATGGTTATGATACGTCTGACCTGGTAATGCATGGCTCATTTTCATTCTTCCAAGGATCAGATTTTCATCATGGTTCCATTCTTGTTTTACTTGGGAGAAATGAGCAAATAATTTTTTATATAATTTTTTTTCAAAGAAATTTCTATACTTAAACATTGAATATTGCTGAAGCAAGTAATATGATATTATGAATATGAAATACTGGTTTGAGGATGTAGTAAATTCTGGTCTGCTAGAAAGAAGCTATTTAAGCTTATGCATGTGCATTCAGTATAGTCATAGTTCATTAGCCTACATAAAAGGAAAATGAAATCTAAAAGGTACATATATTATGGAGTAGATAGCACATTATACCATTGCAGATTGATAACCTATTTTCTTCATTTTTGCATCCTTTTGTACCTTTGTGATGACTGTTGTTGCCGCCTAAAACACACTTAGACAAGGGTAAGTCTCCCAACCGCTGTGTGTTCCTAAGGGCAACTATGAGTTAAGAACCCACTGTCACCTCGGTCCTAAACTCCTCCGTTTAGACCACAACTCCTAAAGGCCAAGGGGGGTAGTCCCTAATTACTAAGTTTCTTTATGTTTTTTGTTGGAGTTGTAAGTTACAAAGATAAAAATGACAAGCAATGTGCAATTATGCAAATCCTTCAATGACAAGCAAACACTTTAGCAATCAACCAAATGATGAAATGCAAGAGAGAAACAATTTACTGATTAACAAGACCAGTGCCATCACTATTCGGGCTATGGAGTCACAATAAGTGAATTAGATAAGTATCTTTCCAAAGTAATGATTCATTCACTAATAGAATATATCAATGAAATAACAAATGAACAAGTAAATGGAGTATGCTTGTAAATAAATAATCAAGATGTCACATAAGCATTTAAATGAACAACATTAATGAACCAAAGACATGTGAAATAATATTGAGCTGAAATTTAGGTACTTGAAGCAAATGTTGTGAACAAAATAGCTAAGTAAAATGCTTGCAAAATAGAAAAGATTGTAACACTATTTTGCAAGTGGTCCTTTAAATTTTAGTAAATTTTAATGCCTCTCTTTTACTTAGGGGATTAATGAGTTTGTTGCAAAGAAATGGAACTAATCTAGATGTCTATCCCAAAGAGACTATCTCCTTCGATTAGAGAGAGAATGCTAGGTGCTCAACCTGAGAACACAAGGTTCCCAACTAGCTCTGCGGGTCAAACTCAAGACTTGCTGGGTGCTCAACTGGAGGACACAAAGTGCCACAAGACCCCCCACGGTCTCCACCCCACTAGCTCCACAAGTCAAACCTTCTTTTCTCCGTTCTAATGAAGATATGTAATTGGGTTCCTATTAATCTAGCTAACACAAATCTTTGCCCTTTCTCGTCACCCAAGTCCGGTTTAACCGGCGAGGGGAGAGGATACGGGGCAAAAATGGGGCTTAAGTTAAATTTTATTCCTTTAAGCAAAACTAATTTAAACAATGTAAGCCAAGCGCGATATCATAGGAGTGGCCGAGCCACTCACGTATGAGATGCGGACGAAATGGAAATGCTTGAAATAAAATTACTTAAACAAGATGAAGCCAAGCGCGATATCACAGGAGTGGCAGAGCCACTTCACTTGTGAGGTGCGGACAAATAAAAACTTAAAACAAATTACTGAAATGGAAATTGCAAGCCAAGCGCGATTTCACAAGGAGTGGCAGAGCCTTTCATTTGTAAGGTGCGGGCAAATAAAGAACTTAAAGCAAATAACTAACTTGAAGCAAACTAACAACACCATGCAAGGATGGGCATAGCCTCCTCTCTTGCATGCAACTAAGAAAATAACCAACTAAGAACTAAATGCTTGAAGTAAAACCCAATAAGCTCAAGCCCAAGAGACTCTCTTGGGCTTGTTACAATGATAAATTTTTCAACACTTGTTAGTATGAAGGAAAGAGAGAGAAATAGTGATTTTTAACCATTTTTGGGTGAAGGACTTGAAGTAGGCCTTCTTGGGTGTTGTTCGTGTTTGCTAGTGGCTGAATTTGGGCATTCCCTCCCCCTGTAAGATCAGAAACCTGCACAAAACAACAAACAATTATGGTACAAATATGATAGAAATAAGTTTTAAATGAACTTGAAATTTTGCATGAAAAAACCAGAAATTTTTCTAAGTAAATTTTTTGCTTATAAAAACTTGAAAAATGGTGAGAAAGAAGTGCAAAAGGCTTGTAACAAATCTGCAATAAGAAAAGAAATGTTAGTGAGATGCCAAATCCTTTCAATGTTGTTGAACAGTGGGGTATTCCACTCGGAAGTCCCACCCTTCAAACTTGGTAAACCTGTAACCAAATTAGTTTTACAATGCAAGATGGGGTGAGAAACCCACAAAGATTTGAGAAATAAAATACTTAAACATAAATAAGTTAGCTTCTCAAATACTAAGCAAACAACTCACATAGCAAGCAACAAAACTGAAACTATGCTAGTCTCAAGCAAAAAACTTTGCTTGAGGTCCAAATGCACAATGGAACAAAAATATGGAACAAAGTCACCTCAATCTCATAGCATGGACAATACTTCCTCCAAAGATTTCTTCTATTAACATCAACTTGAAAGTACAATGGCTCCTCTTGGACAAAGAATGGGAGCAATAGAGCAAAATGGGAGCAAGAGAGCAAATGGTAGAAATGAGAGCAAGAGAGCAAGAACGAAGCAAGAGCATGAGTGAATGTGACCCAAATGAGGAGGAATGCCCTCTTTAAATAGGAAAAATGAAAAAGAGGAGCTCTATGCATGCTTGCCATTTGTCAAGAGGGAGAGAGGGGGGCGAATTTGCTCAAGGAGGGCAAAACCATGGTCTGGGATCTCAAATATGGGGAGAGAAACCCCCATTTTAATGCTTTTAACCTTATTGCTATGTCAAATGAGGAGGAAACCACCATAGTGGGGCCCATCCCATTGATTTTTACTCACCCAACCAATCAAAGAGAGGATGGTGCACCCCCTAGAGTGGGCACTTCATCACACTCAAAATACTTGCTTGGGGGGCCCCATTAAGCTTTAGTTTTCATGTTGGGTACATAACATAAGGTTTAAGACCTTTACTTGGCCACCCCAAGTGACTATAGTCACTTTTACAAAATTTGACACTCTAATTAAATGCCAAATTTCCTGATTTCCATGACTGACCTGGGCAAAAGTGACCATAACCGTAGTAATACCGAATGACTTCAAACTTGGCCCAAGGGTGTAGGGGGTCTCATGCCATTTGTCTTGAGTAGCCATATCCTCATACAACATCAAAAAAGATAAAGTAAGCTTCATTTACATTACAACAAATTGTCCTGAGTGACAATTTTTAATGACCAAAAATTAAAAAATCCTATGTAAAACTTAATGAAATTCCGCAAGACTCTGGATAATGTCTAGCATGGTAATATAAAACACTTCTAGGGCCCAATCACCCCATGGACTCGATCACTAAAACACCTTTCACCAATTTGGAGGTATTTTTGAGTGAAAAACTCAAATAATTAAAACCTCTAAAGATAAATTTTAATTATCCAAGTGAAAAAACACTTGATGAAAGGACTTCCCTAATGATAAAGTCCTAGGTGACTAAGTTACACAAAACTAGACCCTCATGTTGACATATCCTTACAAAATTCCCGGCAGGGGTGCGAAAATTTCATGGAGAGAAGACAAGAAAAGGAGCTGCCTTGCTTGATATAATCATTAAGTACATCTTCTTCGTCTTCAAGGCACATTCAACATGTGCATGTACAACGTTATCCACCTTGTTGGTTTTGGTGGTCAACATTCTGGCTCCAACTCGGGGATGTGTGCTTGATCATCGGAAAGCATGCGAGAACCTCAGAATCTGTGATAAGAAAACTCAACATGCCAAACATAAGCACCATGTGTGATATGATAACAATAAATACAACTAATGCATATATTACAAAAACAAAAAATGCTATAGTACATAAATAAATCTAAGTCCATACATATGCAACAAAATACAACTGAATTAAAAAAAAAGAGTAAGGTTAGAGATACGTTATAGAGGGTACCCCTTTGGGAACCAATAAGTCCTTATTTGAAAAATAACTTGAGTTGCTTCCCATTCACCGACAAGTTCATGGGCTCACCATCCAAGTGGTTGAGGTGGAAAGAATTTGGCCTTGCTTCATCTCTGACGATATATGGACCCAACCATAAGCTGTCAAACTTCTCGTGCTTTCTTGGATTTTCCCTTCTTTTGTCCCACAACAAAACTGTATCCCCAATATTGATAACTCTTTGCCTTGTTGTCTTGTCAAATGCCCTTTTAACCTTTTCTTGGTTCTTACAATTCTGCTCACAAGCCTGCCTTCTACTTTCATCAAGTTCCATTATCTGATTAACCCTGTTTTCCATTGCACTTTCACTTGAAATAGAAGTTTGAAGTAGACCATGTACTGGAAGCCTTAGATGCACCGGTAACCGAACATCCAAACCATAAACCAACTCTAAAGGACTCTTCCCTGTAGAAGCTTTCTTAGTTATCCTGTCAGTCCACAATGCATATTTAATTTTACTATCCCATGCCTTCTTGTTTTCTCCAACAATTTTCTTAATTATGGTCATTAGATTCTTATTACTTGATTCAGCTTGACCATTTCCTCAGGGATAGTAATTTGATGAATGAGATAGAATAATGTTGTATTCAAAGCAAAATGATGACATCTTTGTTGAACTAAAGGCTTTAGCATTATCTCTTGTTATCTTTGCAGGCACACCAAATCTTGTTATTATTTTATCTTCAAGAAAATCCATGACTACTTTTTCAGTTGCTGCTTTAGTAGGAATGGCTTCAACCCACTTAGTGAAGTAATTTGTAGCTGTTAAGATCCATGAGTAACCATTACTTGAATTATCTTTAAATTTTCCTATGAAATCCAATCCCCATTGCTGAAAAGGAGCTTCTACAATAACTGGCTATAAAGGCAAGGAAGCTAACTTCTGTTTACTGGTGAAAAGATGACAAGGCTCACAACATCTCACAAACTTGTGGACGTCAGAAAAGATGGAAGGCCAATAGTAACCAAATCTAAGGATTTTATGAGTCGTGGTTTTAGCTGCATAGTGACCACCACACAATCCAGCATGAAATTCATTTATGAGATTTTTGGCCTCATCTTCATAAACACATCTAAGGATCACCCCATCCGGATTTTTCCATCCCAGTCCTATCTGAGTAATGACATACTTAGATGCTTTAAGTCTCAAGGACCTTCTCTTATGGTGCACGAGATGACTTGGGCAAGTACCATGCTTATGAAAGAAAATAATATCCGCATACGATTCAACTTGTTCTAGCTTTTGGAGATTTGGAGAAAAAATTTGTTGATCATTTTGGCAAACCATATCTAAAGCTTTTTCATTACTTTCTGTCAACATTTGAGCTAGACCTTGCCCTTTTACTAATTTTGTGGGTTTAATTTCTAAATCATATTCTTGAATTTTAGCAACCCATCTCCCTCTTTCACCTATCCTTTCTGCTGGAGACAATACTTCTTTGACCGCTAAGTTAGGAACATATCCAATTACCTTAGAATACCCAATAAAAGTTCTGAAATGCTTAAGGGACTTAACCAAGGCATAAGCTTGCTTTTCTATTATGTGATACTTTAATTCAGAAGCTTGTAGGGCCCTACTCATGTATGTAATGGGTTGATCTTGACCTTGATCATTTGTTTGAAGCAAAACACCAGCAATAGTATCTTCAGAAGCAAAGGAGAAAATCTTGAAGTCCTTAGAATAATCTGGGCTTACCAAGATAGGGGCTTTAGATATGGTAGCTTTAATTTCTTTAAAGGCTTTCCTACCTTGTTCATCCCATTCAAATTTCACATCCTTTTTAAGCAATTTATAAAGTGGCTTAGCTATTTCAGCATAGTTTGGAATAAACCTGTGAACAAAATTGATCTTTCCATGGAAAGATTGGAGGGACTTTTTTGATGTGGGCAAAGGGATATTTTATTATTTGCAATTGCTTCAATCCTTTTCAGGATCTACCTTAACACCATCTTGGGAAACAATATGGCCCAAAAGTTTTCCTTCAGTTACCCCAAAAACTGACTTAGAGGGATTTAATGAAATCCCAAAATCTCTGCATCTTTCAAAAACCTGTTTTAGATGACCAATGTGACTTTTCCCATCCTTTGAAAAAACGTTAAATCATCCTGATACATTTCAATGATTTTTCCAATTAACCCTTTGAAAGCAAAATCCATGGCTCTTTGAAATGTAGCCCCAGCATTAGTTAAACCAAACGACATTCTCAAATACTCAAAAGTGCCCCAAGGAGTAATGAATGTAGTTTTATGCTTATCTTCCCTTTTGACCATGACTTGGTTATAACCAGAAAAAAACCATCAAGCATTGACATCATTCATGATCCTGTTACTCCTTGAAGAAGTGTTTCCATTTTAGGAAGGGCATAGTTGTCTTTATCACCAGCAGCATTTAGATTTTTGAAATCCACACATAATCTGATTGCACCATTTTTTTTCCTAACCACAACCAAATTCGAACACCAAGAGGAATATCTTGTTGGAGCTATTATTTTGGCAGCCACTCTGCTTTGACCAATGAAGATGATAAGAGAGATAGCATTAGAGGATGTTGATCACACCCCCGATGAGACAATCACTGTTGGAGATTCATTGGTTTTGATCATAATAATAATAAATAATAAAATAGTAATTAAGTTAATGAATGGTCAAAGGGCACACACCCATTCACCTTGTGACCAGTCAATACATATAAGTATACCATCATGGGACTCACTGTAACATCATTAATTCATATATCGATCAATTATTATTCAATACATCTTATATGTATTTTCAAAAATATTTTGTCAATCAGTAATAAAGAGGAATCTGTTTATTTCATTTGTTAACAGAGCTAAATTTGGCCAATTTTGTGAGTTTATACTGTTGATCAAACTGCCCTCTATTAGAAGCTCATTCATACATAGGAATTTTGCTGTATGACCGCTAGCCAATGTGCATGATCCATACGGCCTAGCCACCAACTCAATTTAATAATCCATACACTTGCTGTAGTGTCCAAATCGATATGTTGCTTTAGTTTTTTCAGCCGCCAGTTTTTGAACATGATGTCTCTTCCATTGCCATATAGTCCTGTATACATTTGTTTCGTACATCTGCTAGTTTCAAGTATGCTGCCATATAGAGCCACTGTACCACAGTTGCCAGTGCTGTACAATTCTATCGTCCTCTTTCTCCATAATCATTTTTTAATTTGTACTGTCCACTCACCACTGACACAAATTTTGTATGTCTTTTGAATTTAAACACGATTGTCTGTACACTTTTTATGTACTCCCTTTACCAAAGTTGCGCCCCTTCAAATCATTGCTAAATTTTTTTAATTTTTAATTTTTCAGTAGCAATTTTCACATGGTTGGCTCACTTATATAAAGTCACTTTATTAAGAAAATTCAAACCTTGGCTTATAAAGTCAATTTATGGAAACTTTATAAAGAATAAAAAGTGTAGACTGGAAAGAAAAAATGAACACCAAGGTGGTTAGCAATGATGAATTATATGCATATTTTAACCATTGCAGAGATGAAGTGAACAGTGTAAGGCACCATCCCTGCAACGTTGAAAATGGACAAAAGGAGTTGTGTGAAAAATCAATAGGTTAATCAAAGATACAGAAAAATGTTTGTGGAGAGAATTGACAAGCTAATGAAGGATTCTGAAAAATGATGCAAAGAATGGATAAGAATGAGAAATGATGATAAGGATGAAACATCAAAGATATTTAATGATCATAGTGAAAGGGTTGACCAACTAACCAAAAAGGTAGATGCATTGCTTGCACAATCCTTTGTCCACCAGAAACTGCCACCATGCCCAGAATCACCAAACACAAGTTACCAGAAATATCACGATAAGACGTGTTATCTAAATAAAATCAAAATTGAGATACCTAAATGTGATGGACTAGACAGTTGATAAGCTATCGTGCAGGTTAATAAAATTGAGGGGATTTTTTCTATGAACCCTCCTGCGAATGAATTAGAGAATATATCGATGGCATCCTTATACTTAGGAGTTGATACTTACAATTGGTTCACATGGTCGTCAAAGAAAACTAGTAGTTTCTCAGTTAAATGGCAAATATTCACAGAAGATCTTAAGAGATTTCACAACGATGAAGAAGATACACTTATACCAAGTTCACCCATTTACAACAAATGGTGATAGTTAGATGAAGAAGATACACTTATACCAAGTTCACCCATTTACAACAAATGGTGATAGTTAATGAATATACCCATGAATGGGAAGTTCTAGCAACTAGATTTCCTGATCTTACAGATGGTCAATTGCGAAAAATGTATATTTTGAGGTTAAGACCCATCATTTGCAGCGAGTTAAGGCTGTCTTGACCTAAGAACTTGGTTGAAGCTAAAAGTATAGCAAAAATGGTCGAAAGAAAGGGACAAAGAGAAGGGAAACAATTGTCGCAGATGTGGTAAGATTTGGACTCCATGGAATATATGTGAAGAACCATCTGTTAAATTTTGGTTAGGGTTAGGGTTTGATGCAGAGAAATCAAGTTTTCATATACTTTAATGCAAAATTTAAATACAACAAACTAGTATTAAAGCAGAATAGTACAACAGTAATGTTATCACACAACTTGTAGTTGCCCCTAGAGGTATCCCATCCGGGACGGTAGAGGAGCTAGGCAACTAAAGAGGTGACCCAAGAGATGCCACGGTTCCCAATGCAGGTGGGAGTCACGTCAACCGAGGCACTCTTCGCTTTAGGCCAAGGTGTACCTAGACCAAGGGGGAGACCCTATACCCCAATCACAGTTGATTGGACCTAAGCAAGGTTTCTAAGGGTAGGTAAGTAGTGAGTTACGGAAACCAATGCAAGGCTAAGTGGACCTAAGGGTTAAGGTATGGTTGAAGGTGGTGTAAGAATTTGTTAATGTTTCAACCTATGTATGGTTTAGGCCACATGATGGGGTATGATAACTAGGTATAATACCATGTGTTTACACAAGTGGGTCTTGTTGTCTTGGGAAGTGTGAAATGTTTCTAGGTGGACCCACAAGGTGAAGTTAAGTATGAGGATGGTACTATAGGTTAGATCTAGGTTAGATCTATAAGTTGGAGTTGGTTCTAAGATTACCCACGTGCTAGATCTAGGGTTTGACACTAATCCCAAGAAGTGCGCCTTGCTTGGAGAAGGACTAGTGCCTTGTTGGATGGGCTAATGGGGTCAAGAAAGATGTCAAAGTGTAGATCGGGACACCTAGAAGCCAAGTCAAATGGATTGGATGAGATCCAATGGTTGGATCTTACTAGATCTAGGTTTTTGAGTGATGACCAAAAGTGGACCACAATTCCTTAAAACAAGGAATGCAATCCCCAAGGTAGATCGGGACAAAAGGACAGTCTAGACCTAGGTTTCAAGGCATGGGCATTCCAAATCCACGAAAATCTCCAACACCCACTTCCTAGAAGTGGTCCAACTCAAAACTCCAAGGGGGTGCGACTTTCTCAAGGATGGGCAAAAGATGGGTTTGGTGGACCATACCAAGTCCAATGGCCACCAAAATGTAGATCCGGGGTGTTAGTACCCCGATCTATGTTCCTTCAAAATTTCAAGTGAATCCAATGGGTAGATCTTAGTAGATCTAAGTTTTAAGGTACCAAGAAGATCAAAAGGGGGTTTCAACCCCTCAAAACATGGAGAGATGTCCACAAGGTAGTTTTCACCAAAGCAAGGATATGGGTATAGGTTATCAAGTGTCTAGATGTCAAATCAAGTGGGATCTCACCTACCCATGTGCTAGATCTTACCCAACAAGCTTCTCTTAGGAAAATCGATTTAGGTTCAAGAAGGCTTTTCGCATTGAAAGGTGTGTCAATTTTTAGCCAATCACCACCAAACTATAGATCCAACTAGGGGTGGATCCTATAGAGGTGGGTTCTTAAAATCTTTTCAATTGCAAGGGTAGATCTAAGTAGATCTAAAAAAATACCAAAATTGGGGTTTTGATTTAATTAGGGTTTTATGACCAATGAAGATAGAATGGATGAAAGAGACACATACCTTGTAGATCTTACCTCAATTGTTTATGGCCACCTTGCAAGTTGATAGCATTCTCCTATGTTTATATTCAAGAGTGAGATCCAAGTGCTCCAACCAAATCGCCCTTCTCCAAGATAGCCAAATCGTCCTCCTCCTACAAGACAAGATCAAAGAAACAAGTCAAGCAAGATGATTATGAAAATGGTAGAAAGATGTAATAGAAAGCATCAACTATGTCACGAAGATACAATAATGATACTCCCTGTCACAAGATCAACCCAAGAGAGAATATGTGGATCCCTCCAACAATAACCCTCAAAAAGTCGCCCTCCTCTCTCCAATTCGACTTTCCTGTCAAAAGGTTAGCAAAAACACCAAAATCCACAATGATACATAGAAGAGATACTTTATATTCAACATGCAAGAGAATCCACAAGCCAAGAGAGATGTGCTCCACAAAAAATCTTCTATTCCAATATTCCAGAGCTCCAAAGGTGAGCTTTACAATGGGGGGTCTCCTCCTTATATAGGATAATAAAGACCAAAACCCTATACCACTTCATAATACTACATCAAATGAGTGGTTGAGATTATAAGATCTCATCATACAATCAATGGCTAAGATGACCCATAACAATATATCACATGGATCACTCAAAATAACAAAAGCACCCTCACTAAATGGTACAATGGAGGGTGACGTCATCCCACTAGAGGGGTAAAAAATACAATAATCCACCTCATGATGACTAGGACATGATAAAATAAGCACATGGTGGGGCTAGGAGGCATCAATCCTTACTAGCTCATCCCCAAGGCACAATAATATAATAAAATATGTCCAATATAATAAAAATGACCAAAACTGTCCTCAGAATCCATGACAGTCAAGCAGTAAATGTCCTCCTGTGATCAATCCGGGCATACCCACATGGTGAAAACTGGCTGGAAGGTAGTGATGCCACCCTGGAAGACCTCTGTGAAAACCAAATGCCAAAACCTTGCCTCAATTGCCCAAATCGATTTCCTCAGTGACCACTTTATCCCATTTTTTAACTGCCTCGGGAACTGTGAAAGTGCCAAAACTGCCTCCTAGGGTGCTAGCGCTGTCCATCTGAGCCCACCAGGCTCTCCGGGAGGGGGGATAAATGGTAATAACAAGTGGCTGGACCACCCCCTCCATCATCAGCGCCCTAGGTGAACTGGCCTCTCGGGGCCCCTGCTGCTCAGGCTGGGAAATCAGCCCCAAATCTGGTCAACAAGTGTAAAACTGCATCAATCACTGTCAGAAGTGCCCGGAACTGAAAGATAAGTGTCTCAATGGATCCAGAAGACCCAAATCCACTAGGAATGAGTACTCATACACCCTGGGTTGCCCTAATGGGCCAGCTGTAGGGTCAACCATATATGGACAATGTATAATCTGCTGATCTGAAATAATAATAAACCTGCTGAACTGGATCAAACATCATCTGCATCATATGTCCATCATATGATATCATCATCAAACATGTGGGACGATAAATCATCATCAATAATCATCCATACATGGTCCACATCATCACGGATCCCAAGAATATATAATCAAGGATAAATCACATCAGTAGATTAAGACAATGTTTCTCTAATCATTCCCACAGCTAAGCTCAAAGTATAAATTCCATTCAGTGGCATTAATCAAGTTAACATATTCCGTGGTTATATAAAATTACTTGCACAATAGTTCAAATGACAAACTCACCCATTGGACATGGTCAAACTGCTAGTGAAGGATGAAGGCTAGGAGCGAGGTTGGGCCAAGGGTTTGACTTGTCTAACTTAATTCAAAAATACTTTGGACTGGGAAAAGGGGGAAGCTACAAACTCTGTGCTGGACAAAAGAACACGGGGGATGGCTGTGCCTCACAAATGGATAAGTTGTTTAGAGAGTGTTTATTCAACTTAGGCATCATGTCTACATCAAGTTGATCCAGGTTCATTAGGATCATTCAATTTTATTTCCATGGCCTTTTTGGCCTACATAACCCTTCGGATTTCAGATGTGCTGAGAAGCACAACTAGTTGCAGCTTGCATCCAGGGCATGTTTTTCATATATTTATAAGGTCAGCAATTGTTTAGATATAAATTTTAAGAATCATTGCTTTTTGGACCTTTCTTATACTCTTCGAGGAGTATTTTTAGCTTTTCATTGCTCTTGCCCTTTTTTGTTTCCATGGGCGAATTTTTTTAGTTTCCATAGGTAGAACATGAGCTTTCAGTTTTAGCCAACATCTCAAGTGACTAGGGGGAGTTCGAGCCAATGCCAAACATCGGGACAACCGACCAGAATGATTTAGGCCTACAATCCAACTCACCAAAGGCAAGTTCTGTCACCAACTCAGAGCCGAGACACTGAATAACAGGGATGCGGTCCAAACACAGAGGTAGAAAAATGGGGAAGTCCTCAGTATCAGAAAGTCAAATGAGACCAGTCAGGGTTTAAAGTCAAACAGGAAGGTCATGTATGGATGGAGACAAGTGAATATGGAGCCTACACTAGCAGACAACTGGTGTCGGGGAAAGACCATGTCTATGTAAGGTGAAAAACCAGTAAGTTTTGTTAAATGACCTAAAAGTGCAAGCAATTGTCCATTTTGTGATTTACAGTTCATTTTAAATAGTTTGCCACATCAGGAATAATATACCAAGCACATGCTATGATCATGACTAAATCAACAAGATAATAATCCACAGTCAGTGAGAAGATATCCATAAATCATATAACATCATCATAATAATAATCATCAAGTATCATCTGAAACACTGCTGTAGTACATCTCTAGGCACTGAACTGAAACTGTAATGGGATAAGTGGTCACATCAGTCATCAAATCTGAACTCTCAAGGCTTAGCCTTGACACAAGGTCATATACAAATCTGAATAATGTACTGCTCTGATCATGAGTGATCCAAAATATATAGCCATGCTCTGGAATAAAGGAAGCTCTGAAATGTGCAGATATCTGCTGTACAAGAATAGTAGCCTTGCTACTATGGTGTGATAACAAGTAACTTACACAAGATAATTTAAAACATAATTTTCATCTCTTTCAACTTTAACACTACCAAGTAGGTCCCCGTGTTAAAGTAATCTTCAGTAACATGTAATCAGCAGTATAAGACTAACTAACAATAACAAGTCTAATTAATAAGAAGAACAAGTTAGGGCACTTACCTGGAGTGTGGGACCCTTCCTATTTATACTCAGAAGAATTTACTTTCAGAAAAGGACTGTGCCTCTCAGAGGCTAGTCAACCTCTTGGAGCAAGCTGACCCTTGTTAAAGGGTAAGTACAAACCTGAGAGAGAGAGATGAGAGGGCTGTAGTACAGTCAAACAGGGATAGTCAATGACAGTCAAGACTCAAAACACAGTACAAGACTCAATACAATAGGTCTGAGACTCTGAACCCTAGATGAAGCTTTAACCCCAAGCAAAAATTAAGACCTCAAGCAAGTAACAGAAGGGAGCAGACCAAGGTTAAACTCCAGCTCATGGGTTGGACCCTAATTAGGTCTCAGCACATGGATCAAGTCAACATCAGGTCTCAACAATATAGATCAGGTCAGAATCAAGACTCAGCAGTAAGGATCTGATCTTAGCATAAACAAGTAACCCAAAACTTAAACCAAACTGTCCATACAACCTACGGGCTCCACAAATAAAATGTCAACATGGAAATCACAGCCAAAGAAACTCACGGCTGGGTCCCAAGGACAACAAAGGTTACAGCCTCCACAACAGGCAGGCATATAGCAGATCAACACTTCAACAGGAAGATCAAGACCTCAAACAGACCAGCAACAGCAGATCAGACTTTTAACACGCAGGTCAGATCCCAGGTATAATAACAACAACAGATCAGACTCTTCAATAGTCAGATCGGACCTCAAGCATATCATATCAGGCAGATCGGGCCTGAATCTAACCCATAGCAGGTAGGACTGTAGGTCTGACCAATGGAGCTCACAGCCCAACAGATTGGACCTGAATCAAACTTCAATTAAACCCTTAACAGCAGTTCGGTTCATTTCAAGACTAGTGATGACTTCAGGTAGCAGATTGAGCTCACAGCTGGGCTGATATATACTCCAAGGTTCATGGTTAGGGCTTAATAAACCCTTAACAAGCTCACGGTTCATCAGATTGCAAGTAGCAACACCATAAAGACTTTAACGTCAGCCCTATCAGTCAGCCAGTTCAGATCTGAGTTGTGGAATGATCTTCAGCAGATGGCGGCCTCAAAACAGTTAAGCAAGTAGCAGCAAGGAATCCTAAAACCCTTGACGTTAAGTAGAAAATAAATTAGACTTGAAATGTGATGTGATTGTCATATCAAATGAGGAATAAAGGCCTTCAATAAATAGATCTTAGAGCCTTTTAGAAAGATTAATAATTAAACCTTTAATTAACATAGGGTTCCACAAATTTAGGAGAGTACCAATAAGTAAGGGTTAATGTAAATTTTAATCTAGAGATCACTACTCCCTCTAGATAGCCTTGAGATCTCAAGCGGTTTGAGTCTCTGTAAATCAATAATAAGGAAATAAAACTCAACAGCTATAGATATCTTTACAACTTAAACGCTGAAATTCTCAATCAATCACACATATAACACTGCATATACCTTGGAAACCCCAAATGGGGAAAACTAGCAATCCTGTGGGGATTTCTTCTATCTCGAGCCCAGAGCAATATATGAAATGAACAAATACAACAATGTTACCTCAGATGTAATACTCAATCCTGACTGGGTCAAAACCCTAGATATGCATGCATCAGCTGATGCATGCATAGAGGAAATGTGCCCTAATTGTTAATTTGGATCTGAGTCTATCTGCAGGTAGCTCTGACTGTACTGCCTCTCTCTAGCCTCTGCTCTAATCTTCTCTGCAACAGAAGACGGCCAACTGCTCAACTGGTGAATGCGCCCTTCCTCTGCATGGAAAAGTGTGCCCTCCCCTCTGGATGTCAAATGCTCGTACTGGATCAGATCTCAGTACATCCGAGCTCTGATCGTCACAGACCTTCCTCAAACACTGAGGCAAGGCTACCCTGAAAGTCTCAGACACTCAATCGACAGATCGGACTCTGAATGAGCTCCTCTCTCCTCAGGTAATGCACCCCTCTCCCTCTCTGGAAGTCGTCCTCCACAATCTCTATAGAAATCACTCAAGTGAACTATCTCAGTCCATGGATCTGGGTGCCAAGTGCCTCTGGAGCAAGTGGTGTCTGATCCAACTCAGATCTCACCACTCTCCCTCCTGCAAAAGCTTCTCCCTCTCTCAGAAAGTCGCCCTGCATGCAATAATGCATCCTCCTCACTCCTGACAGATCAGTCTTTGATAAGTCAACTGAGCAACCTCATCCGGGGACCTCCTGCCTCTATATATAATTTCACCGATCAATTAGGTTTACCAAAAACCTAATATCTGTGCATGCAGAAAGTCACTTTTGCATGCATCTTTTAATTACTAACTGGCCATGCAAATCTCATGCATGCAAGAGGCAAAATACCCCAGAAGGTCCGCATGCAGTCACCCCAGAAGTATCTCACCCTCTACTCCATACTGATGCCTATACAACTGATTTACCTCTATGCAAGGCATTTGAATCATGGAGGACATCCCGAGATACCATAAACTCTAACAGTTAAGATACCAATTAAAAATAAAAATTACAACTTATAAAAATATAATTAAGGTGTCTTAGTTTAGTACTAGGATCAAGTCACCACATGAGTAATTAATTAGGTGAGGGTACAACGACCAACACAAGGTACAAGTCAAAACATAAAACAAGGAAGGGTATTGTTATCACACACATAGTAGTTGGGCTACCATGTGAGCAGAGCAGATATCTGCACTTTTCAGAGCTTTGCCTTTACACTTTTTCAGTGAGATCAGCTATGATGAGCAACATTATTTATGATCACTCACACATCAGAGCATCTTTGTATCATACATTTAGTAGACCTTATGCCAAGGATGAGCCTTGAGACCTGAGATTTGATGACCAATGTGGCCTTTTATTCCATACAATTGCAATGCAGTTCTTCAGTGCTTCAGATACAATGTTCTCAGTGGTTATAATTGGTTCAGATTACAGATATTGATTGAGGACCCAGTATATATATGATGTGCATTGATGTTATTACCTTGCTGTTTAGGTCATTTTTATTAGCATTGAATTGGTATAAAGTAATTATGATTTGGCAGTGTATCAAAATTGAAATGAAATTGGTTATGGATTATATGTATTGGTTGTACTACTGACATTTGGAAACTCTTGTTTATACTTGTTGGTCCTTACCTTCTTATGAATGTGAACATGATCATTTAGTGTCTTTCTGACCTGCTAGCTTAGGCACCATCTTCACTTGTTTCCACCCATCCATTTGTCATCTCCCCATATATTGGTCTTCACCTTGACTTACACCTTGACTTGTGATCTGGAGGATCTCCCTGCTTCTGCCTCTGTGTTGGACTTGCATCCATGTTTATAGTGTTTCTCGGCTTTGAGTTGGCAACAAAACTTGCCCTTGGTGAGTTGGATTTTATGCCTTTATCATTCTAGTCGGTTGCACCGATGTTTGGTTTAGATTGCAGAAGTCCCCCTAGTTGCGAGTTGTGTTGGCTAAAACTTGAAGCAAATATGTACTACATATGGAAATTATTGTTATATCTTGTACAACCCATTGAAAAAGGCTATGAAATTGAAGTGAAATTCAAATGTTATGAAATGTAAATGCACCCTAGATGTAAGCTGCGATTAGTTGTGCTTATTAACGCATGTGAAATCCTAGAGGGGTCATATTAGGCCAAAAAAAATGAATAAATGTATGCTAAATCTAAAGATTGCTGGCCATGAAATGAAAGGTCCTAAAAAGCAGTGGCTAAATGTATGCTAAATCTAAAGATAACTGACCTTATGTGAAAATTTCCTCATTGAGCCTGCGGGTGATGATGTGAGATGGAGCAAGGGACAACTAATTCTAAGTGTCCCCTAGAACCTCAAGTTACGGTTAGCCGGGTACCTAGTTCACGAAAGTTCTAGTAGTAGACAATTTTTGCCAAGGTTGAATAAGTACTTCTCTGAACAACTTATCCATTTGTGAGACACCGCCATTCCTTGTGTATCTCTTGTCCAACAGATGCTTAAGTGTGTAACACCATGTCCTTCATCCAAAGTATCATTATGTCAAGTCAGTCAAGTCATCCCATTGAGCCTAGCCCTGTGTATTTAGTCTTCACCCTATGCTAGCAATTTGATCATGTTTACAAACAAGTATATTCTTGAGATTCTTCTTGGAAGTGGATTATTTAACTAACCTATTTACTATTTATTAACTCCCAGTGAAATAATGCTTAATACTTTAGAGTCTAGTTATGAAAATGATCCAGAGAGCATGTCTTAACTATTTGCACTTGCAGTAGCTTGGATTCTTAGCCAAGTTCATATTTTGATCAGTTTGACCGGTCAAACATGGTTTGACCAAGGTCAACCTTGGGATCCGTGATGAGATGGACCACTTTATGTATGATGTTGATATATGGTCTTCTATATACCTTCTTGATGATTCCATATGATGGACACAGGCTTCAGATGATGATTGATGCAGTTTGTCATGTTTATTATTGTTTCCAGATCATCATATTTTTACATTGTCCGGGTATGGTGGACCCTACAGATGATCCTACAGGTTATCATGAGGTGCATGAGTACTCATCTCTAGTGGATTTGGGTCTTCTGGATCCATTGAGGCACTTATCTATCAGTTTCAGGCACTCCTGGGCATATTATGAGTAGGTTTCCACCTATTGACTAGATTAGCCATGCTGATGTGGCCTGTCTAGCCAAAGCCTTGGAGGCTAGTTGTTTCCTAGGGCGCTACAGGGGAAGGTGGTGGTCCAACCACTTGTTTTTACTATATTACCCCCCTTCCAGACATGATGGCACACTGTGTTTGACAACGTAGGCACCAGACAATCAGTTATGGGCAGTATCAGGGTTTTCAGGAGGATTAAAAAATGGAATAAAAAGGTCACAGAGGAATTCAATTTGGGAAATTGAGGCAAGGTTTTGGCATGAGGTCTTCTCTGAGGTCATCCATGTTGTATCCCACTCCTTCCAGATCAGTTTGCAGCAGTCAATGGGGTCCACACAATCAACAGGATGTCTTTTGATGTATATTTCTCTCACTTGTCCTAGTTATCTTATGTGAGAGACACTTGTTTTATTCTCCCCTAGCTATGACGTCACCCCCCTTAGGGTCTTTTTAGCCATGACATCATCACTTTAGTGAGTGATCCATGTCTTATGTTGTATTGGCTCATCTTCGCCATTGATTATATTGTCGTATCTTTTGATCTCAACTACTCATTTCAAAAGTGGTTTAGGGTTTTGGTCTTCCTCATCCTATTTAAGGAGACCCCCTATTGTAAAGGCACCTTTGGAGCTCTACAAACTTGGAATAAAATACTATTTTGTGGATCTACTTCTCTTGTCTTGATGGATTTTTTTGCATGTTGAATATACAATCTTTTTTCTGTGTATTATTGTGGATCTTGGGGTTCCAAGATGTTTTTCTATAGGGAGGCCGATTTGGTGAAGAGGACGATTTGGAGGAGAGCTATTGTGGGGTAACCGCATATCTTGCCTTGGGTTGGCCTTTTGTCTCAGGGAGTATCATTATTGTATCTTAGTGACATAGTTGATGCTTTGTCTTTCATCTTTTCATCATTCTTTTGCTTGGCTTGTTTCTCATTGATCTTGTCTTGTAGGAGGAGGGCGAATTGGTCACCTTAGGAGGAGGACGATTTCACTTGGGCTCTTGGATCTCACTCTTGAATATACACACAGGGGAAATGTTATCAATTTGCAAAGTGGCCACAAGATTTTGCGGTATGTTCTACAAGGTATGTATTTAGTTCCATCCATCTTTTGTCCATTGGTCATATAAACCCTAAAATCAAAACCCTTGCATTTTTTTTGTTTTTCAGATCTATGGAGGTCTAGCAATCACTTGGGCTTAATAATTAAAACCCACCTTGGTAATCACCTTAACTATCCCGATTTATAATTTGGTGGACATCCGACTCCATTTGCCCCTTCATCTAAGGCACTAGTCCTCCTTGAGGCAAGTCGCACTCCTTGGGTAGATGGTCTTTTGCTAGGTCCCACATGTGGGTATTTCCAATTCTTCATTGATCCATTAGATCCAGTCATTTACAAAACCCCTAGTGTCTCTCTTTTTTGATTTTCATCTTGTGGGCCCCATTTGGACCAATTTCCTTATTTTAAGGGTAGGCCCAACTTGGATCCATTATTTGGGCACTAGATCTGTCCAGATCTACTATTCTTAATCCATAAGTGACCTTGTCTTGCACTTGGTTGAACACTTGTCACTTGTTAAGCCTCTTCAACCAGGCCCTAACCACCTTGGGTCCACTTATCATCCTAGATCTAGATCTTGTTTCATCTTGGTCTCCTTATTTTTCATCATCACATTTCCGTAGGAGGCCTAGATTGAATTCGCTAGCCTTCATTGGCTAAGCTAGGGTCTCCCCCTTTGTCTAACGTAGGCTTGATCTAAAGTGAAGAGTGCCTTGGTTAACGTGACACACATCTTGCATTGGGAACCATGGCGTCTCTTGGGTCACCTACCTCTTTAGTTGTCTACACCTCTATCGTCCTAGATGGGATACCTTTAGAGACAACTACAAGTTGTGTGATAACATTTTTGTCGCCGCTGCCGAGGAGGTCGAGGCTTACCTCAGGTGTCTGTGAGTATCCATGCGTAACTTATATCTTATCGCATCCGGTCTTGTAAACTAGATGGTTATCATTTTTATTCCTAAATGTTTTATAACCATCCATTTTCACTCATCTCTCTCCGCTATTTTAACGACATTTCTTTTGGTAAGCAAGATCATAAGTTTACTTGACGAATCCAGAAAAGCGACTCCACTGGTGATCGATCCTATCATATCTAGAAACCATGGGATGCATTTAAGCTCCTGAATTTTTAATTGTTATCCATGGCTGCTTCTGAGCGGCCAAGGACTTTTGGTCGATTGAAAGTTTTTGACTTCTTAAAAATTGTTGGGTATCCTCATCAAGTCCCTCATCAAGCCCGTGAAAGGTTGTCTAAATTCGACGGATGTCATGAGGTATCTACTAAAAGGCAACTTGAACTTTTTAGGGAAGTTATTAAAGAATTATCCATAACCCATGAGGATGTGTGTATGAAACTATTGGCCTCATCTTTCCAAGAAAGTGCCGAGCTCTGGTTTTTGAATTTGACGACCAATAGCATTTCCGGATATGTCATGTTTGAAAATAAATTCTTAGAAAGATGGGGAAATGAATACGATGATCAAATCCAAGATCCAAGCCTTCCCCTTTCCGATCCTATTATTGAAGCAATTAATTATCAAATAATTGATTTGTCATCATCCAGAGATGACCCCTTCTGCCCAACTTCTTTTGAGGATGAGTCTTCTACTTGTAAGTCTATCAAAATTCCTTTTAATAAGCAAATCCCTAATCATTGCATGAATGATGAAGTTTCAAATCAATTCTTGAGAAGCCCTAGTCTTGATCCTGGAGATTTTTCCAAGGTTGAGCTTTTAATCAATGAATCTATTGAGGATCCTCTTGAAGAGGAACCCCTTAATCATTCTTTCATTAACGATCATTCAATTTCATATCACCTTATTGAAGGAGAAGAAAATGGGGGCATAATCCAAAACCCTTTTGAAGTAATTTCACGTGATCATTGTGCAAATAATCAGGATATTGTAAATAAACTTGTTAATTTGATCCTTGATCAATCCAATAAAAATGGTCATTTGTCCTTATATAAATTTAATGATAAATCAATGAAAGAACAATCTCAAGATGAGGATGAATTAGTAAATCGCATTAGATGCTCTAGTCATTGCTCAACTTCTTATGGTGAATCCTTAAGTTTTTCTTTTTCCGTCTTTAATCAATATAACTTTATCCAATCCTTGGAGTTAGATAGTTTTGGTAAATCTTGTCCTCAGATAGTAAGTATTAGACTTGATCAAAATTTTGAAATCATTCCTAGAACAAAGAGTGTTACTTTCAAAGGCCTTTCCTTTTGTCAAATTCCAAGGTCAAATTTTCTATCCATCTGGGAGAGTGTACATATTTTCAATCCTCCCTCCCATCCCAACTTTTTCAATCTTCTTTGGGTTTGTGGTCTAGTCAGTCTTTTGCTTTTGAAATTTTCAATCGGAAGTATAAGCATTGTCACATAATTGAAGAAAAAGCACTTCATTTCCCTTTTCAGTCACTTTGGAACAATAATGCTTGTTGTCAATTTATCAATCATTCTTAGTGGCTAGAAAAGGTGTTTAAAGATCAGTTTCATCTTTTCTCTATTTTTGAGCATCAAGTGGGCTTGATTTTGATTTTTCGTCTTCTAAGCTTTAATTTCTCCCCATTTGGTTTTTGTTTCATCATCAATCCCAGGGAGAACCAAATTGAATATGTAAGAGAAGTGAGTGAGGAAAGTAATTTGTGTAAAAATAATTTGAATCAAGTGCCATATGTTTTCCCTCCATCAATTTTAAATAATAACTTGCATGAATTTTATGATTCTATCAATTCTTTGATGGAGGATGTTTGCATCAATCATTCTTCTCCTTGGCATGATTTCTTGTTGCACCATTCGAGCCCTTTTGCAATTTTTGAACAAACCAGGAAGATTGTGCTATCAAATTCCTTAATCTTTAACCCAATCCTGGCTTGTTTTATTAACAAAAATCGAAGAAGAATCATTAACCTTTTCGATGAATGGTTGCACTGGATTTATGATTTTACCTAGCATTTGTGCTGACTGGTTAGAGTAGGGTAGGTAGGTCTTTGAATAAGCTCACTTGAGCGGTAGGATTTGTGTGCCTTTTGCTTTTTCTGAGTGTTGAGTATTGCGAGTCTTTTTGCTTTTCCCTTTTGTTGAACCTTTTGAGTTTTTCTTCTGAGTGTTTTTTCCTGTTGCTGAGTTTTTTTGAGTGAGTTGAGTCATGCTCCTTCCCAAGCCTTTCTCATCTCCTACATAAAATATATATATAAAAAAATGTAAAACTTGATGAGTTAGTACTTTCATTTTATATGCATTCTATTTTTGCTCTAGAGTAGGATTTCATTTATGCAACTCATTTTGGTTTATTTTTATTCCATACATGTGTCACGTGGTATTTTGCTTTCGATGAGTATAGAAACAGGTGCAAATAAAGTTGAAAACAAAGAAAGTCGAGTGTTGGATTGAAGACTGATGCAATTAGTGTTGGGGACCAGAGATTCTAAGGTTCTCAAGCACTCTCTCCCTTAGAGCACTTGTCCCAGCTAGAGCCAGATGTTATCACACACATAGTAGCTGGGTTACCATGTGAGCAGAGCAGATATCTGCACTTTTCAGAGCTTTGCCTTTACACTTTTTCAGCGAGATCAACTATGATGAGTAGCATTATTTATGATCACTCACACATCAGAGCATCTTTGTATCAGGCATTTAGTAGACCTTATGCCAAGGCTGAGCCTTGAGATCTCAGATTTGATGACCAATGTGTCCTTTTATTCCATACAGTTGCAGTGCAGTTCTTCAGTGCTTCAGATACAGTGTTCTGAGTGGTTATAGTTGGTTCAGATTATAGATATTGATTGATGACCCAGTATATATATGATGTGCATTGATGTTATTACCTTGCTGTTTAGGTCATTTTTATTAGCATTGACTTGGTATAAAGTAATTATGATCTGGTAGTGTATCAAAATTGAAATGAAATTGGTTATGGATTATATGTATTGGTTGTACTACTGACATTTGGAAACTCTTGTTTATACTTGTTGGTCCTTAGCTTCTTATGAATGTGAACATAATCATTTAGTGTCTTTCTGACCTGCTAGCTTAGGCACCATCTTCACTTGTTTCCACCCATCCATTTGTCATCTCCCCATATATTGGTCTTCAAATTGATTTACACCTTGACTTGTGATATGGAGGATCTCCTCGCTTCTACCTCTGTGTTGGACTTGCATCCATGTTTATTTTGTGTCTCGGCTCTGAGTTGGCAACAAAACTTGCCCTTGGTGAGTTGGATTTTATGCCTTTATCATTCTAGTCAGTTTCCCTGATGTTCGGTTTAGATTGCGGATGTCCCCCTAGTTGCTTGAGTTGTGTTGGCTAAAACCTGAAGCAAAATTGTACTACATATGGAAATTGAAGTGAAATTCAAATGTTATGAAATGTAAATGCACCCCGGATGTAAGCTGCGGTTAGTTGTGCTTATCAGCGCATGTGAAATCCCAGAGGGTCATATTAGGCTAAAAAAAGCAATGGATAAATGTATGCTAAATCTAAAAATTGCTGGCCATGAATGAAATGAAAGGTCCTAAAAAGCAGTGGCTAAATGTATGCTAAATCTAAAGACTGCTGACCTTGTGTGAAACTTTCCTCATTGAGCTTGTGGGTGATGATGTGAGATGGAGCAAGGGACAGCTAATTCTAAGTGTCACCTCAAGTTACGGTTAGCCGGGCACCTAGTTCACGGGGGTTCTAGTAGTAGACAATTTTTTCCAAGGTTGAATAAGCACTTCTCTGATCAACTTATCCATTTGTGAGACACCGCCATTCCTTGTGTATCTCTTGTCCAACACATGCTTAAGTGTGTAACACCATGTCCTTCATCCAAAGTATCACCGTGTCAAGTCATCCCATTTAGCCTAGCCCTGTGTATTTAGCCTTTACCCTATGCTAGCAATTTGATCATGTTTACAAACAAGTATATTCTTGAGATTCTTCTTGGAAGCAGATTATTTAACTAACCTATTTACTATTTATTAACTGCCAGTGAAATAATGCTTAATACTTTAGAGTCTAGCTATGAAAATGATCTAGAGAGCATGTCTTAACTATTTGCACTTGCAGCAGCTTGGCTTCTTAGCCAGGGTCATATTTTGATCAGTTTGACTGATCAAACATGGTATGACTAAGGTCAACCTTGGGATCCGTGATGAGATGGACCGCTTTATGTATGATGTTGATATATGGTCTTCTATATACCTTCTTGATGATTCCATATGATGGACACAAGCTTCAGATGATGATTGATGCAGTTTGTCATGTTTATTATTATTTCCAGATCATCATATTTTTACACTGTCCGGGTATGGTGGACCCTACAGATGATCCTACATGTTATCATGAGGTGTATGAGTACTCATCTCTAGTGGATTTGGGTCTTTTGGATCTATTGAGGCACTTATTTATTAGTTTCAGGCACTCTCGGGCATGTTATGAGCAGTTTTCCACCTGTTGACCAGATTAGCCATGCTGATGTGGCCTGTCCAGCCAAAGCCGTGGAGGCTAGTCATTGCCTAGGGCGCTACAGGGGAAGGGGGTGGTCCAACCACTTTTTTTTACCATAATACCCCCTTTTCGGACATGATGGCACACTCTGTTTGACAACACAGGCACCTGGCAGTCAGTTATGGGCAGTATCAGGGTTTTCAGGAGGATTAAAAAGTGGAATAAAAAGGTCACAAAGGAATTCGATTTGGGCAATTGAGGCAAGGTTTTGGCATGAGGTCTTCTCTGAGGTCATCCATGGTGTATCCCACTCCTTCCAAATCAGTTTGCAGTAGTCAGTGGGGTCTACACAGTCAGCAGGATGTCTTTTGATGTATATTTCTCTCAAGTTTGGGGGGACAGGATTTGATCATTTGTGTACTTGGACTTGTCATTGAGTCTCATGTTATATTATTGTGCCATGGGGTGATGCTACTGAAGGGGAATAATACTTCCTAGCCCCACCATGTGCTTCTAGTCACTTGTCCAGGTCATCTTATGTGAGAGACACTTGTTTTAGTCTCCCCTAGCTATGAAGTCATCCCCCCTAGGGTCTTTTTAGCCATTACGTCATCACTTTAGTGAGTGATCCATGTCTTATGTTGTATTGGCTCATCTAAGCCATTGATTATATTGTTGTATCTTTTGATCTCAACCACTCATTTCAAAAGTGGTTTAGGGTTTTGGTCTTCTTCATCCTATTTAAGGAGGAGACCCCCTTATTGTAAAGGCACCTTTGGAGCTCTACAAACTTGGAATAAAGTACTATTTTGTGGATCTACTTCTCTTGTCTTGATGGATCTTTCAAGTTGAATATACAATTTTTTTTCTGTGTATCATTGTGGATCTTGGGGTTCCAAGACGTTTTTCTACAGGGAGGCCGATTTGGTGAAGAGGAGGATGATTTGGAGGAGAGCTATTGTGGGGAAACCCCATATCTTGCCTTGGATTGGCCTTTTGTCTTAAGGAGTATCATTATTGTATCTTAGTGACATAGTTGATGCTTTCTCTTTCATCTTTTCATCTTTTCATCATTTTTATCATTCTTTTGCTTGGATTGTTTCTCATTGATCTTGTCTTGCAGGAGGAGGGCGAATTGGTCACCTTAGGAGGAGGACGATTTCACTTGGGCTCTTGGATCTTACTCTTGAATATACATAGGGGAAAAGTTATCAATTTGCAAAGTGGCCACGAGATTTTGAGTTATGTTCTACAAGTTATGTATCTAGTTCCATCCATCTTTTCTCCATTGGTCATATAAACCCTAAAATCAAAACCCTTGCATTTTTTTTTATTTTTCAGATCTATGGAGATCTAGCAATCACTTGGGCTTAATAATTAAAACCCACCTTGGTAATCACCTTAACTATCCCGATCTATAATTTGGTGGACATCCGACTCCATTTGCCCCTTCATCTAAGGCACTAGTCCTCCTTGAGGCAAGTCACACTCCTTGGGTAGATGGTCTTTTGCTAGATCCCACATGTGGGTATTACCAATTCTCCATTGATCGATTAGATCCACTCATTTGCAAACCCCCTAGTGCCTATCTTTTTTTATTTTCATCTTATGGGCCCCATTTGGACCAGTTTCCTTATTTTAAGGGTGCGCCCCACTTGGATCTATTATTTTGGCACTAGATCTATCCAGATCTACTATTCTTAATCCATAAGTGACCCTATCTTGCACTTGGTTGAACACTTGTCACTTCCTAAGCCTCTTCAACCAAGCCCTAACCACCTTGGGTCCAGTTATCATCCTAGATCTAGATCTTATTTCATCTTGGTCTCCTTATTTTTCATCATCACATTTCCCTAGGAGGCCTAGATTGAGTTTGCTAGCCTTCATTGGCTAAGCTAGGGTCTCCCCCTTGGTCTTTCTTAGGCTTGATCTAAAGTGAAGAGTG
This sequence comes from Larix kaempferi, assembly GCA_027924585.1. NCBI lineage: Eukaryota > Viridiplantae > Streptophyta > Pinopsida > Pinales > Pinaceae > Larix > Larix kaempferi. The sequence goes on along the minus strand of BSBM01000001.1, from coordinate 45,337,245 downwards.
CCTCGGTTAACGTGACACCCATCTTGCATTGGGAACCGTGGCATCTCTTGGGTCACCTCTTTAGTTGTCTACACCTCTACCTCCTGGATGGGTTACCTTTAGAGACAACTACAAGTTGTTTGATAACAGGTACATGACTCATAAACCCTAGGATTAAGGGTGTACTACAAAGGTGAACAATCAATCCTATTACCAATAGGACCAAAACAACAAGGTGGTAAGTGTCAAGACAAACCAAGGTGGGTAGATAACCTGTCTAACCACAAGTCAAAATAGTGAACAAGACAAGGTACCACAAAACCAAGAATCAACAAGGTGTAATGACCAAGGGTGAGCAACCGAGGTGGGGTACAACAAATCACCTCTCTCTCAAATGTACAAATGTTCCATACACGACCTGAAAGTTCATCATCACTATATAAGGAAGGTCCACACTGGATGATGTGATCCTGTGGTCCTCCATAATGCTCCTTAGGTCAATTGCTAGTGGGTCCATCAAGGGGTGGCGAATCCCTTGAGAAGACCATCTAGCTCAACCATCTCAAAGACCTAGGAGAGGAGGACATCACATATCATCATCTTGGTCCATTGATCAAGATCCACCTGGTTAACTGACTAGGTATGTACCTGCAGGAACTACTTGGTCCTCGTGACCAAGAATTTGTCTGGTCCCAGACCAAGAGGTCTCTGTCTCAACCTGCAGGACCTGCTTGGTCCTTGTGACCAAGAAACTGTCTGGTACCAGAATATAATACCCTAGAGACAAATAGGGGCCCTAGCCACATGCTAGGGACTTTGCCATGGCATCAACCTGCTTGGTCCCCGACCAAGAACCCCATGAGACAACTAGGGGCCCTAGGGTACCTTCTAGGGACTTACTCTTTACTCTGCTTGGTTAATTGACCAGGATCCCTAGTTAACTGACTAGGGTACCATCCTCTCTGAGAATGGGTCTTGCAGCTGCACTAACTTTAACACCATCATTACATTACTTTAAAATAGTGGATGGAAGGGAAGTAGAAGTCTCGAACCTATCAAATGAAATTACTATAAGCTATAGTTTGGACTTTGGAGTTCGATAATGATGAAACACTGCCAAAAGTGTCATTACTAGTTAACATCAATCTCAAGCACACAATAAAGTAAGAATGAATATAAGGTCCCCCCCAAAAGAACAAATTACAAACTATATTCCATGTCATTTCAGGAAGGTTGATAAAATCCAAGATCTAATGAAAAAATGGCAAGAAACAGAATCAAACATACAACAACACAAGCAAGGCAAGTATGTTTCCAAGGGGCATCATGGTTTCATTTTTTCACGTTCAACAAACAAGTTAAAATGGTTCAAAACATGATGCATACACCACAACAGAACCTCACCAATGCTCAAATTGGGAACCAAGTCAAACCTCTACAACTAGACAAAGACAAAGGTGATGCTACCAAGAAAGCATGCTCAACTAGAGATAATTGTATTTACTATGCTTTGAGAACAAAACATTCCTTAAGGGGGTGGCATTGTAACAAACATAATAATAATAATAATAATAATAATAATAAGTATAGTAATTATGTTAATGAAAGGTCAAAGGCCACATGCCCATTCACCTCGTGACTAGTCAATACATATAACTATACCATCTTGAGACTGATTATAACATTATTAATTCATACATTAATCGATTATTATTCAATATATATATATATATATATATACAGAAATATTCTGTCAATCGGTAATAAACAGAAATCTATTTGTTTCATTGGTCTTTGGTTATTTGTAGTACTTGCATGTATCTGCATTATTTCTTTGTTACCTTGATCCATGGTGTTAGGTTTTAGTCCTTGGATCTTCTTAGCATAGGTTAGATTTGATTTTATCACGTTTTTCTAGGAGCAATGTTTAGTGCTCCAATTTGTATTCTTTTACTGATGTACTTAGCAATCCCATTGACCTATTTATTGACATTTGTTGGACATTAATAAAATTATCTTATTATGTTGAAGCAATCTCTCAACTTAGGCAAATTGGTCAACGTTTAGTGCTCCCACTTGTATTCTTTTACTGATGTACTTAGCAGTCCCATCGACCTATTTATTGACATTTGTTGGACATTAATAAAATTATCTTATTATGTTGAAGCAATCTCTCAACTTAGGCAAATTGGACCACTGGTCAAAATTTCCTGACATTGATCATCAAGCAAAGCATAGATCTCTTAGATCAAAGTATAATCATAAAAATTGCAAGTGTAATAATGTTATAAACCTAGTGCAACTGCTGATTCTAGAAGGCACAGGAATCCTAATTTAACTTGATTTTCGGGATTCTTTGAATGACTTAAAATTTGACCCCCCCACTGCTCACCATAAAGGGTAGTAAAAATATAGCTAAACCCCTAAATCTTGAAAAGCTAATTTTGATCTAATTTTCAAAGTCTTGTATCATCACTAAATTTGGTCCACATGATGTACTCAATAAAGGGTATCTGAAAATATAATTATTTTGAAAATTTGAGAAACCCTAACTTTGACCTGACTTTTGACCAAAATGTTGACCTTCTCCAATTGCAATGACCAATGCATTCTATCCTCCATAAAGGGTTTCCAAATATGTGATTAGATTTCAAGAAAGATGAAATTTCTAAAAATAGAAGATTTCCAAGAAAATGAGTCTTGAAAATCTGATTTTTGACTCTTGTGGTGTCTTCACCTAACCATGGCCGTGCCAAGTGCTCTACTTTAAAAGCAAGCTTGGAGAAACCTGTTGTACTGGAAAAATCTGTCAAGCCATGTACTAGTATGCATATAACCTATGCTTTGAATATTGTTGCACTGAAGACCTTTTGCAAGAAACCCTGTCCAATCTTTAGCTCTTGAGTAAATGAAGATCTACATCCATGTGCTAAGTCTAAATAATAAATATAACACTTGCGAATTGTTGATGTCAAATGATAAACTTTTACGATTAGTTCATTGCATACTATGCCCATGAACTGTATATGCCGAATGATGAACATTCTGTAATGTATTTATGAAGCATCGATGCTGAATCACCTAACCCCTAAGTTTAACATTAATTGTTACAAATGGTCACATGTCACTAATATAAAGTTCCTGGTATACAAAATTTATCACCTCTAAATAATATTGGTGGAAGAAGACTAAACATTTTACATTTTTGACCTTTTCTGGTTTGCCATCACCGCAATATGGCCAGGCAATCTTTGCCAAAATTGCAATTTTGAATTGATAAAATTCTCTTTTGCAATGCAGAAATGGAATCAAAACTCTCAAATACCCCTACTTCAACTGGATTGTGCAATGCAATGTTATCAGAATCCGACCTGTGGTCGAACCTGCCGACCTCGAGAACCGGAACCAGACCATAACCAGACAAAAACTGGGAAACAAACCGGATCAAAAACCGGTTGAGCAAAAATACATAAAATATTCATATTTTCAAAATATATATATATATATATATATATATATATATATATATATATTCATGTGCACCCATGTGAATTCAAACCATTATCTACAAACATGCAAAGTTTCTCATGTATATAGCAAGTAAGAGTGTATAAAACCAAAATACGACCGAATGCAAATACATATCTGAAGAACATACATCCACAAAGAGGCTATAAATGGCCTCTAAAGTCAAAGTATAAGAATACGACTATAGTGAAGATGAAATGTTGAGCAGCTGATCATTTAGAATTAGGAAATGTGTGTTAGAGTTGGAAGCTTTGCACCAATGCACATTTGTACCTTCCAAGGGGTAAGGGTTTAGTCCAAGGGTTTTTCTTCCAACTTCCAAGATTAAGAATATGACAAACATAATGTAACTGTAAGTAATAGAATTCCAAGATTAAGGTTAACATGTTGATTATTGAAAGAGATATTTATGTTGATCAATCAGTATATCAGATCTGAAATATTTATTCAGATATTTCCTTAGGCTTATGACTTACGTAGAAGAGCATATATTACTCATGAGCTCAAAATGCCGAATTCACTGTAATAAGTAAACTAAGTTACAGTGTATAATTCGTAAGGTCAGCTATTACAATGTACACATTGTAATGTAACTGTTACATAAGCATACTCAGATTTATCTCATGTAGCATGAAAATCACTTATAAAATTCCATCACAGCAATATAAGAAGATGATCAATGATCAATGAAGTGATTGCTTGTTTGAGTCAACTTCATATCAATGTGACAATCAATGGAGATTACCAGATATGAAGGTTATAATAATCAAGGAAAGATCACGAGTAGTACCAAGTTTAACTGTAACAGTGTAATCTTGATCCAAGTCGTCTAAGCCTCAAGGCTGGCAAGTTTGAACTTTGAAATTGAGACTACGAAGAAGAGATTGAGAGTATACCTGTGGGCTATGTGTATTGTACTACTGTGCACACTGTCATAACTCGCACTCAGCCACCAAGAATCAGTCACCTCTACCATCCGTAATCCGTACCCTGGTTCCCTGAGCTGTCACCTCTGCACAATAAACTCTTGATTCTGTATTCCGTACACAACCATCCACAAGCAAAACAGATAAGACAGGGAAAATTCCACAAATGATTGTGATTGATACAGAGGGTGGGATCCTCCATTTATAGTGTTAGAAGTGACCATGAGTCAATTTAAAAGCCGACACGTGGACCTAATTTTATATTTTATTAAAAAAATTTGAGAATTCGTTGTTTTTGGGGTCCTTGGAGTTTTTGTACGGAACCACTGGTTTGGAGAAAACCGGTCGGTTTTGTACGGAACCAGCCAAAAACAGTTTGAAAGCGTGATATAACTCGGCAATGCATGTAAACCGGTCCAACCGGCCGGTTTTCCAAAACCGGTTGGGTTCTGATAACATTGGTGTAATGTTAACATCTTACATCTGCAATTCGATTAATCCAAAATGATTCTTACTGGATTTCAGGCCAAAAATGCCAATTTCCCTTCCTGTTATTTTGAGCAGCCAGAAAAGAACCAATTGGTAGCTTGATAATTGATGTGCTCATACTCTGACGAAAGGACAATCCTCTGCCAGGTTTCCATTCCCTCCATTTGGCTTTGCTATATTACCTCTTAGAAACATCGGGTAGTATTTGATTACAGGATCCCTTGAGTCTATTGCGTACTTTCAATGTGCAACATACTTGGGGTAACTTATATTCCCAGTCACAATCTTGACATCTGATATTCCTTCAACTTGCAATGCAAATGGGGAACCTGTAAATTTGTAATTCACACTTTAGAATACATCACATGATCTTTTTTCCTCTTAAATACAGTGCATGCTAATCCTTGACTAATTGGCCTGTTGATTGTTTGGAGCACTAGACATGAGTTGGCTTCTCCTTACATTGCTTTTGTTGTTCAATAGTTGAATGCAGAAATAGTTCCATCTGACCTGGTTTTGACACTAACGTTAGTTGTTGTTTTGACCTTGACTGATTGGTGTTCCTAGACGTGGTCAGCTTGACTAATTGATGTGACCACATCACATTGTCATTTTTAAAAGTTCCTTTTATGAGAGGCATCCTGTTTTCATGCGGTGTTGCAAATGTTGAACTTACAAATCATGGATATTATCAACTTGTATTCCTTTGTGGATTAGCAACATGTCATCCCATGCTGTTAGAGGCCTCTCCACTGCTTTTGCCTCTTGCTATGAGGACATTGGAACTTATCTTAATATTGTTGGAAACTCTTCCGACTAAGGTCACCTTATTTTGGATTTCTACCTACTTTCTTGGCTGACCATGTCAAGAGGAGTTTATAAAGTTTCTTCCTTTTCCTCATCCTTCATCCTTCTCCTGCAATAACAAGATATATACTTGGACTTTGATCAGTTTTGACTGGAAGATTAATAGTGATGCCAGCATTCTTTTATTTGGAACGTTGCTTATCTGTTTGTACTATTGTAGCTCCAATGGTAGAAGCTATCGCCTTGGTCAATTTTTTTGTGGTCATTACTTTGGTTCTCTTGGTATGCATAGGTTGGTTGTTCTTCCATTTTGGTGGAGAACTTATTTGGGATTAGAGGAACAAGTAATTGAAGGTTCACCAGTCGCTTGTTTGGTCTTATTAAACTTGAGGTATTCATTTGTATGGGGACTGCATTTCTTTTTCTTGGGATCCTTGTTTCTGCTCCTTGGCCAACTGGACCTTCTCCTCATGCAACCTCTATTATTATTATTACTGAGAGTTTAGTTGAGTAAGATGGAAAATTTAAGGTGAGATAGCCCCCTCTTTCTGGAAGAGGTATTCCTTCATTTGGGCTACTTTCAAGGTTGGTGGGTCCCACATTTTACGGAGAGGATGATGTTGGCTAGGATGTAGTGATTTAGACTTGGGTAGAATATTATGTAGACCAACGTAGTGTTTTGGTAATGTTGAAATACTGTAACTAACCCATTGAATTCTTCATTTTCTCTCAAATTCTCATTTTCTCTTCACTGCTTTGCAAAATATCTTTATGGCATTGTACTTGAGACTTTCTGCATCATATGTGAGGTGACTTGTATGGAAAATTGATACTACCACCAACATCCATTCTTCTGTTGATTTCATGCTTATTTTCACTAAATTTTTCCTTTGGAATGGAACTGCCCTCTATCTCTATGGGAAGAACCTCTCTGTGGAAGATTTTTGGACTTTTCTCAAGGGTGCTCTACACATTTCTATAGTTTATAAGTAGTGGCATGCATCAAAACTTTGAAAGTGCACCAACACTACAATTAATTTCTAACCTTCATGAAAGTCCCATCATTCTGTTGTTCTCCTTTTAGGTTATGCTATTATTGAGTATACTGGAATATTACCTGATTCTCATAAATAAATAGTCTGTGATTTGTTTCCTCAGGTTCACAGGAGGCACATTCATGTTCATCTCTTTCTTGTGTTCTAAAAATATTCTCATATGAGATGATATTTCTATTTGATTCCAGTGATAATGATTATATGATAAAATTGGCCTGGTAAACATAGCAGGTATCATTTGGAACATAGGTCATCAATTTACTTGAAAGTTGAAACTAATCATTGAAGAAAAATTGAATCCCTCACCAGAGTATTGACTGAAGATATGCAATTGCAATTGGTACTTTGAATGATATCCTGTTGAGTTTGAAGATTGCTGTTGTGCCTTGATATTTGCTTATAGCATCTTCAAATAATTTGCAAATGGAAGTCCTATTGAGTCACAATGGTCTTACTTATTTTTGAAATTATTGAGTTGGGTGCAGGAAGTCTTGGTCGACAGGGCCATCCATGCTGCAGCAGTACGGTCTCTTTCTCTTCAGGATTCACAACAGTCAATTGCAATAGAAAACTGCAAGAAGCCAGAGTTATTTGGTGAAGACTTCTCAAAAGCTCTTGACAATTTCCTTCCAGCGGCTATGAGGGGTATTGCAAAATCTAGTAGCCAAGGTGGGCGTTTGGGGTGGGAGGATGTTGGTGGTCTGTTTGAGACTCGCACTGCTATCAAGGAGGTAAGCTTCTAGCCAGATTTATCTACAAGAAAGATACTTATGATCGAGCTTTTATGCATGCCATTGCTAGTGATGAAGCATGCAGAAAAACAAAATTGTTCTGACGTTTGAACTATTCTGTAATATAGATATTATGTTTACTCTCTCCTTTTCTTTTGCCTGTGGCATCATTCTTTGGGAGGGATTTCTCATCCTGGATGTTGGGGGTACTAAGCACCCTTTAGCTGCTGTGAATCCACATACAACGAGGGATAGGTGACTAGGTCATTGAGATCATCTCCTCAGCGTGCTATGAGTAGAGTACCACAGTATTGTCACCTTCATTCCAGGCCTTGTGGATCTGCTTTTATCCGACATTGAGGACCTTCTAGTTCTCTTTGCCCGCATCCTGGGAGAGGGGGACAGGCGCACATTACCAGTGTTCTTTTCAATTGGAGGTTCATCGGCCATGGTTGTTAGGGGAGATTCTATGGTGAGCACCATACGTCCTCTAAGGATTGTCTAGTCTATGCTCCTAGCCCAGGACACTCTTCTATGGATATTATCATATCCTGTATTTTCCCTATCAAGGTAAGGGATGATGTCTGCATTGGTCATTCTGCTTCCGCTTCAAGGATTTATATGAACATGTGACAGCACCTATCTCTTGTCTCGGTTTCTTGCTTTGGTCTTTATCTTTCCTTGAAGGCTTTGTAGATGTAGCTTGGGCTTACCCACATATAGTCTACCCTCTCTAGCTATGTTTATATTGTTTAGTTTGCTCACATTATTTTACATCTTAGTGTTTAGTTAATTTTTCAGTCCCTAGGGTTTTATGCAACCCTACATCTTCTCTATTCTGCTGGATGTAGTTTCGAGTCCCATTGACCTACTTTGGTCATTCGTGGACATTAATATATTTTTTTTTGTTTCTTTCTATTCTTGGCTTTCTATCCACTTGTGCCATAGATTAATTATTACGAGTCTTATTTCTGTTGGTAGATTATACAGTACACCCTGTTTGTTTAATATTGGGAGGTTCTGTGATGTAACCTCATGTACCTTAAGATCTATTGACTAATTTATTATCTCTTTGCTTTTAGCAGAATAGTGATAGAAGCTGCTTTTGCACTCCCACTGTTTATTCACATTGGCTGTACTTTTGAGTCCCATTGACCAACTTTGTGATTGCCTGTTGGACATTAATAAAATTATCTTATATTATCTATCTTATTATGCCATCACTGTATTTTATTATTGTATCTATTTTAGTCCTTCTAATTGTCTTATCCTCTCCTTCGATCAACAAGTCAGTCAGTTATTTGATATCGCTTTTCAGCCTCAAAAGCTCCCTAATTTTGAGCTTTAAAATTCTTTGCTATCTTTTTGTGATAATGTATTACTGGATTTCTTATATGCTTAACATTCTTTGGGTTTATCCTTTTACCTAGTTATCCCTAAAGGTGAGTGCAGATCCCCTTCATCTCTGAAGGACACTGATAAAAAACTAAACTATTCAATGATGCAGGCTTTGGTGATTTATTTGCACTTACACCCTTTCTTGTGTGGATATTGTGAGGATGCTTTATGATACGATAGAAAGAATATTGAAGTAATCCATGTCAATCATGAAACAATTTATGTTGGGACAATCGATATATTAAGTGTGCTTGCAAATGTTTTGAAATTTGCTTTACATTCTTACGCTAAACACAGCCTTTTTTTTTGTTTCCTGAAACCATCTGTCTATATGATTAGTTCATCAGTTATGTAATTTGATTTGATTTCTTTTCCTTTTTCATTGGATGCTGCTAGATAGGCTTCTTGTGGTGAAACACTAACAGTACCAATTGAACAATGTCTTTCCTTTCCAAAAAAATTGATGGTTTAAGAAATTGTTGTTATAAGTGGTTAATATTTCCATAACCAAAAGTTGTATTGTCTTTTTTCTTCTGTAAGCAGATGCTGGAGTTGCCTATTAAATTTTCAAAGATATTTGCAGAAGCACCTTTGAGATTAAGATCAGGAGTTTTATTGTATGGCCCCCCTGGGTGTGGGAAAACCCATATTGTTGGTGCTGCTGCTGCTGCCTGTTCTTTGCGATTTATCTCTGTGAAAGGACCTGAACTATTAAACAAATATATTGGAGCATCAGAACAAGCTGTAAGAATTTCAGTTTTTAATGAATCATGCATGGTACTTGTGAGTGTGGGTGCAAACTAATTGTAATTTTGAGGTCCTTTAAACATGTAAACCATATCCACTTGCCTGTTTGAGTCCTTTTGTTGGTTTTGAATGCCATTTTTCCATAAATCCTTCCTTTTCAAAAATTCCAAGATTAGAATTTTGAAAGTGAAAATTGAGTAGTTTGCAGGTTATATATGACTTAATTGTATAACTCCACTTCCTAGACATTGCATGGCAATATCCATTTTGGACACCCTCATGAGGGATGAGACCAATAAGCTCAGTGATAGTGGGCTGACTGGCGGGAAGCATGTTGTCAAGCCAAAGTGTGCTAATTCTTTTAAGATCCGAAAGATGCCCTTCTTACTTAGACACTGGGCCAAGAAATGAGAGCTCTGCAATAGAAATAGAACGTATTGCCAAATCTTAACCTGCTCTACTATTGGACTTTTGGGTTACTGCGAAAGTGTTTACACTGTGTTTGTGTGTGCTTCATGAGATTTGGGGTACACGGTGTATGAATAGCCCTTGGATGGTCCGAGATGGATTATAGCATGGGAGATGGTCTGTGATGGATATGCACAGTTGAGATAGCTTGCTTAGTGAAGGCTTGACTTTAGGATGGTGTTGGCTTGGCATTTTTCCCATGGGCATTGGATATCTTCTGGTATATTGGTGGATGCCCTTCATTGAGGCCTCGTGGAGGAGCTTCTTACTTGGGGAGCGCTCTTCAGGGGATGTGGAATGTTTTGCATCATGGAGGAGGGCTTCAAGCCCTAGTTGGCATGTATTAGCTTGGTTTCTTATTTGGAGGATTGGAGATGGCTCGGGGATGCTAGGGGCTTTGACAGGTTTCTTGTATGGGGTAGCTGACCTAGTGGAGTACTTTGCTTTTGAGGATAGATGGAGTCTATGGAGGCTCGCGATGGAGTGGTGTGGACTTTCCTTGCGTAACTACATCACTTTGGAGTCATTATTGTGTACGACATTGCCATTGGAGCATGACACTTGTACTCTTGATTGGACGTCTCACTTGTGTGGCCTACAAGGGCACATGTAGGTTGCTCATAAGGGCTTAGGCCCACATAGTATTCTTGGTCTCCCTTACCTCTCAGAGAAAGAGGAAGGAGATAGTCCTTTTACATAAATCATCATATAATCATTTTGTACTCTTTTCTTTGTACTTTGCTTCTTGGAGGAAGTTGCTTGGGTTTCCTCATGAACCCTAGGAGGAGATATGAAGTCTAGAGGAGTGGTCTTTGTTGGATCTTGATCATGTTGATGTAGATGTAACTTCGGAAGATATTCAATTGTATTTTATATTGATATTATTATTGTATTTTATTTGTACCTCCGACGGAGATGTTTTCCCTCCGGTCGGAGATGTCATTATTACATTTGGTCATGCAAAGTCATCGAGGTAAAACCTCCATTGTAAGTCGGGGCGATAGATCCCCTAGAGTCAAATGTAATAGGGTAATTGAGTCTTCCTAGAGAAGTCGGCCTAGTCAGTTTTAGGTGAGGCCGACCTAGTTAGGTAAAAGGTCAAGTTAAAAGTAAAGTATAAATACAGTGCATTGCTCTCTCATTTGGACACACTACTCACTCACACAAGTTCGCATAGCAAGGGAGAGAGGACAAGTTCGCTGGTGGAGAAAAGAGAGAAGCTGCAGAAGACATATTTTGGGTTTTCCACTTTTGGCTTGATATTGTATTAGTGACGAAACTATCTTTGAGGAAGTTGCGGGGTTTTCTCCTTCATGGTTTCCTCGAGGAAAACTATTGTGTTTTCTATGCTTGTTATTCTTTCAATTAAAGATCCTAGATAATATTGAATTAAAGTAGAAAAACTAACATGGTATCAGAGCTTACCTGAAAAGAAGGCATTGTGCAGTAGCGGGAAATTAAGGCTTCCAAGTTTGAGGTCTTCTCTCCATAGATCATGTGAAAAAGAGGGCTAGGATAACTCGCCCTAGAAGGGTGCATCTTTCTGTTGAAGCAAAATCGAATTCAAAGAATTTGCAATTTTTTGGCTTGTCACTACTGCCGAGAGGAAAAATAGGGCATCGTTTATTTTGAGATTCTGTCCACAGATTTGGGAAAAGGAGTACATTGGACAACTCGCCTTGAGGACGTGCATTTTCCTGTCCAATCAGAAGTTCAAGATTCCAAGTTTAGAAAATTAGAGTTTCTCTAACAAACCCTAGGCCAGTCAGCTCCAGAACTAGGTTGCGCATCCCAAATTGGTAAGACCTAAATCTCTGCTATTTCCATTTGAGGTACTCATTCAATATGTCTCACCACACCAAGCTTGCGGATAAGCTTGAAGGAGCTGATAACTTCCGAGCATGGAAGTATAGGATTGCCCTTCTCCTTGAAGAAAATGACTTGGTCAAATATGTTAGTGAAGAGGTTCCAGCACCAGAGGGAGATGAGGCTAAGGCTATCCACTAGAAGAACTTGGTTAAGGCCAAAGGAATTATTGCAGACTCCATTAAGGATCATCTCATCCCACATGTGTCATCCTTGAAGACACCCAAGGAGATGTTCGATGCATTGACAAGACTATTCGAAGGGAAAAAGATCAATCGGAAGATGACATTGAGGAACCAACTCAAGAACATAAAGATCCTGAATTCAGAGACCATACAATCCTATTTCACAAGGGTCTCACAGATCAAGGAGCAACTTGAGGCAGTTGAGGAAAAGGCAGGAGGAGAGATCCTTATGACCACCTTGAATGGTCTCACAAGATCATGGGACACATTCATTCAAGGGATATGTGCTAGGAATAAGTTGATCACATTTAGCAGACTATGGGAAGAATGTACACAGGAAGAAGCTCGACTTGTGGCACGAGAAGAAAAGATGGGAACAAATGATGACCAAGCTCTCACAGCTCACGCTAGAAGAAACCACAACAAGAGGGAGCTCCATCATCATAACAAGAGGTAGAACCACCATCAAAGTAAGAGGGAGAACTACGATAGACAAAGAAGACCCATAAAAGATCGATCCAACGTTAGATGTTATGCATGTGATGAAAAGGGACATTACTCCAGAGATTGTCCCAGAAACAAAGGCTCCAACAAGAAGACAAACAAGAACATACATCATGCTCACACTGCGGAAGGCGATGAACCTGGAAGGAAAAGAACTAGAGAAGAAGAATTCAAGTGATGAAGAATATGTTCCGATCTCAGCACTCACGAGCATTGTTAAACATGGGAGCAATGATTGGCTTGTAGATAGTGGAGCTTCCAAGCACATGTCAGGATACAAAGAATCATTCGTCAATCTATCTGAGCATTAGTCACCTCATAAGGTGAAACTTGGGGATGATTACCAATACCCCATAAAAGGAAGTGGAGAAGCTTCCTACAAGCTAGACTTCGGAAAACCTCTGAAGATGAAAGATGTGCTATATGTTCTAGGACTAAAGAAGATCCTTCTCTCCATATCAACACTAGATGCTAAAGGAATGAGGGTTGCATTCGTAGATGGCCAAGTCCTAATGTGGCCAAAGGGAAAGGCGATAGATGATGTAACTGTTATTGGAGAGCAAGAGGGAGGTTTGTACAAGTTGAAGGGCCAACCTGAGAAAGCATGGGTTCATGACTCCATGGAACCAAGTGAACTATGGCATAGAAGGCTTGCACATGTGCACTATAGAGCATTGCCTATTGCAAGCAAAGCAGTTTCGGGACTTCCAGAAATTCAAGCAAAACATGAAGGCATTTGTGAGGGATGTGTGCAAGGAAAGAATGCAAAGAAGGCGTTTCCCAACAGTGAAAGCAAAGCGAAAGGAATATGATGTATGCGGTCCCATGTCGTCCAACTCACTTAGCAGGTATGTATATTATGTTTCATTTATAGGTGACTTTTCTCGTAAGACTTGGATTTACTTCGTGAAAAGTAAAGATGAGGTATTTAGTAAGTTCAAGGAATTCAAAGCCTTGGTCGAGAAGCACACAAAGAAGAAGATCAAAACCCTTCGATCAGATAATGGCGGAAAATTCACCTCGGAAGAATTTAAAAATCTTTGCAGAGATTCCGGGATTAAGAGGGAGTTGAGCACTCCCTACAATCTTCAATAGAATGGCGTTGCAGAACGAAAGAACAAAACGATAATGGAAGCAACAAAAGCAATGCTACATGACCAAGATCTTCTGATGCACTTATGGGCAGAAGCTGCGAGGATGGCAGTGTATGTACAGAACCGTACTCTTCACCGAGTACTAGATAACAAGACTCCAGAAGAAGCTTTCTCCGACGAGAAACCATAACTAAGCCATCTCAGGATATTTGGCTACCCAGTGTACATACACATTTCGAAGGTGAAGAGGACGAAGCTAGATCCCTCAGGAAAGAAGGGAATATTCGTAGGATATAGCGAAACTTCAAAGGCCTACTGAATATACTTCCCAGGATTCAAGAAAATCGACATCAGCAGAGATGTAACATTCAACGAAGACTTAACATACAACAAATCAAGAAAACGACCTATTGAAGATATTGAAGAACCTGAAGTTCCCAGGATTAGAGATTCAGTGATGGAAGAAGTAGTTCCAGAAGATCATGAAGACCGTGAAATAGAAGAACCACAAGAACTTGCAGATCCACCTCGTGAGAAGAACTCCCACAAGAGGAGACCAGCATGGGTGCGAGAGGCAATACAAGATGCAGAGAAGTATGGCGCTCTAGATGGGATGCATAGAGAAAGCAAGAGACCTAGACCATACTCCAGTTATGTAGCCCTGCTGTGTGACATTATTGATAAAGAACCTTCCAACTATGAGGAAGTAACAAAGAAGAAAGAATGGAAGGATGCCATGATCGAGGAGTACCAGTCGATTATGAAGAATGATGTTTGGGAGATAGTTCCAAGACCAGAAGGGAAGTCTGTTGTGACTTCGAAGTGGATCTACAAGATCAAGCATGCTGCAGATGGTAGCATTGGGAAACACAAGGCAAGATTTGTGGCACGTGGCTTCTCCCAGAAAGAAGGCATAGACTATGAGGAGACATTTGCACATGTATCCAGATACACTTCCATCAGATCTATACTTGCATTGGCTGCAGTGATGAAATGGAAGGTACAACAGATGGGCGTCAAAACAACATTCTTGAATGGTGTAGTAGAAGAGGAAGTGTACGTGGAGCAGCCACTTGGATTTGAGACACATGATAGGCAGACTCGTGTGCAAATTGAAGAAGGCCTTGTACGGATTAAAGCAGGCACCCAGGACATGGTACGACAGGATGGACAGTTTTCTGATGAGCTTAGGCTTTACTAAGAGTAAAGCGGATTCCAACCTTTACGTCAAGGTTGAAGCCGGAATTCCAGTGATACTTCTGTTATATGTAGATGACCTGTTTCTGACAGGTGAGGATGAGCTCGTTGCAGATGTGAAGAGGAGGCTTTCCGCAGAGTTCGAGATGAAGGGCCTGGGTATGATCCATTATTTCTTAGGCATGGAGGTGTGGCAAAGTGCAGATGGAATCTTCCATGGACAAGGGAAGTATGCAGTGGAGATTCTGAAGAGGTTCAGAATGATGGGCTGCAAGGCTATGGCCACACCCATGGCATCGAACTTGAAGCTACTGTGTGATGCTGCATTAGATTCAGTTGATGCCACGATGTATCGTTAGATGAATGGTTCATTGATTTACCAGACGAACACGAGACCAAACATATGCTTTGCTGTGAACACCTTGAGTTAGTTCCTAACGGATTCGAGACATTTTCACCTGATTGCTGCAAAGCATGTATTGAGGCACCTGAAGGGTACAGTTGACTATGGGCTCAGGTATGACGCGAATCAGAAGATTAACCTGCAGGGTTATGTTGATTCAGATTGGGCAGGCAGTGCCGCAGATAGGAAAAGCACTTTGGGATGCTGCTTCAGTATGGGATCCGGTATGATCTCCTGGTTTAGCAGGAAGCAGTCGTGCGTGGCACTGAGTACAGCCGAAGCAGAGTATGTTGTAGCTTGTTCGGCTAGTTGTGAGGTAGTATGGCTTAGGAAGCTACTGTCAAATTTGTTTGATCTCTAGTTAGAGGCGACTTGTATCTTCGGTGACAACCAAAGTTGTGTGAAGTTGTCTGAGAACCCGGTGTTCCATGACAAGTCGAAGCACATTGAGATCAAGTACCACTATATTAGGGATATGGTGCAGAGAGGAGTAGTGAAGCTCTAATATATAGCGATAAATGAGCAGATAGCCGATGTGTTGACCAAGCCGTTAGCCAGAGTGAAGTTTGAATACTTCAGAGCGAAGCTTGGTGTTCTCCAGATCGAGGTTCCTCCTAAGAGGGAGTGATGAGACCGGAAGACGCAGATGCATTGGTTCTCACATGGTGGAAGACGCAGGTTGTCCATTGGGACGTAATGCACTTGGTGTTAGCATTTGATAGCTCGGTGGCACTCCTGCATCAGGTGCCTAGGTGTAGGGGTCAATAACTTGGAAGTCTCATTTATATTCTTAAAGTGACTTTAATAATGTGTTCTTTTATTAAAGTACCTTTTTGATGTGACTTTATGATTTTAAAGTGAGTTGTACTTTAATATGTTTTTAAAGTGACTTTAAGTCATAAAGTGTACTTTTTAAATATTTAGGGTTAAGTGACTTTTTCAAAAAGAAAATTTGTTCTAAAGTTCACTTAGGAGATTTAAGTGAACGAGAGATTAGATCCCAGCCATAGATCTCTTGGCCAAGATCTAATCTCGTCCATTGAAGTGAAAAGTCATGAGAAAAACCCTAATAGGGTAAATAAAAGTTGATTGAGACTTCAGTTTGGCACACATTTTTCCAAGAGAGAGTCTTTGGAGAGTGGCTCGATTCCCAAGAGAGAGGGCGCATTCCAAGAGCATTTTGGAGTGGGCACAGAATTCGAGAGAGAGAGAGAAGAGCCATAGATTGGCTCAAAGGCAAGCTGCAGCAGCAAAGTAATCACTGAAGGGCACGCAGTTCGAGGAGGCACTGCTGCACAGAAATCGAGAAGGATTCTAGGGCACACATTCAGAAGTAGATTGGTTCAGTTTTCGAGGAGGGAGACTGCTGAAACTTACTGCTGTTTGTACACTGTCTTTACAGCCTGTTTTTGCTGCTAACTGGGCGTGTTTTTCAAGGCTAAGGCAGCACGAAAATCAATGTATCTTGCTGCTGTTATAGGAGGCACACAAACCGAGACTGAAGACTAGCTGGGAACAAAATTCGAGGAGGAAATTTGACTGTGAGAAGCAGTTTATACAGCCTCTGTGGCACGAATTTCGAGGCACGAAATGCACAGAAATTAATGCATCTATAACACTAATTTCGAGGCACTGTTGTGGTCTTCTGGGTCTGAGATAAGTTTGTCTTACTGTTGAATAGATTACTGGTGTACTTTCTCTCTTAAAGAAAATAATAGAAAGATCTCTCTTGACTGGTTTTCCCCAAGGGTTGGGGGGGTTTTTCCAGGGTCAAATTTGACCAAAAATTCCCGTGTTAAAATGTGTTTTACAGTCTGCTGATTTTGTGTTAATGTTCCACTGCAAAGTTTACTTAGCTACAGTATATCAGCTTATAGAGACATGAAATATACATGCATGTGATATGTGCTTGATTTTATGAATATTGAAGACTGATATCAGAGTTCTGCTAAGTGTTTGGGCTGAGTTAAGCTCAGATTTGACATCTTTCTCAGTTGGCTGTTAGGTGCACTAAATTTCTGAGTTTTTGTCATTATTTCAACATGGTATCAGAGCTGGGGCTTTGAAATTTCAGTGGACTGTTGGGCAGCAGAGAAGTGCTGATTTTTTATGCAGGTGATGTGCAAGAGATTTGCATGCAAAGTGCTGATTGAGACAACTGTGTGTTAATTTTTTTTTACACAGTGAGCAGAAAGGTGTTTGTTCAGTACAGCTGAGTATTTTTGGTCAAAGAAGGCAGAGTGTGCCTTGTTGAAAAAAGAGCAGAAGTAGATGATGGCTTGCATCCGGTATGAAGATCGGTTGGAAGGGATTTCCAACTACTTACAGTGGAAAGCCCGGATGACAGCTGTTCTCAAGGAAAACAAGTTATGGGCTTTATTAGTACCACAGTGGCTCCTCCCGCAGCTGATCCTATAGCCCTTGACATACATGACGTGAAAGAGGCCAGAACGCAGAGATTGCTTCTGGATGGTGTTAAAGATCGCCTCATCCCACATTTGGCAGAGAAATTAACTGCTAAGGGGATGTGGGATACTTTAAAAAGTTTGTATGAGAACAAGAATGAAAATCGTAAAATGGCTCTAAAAGATAAGCTTCATGGCACTAAGATGGCGAGAGGTGAGAATGTAGCCTCTTACCTCACTAGACTTAGACAGATAAAAGATGAGCTGAGTGCAGTTGGTGAGATGATTCCTGATCCCGAGCTAGTGCGGATAACCCTGAAGGGCTTCACTAAGGAGTGGGATGTGTTCGTGAAGTGTGTAGTTGGCAGAGAGAACTTTCCCTCTTGGGAAAGACTATGGGATGATTTTACTCAGGAGGAGATCCGAGAAGGGAAGACTGAGCAGGTTGCTGATGAAGAGAATGTGGCCCTTTCAGCTAAGGGTAGAAAGAAAAAGGGTGGCTCGAGCAGTGGAGCCAAAGACTTGAGCAAAGTAAAATGCTTTGCTTGCCAGAGTTATGGTCACTATGCTGGGCAGTGTCCCAACAAGAAGAAGAACAAGAAGAAAGAAGAGTCGGAGAAAGTTTCTCCAGCTGAAGTGGGAGATTTTGCGGCGGAATTCGAGAGGGAATTCTCGCTTGTCTCAATTCTTTCAGACAGTAGTGTAGCAGAGAGTTTGGATACTGGAGCATGGTACATAGATAGCAGAGCAGCACGCCATATGACGGGGATACGAGCAGTGTTCCGAGAGTTGACAGATATTGACAGAGTTATACTGACTGAGGATGGGTATGCCGACACCCATGCAATAGAAGGAGTTGGAAAAATCCTATTCCAACTCGAGTCTGGTGGTTATCTGGAGGTTGGCGATGTGTTTGTTCTAGAGCTGAAGAGGAACTTGGTCTTAGTTTCAGCTTTGGAGGATGACGGATATGCGGTTCTTCATGTGAGTGGGCGTGTTTATATATATCCGGTGAGTGGGGGCTTGGGTGCAGGGAGTCTGCTTGGCATCCGTGATGGTCGGATATACCGAGTTTTTGGGCATCCGGTGGATGGTGAGCCTGGTGAGAGATCAGACTCAGTGGCAGCAGCAGTGGTTGTCAGTATGGAGGACTCATCCAACTCTGTGAGGAAACAGAGTTGGTATGATATGGTTCTTCAGGATGAGCAGGAGAGTGAGGAGAACTCTCAATTCAGAGTTGTCATACGGAGACCTTCAGCAGTTGATCCAGTGCAGGTATCTGAGAGGCATTCAGATTCAGAGGGAGCATCAGTTATTGGAGGGAGAGATCCAGGTGGAGCTGATGACAGTAGTACCTCCCTCGCTAAGAGGGAGTGTTAGCATTTGATAGCTCGGTGGCACTCCTGCATCAGGTGCCTAGGTGCAGGGGTCAATAACTTGGAAGTCTCATTTATATTCTTAAAGTGACTTTAATAATGTGTTCTTTTATTAAAGTACCTTTTTGATGTGACTTTATGATTTTAAAGTGAGTTGTACTTTAATATGTTTTTAAAGTGACTTTAAGTCATAAAGTGTACTTTTTAAATATTTAGGGTTAAGTGACTTTTTCAAAAAGAAAATTTGTTCTAAAGTTCACTTAGGAGATTTAAGTGAACGAGAGATTAGATCCCAGCCATAGATCTCTTGGCCAAGATCTAATCTCGTCCATTGAAGTGAAAAGTCATGAGAAAAACCCTAATAGGGTAAATAAAAGTTGATTGAGACTTCAGTTTGGCACACATTTTTCCAAGAGAGAGTCTTTGGAGAGTGGCTTGATTCCCAAGAGAGGGCGCATTCCAAGAGCATTCTGGAGTGGGCACAGAATTCGAGAGAGAGAGAGAAGAGCCAGAGATTGGCTCAAAGGCAAGCTGCAGCAGCAAAGTAATCACTGAAGGGCACGCAGTTCAAGGAGGCACTGCTGCACAGAAATCGAGTGTTGGCACAAATTTCGAGAAGGCTTCTAGGGCACACATTCAGAAGTAGATTGGTTCAGTTTTCGAGGAGGGAGACTGCTGAAACTTACTGCTGTTTGTACACTGTCTTTACAGCCTGTTTTTGCTGCTAACTGGGCGTGTTTTTCAAGGCTAAGGCAGCACGAAAATCAATGTATCTTGCTGCTGTTACAGGAGGCACACAAACCGAGACTGAAGACTAGCTGGGAACAAAATTCGAGGAGGAAATTTGACTGTGAGAAGCAGTTTATACAGCCTCTGTGGCACGAATTTCGAGGCACCAAATGCACATAAATTAATGCATCTACAGCACTAATTTCGAGGCACTGTTGTGGTCTTCTGGGTCTGAGATAAGTTTGTCTTACTGTTGAATAGATTACTGGTGTACTTTCCCTCTTAAAAAAAATAATAAAAAGATCTCTCTTGACTGGTTTTCCCCAAGGGTTGGGGGGGTTTTTCCAGGGTCAAATTTGACCAAAAATTCCTGTGTTAAAATGTGTTTTACAGTCTGCTGATTTTGTGTTAATGTTCCACTGCAAAGTTGACTTAGCTACAGTATATCAGCTTATAGAGACATGAAATATACATGCATGTGATATGTGCTTGATTTTATGAATATTGAAGACTGATATCAGAGTTCTGCTAAGTGTTTGGGCTGAGTTAAGCTCAGATTTGACATCTTTCTCAGTTGGCTGTTAGGTGCACTAAATTTCTGAGTTTTTGTCATTATTTCAACATGGTATCAGAGCTGGGGCTCTGAAATTTCAGTGGACTGTTGGGCAGCAGAGAAGTGCTGATTTTTTATGCAGGTGATGTGCAAGAGATTTGCATGCAAAGTGCTGATTGAGACAACTGTGTGTTAATTTTTTTTTACACAGTGAGCAGAAAGGTGTTTGTTCAGTACAGCTGAGTATTTTTGGTCAAAGAAGGCAGAGTGTGCCTTGTTGAAAAAAGAGCAGAAGTAGATGATGGCTTGCATCCGGTATGAAGATCGGTTGGAAGGGATTTCCAACTACTTACAGTGGAAAGCCCGGATGACAGCTGTTCTCAAGGAAAACAAGTTATGGGCTTTATTAGTACCACAGTGGCTCCTCCCGCAGCTGATCCTATAGCCCTTGACATACATGACGTGAAAGAGGCCAGAACGCAGAGATTGCTTCTGGATGGTGTTAAAGATCGCCTCATCCCACATTTGGCAGAGAAATTAACTGCTAAGGGGATGTGGGATACTTTAAAAAGTTTGTATGAGAACAAGAATGAAAATCGTAAAATGGCTCTAAAAGATAAGCTTCATGGCACTAAGATGGCGAGAGGTGAGAATGTAGCCTCTTACCTCACTAGACTTAGACAGATAAAAGATGAGCTGAGTGCAGTTGGTGAGATGATTCCTGATCCCGAGCTAGTGCGGATAACCCTGAAGGGCTTCACTAAGGAGTGGGATGTGTTCGTGAAGTGTGTAGTTGGCAGAGAGAACTTTCCCTCTAGGGAAAGACTATGGGATGATTTTACTCAGGAGGAGATCCGAGAAGGGAAGACTGAGCAGGTTGCTGATGAAGAGAATGTGGCCCTTTCAGCTAAGGGTAGAAAGAAAAAGGGTGGCTCGAGCAGTGGAGCCAAAGACTTGAGCAAAGTAAAATGCTTTGCTTGCCAGAGTTATGGTCACTATGCTGGGCAGTGTCCCAACAAGAAGAAGAACAAGAAGAAAGAAGAGTCGGAGAAAGTTTCTCCAGCTGAAGTGGGAGATTTTGCGGCAGAATTCGAGAGGGAATTCTCGCTTGTCTCAATTCTTTCAGACAGTAGTGTAGCAGAGAGTTTGGATACTGGAGCATGGTACATAGATAGCAGAGCAGCACGCCATATGACGGGGATACGAGCAGTGTTCCGAGAGTTGACAGATATTGACAGAGTTATACTGACTGAGGATGGGTATGCCGGCACCCATGCAATAGAAGGAGTTGGAAAAATCCTATTCCAACTCGAGTCTGGTGGTTATCTGGAGGTTGGCGATGTGTTTGTTCTAGAGCTGAAGAGGAACTTGGTCTTAGTTTCAGCTTTGGAGGATGACGGATATGCGGTTCTTCATGTGAGTGGGCGTGTTTATATATATCCGGTGAGTGGGGGCTTGGGTGCAGGGAGTCTGCTTCGCATCCGTGATGGTCGGATATACCGAGTTTTGGGGCATCCGGTGGATGGTGAGCCTGGTGAGAGATCAGACTCAGTGGCAGCAGCAGTGGTTGTCAGTATGGAGGACTCATCCAACTCTGTGAGGAAACAGAGTTGGTATGATATGGTTCTTCAGGATGAGCAGGAGAGTGAGGAGAACTCTCAATTCAGAGTTGTCATACGGAGACCTTCAGCAGTTGATCCAGTGCAGGTATCTGAGAGGCATTCAGATTCAGAGGGAGCATCAGTTATTGGAGTGAGAGATCCAGGTGGAGCTGATGACAGTAGTACCTCCCTCGCTAAGAGGGAGTGTTAGCATTTGATAGCTCGGTGGCACTCCTGCATCAGGTGCCTAGGTGCAGGGGTCAATAACTTGGAAGTCTCATTTATATTCTTAAAGTGACTTTAATAATGTGTTCTTTTATTAAAGTACCTTTTTGATGTGACTTTATGATTTTAAAGTGAGTTGTACTTTAATATGTTTTTAAAGTGACTTTAAGTCATAAAGTGTACTTTTTAAATATTTAGGGTTAAGTGACTTTTTCAAAAAGAAAATTTGTTCTAAAGTTCACTTAGGAGATTTAAGTGAACGAGAGATTAGATCCCAGCCATAGATCTCTTGGCCAAGATCTAATCTCGTCCATTGAAGTGAAAAGTCATGAGAAAAACCCTAATAGGGTAAATAAAAGTTGATTGAGACTTCAGTTTGGCACACATTTTTCCAAGAGAGAGTCTTTGGAGAGTGGCTTGATTCCCAAGAGAGGGCGCATTCCAAGAGCATTTTGGAGTGGGCACAAAATTCGAGAGAGAGAGAGAAGAGCCAGAGATTGGCTCAAAGGCAAGCAGCAGCAGCAAAGTAATCATTGAAGGGCACGCAGTTCGAGGAGGCACTGCTGCACAGAAATCGAGTGTTGGCACAAATTTCGAGAAGGCTTCTAGGGCACACATTCAGAAGTAGATTGGTTCAGTTTTCGAGGAGGGAGACTGCTGAAACTTACTGCTGTTTGTACACTGTCTTTACAGCCTGTTTTTGCTGCTAACTGGGCGTGTTTTTCAAGGCTAAGGCAGCACGAAAATCAATGTATCTTGCTGCTGTTACAGGAGGCACACAAACCGAGACTGAAGACTAGCTGGGAACAAAATTCGAGGAGGAAATTTGACTGTGAGAAGCAGTTTATACAGCCTCTGTGGCACGAATTTCGAGGCACCAAATGCACATAAATTAATGCATCTACAACACTAATTTCGAGGCACTGTTGTGGTCTTCTGGGTCTGAGATAAGTTTGTCTTACTGTTGAATAGATTACTGGTGTACTTTCTCTCTTAAAGAAAATAATAAAAAGATCTCTCTTGACTGGTTTTCCCCAAGGGTTGGGGGGGTTTTTCCAGGGTCAAATTTGACCAAAAATTCCTGTGTTAAAATGTGTTTTACAGTCTGCTGATTTTGTGTTAATGTTCCACTGCAAAGTTGACTTAGCTACAGTATATCAGCTTATAGAGACATGAAATATACATGCATGTGATATGTGCTTGATTTTATGAATATTGAAGACTGATATCAGAGTTCTGCTAAGTGTTTGGGCTGAGTTAAGCTCAGATTTGACATCTTTCTCAGTTGGCTGTTAGGTGCACTAAATTTCTGAGTTTTTGTCATTATTTCAACATGGTATCAGAGCTGGGGCTCTGAAATTTCAGTGGACTGTTGGGCAGCAGAGAAGTGCTGATTTTTTATGCAGGTGATGTGCAAGAGATTTGCATGCAAAGTGCTGATTGAGACAACTGTGTGTTAATTTTTTTTTACACAGTGAGCAGAAAGGTGTTTGTTCAGTACAGCTGAGTATTTTTGGTCAAAGAAGGCAGAGTGTGCCTTGTTGAAAAAAGAGCAGAAGTAGATGATGGCTTGCATCCGGTATGAAGATCGGTTGGAAGGGATTTCCAACTACTTACAGTGGAAAGCCCGGATGACAGCTGTTCTCAAGGAAAACAAGTTATGGGCTTTATTAGTACCACAGTGGCTCCTCCCGCAGCTGATCCTATAGCCCTTGACATACATGACGTGAAAGAGGCCAGAACGCAGAGATTGCTTCTGGATGGTGTTAAAGATCGCCTCATCCCACATTTGGCAGAGAAATTAACTGCTAAGGGGATGTGGGATACTTTAAAAAGTTTGTATGAGAACAAGAATGAAAATCGTAAAATGGCTCTAAAAGATAAGCTTCATGGCACTAAGATGGCGAGAGGTGAGAATGTAGCCTCTTACCTCACTAGACTTAGACAGATAAAAGATGAGCTGAGTGCAGTTGGTGAGATGATTCCTGATCCCGAGCTAGTGCGGATAACCCTGAAGGGCTTCACTAAGGAGTGGGATGTGTTCGTGAAGTGTGTAGTTGGCAGAGAGAACTTTCCCTCTTGGGAAAGACTATGGGATGATTTTACTCAGGAGGAGATCCGAGAAGGGAAGACTGAGCAGGTTGCTGATGACGAGAATGTGGCCCTTTCAGCTAAGGGTAGAAAGAAAAAGGGTGGCTCGAGCAGTGGAGCCAAAGACTTGAGCAAAGTAAAATGCTTTGCTTGCCAGAGTTATGGTCACTATGCTGGGCAGTGTCCCAACAAGAAGAAGAACAAGAAGAAAGAAGAGTCGGAGAAAGTGTCTCCAGCTGAAGTGGGAGATTTTGCGGCGGAATTCGAGAGGGAATTCTCGCTTGTCTCAATTCTTTCAGACAGTAGTGTAGCAGAGAGTTTGGATACTGGAGCATGGTACATAGATAGCAGAGCAGCACGCCATATGACGGGGATACGAGCAGTGTTCCGAGAGTTGACAGATATTGACAGAGTTATACTGACTGAGGATGGGTATGCCGGCACCCATGCAATAGAAGGAGTTGGAAAAATCCTATTCCAACTCGAGTCTGGTGGTTATCTGGAGGTTGGCGATGTGTTTGTTCTAGAGCTGAAGAGGAACTTGGTCTTAGTTTCAGCTTTGGAGGATGACGGATATGCGGTTCTTCATGTGAGTGGGCGTGTTTATATATATCCGGTGAGTGGGGGCTTGGGTGCAGGGAGTCTGCTTGGCATCCGTGATGGTCGGATATACCGAGTTTTGGGGCATCCGGTGGATGGTGAGCCTGGTGAGAGATCAGACTCAGTGGCAGCAGCAGTGGTTGTCAGTATGGAGGACTCATCCAACTCTGTGAGGAAACAGAGTTGGTATGATATGGTTCTTCAGGATGAGCAGGAGAGTGAGGAGAACTCTCAATTCAGAGTTGTCATACGGAGACCTTCAGCAGTTGATCCAGTGCAGGTATCTGAGAGGCATTCAGATTCAGAGGGAGCATCAGTTATTGGAGGGAGAGATCCAGGTGGAGCTGATGACAGTAGTACCTCCCTCGCTAAGAGGGAGTGTTAGCATTTGATAGCTCGGTGGCACTCCTGCATCAGGTGCCTAGGTGCAGGGGTCAATAACTTGGAAGTCTCATTTATATTCTTAAAGTGACTTTAATAATGTGTTCTTTTATTAAAGTACCTTTTTGATGTGACTTTATGATTTTAAAGTGAGTTGTACTTTAATATGTTTTTAAAGTGACTTTAAGTCATAAAGTGTACTTTTTAAATATTTAGGGTTAAGTGACTTTTTCAAAAAGAAAATTTGTTCTAAAGTTCACTTAGGAGATTTAAGTGAACGAGAGATTAAATCCCAGCCATAGATCTCTTGGCCAAGATCTAATCTCGTCCATTGAAGTGAAAAGTCATGAGAAAAACCCTAATAGGGTAAATAAAAGTTGATTGAGACTTCAGTTTGGCACACATTTTTCCAAGAGAGAGTCTTTGGAGAGTGGCTTGATTCGCAAGAGAGGGCGCATTCCAAGAGCATTTTGGAGTGGGCACAGAATTCAAGAGAGAGAGAGAAGAGCCAGAGATTGGCTCAAAGGCAAGCTGCAGCAGCAAAGTAATCACTGAAGGGCACGCAGTTCGAGGAGGCACTGCTGCACAGAAATCGAGTGTTGGCACAAATTTCGAGAAGGCTTCTAGGGCACACATTCAGAAGTAGATTGGTTCAGTTTTCGAGGAGGGAGACTGCTGAAACTTACTGCTGTTTGTACACTGTCTTTACAGCCTGTTTTTGCTGCTAACTGGGCGTGTTTTTCAAGGCTAAGGCAGCACGAAAATCAATGTATCTTGCTGCTGTTACAGGAGGCACACAAACCGAGACTGAAGACTAGCTGGGAACAAAATTCGAGGAGGAAATTTGACTGTGAGAAGCAGTTTATACAGCCTCTGTGGCATGAATTTCGAGGCACCAAATGCACATAAATTAATGCATCTACAGCACTAATTTCGAGGCACTGTTGTGGTCTTCTGGGTCTGAGATAAGTTTGTCTTACTGTTGAATAGATTACTGGTGTACTTTCTCTCTTAAAGAAAATAATAAAAAGATCTCTCTTGACTGGTTTTCCCCAAGGGTTGGGGGGGTTTTTCCAGGGTCAAATTTGACCAAAAATTCCTGTGTTAAAATGTGTTTTACAGTCTGCTGATTTTGTGTTAATGTTCCACTGCAAAGTTGACTTAGCTACAGTATATCAGCTTATAGAGACATGAAATATACATGCATGTGATATGTGCTTGATTTTATGAATATTGAAGACTGATATCAGAGTTCTGCTAAGTGTTTGGGCTGAGTTAAGCTCAGATTTGACATCTTTCTCAGTTGGCTGTTAGGTGCACTAAATTTCTGAGTTTTTGTCATTATTTCAACACTTGGTGTGCCCCAGGCTGTACTCCCATGCTGGAGAAGATAGAGTCGTTCTCGCATGGTGGTAGGCGTAGGTGGTCCTTGGGACGTAATGCATCTGGGATGGTCCTGATTGTTCTCCCATGTTCGTAGATGTGAGGGTTGGTTCTCGTATGGTGGTAGGCATAGGTGGTCCTTGGGACGTAATGCATCAGGGATGCTGTTGATTGTCCTCCCATACTGGAGACGTTGAGAAGTCCACCGGTCATAAGACACTGTGTTTGTGCCTAATCAGGATCTCGCATGGTGGAAGGCATAGGTTGTCCTTGGGACATAATGTCCCTAGGGTGATCCAGATTGTCCTCCCATGTTGGTAGACGCAGGCAGACCATTGAGGGACATGGGATGTGCATCTGGGATGTGCTTCGTGTGATGATGAGACGATTTGAAATTTGGATATGATGCGGCGATAGTAGGAGACGCAGGTGATTGCAGTGGCAATGTAATGACTGGTCCTGGGCTGTACCTGCTTGATGGCTTGCTCATGGAGATGATGAAGACCTACATGAGGGCTAGGCCTACATCCAACATGAAAACGGGTTGGCCTACATCAACATAATTAAGATTGCTGCAGCAACGACGATGATGATCCAACGATGATGAGAATTTTCCAGCATTGGAGATGATCCAGCGATGATGATGTTGTCCAGAATTTTGTCCAGGGTGATGATGACTGTGGCGAGAGAATACCTTCCTAGTTAAGATGGGGTGTTGATGTAAATGTAACTTCGGAAGATATTCAATTGTGTTTTATATTGATATTATTATTGTATTTTATTTGTACCTCCGACGAAGATGTTTTCCCTCTGGTCGGAGATGTCATTATTACATTTGGTCATGCAAAGTCATTGAGGTAAAACCTCCATTGTAAGTCGGGGCGATAGATCTCTTGGAGTCAAATGTAATAGGGTTATTGAATCTTTCTAGAGAAGTCGGCCCATCAGTTTTAATTGAGGCCGACCTAGTTAGGTAAAAGGTCAAGTTAAAAGTAAAGTATAAATAGAGAGCATTGCTCTCTCATTTGGACACACTACTCACTTACACAAGTTCGCATAGCAAAGGAGAGAAGACAAGTTCACTGGTGGAGAAAAGAGAGAAGCTGCAGAAGACATATTTTGGGTTTTCCAGTTTTGGCTTGATATTGTATTAGTGACGAAACTATCTTTGAGGAAGTTGCGGGTTTTCTCCTTTATGGTTTCCCCAAGGAAAACTATTGTGTCTATTGTGTTTTGCTGTGCTTGTTATCTTTTAGTTAAAGATCCTAGATAATATTGAATTAAAGTAGAAAAACTAACAAATCATTGTGAGTTCTAGGGCTTACACTTGTGAAGAAGTTGTTGGTAATGATCACTCTTCTCTCTCTCTCTCTCTCTCTCTCTTATACATTTCTCTTTTGGATCAGCTCTCTTCGTATATTCATCTTCTAGATTGACTCTCCATTTGTGGAGCTAGTTCCATTTGGTTTGGTATTTAGGTAATGGGTTTAAGGTATCCTTTGTGGTCTACACCAATCAATTGAAGAACTATAGAATATGTCAACATAGAAGGGCTGTGCTATTATGTACCTTTCCCTTTGATCCCACCTGCGATATTTCCCTTTGATGCACCTTTCTCTCCCAGAGAACATAGGGTTCTCTGAGAGCTTTACACAACTCTAGCTATCATAGAATATCATTGTCACATCATGCTCATGACCATAGAAGTCTGCAAGCAGTTTTCAAAGCCATACTGCTTCCTTACTAGTTGCACTTGCTGCGATGTAATCTGTCTTTGCTGTACTGAGTGCCACGGAAGATTGTTTCTTGCTGAACCAAGAGACCATCGTTGACCCCAAGCTAAAACAACACCCAGAGGTGCTCTTTCTATCAACTGCACTCCCAGTCCAATCTGAATCGATGAAGCCTACCAGCTTCACTCTATCACCTGAGGTATATCTCAATCCATTACCAATAGTACCGCGAACATATATCAACACATTCTTAGCTGCTGTCCAATGTGCTTGTCTCAACTCGACCATGTGCTGACTCAATGCGTTCACTACATAACATATATCTGGCCTGGTATTAACCAGGTATACTAAGGAACCAATCAACTGGCGGTACATGGTCGGATCGATTCAGAACCACAGTCCCCATAGGACAAGGATTCCACACAGAACTCATATCGGTCCACACAGAACCACAATCCACACATGACAAGGAGTCCACATAGAACTCATATTGGTCCACACAGAACCATAGTCCACATAGGACAAGGAGTCCACACAGAACTCAGGAGTCCACAAAGATCTCATATTGGTCCATGTTGCCGCTGGATAGACACCAGGGGTTAACGTTGCATAAATCTTGAAGCCGCTAAGTGTGTCCTTGGGGGCAACCTTTGAGTCAAGTACTGTCACTTGATTCTTGACTCCTCCATTTAGTAAAAATCCTAACGAAGCCAAGTGGGGGGGTCCCTAAATGTTACTAAGGCTGATTAAGCTAATTAGTTTTGGTGGATGAGTAAGTTTTTTATGAGTTTATAAAAATGAATTTGATACAAGAGATTTGCAATGTATAAAATTAAAGCATAATAGCATAAATATTAAGTGTTCACCAACCATTCAACACATGATAGAATTTAAACACGGATTATAATGATAAAGCAAAAGACTAGTGCTGATAATGGAGTCAAATAAAGTGTTGTTGTGATGCTTGAATTAAAATGTTGTGCGAATGCTCTTGGTCAATTTTAAATTATTGTGGAGCTGAGTGTGTTATCTCCCCAAATAAAAATAGACTAGTTGCTTGTTTAGGTGATGGGAGTTTTGTCTTTTTATTTTTTTATGCATTTGAGGTTCAGTGTCATAAGTTTGGAGTATGTAATGAAGCTTGAAATAACATTTGAGGTTGCTCTTCTCCGAAAAGATTTTTCAGGTTTCGGTAGCTTAGGCGGACCTGACGATGGTTCATTAGCTACCGAAAACCCCACTTTCGGCAGCTTACTACATGAAAGACGAAACTCTCCAACTACCAAAAAGGCAGACATATATCGTGGTTCATGGGGCAATTTTCGGTGGCTTGGGCGAATAAGATGGTGTTCATTAGCCACCAAAAGGCAGATACTTTTCGCAGTTTACAGTCAAAAGGCAGGATCGTCCATAGCCACCGAAAGCAGAGGCATTTGTGAAAACTTTTCCGGCGGCTTGCCGTGTCAAAGACGAAATCGTCGGCTACCGAAATTGAGTCGGTGTCGAACGATGGAAACGTCTAATCAAGGGTTTAGTCGTAAATTAAAGGGGGTTCATCATTGCTTAACCACCGAAAGGGTCACTTCCAGCAATTACACGATCTTCCCCAACGTGAAGCCTGCCGCCATCATAATCTCACCCTGGCCGGATGAACCTTGACACCCTGCCGGATGAACCTTGACACCCTTCCACATACCGATCTTCTAAAAGACTGTTCCTCCATTGTGATCATGCCACGGTAACACATTATTAAACCCTTGTGATTAATCCTCCAGTTCACATCCCTCGAATTTAGTTTCTGAAAACCGCGCCACCCCTCCTCCTTCACTCTCACCACGTCGTCAAGCTCCCCTTTTTCCTGATTTCGCGTCGTTCCCTCAAACCTGATTTTTAGCAGCAGGTGCCAGGAAGCAGCTTACAATGAAGAAAAGTGGAGTGGTCCTCCGGAAAGAATTAAACAACATCTGTTACCTGGAGGCGCACCCCGAGGTATGTTGACTCTTCAAGGATGCTGGCTGTTATAATTTTTGCAAAAAACTGCAGGGATCTCATCAGCAAATAGCCGAAACATTTGCCCTCACATTTGACGGCACAAGGGCAATAATTGGCAAGGAGGAATTCCAGGTGGACGAAGCCCTTATAGCCGAGGTGACAGAGCTTCCAGCGACCAGAGAAAATTGGTTCAAGACCACTGCTACAAAGGATTTCGAGTTTCGGTCCTATCTAAAACCAGAGCATAGGAATCTGGTATGGAAGAAAGATATTCCTATGTCATACCTTGAAGATAAATGGCAGCATCTGTTGAAGTCGATTCTGGTTTACATAACCTGTGAAGGTAGGTATAACAGGGTGCTAATTTACCATTTCACTGGCAGGAACCCCCTAAATCTCCCTTTTTATCTCTACAAAAGCCTGACTAAAATGGCTCATCAAGTCAGAGCCCAGCCAACCAAAATCACAGGCAGGCTGTACCACCATGGTTTGATCAAGCTCATAGTTTTTGAGTTGTTGCATAGGAGAAACATGAACTGGGCGTTCTTCCTCTTCTGGAATGAGTTCGAAACAGAGTTGCAACCAGAACGTGGGAAGAAGTCTTCTACCCATAGAAGTGGGAAAAGGAAGAGGAGGGCTATTTCCCCAATTGCAGTCAACCCCCTTTCTTCAGCTCCCAAAATGCAGAAGGCTAAAAAGAAACTAGAATTCAGTAGTAAGACTGGGGATGAGGGAGCTGGCTCAGAAGGAAAAAACATCCTCAACCTGCCTTACACAGATTCCGAAGAGGATGAACAGCCAGAAGCTGGGGTAGGAGGTGAAAGTCTGTTCTCACCTGCACCTAAGGAAGAGCCAAATCCACAGATTGCTGAAGCATCAACCAGCCAGTCAAAGAAGACCTCATCCCAGAAAATTAATCAACTGTTAAGACAGGTGTATGAGTTGGAGCTTCTTCAGAGGGTGATCAAGGAGAAAAATGAAAGGTTAACTGAAAGAAACAATGAGTTGTATACCTCCTTTCAAGGGTTAACCAAAAAGCACAGCAAGTTGAAAGGGAGGAATATAAGATTGATAAGAGACAATATCAGGTTGAGCTTCTGGGAGGTAAGAAAATGACTCCAAAACCCTAGCATGAAGTACACTCAGACCTTGACACCTTAGCAGCAGCAGCAGTTAGTTTCGCTGACACTCCGGTTTTGGCCCAGGATGAACAAAAATCCAAGCAGCAGAAAGATGAGTAGCAGAAGTTGGAAAAATTGCAGTTTTGTCAAAAGTTTTGCAGGCTAGACCAAGCAGATTCGGTGGCTTAGGCGAACATAGGAAATTGTTCATTAGCTACCAAAACTCCAATTTTCGGCGGCTTAGGATATAAAGGTGGGACTCATCTAGCTACCAAAAGGAGATGGCCAACTCCAAACGGCTAAAGGTGTCTTGGTGGCTTAGGCGAACACGCTACTTGTTCATTAGCCACCGAAAGCAG
The DNA here is from genome assembly GCA_027924585.1 of Larix kaempferi. NCBI lineage: Eukaryota > Viridiplantae > Streptophyta > Pinopsida > Pinales > Pinaceae > Larix > Larix kaempferi. The sequence goes on along the minus strand of BSBM01000001.1, from coordinate 45,305,319 downwards.
GGCTTTCTGTAGCTAATCAAATTTTAACCCAATTTTCCCAGCTGCCGAAAATTCAAAATAACGCTGAAAGTGGTTTTTGCATCGAACCTGACTTTGCTGTTCCAAGCACCTCGAGGGCGTTTTCTAATGATGGTTAAAGGTTTAAGTGAGTCATGATTATTTTTCCGTTCCAGACTGAAGGACGCCAACAAGATGAGGATAGGAATCTTCTCGTCTACTTTGGAAAAAACGGCCTGCAGATTCTCCAGGTAGCAGTTCGACCTTACTCACCAGTCTCCGAAGACCCATTACAACTGTCGAAGTTAGGAGGACTGGCAAGATGGCAGTTACTCTTGGAATGTAGGAATCTTTCATAATTTCCAGAAAGCTGTTTTTGATAGCTATTTTTAGTATATTCGATCCATTTTTCAGGATCTTGACTATTTTGTAAAGGCTATTAAGCCTGTGACTGATGTAAAACAATGGTTCGACTTTGGAGACCTTTTTTATAATACTACTATCAAGACTTCTCATTGCATCTTGGTTATAAGAGCTTCTTTTGCCATTTATGTTCAGTTTTCCTTTTCTATCTTTCCGTACTTGCAGTGAAGTGTTTATTTCATGTATGTTCTATTTGTCTCTGCTTGATAGTTGTCATCCTATCTTTGTGTTGATAAATTGAATGTCAAGTATCATTTATCTGTTGTGATTAGCCATTCATATATGCTTTTGTATGAGTCTGCTAGCATAATAGGATTTATACCTACATCGACCTTTTATAAACTTTCTGAACAGCGTGGTTAAAAGCCTCGTCTATTTGAGTATGCCTGGGCATGTTTTGAGCGAGTGAGTTTCATTAAGTAATCCAACTCGATCCATTTCACAAATCATTAAGAAAATTGGCAAGTTACCAGGCTCCTTTGACCTACAGCCTAGAAGGACTCCTGGAGTGATAACATAGTGGATTATTAAGAAGGGAGATTCCCATATACCGCGAGGTACTGGAAATATGTATGGATTAAGACAAAGGTGGCTCCACACTTGGAAATGTGGGCTGGATCGGAGTCTTTGGGAGTTGTTCAACACTACACCAAACTAGGGTGCAGTCTAACGGTATCCCGAGGTGACTATCCAGTGGTTCCCGCTTCCTTTGAAGAATTTGCCCACACAATATCAAAGACGAATTACGCCAGATTTTCGTAATGTATTTGGGGAAGTTGTTTTTATTAAGGTGAGTTGTTTATTACATGTGGAAAGTTAAAAAGTGCACACTTCCGCTTTTGGTTATCCCAAAGATCAAGGTGAACTTGCGATGGGAAAGAGTGTACACGGAAGGGCAGATTATTTATTCCAATTGAGATTGAAATTGAGAAAGGAAAATGTGAGACTAATTACTACGGAAACGAGTATCTTTTCCCCAATCGAGCAAGCTCTCTTGGGTAGTTCGGTAGAGCAATGCCGGGTTAGTGTTCGTTACCTTACAAAAAACCACACAAGAAAAATTAAACTAACCAAAACAAGAAAAAAGAGATTAATCTAAAGCAAAAAATATTGATAAAAAAAGCAAACCATCAAGGAGGCGACACGAATCCCTGCTGGGGGGATGGGGTGCGGGCGCTTGGAAATCCCACTCACTCTTCTTATTATTATATTACAAGTGAAAAATGTGGCTTTCTTTTGGTCGTTACAGATCTGGATCCAAAAGGCTTACAGGTTTTTAGAAATGAACAAGAAAGAAGAGTGTTGCTCCGGGAAGCCTTGGATGGCTTTAGATCTTCGATTTTACGGCAACATTGCCTCTTGTTATGGCGATAAAAGTACAAAACCAGCCACCTAAAATGCACCAAATGTGCCCAAATACATGTTAAAGGCATAAAAAGGCTAAGTACTAAAAGATAGAAAATATGCACAAGTACTTTAGCAACCTAGATCTACTTAAAATAAAACTTTTAAACTCAGACCTAGCAACATACTTAAGTAAATCAGCTTTTAAAATATTATTTTTCAAAGGGAAACTTATTTATCTAAGTATGCAAGTAACTGTAACCTAAAGAAATTTAATTTAGAGTGAAGGAAAGAGGGATAAAAAAGTGCTATAAGCTTGGGAACTTCTGTGCCATGGAGTCTGCTTTGGTGGAAAACCGAGGGACTATGTCCTTGATAAGATATTGAAGATGAGGAAGATGAAACCTATCTCAACCAATTCTCCAAGTAAGGTCACTTGCAACTTAGAAATCTTTGCACAAATAGATGATTAAAACAGAGGTGTTGCCGGAAAGAGAAACTTAGAAAGCATGTAATTAAACTTATAATACATGCGAGCTAAGAGATCTAAAATAAACAAACAATAAGAGCATGAATCAAGCTAGAACAATCTCTTACCCATCGAGAGATAGCTTCCCTTGCAGGCCTACATCTAACCACAATAAGAAAGAAAACAAGACAAACTATACCTTATAAGCGCATGATAATCAACATCTACACATGAAAAGCATTACACCATAGATCTGCCTCCAAAGCCTTCTTTATTCCAAAAGATGATACAATACAATACAAACTAGAGCAGCTCTTCGGTCCTCTGACCATGAACAAAAGAGAGCTAAAGCTCTTGCTTAAATAGAAAAAGGAGAAAGAGGGAGGGCGCACTTGTTGAGGGAATCAAGCCATAGTTAGCGGCTTGATGGAGGGGGCTGCCTCAACCATTTGGGCTGCCAAAAATCAGCCCAAAGGCTGCCTTAAATAGTGCTGCAAACTCCTTAAATGATGCGCCCCCCTCTTAAGGAAATGCGCCCCCCTCATGAGGAAATGCGCCCCTCTTTGTGGGGAGTTGATTCCTTCATTTATGCTGCCCCAAAACATGCCAAAAATACTCCCTAAAACCTCTCAATAAATTCTGACCTTAACCTCTTACAAATCCCATCAATTTAAGAATTGGATTTTTTCTCATTTTTTACTTTTTTGGCATTTTTTCTCACTTTTTTGACCGTTTTTAGCAAAAGTAATTTAAGTGAAAAATAAATCACTTAAACACTTAGGAAAGTGGGTTTGGGGGTAAAGTGGGTGCTCTGAGTTCGAAAACGAGCACCCCCATGGCCAAATTGGCCTCCTAACCACACTTTTATTATACTTTTAATTTTTTCCATTAAACTATTAAAAAATAGTCCAATTTTATGAAATAAATATTTTTTCTTGGAACCTAAAAAAAAACCTAGGGGGACCTAGCACATGTCCATACGACTCAATTTTAATGCCTAGCATGGTTTAATAATTGACTCTTAGGCTCTAATAACCTCCTAAGGCTGAAACATCACGTTGACCACACCAACTCCGAAGGCATTAGTGAAAAACTCGAAAATCATTAGTCGTTTGTTCAACAACAAATAATTAACAAGGAAAAAACACTTTGGGCTAATCAGATTAATGTTTAGGTCCTAGGAAGCCGAGTCTTTTACATACATCTACCATGCTAGCACATTTTATTACAATTCCCCCAAGGGGGTATGAACATGTGGTTATTAAAAAAAAGGGTCCAAAAATTGGCTTGATGGATCTTAGAACACTGATGATGAACAATTTGATTGTTCAAGTCTTCAACGGCTCACTTAGAATCCACTAAGTGCAATTTTAGTGGATAACAATCCACTCAGAACCACAGTCCACACAAGACAAGGAGTCCACATAGAACTCAAGAGTTCACACAGAACTCAGGAGAATCAACTCCATCTCCCTCTCAAATACTGAGTATCAACGATATCTTCACATCCATCACTTGTCCTCTTGCTTAACGGATATCACTTGTTCTTCGGAACAAGTCTCTTGTAGGTCATAGCACATGATCTTTCCTACAAGTCAAGTTCAGTCCATTAGTTACCAACATTGTATAATCATGAAATTCAATCAAATCATATTGACATTTCTATGCAATAGTTCACACAGTTATGTAAGTATCTTAGCCAATGCTTCATCACAACATCCATCCATATCCCAAACACACGTGGTGACTGTCTAGATGCCTTCCATCTCCACTTGAGCATACTAGCAAGATTATGCACTGCTTCGAGTATGTCAGCAAAGAGGTTTCATCCTAGACTAGTTCCAACAAGGGCTCTTGGGTTGATGTGCAACACTATCGGCTGCTTACCCAACATATATATGTACTACATGAGCCTATTGCTCATTGATCTCAGTCATATATAAATGCATAAAAGAAAATTGCATCACATATCTACACATAACTATTGTGAACATTATCCTTTAAACCAAACATTCAAAGATTTAAAGAATAACTCAAATGATAGTACAAATCATAGTGGAAAAAATCGACATTGACAAAAAATCGGCGAGGGTCCAGAAAACATCTTCTTGGCAACATCGACGAAAAAATTGGCAAACCGCAAAAAGCATTAAAAAATGCAAAAATTGTACTTTAATAGGGTCAAAATTTGCTTACCGATTTTTCCCTTATTTATCGATTTTCCCGATTTTTCTCGATTTTTTCTCGATCTTTGCCGATTTTTTCCCGATTTTTTCCATGGTCTGATTGTTTGAAAAATCGTGATTTTTTCGGGCCAAAAAATCGGCACCCAGAAAAAATCGCGATTTTTCGGGACATCGTCGATTTTTTCCACTATGGTACAAATACTTATCTTTTATTGTTTTTTTGGCTCGCTTTTGATCTCTTCCTCCTAGCAGAAATCAGAGGAGTCCTCAGATCTTCATCTTCTTTCTGCAGCCTAGATCTTCATACATCACCAATGACAATCGCATCATCTTGATACTGCAATCATTGGTGCACTCATAGAGTGTACTAGAGGAAGTACTCCTTTCGATGATCCTCTGATTTTTCCTCAAGATCATCTTTTGCATTCCTTGACCTCTTTTGTGGAGAATCTTCATCAACATCAGCAGTTGAGCCATGGTGCTTTCACTTCTTTGAGGTACATTGTTTTGTATAGTGGCCATACTTTCTGCAGTTGAAACATTGAATGTGAGAAAGATCCTTCTTGATCTTTGTATTTTGGATGGACTTGATGCCTTTCTTGCCCTTGTTCCACTTTCCTCTCCTCTTTCCAATTCTTGTTGCAAGAACTAGTTCTTCTTCCTTTTCCTTGGAGGTAGAGGCAAGCTCCCTTGTTTCCTCTTGGATACATTCTGACCAAAATTGATCAAAACTGGGTGACTGACCACGAGCACATATTCCTTTCACAAATGGCTTCAATTCTGGAGGAAGTCCACCCATAGATGTCAACAGAAGATTTTTGTCAGGGACACTTTTATCAACAACTACCAGTTGATCTCTGATCTGGGCAATCTTCAAGAAATAAGACGAAACTGAATCATCATTTGTGAACTTTGCTTGACGAAGTTGGTCTTTGAGGGCCAATATTCTGCTAGGGTTCTCATTCTCATAAAGTTTCTTCAAGGCATCATACATCTTCTTCGCAATATTCTGACTTGCAATAAGAGGTACAAGATGGTCTTTCACTAAGTCCATCAAAATCCTCATGGCTATAGCTTCATTCTTCTCGTGTCTTGCTTTCTCTCGGGCTCCCTTTGGCTCTAGAATATCTTTGAGTATATGATCCTTTAGATCATGTTCATTTCAGAGCATGAGCATCCTACTCTTCCAAGGTTGGAAGTTTGAAACTCCCTCCAATTTGTCTTCTACTCTGAGTCCAACAACCATCTTGACTCTGGTTTAGAAATAGGGAAAAAACTCATACTTTTCGGATTTGAAATCTGCTGTAGAAACCTTAGCAAGAGCTAGCTCAAAATTAAAATTTGGAATTTTGAAAATCTAATTCCACAGGTGGATGTGCCCTCCTAGGGCAAGTTGAGTAGCCCTCCTTTTCTTTTGTTTTTTTTTTCACATAACAACTCACAAACTGAAACCCTAATTTTTGCAGTTTCTCTGATTGAAGATAGATAGTTGCGCCCTCCTAGGGTGAGTTCCGATATGGTCTTTCCGGATCAATTATGTGGTTGGAAACCCTAGAATCAAGAAGCCCTAGTTTTCGACAACGATCTCTTTCAGTGGACGCTTTGATTTCTGGGTAAATATTTGTGCCTTACATGCAGCGGAAGCGTGGTGGGCCCATAACCTGTTAGATTTTGAATGATAATATAGTAGTATAATTTTCATATCTTTCAACTTTAACTGCACATAAGGATCACTGAAAGAATAACCATGCTCAGAAACACAAGAGACACAATAGTTTACCCTGGGAAAACCCAAACTTGGGAAAAAATCCGACCAACCTTTCTTATTCAGATATTCAATACAAAATACAAGTACATTCGATATAGAAGTGATCTAGAACAAGAGAGATCACATAAGAGATGATGCCAAATAAAGAACCCCAGAAATAGTAGTCTTCTACAAACCTTGAGCGAATTTCTCCTTGCTTGGGAGAACTTGCTTGAGTGGTGCAAATGAAGAGGACGTCACCCTTATTTATACTGGTTTTCTGGATGACCTTTTCATTGGGTCTGACATGTCTCTATGCAATTATTTATTTTCTTTCTTTTTGGGCCGACTTAGCTAGTGAGGATTGTTAGTTTTTGTACCTAGGAAGTGTATTTCCCTAGTGACTTTTGCCTAAGTCACTTAAAAAGGGGAAAAGTGTCCCTTGCATTAAATGACTTGTGAAAAGCATTTAATGTGACTATATAACATAAAGTCACTTTTGATAAATTTAAGTGTGTGAGTAAAAATGCATTTATGAGAATTAAATTAGATAATTTTATTCTCATCACATCTCAACCGTCGGATTGATCTAATCTCCACCGTTGGATGAAAAACTCACTTAGGGTTTTATCAAAAAGGAAACGGGAGGCAAAGAACATTCACTTTTGTGATGAGAGTGAGCTGAAGGGAAGAGAGAGCAAGGGCATGATTTTCGAGGCAGGGTTTGAGGAGTTCTCCAGCTGCATGCAAATCGAGACAACACGAGTTTCAAGGCACAAGTTTTAGAACAACATGCATTCCAAGGACTGTACAACAGTCCTTTTTGGGCACGAGTTTCGAGGAGATTTTCTAGGCACAAGTTTCGAGAATCAACACAATTTTTGAGGCATAAATTAACGCACAGAAACCGAGATAGTCTGCACAGAAAATGAGGTGACATTCAGCATGCATTTCGAGAAAGATTTTGCACGGATTTCGAGATAGATTCTGCATAGTTTTCGAGGAAGATTCTGGCACGAAAACCGAGAACCGTACAGTCTGTACGGACTGCATTTTTCCTGCACAGAAAACAAGGTTCTATTTACATGTAGTTCGAGAAAGTAGGCACGAATTTTGAGGGTCTGTTTTGGCACAAATTTCGAGGTTAAAGCTGGGCACAGATTTCGAGAAAATTCTGGGTGCTTCTATTGGTGGAGATAAGTTGTATTTTTCATTATATTACTGCTCTATAATTTTTGCTGAAGAAATAAAGCTCTCTCTCTTTCTGAGACTGGTTTTCCCCGTGGGGGTTTTTCCAGGGCTATTGGCCAAAAATTTATGAGTCTGATTTTTTTATGGTGTGCATGGTTAAATTAATTTTCTGCCTATTAAAGTGTTTTTACAATGTGTTTAATTGTCCGTAATTTCTATAAGTAATTTCTAGCCAATGGAAAACCGGCTTGGGAATGAAAAACACTGAAAAGTTGACATAAACCAACAAGCTGAAATTACACAGAAATTTTACATGGTATCAGAGCTTGGGGGCAGAAGACAGTAAATTTTGCAAGCACACAGAAATTTCCAGATTTGAGTATTTTCTTCTGTTAGTTGGCAGCACCTTGTTGGGTTGAAGTAGAGATGGCTACAGGACTTAGGTTGGAGGATAGGCTGGATGGGACAGGTAACTTTGTGGCATGGAAGGCTAGGATTTTACTGATTTTAGAGGAGAATGAAATGTGGGAGGAGGTGGTTAGAAACACTACAACAAACCCTGTTCAGATTCCCGCTGCTGCAAGTGCAGCAACATTATCAGACTTCAAGAAGAAGGACTGTAAAGCTAGAAGAATAATCCTTTATGTAGTTAAAGGTCATATCATCCCTCACATTTTTGGTAAAGCTAGGGCACATTTGATGTGGAGTGCTTTAACCAGCTTATACGAGACTACCAATGAGAACTGGAAGATGGTTCTCAAGGAGAAACTGAAGAGTGTAAAGATGAATGGTGGAGAGGGAGTGACTTCATACCTTACCAGGATATCTGCAGTTAGAGATGAACTAGCAGCAGTTGGGGAGGTGGTCACTGCTACTGAGCTTGTGTGTACAACAGTGAATGGGGCTTCCAAGCCCTGGGGTGCATTTGTGCAGGCTATAGTAGGCAGAGAGAACCTACCTTCATGGGAGAGATTGTGGGATGACGTTGTGCAGAAGGAGATTAGGAGAGGTCTCGTACAGGGAAGTTCTACACATGGTAGGGATGATGAGGAGAATGTGGCTTTGACAACAAAGGGGAAGAAGAAGAAGAAGGGTCACAAGCAGCAGCAGGGTGGGCAGAAGAAGGACTTGAGTAAAATCAAGTGCTATGTATGTCAGACATTTGGGCACTATGCTTCATAGTGTCCAAGCAAGAAGAAGAAGAGACAGGAGACTGCAGCTTCAGTGGAGGTTGATGACTTTGGAGACAGATTTCAGAGAGAGTTTTCTCTGTGTGCTGGACAGATTGATAGAGAGAGAGCCTCTTTAGTTACCAGCACTGATGTGGATATGGAGATGGAGTATTCCTTATTGATAGGCCATCAGATGAGTGCATCCACCACTGGCACTTGGTATATTGACAGCGGAGCCTCGAGCCACATGACAGGTGCTCGAGAGATGTTCTCCGAGCTTTCATAGACAGGTGTAGATGTGGAGGTTGTACTAGGCGATGACACCATTGTTAGAGCAGTTGGTCGGGGGACCATTACATTTCAGAGGGAGTCTATGAGTCCCATGACTCCGAGGGATGTGTTATTTGTCCCTGGGCCGAAGAAGAACCTTGTATCAATTTCCACCATTGAGGACAGGGGTCTTGGGGTATGTTTCTTGGATGGGTGAGTGCAGGTATTCCCCAGGACTACAAGATTATCTACCTCCATGGACATTGGGGTTAGATGTGGAAAGCTATACAAGCTATTGTTTCAGCCGCAACATGCTCTGGCACACAGCAGCAATAGTGAGCTTTGTGAGCTATGGCATTGGAGGATGGCCCACTTGCATCACCCGACTCTAAGATTGTTGAGGAGCATGGTTACAGGTTTTCCTGAGTTCAGCTTGACTAGAGTGATGTTTGCAAGGGGTGTGCTTTGGGAAAGTACACCAAGATTGCTTTTCCAAGCAGTGACAACAGAGCAGCAGGAGTACTTGACTTGATCCATTATGATATTTGTGACCCTATGTCATCAGTCTCTTTGAATGGATTTGAGTACTATATCTCTTTCATTGATGACTACTCCAGGAAGACCTGGATCTACTTCTTGAGGAGCAAGAAGTCACCCTTAGTATTGAGAGTCTTCCAAGGATTCAAAGCCCTTGTGGAGAAGCAGACAGGGAGGAAGATTCAGATGTTGAGATCGGACAATGGGGTAAAGTATACCTCCAAGGAGTTCGATGAGTTTTGCACACAGGAGGGTATACAGAGACAGCTGACAGTTCCCTACACCCCTGAGCAGAATGGAGTAGCAGAGAGAAAGAACAGGTCGATTGTGGGAGTAGTGAGAGCGATGCTCCATGATCAGAGTTTACCGTTCTTTCTATGGGTAGAGGCATGCAACACTGCAGTTTAATTGCAGAACAAGGTTCCTCATCGTGCTTTGGGGAGGAAGACTCCTGAGGAGATGTACACAGGCAAGAAGCCCGAGGTGAGCCATTTTCGCATATTTGGTTCTTTGACTTACTCTCACATCCCTTCGGAGAAGAGGGCGAAGTTTGATCCCACTGCAGAGAGAGGCATCTTTGTGGGATATGATGAGACTTCGAAGGCTTACCGGATTTACCTTCCTGGCCAGAAGAAGGTTGTTGTTATGCAGGAGGTGAAGTTTGATGGGGAGAGAGCCTTCAGGAAGTCCAGAGAGATAGAGCAGAGGGAGCCACCGGCTTCCACACCTCAGGTGACTTGGGCTTCTTCGATACAGATCTCAGGTCCTCAGGTTTCTGGAGTGACTGGATCACAGACTACAGGCACAGGTTCTATAGGTTCGGTGGTTCAGTTGACAGGTACTTCAGGGACAGGTTCAGGTTCTGGTTCTCAAGTTACAGGTTCTTCAGGGACTGGTTCATCAGTCACTGGTCCTCGGGGTGTTGGCCCTTCTGCTTCTGGTAGTTCTTCAGATGAGGAGAGAGCAGTTCATGATGAACCTTCAAGGAAGAGGAAGCCTAAATGGCTTCGTGAGACCTTGGAGGAGGCAGAGGCATTTGGTAGACCCCAAGAGGAGATCAGGACAGTTGTGATGCCAAATAGATTGGGTATGGCTCTTGTTGCGAGTCTTCGTGATTCTGAGCCTTCCACTTTTGAGGAGGCTTCTTAGCATCAGGTTTGGATAAATGCCATGATGGAAGAGTACCATTCCATCATGAAGAATGATGCTTGGGAGATAGTGCCGAGACCAGAGGGGAAGTCTGTTGTGACTTCCAAGTGGATCTAAAAGGTGAAGCATGCTGCGGATGGCAGTGTGTAGAAGTACAATGCTCGGTTTGTGGCATGGGGGTTCTCACAGATAGAGGGAGTTGATTATGATGAGACCTTTGCGCCAGTTGCTCGTTATTCTTCCATCAGAGCAGTGATGTCTATAGCAGTAGAGATGGGTTGGAAGATCCACCAGATGGATGTGAAGACCGCATTTCTCAATGGTCTTCTGCAGGAGGAGGTTTACTTAGAGCAGCGACAGGGATTTGAGATTCATGGGAGAGATTCTCATGTGTGCAGGCTGAGGAAAGCCTTGTATGTACTGAAGCAAGCTCCTAGAGCTTGGTACTCCAGGATCGATGCGTACTTGACTTCGATGGGTTTTCAGAAGAGTGAGGTTGATGCCAACCTTTACTACATTGTGGTTGGTGGAGATCCTCTCATTCTTTTGTTATATGTTGATGACTTGTTTATCACTGGAGAGGAGCATCTCATTGCACATTGCAAGAGAGACCTTGCTACTGAGAATGAGATGACTGACATTGGGTTGATGCATTATTATCTGGGGATGGAGGTTTGGCAGGAGCCTGGACATATTTTCTTGGGATAGGGGAAGTATGCAGTTGATATTCTGAGGAGATTTCGGATGGAGGATTGCAGGTTGATGTCTACACCTATGATCACCAATTGGAAGTAACTTCATGCTTCTGAGGTTAAGTTGGTGGATCCTACACTTTACCGTCAGCTCATTGGATCGTTGATGTATTTGGTGAACACCAGGCCAGACTTGTGTTTTGCGGTGAACACTCTTAGCCAGTTCATGGTGGAGCCTAGTAGTGTACACTGGACTACTGCAAAACATGTTCTAAGATACCTTGCAGGTACAGTGGACTATGGTTTGGATTATAGGGGTTTGCGTGGACTCAGTTTGGTTGGTTTCACAGATTCAGACTGGGCAGGCAGTGTGAGGGATCGGAAGAGCACTTTCGGTTGTTGTTTCAGTTTGGGCTCGACAGCAGTGTCGTGGTTCAGTCGGAAACAGAAGTCCGTTGCATTGAGTTCCGTCGAGGCTGAGTATATGGCAGCCAGTCAGGCTACTTGCGAGGCACTGTGGCTTCGTAAGTTGTGGGTAGATTATTTGATCAGGAGCTTAGACCTACGGTGATCTATTCAGAGTTGCATTCAGCTCTCTGAGAATCCAGTGTTACATGACAGTTCAAAGCATATTGAGATCAGGTACCATTTCATCCGTGACTATGTCCAGAGAGGAGCAGTTGAGTTGCAGTACATATCCACTGATGAGCAGGTAGCAAATATCCTGACGAAATCTTTGGGGAGGGGCGAGCTTGTTTTCTTCAGAGACAAGTTGGGAGTGGTGCAGAACACCTTCCTTGGTAAGAGGAAGTGTTAGTTTTTGTACCTAGGAAGTGTATTTTCCTAGTGACTTTTGCCTAAGTCAATTAAAAAGGGGAAAAGTGACCCTTGCATTAAATGACTTGTGAAAAGCATTTAATGTGACTTTATAACATAAAGTCACTTTTGATAAATTTAAGTGGGTGAGTAAAAATGCATTGATGATAATTAAATTAGATAATTTTATTCTCATCACATCTCAACCGTCATATTGATCTAATCTCCACCGTTGGATGAAAAACTCACTTAGGGTTTTGTTAAAAAGGAAAAGGGAGGCAAAGGACATTCACTTTTGTGATGAGAGTGAGTTGAAGGGAAGAGAGAGCAAGGGCACGATTCCCGAGGCAGGGTTTGAGGGAGTTCTCCAGCTGCATGCAAATCGAGACAACACGAGTTTCAAGGCACAAGTTTTAGAACAGCACGCATTCCAAGGATCGTACATCAGTCCTTTCTGGGAACGGGTTTCGAGGAGATTTTCTGGGCACAAGTTTCAAGAACCGACACAATTTTTGAGGCAGAAATTAATGCACAGAAACCAAGACAGTCTGCACAGAAAACGAGGTGACATTCAGTATGCATTTTGAGAAAGATTCTGCACAGATTTCGAGATAGATTCTGCACAGTTTTCGAGGAAGATTCTGGCACAAAAACCGAGAACCGTACAGTCTGTATGGACTGCATTTTTCCTGCACAGAAAACGCGGTTTTGTTTGCATGTATTTCGAGAAAGCAGGCATGAATTTCGAGGGTCTGTTTTGGCACAGATTTCGAGGTTAAAGCTGGGCACAGATTTTGAGAAAATTATGGGTGCTTCTATTGGTGGAGATAAGTTGTATTTTTCACTATTTTACTGCTCTATAATTTTTGCTGAAGAAATAAAGCTCTCTCTCTCTCTCTGACTGGTTTTCCCCGTGGGGGTTTTTCCAGGGCTATTGGCCAAAAAATTTTGAGTTTGATTTTTTTATGGTGTGCATGGTTAAATTAATTTTCTGCCTATTAAAGTGTTTTTACAGTGTGTTTAATTGTCTGTAATTTCTATAAGTAATTTCCAGCCAATGCAAAACTGGCTTGGGAATGAAAAACACTGAAAAGTTGACATAAACCAGCAAGCTGAAATTACACAGAAATTTTACAAGGATACCTCACGTAGCTACAAACATCAACACTCTACACTTTCATTTGGCTCTTCTCCAACACAAGAAGGGCTTGCCTAGGATAGAATTGCTAAGGTTATGACAATGAAGGCTCAAGGTGATGTGAAGAGATAGCTTATCAAAATAGTTTTGTCTTTTTGTAGTATAGGTAAATGAAGGGGTGAGTTCAAATGGAGTCAAGGGGCTAGTCCAAGAGGGTGAGTTCATGAATGGTTAGAGCAACTAGGATTGCATACACATGCCACAAGAAAACCCTAACATTTTGAAAAATGAAAAGTAGAAATAGACTAGGAGGTCCCAAAAATTGCCACATCAAAACCTACGTTGCACGGGTACCGCTCCCTACCCTTAGAAATGGCGTACCTTGCGTTCCCGCGTACCTGGGAGCTTTGGAGCTGGTACGAAACGCTCCAAAAGAGCCGGGTACTTCATCGGGTACTCGGGAGCTTTTCGGGTACTTCGCACAAGGTAAATGGAAGCTCCCGATACGAGTTCCTTAAGGTACTTGTGACTGGGAGCTTGTAGAAGCTCCCGATCCATCGAGGAGCTTTGAGAGGCTCCCGATGGATCGGGAGCTTCCTCAAGCTCCCAACCACGAGTACCCAAGCCATAAGCTAAAATCCTAAAACAAATTCGCGGGAAAAAGAAAAGGCGCTTCGCGGGAAAGAAACCCTACACGTGGAGGCAAGGAAGAATTGGAGGAAGGCTTTATAATCAGCCATCCCCTTCTCTAAAAATCACAGTCGAGAGAAGTGAATCTCAATCCATTGCTGAGTGAGCCGGCCCGCGTTTTTCAGTGGAGACCGATTGTTGAGTGAGCCCGCGTTTTTCCGATTGCCGAGTGAGCCTCGGTTTCCATTTCTGAGTTGGGTTTCGGTTCCAACTTTCGATTGGTGAGTTGGGTTTCGGTTCTAAATGCTCTGTAATTGAAGAGCATTTGCCATATGCTCTGTAATTTAAAATTTTATTTTTTAAACATGTGTGCTCTGTATTTTTTATTTTTATTTGCACAAATGTTTATTTAAAATTTTAGTTTTAATAATGGAACATTTCACTTATTAGTCAATATTCATTAATGTTTACAATGACAACTTTAAACTTTAAAGTTTAGACATTTCTGATTTCAGTGTTACGTAATAGACTAATACTATTTTTATTTTTAATTTTATTATGTTGGTTTGCCGTTTGGTAATTTGGATCATAACAGTTTTGAGTTTTAGTGTTTACGAGATTCCATTCATGCTCATCATTAAGTTTTTGCTGCTCCAGTTGTAGACTGTAGTCTATTGGCATCAAATAAAATTATAAAACCCTTGGTACATATATGGCATATGCTAAGAATGCAATTGCTGCAATTGATTATGCTTCTCAGATAGAAAATAAATTGAAACAGATCCATAGTTTTCAGTTTATGAGTGGACGTTAAATAATAAAATATTGAAATTAGTTTACTCTAAATTCTAAGTAATAGCTATATCGTGAATTTTCCATTTGAAAATCTGCCATGCTTAGAAGACGTAATATGCACTTTCAGTTTCCAAAAGAAATGTAAATACAACTTGTGTAACTCCCAACAAAAAGTTAAAAAATTAAACTTATAATTTAATAAATTTATGTTTTTTTAATATATATTAAAATTTAATATATTATATTATTGCTGCTCCCAACTCGACGTTTCCTGTAAATTTGTACGAAGCTTCTAGCCGTACCGGATACTCGTGTCCACGCACCCCACGTACCTGCGTACCGGAAACTTGTGCAACATTGATCAAAACGTTGTTAATAAGGGTGTGTATTATGCAATGAACTATTATTAGCAACAACTATAGAAAGATCATAGAAGCAAGTTAATACATTCATGCATAAGACATCAAAGGAAAATAGTGGAAATGCTTCTCACATAAAACCAATGTTACCATACATGGAATCAACAAAAAATCGATGAGGCAAACAAGTGAAGAGTTTGAATTAGATCGGGAAAAAATTGAAAGTTACCAAGACACATATTTGGAATTGAAAAAAACATTTTAAATTGGTATTCAATAAAGCTATATCCATATAGTGCAAAATATCTATGGATGTCCAAAATTCATGGATGAATAGATATCTCATACATAATATGAGACTAGACTCCAAACCCCTCTACATAACCATTTGATTGCTTAGTCAATGTAGGCCTAAATACCTACCCATCTCTGGATTCGAACTTAAATAATACCATAAAGTGGATAGATGAGTGTTTGAATTACAAAAAATATTACTAGTAATATACACAATTTTGCATTAATGACAATTTAATAACATTATTTCAACTCAACTATAATTATGCTATTGATATAATATAATGTATATATTTTTAATTGTGCTATTAATTTTTTTTAATTATGCTAGTATTATATTCTATGTATTTTTATTTGTAAGTATTTAAGCTTATTAAAGATAAAAATACGAATGTATAATTTTAAGCCATTCACATGTTAAAAAAATCATGGGAAAAATATGATTCAACTCAGCTTTCATTAAAGTATATTTTTGTAATATACTTATTTGAAACTAGTGAGAACAAAAGTGCTTGAAGACTAATAATTTTATGGTAAAAAAAAAATCTAACACTATAAACCCAACATAATTGTGATTCGTCTTTAATATTCAGAATATTAGATTTATACAATTACGTCATTTTCGCAAATTTACTTGATGATAGACCTGACCAAGGTTTGAAGGTGGAGGCTACAGTGAATACCACGGTACGAAGGTGGAGGCTTCGACCAAACCATGTTTTAACATTTTTCCTTCATTTTGTGGCTAAAATTTTAGGCTTTAGTAGCCATGGTTTAACTAGCATTATTTCACCTAGGGTTTATGCCCGGGCGTTATAAACGAACTAGGATGTGGGGATGTAAATCACGAGTTAAAATCACCAAGTCCATTCCAAATTGTGATTTTGACTAAGTCAAATGAATGAAAATCATTTAAGGCAATTTAGACTCGACAAGTTTCAAATTGGCTTGTTTGAGGGCCGATGCGACTTAAATCTCAACCTGGTGATTTAAATCACGATTCCTATTACTTTGCTTAAAACCCTTCCAATGAGGTAAATATATCCTTATCATATGGCCCTAATCATACAGGTTCTAGCAATTCTACAATTCACTAACAACATAGAGAAATAGTAACATAAACCTCATATAGATAGGAGAAGAAACCCTTACACTTCAATATGCACCAAGAAAAGTTATGTCTATTGGACTCCAAAAGACAGAGAATTCCCAAAATCTAAGCATGAAAATGAATGAGGAAGGACTACTCTTTATATAGAAAGTGTAGCTCAACTTCCTTTACAATAAAATAATAATTCCTCTCCTATATCAACAAATTACTCAACAAACCATCCAACAATAGAATGAAGTGGTTAAGATCCACTTTTCTCTGCAAGCAATACAATAAAATAATTCTAATACATAACCAACTCATGTGGTGAAGTCAACAATGAGTAAAATAATAAGGTGGTTATGCCATGTGCCTTCTCCAAGGTGGATCTCTCCTTCTTTAAGGGTACAAAATGAGATGCATGACTCATCTAGCAAAAGCACACCCTTTAAGTGGCATGTGTGGTCAAAATACGGTGCGTTTTTTTAAACGGCTGTTTTGAAATTGCCAACTTCTCAAGATCTATCAAATTTTCTATTATAATCAATTTTCGAAAATCCCATAGCCACTCTGCATCTAATGGCATTGAGTTGGCAAAATTCTAGGCACTCTTTCAAGAGATAACTGCTCCCCAAGCTAGGATGCCCCTCTAAAAGGCTCCAAATCCCAAGGGTCAAACCTCAACATATGTGCAATAATTTCCACATATCAACCAACAAGGGTTAGATCCATGAACCAAGGAGACCATCAATTGACAATTAAAGCACCCAATCCAAGAGCAAGGTGTCCATAATTAGATAACCACTCCATGAGGAAGCGGACGACCGCTTCTATAAGCCCATAAAATGCCTCCACATGTGCCAAGAGAGAGAAATAGGGAGGGCGCTCAACCAATAGTACCAAGATTCCATCTAAGTGATAATAACCAAGAGTGCTTTAAAGAATGCAAGTCATAAGCCATCCATGAGTGCAAAAGACACCCCAAGAGCTAGAATGCTCCACGCAATGAGAGTCCACATGTCACGAAACATGTGCTTGAAGGAGTGCGCTCTATGGGTAACCAACCACAAAACATCCATGTCATCAAATCATGCCAAATAAGCTAGAGCGCTCAGATGGATAAGTCTCCAAATACCACATCATCATGTAAACAAGCTAAGTTCTCTGTTACAACTCAAATTGACACTTTAGTGGCAAACTCCCAATCCACTAGCATTTTGACATGCAACTACGTAAAACTACTACCATTGTCACCTTAGTGTTAGTTTTCCCACGTTTTAAGCCAATTCTAGGTTAAGGGAGTCTTTTGTATTAAGGCTGAAGACAATCTTAGGATGTTTAGCTTTGTTTGAGATCTAGAAGTACATAATCAAGTTAAGCATCCCACATAGATACCTTCAACAAATTGCATATAAGATAAAAATGGAAATTGCTTCATAAGCATTATTGCTTAAGGTAACAGATTTGTGGACATAAAAAGATAGCTTGCAGAAATAAAATCAACAATGTACTATAATGAATAAAAAGCCTTTAAAAGAGATGGCTCATTGCCCCAAATCATCCACAAGTCACTATTCTTAATGGTAACAAACTGACAATTATACTTGATTAGCTTATGAAATTGTGTAATTGAATGATCCCCTTTTGGAGAGATAAAGATCTCTGCAAAAGGATGTCACTCAGACTTTATTAAGTTATTCACTTGGGTTGTAGTAACTTGTGTCACTTCAACCAAAATGATTTATTTCAAATTCCACAAACTTAAGATGTTTATTAATTAAATTTGTCACCATCACATTCATTGTTCACAAGCATTAATAAACATTGAGATGATTTCCAGAAAATGAGCTCAAAATTTGCAGTTGTAAACATGAAAAATCTGGAAAATTTAATATTTAAGTACTCAAAACATTATTCAGGAATTCAAGCAGAAGATTTAGCATTTATTAGGCATCCCATTGATATTGACTTGCTGTTATTCATTTAAAACAGTAGATTAGAAATTTTCTGGAAATTTACTAAGTATGGATTTTCAAAAATACATCATTATGCATGTACTCAAAAGTTTCCAGAATTACTTTTATGATCTAAGAAGTTTAAACCCATCAAATCTTCATAGAAACTTATTAGATATGTCATATGCCCATAATTTATTTAATGAAGTTTAGACTTGTAATACCTTCTAAAATGTGAATTTTTCAGGTTTTTAAGTTGCTGGAAATTAACAGGAAAATTGCAGAAACATAAAAATGAACCATCAGGAAATCTGAAAACTAACCTAAAAGATAAAAGAAAAAATCAAAATTTTCCTAAAATTCCAAAAAAAATAGCAAAATATTTCTGATATTTTTTCTAATTACTTTTTGGATTTTTTCTACTAATTTAGATCTACTTTATCCTGAAACTAAAGGGGATTTTCAGAAAATTAATAGTTGAGGAATGAAGAAAGGCCTTGTGCCTTCTAGATCCTTGGGCTATGGGGTTCTAGATTTATTTTGCTTGAGCCTTGTTTGAATATGCTTGCTAAAGAAACCTTGCCAAAAACATGACAAATCCTTCTACAAACAATTGACTTGGCTTGCCTAAAACATCAGGGAAGGGAAGCCTTGCACGCACCTTCAATCTACTTGCTTATTTCAGAAACTAATCTATGCTACTTGCTGGACACCTCTCCAAATGGATGCCAAATATCTCAAACATGCAACACAAATTTGTAATATGATTAATGATGGAGTTACAAAACCCTTCTAAGGAATAAGCAAATAAATTTAACATTGATAAAATAAACAAGTTATCTCAATTAGAAACACTAAGTTGAACTCACCATGAAGACACCAAGAGACAAGAGCGAAAGATGGAAAAGTATGGTAGTATTATTCTCCAAGATCACCAATAAATGACAATGGGAACTGATCTCTCTTATATAGGAGAAAAGCTCAACTTCTAGTACAATAAAATAATAATATTTTCTCTAAAACCCTAGATCTAGACTAGGAATACTCCAAAATAATAAAATAATACCAAAACCCTAGCAATATCCTCAAAGAGGGAGGGCGCACTAGTCAATAATTGTCAAATAATGAATAAGTAGCAACAAACATCCCCAAGAGAGGGGGGTGCTCCACAATACCATGAGTAAATAGTAGTACCATCAATTGGTTTCCAAAACCACAAAACCACCCAAGGAAATAGGACACTATCTTCAATAAGGGTCCAATGCTCAACAACTAGGCCCAACAACCTAGGGCGCTCTAACAAAACATGGTCAAAGCCGTCAATGAGTGCCAAAACCAAGGAGAAACCCCACACATGTGGACAAACCAGCTCCATAAGAGGTCCAAAGTGCCAACGAGTAGAGTCCAAGTGATGAAATAGGGTCCAAACAAGTGCAAGGTAGCTCAAAAACCTCACATGTGTGGCATAAAATTGTTAAATGAGTGCAACGACCCCACATGGGTGGCATGAAAGGTCTCCAAACAACAATGGCTTGGATCCAAGTGGCATAATATGGTGTGATAAGTGATGTCAAGGCAATAGAAGTTTAAAAAAAAACCTACACATGCCAAGTAGTGAGGTTTTCCATCATGAGGAAAGGGGTTGGCCCCTTTCCCTAGCTAGGAAAAATAACATTAAGTATCCTCCAAGTGTAGTGCCTCATAAAAAATGCCTAATAGCCACAATAAAATCCAAATACCAAGAGCACATGTGTAATAAACCCACTCTAGTGAAAAAATTAACCAACATCAAACTTATGCAATGTTAGTCCAACATGATAATAATACACAAGATGTACTTTTACAAACACACTTTCCCTAAGTAACTCATCAATTAATAATGTTTACTTATCCAATATAATATTGGTGTGACCCTTAGAACTTTTTTAGATGTGAGACCCTAAATTAACATGTAGAGCTTAATTTTCCTAAGTCAAGTGAGGGTATGTGAAATGAAGTACGTACATAGGGAAGGAAGGGGGTCTTTGTGAAATTACTAGCATAACAACATAGGAATGTTTGGTTTGTCCCTAACTTTCAAGAGATAGGATTTTTTAGATTTTTCTTCCACATGTGTGCCTAGGAGGAGTTGTCATGGGTCATCCGTTCTCGTGCCTTGATATTGCGATCCCTTTTTTTTCATTTTTATTTCCTTGGTGCTTTTTTTATTTAGCACATCTTTTCATAGCCCTTTCATTGGCTATCTCCTTTTCTTTAGATGTGTCTTAGACAACTTGGGACAAGGGAACCTGGCTTTTGCGATGGGGAGTATCTCCCCATGATTTGTTTCATTTGTATTCAATTTATTTAACATCTTCCTTTTTTGAGAGTACAAGAGTCTTTTGACTTTGATAAAATCATTCATACATTGGAATAGTAGTGAGAGCATATGTCGTCACTAATAATAGATCTTTCACAAAGGGAAAAATGAAGGGGATTGTTGAATCGACTTAAATGGATGAAAATGGCTAGGTAATATTGTGTGAAATGGATGAAATCATGTTTAATTAAGCTAACGAAGGTACACATTAACATCGATTAACACACTTATTTACTTAAAAGAGAGTTACCAAGGTTAAACTAATGCAAATAAATAATTAAAGTGTGTGTGAGTCCTCATGAAAGTGCAAGTGTAATATCTTATGCTAACAGACCGTCATGCTAGAAAAAAAGCTAAGAAAGATGAAGGTTAGAGATACCACAACAATAGGGGGTTGAGGCTCTATCTCTGGCTAGGCATATCATGGACCCTGGACCATTTGATACTGTTGGACAAATCGCGGACCGCTGATCTATAGTGCAACCACAAATCTCATCCAAGGACAACTGATCATCATTTACTCCTTATTGAAAGATGGGTAACACGCTCCATGTATAATGCTAGTACATGTGATTTAGATGGCTAATAAGATCAAGAGCACTAGGGCACTCCACAAGAAAGTGATCAATGTGTCATGAATAAGTGCAACATCATCCATGTGAGGCCAGAACATTAACTGAATCATCATGAGAAGACGCATCCCATAGCCATTAGCCCAAATATATCACCAAGATCCATCTACCAATCATATGCTAGGGCATCATCACAACATGAAGCAAAACCCAAGGCATAAATCAGCTCCATCAACATGTAACCCCTGCTGAAAGTGTGATAAAAATCACATGTGGACACCCATGACAAAATGGGGATTAACAGGGTCTACTTTGATGTCATTGACTTAGTAGCCAAAATGGTCCCCAAAGATAGTGCTAAGTTTGTATTTAGACATGGTTAAGATATTGCAGAGTTTGCCTTTAGAGTTTAGACATGGTTAGGATCATGCAGAATTTATATCTAGAAAGGGATAGCAAACCTTTGGGAAGTTTAATGTACACATAATAGTATATAAGTTCTTTATTTTTATATGAGCATATAATGTTTTTGCTTATGAGACTAAAATGAACTCCATGAAAACTGATGGTATTAGCAAAAGAATAATGAGATGATAATAAATTAAGCAGATGATATGATATCCCATGAAATGCAGGTCCGAGATATATTTTCTAAAGCATCTGCAGCAGCTCCATGCATTTTATTTTTTGATGAATTTGATTCTATTGCTCCAAAAAGGGGTCATGACAACACTGGTGTAACAGATCGGGTTGTCAATCAGGTACTTCTCTTCTTTAAGGTTATCAAATTGTGATTGCTTTATCATATATGATTTTCATTTTAAAGTTTTATTGCTTCCATTCATGTATTTCTATTTGGGTTCCAGCTGTTGACTGAACTTGATGGTGTTGAAGCATTGACTGGGGTATTCGTTTTTGCAGCAACCAGGTTTGTTCCATTTAAAATATTTGTTTCCTAAAGAATTTTACTTAAAATTAATAATAAATTCATTAATATATAACTTAAATTAATAAATATATCTAAAAAATTAAGAAAGAGGGAACTAACAAATTAATAAATTCCTCATATAACTTGTTAAAATAATTAAATAGTGGAAATTATTCATGCAGTATTGCTTTTGTAATCACTCTTCAACAATAGTTCCATGTGCTATTGGTTTGTGATCAATAAGACCATGGATCTCTTCCCAACCCCCCAACAAGTCGACCAACTTCAATGCGATCTGTGAGGAGTTCTCGTCTCAGGCTTTAGGATAGACTTCACTAGATCGATAGTCAGACAAGTTTTAGGAGGGTTGAGAACCAGAGATGAACTCCCTCTTCACAATGTACTACTTTCCACACTCTATCAAGCAACCAATGATCTATTCGGAGTTTCTTCTCCCTAGTCTCAAGTGGTAGGATTGTTAGCCCCCCTCAATCTTGGGCTATCTCCAAGATCCTTCCCAAATAGTGTAGTTGAACACCCTTAGCCCTAGGTATTCTCTACATGATCTTCTCAAACAGTTCATCAATCCCTTCATGGTGATTGAAGACTTGGATGAGGAGATTTCTTCTTTCTCTCTGCCTCCCCTTTCAACTTTTGCTTCTAGTTTTGGTTCCAGCACCCCTTGACATGTTCTTGATTTGTTTTCGCCAATGTATTCATCTTATTTTTCTGTTTCGCTCTTTCCTTGAGATGGTCATTCAACTACGTTCTAGATCTTTCCCTTTTGTTGTTAACATAGCTTTAAAAGTTGCTTATGCATTCCCACTTTTTGTTACAGTAGTCGTTCTCTTTTAGTCCCTTTGGCCTAGTTTTGTGGTCATCTGTTGGACATTAATAAAACTGTCTTACGGAAAACATCACATCTTGGATATGAATTTGAAAACTTTGATATTTGACATCCAGGATTCAGATTGCTTTATCTTTTATGCTCTATCTACTTTTAGAATGATGGTAGATTATATTAATTTGTTAAAGCTGTAAAGGGGTCATTCAACACTTCCTTTAGGTATGAAGATCGTATTCGCTTAGACTCTTTTATTATGCAGGTATTTGAATAAAAGAAACACTTGACGCAAAATAAACAATGTGGAAGAAGAGATTGTCTTATTCATTAAGTCTTTATTCTTCTAGTGTATTAGGCAAAAGAGGAGATAGACCCATTGGGTCCATATAGATCTTAGTTCATTACTCTTCAACAAGGGTTACCTCATAGAAAACTCTGCATAGGAGATCAGTTGAAAAACTTTCAGTTTCAACATGAAATGCAAGACCCTGTTCTTGAGGTTGCAGCAGAAGAATTTTTGTTTCTTTGTTGAGGAATTAGTTTTGGATGATAATAGAGGTGTATCTTTTGCGAGCTACCGAATTATTATACAAGATTGTACAATATCATAACTCCTAGAGTTCTGCAAATGTATCCTTAAATGGGTTTTCTGTTAAATTATAATACCTGAAGAAGTGGGGTGATATTCTTGTGTATCAGTAAGTGTATGCCACTTAGCGGCCCCTTATCTGAAAAGTGTATTTTGTTTGCTTTTAAGTCTTTATTCTTATGTGTTTAGCTCAGAGATGCCTTGGGCACTTCCTTATATCTCTATGTATTAATAGAAATTCATTGTTTTTTGAATTCCATTGACATTTCTTTTAGTTTTCCTTCACTATTTGATTCTCATTTTATGTTTCGTGGGTAATGCTTTAGTCGCCCAGATTTACTAGATGCTGCTTTGTTGCGACCTGGGAGGTTAGACCGTCTCCTCTTTTGTGATTTCCCTTCTGCACGTGAACGGCTTGAGATCCTTGATGTTCTTTCCAAAAAGGTTTGCTATGCTCTTTACAAATTATTTTAGTTCTTGTCCATGTAGTTTTATTTTTTTAAGCAGTTTTAATTTTACTTTGACTAGAGTGAAATGCTTACATATAGATTTCCATTTTGGTTATGTTACTTCCATTAGATTTTGTGTCTAAAATGATTTATGCATATTATTTTTATATGGGAAGTCCATTGGTCTGATTTATTATGTTGGCCTTTTTCCTTTTTTTTGGTTAATGATTTGAACATTTGATACAGTATGTTTTTTGGTTGATGATTTGAACATTTAGAGTGGTGTTTTTGATAGAAAAAACATATAATTTCCTATATACCTTTGTGAAAAATAGGCATGAATTCCTTATTGCAGTTCCTTTACTTTCCTCATTTTGTGAGATTTCCATTCAGTTGGAAAATCTGTAGTTCATCTCTTGTAGAACTAGACACTGCCTAAGTCACCTGACACGAGGACACGGGACACGAACGCCACGGAAATATGAGTGTCCGACACAGACACAGACGCCACGGAAATATGAGTGTCCGACACAGACACAGTGACCCCTAGAATCAGGACACAAAGGACACATTATATATATATATTTAAAAAAAAATTATTTATATTAAAACTATTGACATATAGATCCAAATTTTTACAAATATTCAAAAGAAATCAGAATGAATACACATTTGACATTCACAAATCACAATCAGACACATAGATGATAGATCAAGATGTTAGAACCATATTTCTCATTAAATCATCAAAATCAGATTGTATTACATAGATGTCAAAATGCCACTGCCAAATAGTAAATACAAAAAGGGGAAGATCAAGATGGAAGAATCTCATCTGTCAAGAGTCTCAAAACTCAATAGTCCTCCTCCATGCTTGAATCAACAAACTCATCACTGCCCTCTTCTTCTTCGTCATCGTCCTCCTCCTCCTCTCTGCCCATCTAAGGATCTGCATCTATTATTGTGGAGGATGACCCCTCCAAAGGATCACTATCATCAAAAGTCATCGGCTCTAGCACTGGATCATTAAGATCCAGGTTGGCTAATGCCAACTTAGTATTGTTGTCCAAACCCATATCATTAGGAAAGACATCCCACATCTTTGTCTTTCCCTTCATCCACTCCTCCCTCTTCCTATAAATAAGACTAAGGTTGGTGTGCACATACACCATCATCTCTGCCCTGGATTGCTCAAGCCTGCTCTTCTTCAAACTGTACAAGTTGCCATATGTGCTCCAATTCCTCTCACAAGTAGATGATGATGTAATTTGAGAGATGATCCTCAAGGCTAGCTTCTGTAGATTAGGGCATGTTGCTCCATGAGTTTCCCACCAAGCATAGGGTTTCTCAAACCCCCTGTCTCTGACCACATCATAGCTTCCAAATCTCCCACTTGCAGTGGAAAACTCTACAAAGCCGTCCTCCACCTCATCAAGTAAGTCTCTATCCTGAAATAACTACCTAAATGCTATCTTCCTCCCCCGTGAAATCTCTCCATCCATATGAGGAGGGACTTTGTGTGAGGGCCCATCATTGAACCATTCTTGACTGTAGAACGTGGGGTTCAAGGAGTGGGCCAAGCAATGCAAATGTGTGCAATTTTTATCCCACCTGGAGATAAGAATATTCTGAATGGTGGACCATAAGTTCTCTGTCGTTGTCTCATACTCAGGACACTCATTCTCCATAACAATGGTCCTCTTGGATTCAATCATGGAATCCCACCTGTCGTAAACATCTGCTAGGATGGGCTAGCCCGTGTTTGCAAACCGCAACAAAGAAATGACTGGCTCCATGATCTTAATGGTAAGATCTACCCTCTCCCACCAAGCATCATCTAACACCGTGTTCTTTACCTTTTTTGAAGCATTTTGATCTTTCTTTCTCCAAAAGACCAAAACTCTGAAATCACCGTGGACCCAAGAGCAGTTTTGACCTCCCTCAACCTCTTGAGCATGATGAATGAGGAAGCAAATCGAGTATTTGCAATCTTCAACAATAAAAGATGTGTGTACTCTTTGTAGATTATGAGGGCATTAGTGTGGTTTTGTACAAAGTTACAGATATGGTGTGCATCCTCAATAAGGTTGCCATTCCATGTCACATCTAAAGCAATAGATTTTAGTGCTAAATTCAAAGAATGGACAATGCAAGGTGTCCAAAATACCTGTAAGAGCAATAAAAGCAAGTATAAATGACTCTACAACTAACAACTCAAATCTATAAAATGACCTTTCCTCTAGATGAATCTTGTGCTACATTGAAAGAATGAGCAAATTAGCAATGTGAGGTGTCCAAAATGAAAATACCTGTGAATATTTAGTTTCCACAATCATCCCAATAGCCTTGCAAACACGTGCATTGTCAGTGATGATTTGTACACAAGAGTCAACACCTACTTCTTCAATGACTTTGATGAACAACTTACCCATATATTGTGCAACCTTGTATTTCCCAAGAGGATCCACTGCTTTCAAGAACACCAATCTATTTTGGGAAGACACCGTGAAATTAATGAGTCGATGGCGTACTGCATCCGTCCATCCATTAGAAACACTACTTACACCGAATGAGGGCCATGTTGATCAAATTGGCTTAAGAATTTTATCCACCTCCTTCTTTGCCTTAACCAACAATGTGGTTCTAAGCTTCTTTGACCCAGGAGGGACATAACCATTTGGAGCTCGTTAAATGAAACTTCGACACATCTCAATAAACAATGGTGAGCGTGCAACATTGAATGAAATGAAGTTGAGGTAGAAAAATAATGCAATGGTAAGGTCCACCTCTTCTCCCGCCTCTTGTTGGAAAATCTTGTCCATTGGACCACTTGGAGTTGGCCTTTTTCTTCTTGAATGAGTATCAATCTCACATCCATATCTGCTAGGTGAAGCCCTAGTGCTAGAGGATTTCCTCAAGAATGGAAGATGATCCTCATTCTTTTGTGTATTGCTTGATGTTGCCACCTTCCCTAAGCCAACATGATACTCTCTTTCCATCTCCCTCCTTTGGGTAACACTCACTGCTTTACATGAAGAAATCCCACAAGGAAGGGCCAACAAATGGCCCTTAACCTGATAATATGTGCTCTTGAACTCATTCTTGCATAAATTGCAACTCCAACTCACATTGCCTCCCCCACCAAGTTTTGTCCCAAGCCCTTCTTTCCTTGTCACATACTTCCACAAAGAGTACTAAAAAATGGTTAGTTTGGTTATATCCTAAATGTCTTTAAGACAAGAATAAATTTATTTTGGCACTTTGTAACATGGATATCATAAATAAAATCCCTAAAATCCCTTTTTGATACTGATATGATGTTCCCCACTTGTAAACTCTATTCATAATACCTCCAAGGCTGTGTGGATAGAGTCTATACTTTGTGTTTCCGCATGAACACGCACTTGGGATACCATAGCATAAATCTTCAAGCCGCTTGGTGAGTCCTTGGGGGCAAGTCTCGAGTCAAGTACTGTCACTTGATCTTGATTCCTCTCTGTTAGTTTTTATATAATTGTAGAAGTATAATCAAATGCAGATAATAAACATAATCACTAAAAGAATAACCAAGCACATAAACAATGAACAGAAGAATTTTATCCTGGGAAACCCAATAGGGAGAAAAACCCAGCAACCTTCGTATTGAGATAATCAGTCCCGAGAACAAAGTACAAATACAAGAGAGAGAAATAGAAAATTTCTCCAAGTGAAAACCCCAAAAATCACTTCTCTAGCTGCAGATGCGAACTTCTCTCTCCTCTAATGTGATCTTTCTTGAGTTGAGTGAATGACAAAATGAGGCACATGACCTCTCCATTTATATACATGAAAAAGTGACTTTTTCCCTTACTGGGCCGACTTGACTCGGGTAGTTCTGCCCATTGTTTGGGGCAGATTGCCCATTGTTTTCGGGCAGTTACCCATTGGGTCGACTTGTCTTGGGGGAAGATAAAATAACATTTAAAAATTCTTTTCTTTGTGTGTTTTCACCCCAAGGTTTACATTGATTCTTTTAACAAATACATCAATATCTTCTCCCGTAGGAGGTGCAACAACAATATAATAAAATAAAACAAGAATAACTTCTGAAGTTGCAATATTTCCAACACTCCCTTTCAACAAGGAAGGTAACACGATCATCTGGATCTCATCTGTACATCTCATTTGCCTCGATCATCTCTATACATACTGAAGGTTGTCAACACGGTCTCAACCCATCGGGAAGTGTCATCATGCATCTGCTCTACATAGTCCATCGGTAGATCCATACATCAACTCAACAACTCTGCACAGTCCATCGGAGAGTCCAACATGCATCATCTCAACCCAGTCCATCGGGGATCAATACAATGTGCCTCAGCTCAACCCAATCCATTGGGGAATATGCATAAGGACAACGTGCCTCAGCTCAACCCAGTCCTTTCGGGAACATGCACCAACTCAATCAGTCCTTCAGTGAGTCCAATAGTACCTGTGTGTGCCAATGTCCGCCAGTGTGCAGTAGCCTCTCCATCCCGTCTCAGGATGTCTGAGAGATCTCCTCGCTCTTTTCAGAGTGATCTGGAGAATGCATTAAATCTCTCCATCATGTCCCGTGATGTCCCAGAGATCTCCCCACTCTAAGAGTGTCTGGGAGTGTGTGCTGGCTTCTCATCTCAACAGGATGTCCGAGAGATCTCCTCACTCTATCCAGAGTGATAAAGAGAATGCAGTGGACTCTCCATCTTATCAGGATGTCTGAGAGATCTCCTCACTCTATCCTAGAGTGATCTGGAGAATGCAGTGGCCTCTACATCCTATCAAGCTGTCCGAGAGATCTCCCCACTCCATCTTAGAGTGACCCAGAGAATGCAGTGGCCTCTCCATCCTATCAGGATGTTCAAGAGACCTCCTCATTCCATCCCAGAGTGATCCGGAGAATGCTTGGTCTCTGTATCATCTTTCCCTCTCAAGGAGGGACACGTTCTTTTCCGGATCAAGTCTTGCACGAAAGTATACAAACTTTATCCTAGGAAGAGGCTTGGTAAGAACATCTGCAGTCTGGTCATCTATCAGAACATACTGTAGCTCGACCGTACCTTTCTGCACCATATCACGAATGTAGTGATATCGAATCTTTATATGCTTTGACTTGTCGTGGAATACCGGATTCACTGACATCTGCACACAGCTCTGGTTATCATAGTGAATCATAGTTGGCTTTGGAATATGGCCAAACAATCCCGCAAGGAGTTTCCAAAGCCACACAGCTTCTCGAGCTGCAGTGCTAGCAGGCATGTACTCGGCCTCTGTAGTACTAAGTGCTATTGAGGTCTGCATCCTACTGCACTAGGAAATCACTGCAAAACCCAAGCTGAAGCAACACTCGGAGGTGCTCTTCCTATATGCAGCACATCTAACCCAATCTGAATCTGAAAATCCTTGCAATCTCAAGTCACATCCTGAAGCATATCTTAGGCCATACCCCATAGTGCCATGCAAGTACCTCAACACATGTTTTGCAGCAACTCAATGAACCTGTCTCAGCTCGCACATAATTTGGCTGAGGGCATTCACTGCAAAACATATATTTGGTTTGGTATTTGTCAGGTACATCAAAGATCCAATCAACTCGCGATACATAGTGGGATCAGTCAAATTTGAATCGAAAGCAGAGTCCCTCAGCTTCTTCAGATTTACAGTCCAACATTTCGAATCTCTTTAGTATGTCAATGGTGTACTTTCCTTGACTCAGGAAAATCTCATTGTGCCTCTGCCATTCTTCTAATCCCAATAAGTACCAAAATCAGTGGCTCACCATAATCAACTCCCTCTGTGCTGGAGTGTCCTGGTCCCTCTGCATCTGAGCATCCCGCTCCCTCTCTGGAGCTATCCATCCTCCATCTCGGTGACGACTAGGTACATCAAGGATCCTCTCAACTGACAGTCTGAATCTATTAGCAATGCTATGCTAGATTTGCTCAGGATCTCAAATGTGATCTTCCTTATCCTAAGAAGATCTCAACACATCATCAATAGGCCAAGATCCTCAACTCAAGCGCTAACTCCCTTTGAACTGCTTGAGGGGGAGATATCTCATCTCCTTATGATCTATCAACTCCTCATCCTCGATCTTCAGATTAGATCTTCTGGGCATGTGAATTATGTATCAAATATAGCTGGATGTGTTAGGTCCTCGTCTGTTTGCATGACTTCCATCTAACTGCTTTGTCTAGGAGTCATCCTTCTAAGCTGAGAGTAATGCTCCTAGAAGCTTCCTATTTTTGATTAATCTGAATATCAACGGGATTCATGTGTCCATCACTTGTTCATCGGAACAAGTCTCATCATCCTTCTCTTGTAGGCATTAGGGGAGTTTTGAGATCTAAAATGGGCCTCCTAAGGGAAATAATAAAATAAGAGTTCTAAATTTTAGAGAGGAAAAAGAAAAACTACTTTTTCTATCATATTTTTGACATATCTCCTTAACAGTTCACCCAAATTTCAAGTTTGGGCACTCGTTGGATGTGGATTTTAATTCTGCATCCAACCCATACCCACACTGTATAATTCTGAGGCACCCACGACATGAAAAAATGAAAATTGCAATAAAAAATGTATTTTAGGGTTTTCTTTTTTTCATGTCGTGGGTGCCTTAGAAGTATGTAGTGTCGGTATGGGTTGGATGCATAATTAAAATCCACATCCAACGAGTGCCCAAACTTGAAATTTGGATGAACCGTTAAGGAGATATGTCAAAAATACGATAAGAATAAATAGTTTTTTCTTTTTCCCTCCAATTTGTTTTACAAATTCTACCCTTATGGTTGACATCATCATCTCGAATCCTATTGGTTCTTATAAAGTGAATTTTTATGGTACATTATTTGTTTTGAGGTCCATTTTTTACCTCAAAACTCCCCTAATGCCATATCATATGGTTTTTTCCCTACAAGTCAAATCCCATCAGTGACATTGCATAATCAAATTTAACCAATTTCTATTTCTATGCAATGGCAATAGTTTACACTAGGCATCTTGGCTAATGCTTCAACACAACAATCATAAACATGTCTCCCAAACAGATGGTAACTATCTAGATGTCTTCTATCTCCACTAGAAGATGCCATCAAGAGTGTGCACTACTCTAAGCATGTAAGAAGGAGATATCATCTAAACTAGATCCATCAGGTGTTCATGGAATGTGTGTAGCTTAGATGCATAAAAAACACAACAAGAGCCTACGGTACATCAATAAGTAAACTATATCAAATTCTCAACACACTTCCTGATAGATATGCATATAATTTGATATGTATAAGACAAGAGAGATCTATGTGAGCAATAAAACCAAATATTTTATCTTTTATTGTTTTTGTGGGTGGGCTCCCACTGCCTTCTTGTGGGAACAACCATGAGAGACCTATGTTCTTCATTTTCTTGCTGGGAGCCCATAGCAGTCTGGATCTTCATATCATCACCTCAACATGGGGAGCACTACAAGAAGAACTTTGAACAATCATCATTCCTCGACTTCTTGTGATGAGTGTCTTCATCAACTTCAACAGTTGAGGCTTCAAGCTTCCTTTTGTTTGAACTTCAACAATTACTGGCATAATGGCCATATGTCTTGCACTTGAAGCATTGAATATGCGAGAGATCCTTCTTCTTAATCTTCTGATCTGGAGAAGGACTTGATCTCCTCTCTTGATTCTTATGAAACTTTCTTCCTTTTCCTTAGCCTTTCTTGACATGAGATGTAAATGCTTGATTTTCTTTGGATTGAGAGCCATGAAGTTTCTGCGTTGCTGCAATCCTCGTCTCTTCCTTTGTACAATCTACCCATAACCTGTCAAATTTGGGCAACTTGGTTCGTCCACTTATACTTTGGATAAATGATTCCCAAGAGGGTGGGAGACCATTTAAAGTAGTTATGACAAGCTCCTTATCATCAAGGGATTCTCCACTAGAACTTAGCTTGTCCCTTAGTTCTGAGATTCTCATGAAGTACTCAACAATTGATTATGACTTTCACATCTTCAAATTCTATAGTTGATTGCTCAATGTGAGAGTAACATTGATGTTACTGTGTTCAAATAACTTCTTTAGGGTTTTGAACATCTTTCTGGCTGTCTTCTTTTGTGAGATCTGAGGAACCAAATGATCCTTTACTGAATCCACCAAGATTCTTCTTGCTTTTGCATCATTTTTTCTCCGTTGATACTTGTCATCTTCCGCTTCTGGTTCTAGAACCTTCTCGTTAATGAACTTCAAGAGATCATTTTCTTCTAATATGAGATGAACCCTATACTTCCAAGAAATGAAGTTGGAAGCCCCACCAAGTCGATCTTTAACCTTCATTCCAATCATCTTGACTGCAGATATGGACCAGAAACCCTGGTAGGAGCTAGGTCAAAAAGTAAGTTCGGATTCTTGCAAAACGGACTCCATAGATAGATGTGCCCTATCAAGGCGAGTTGAGAGAAGATAAGATCGAGCCAAATATGTGGATCAGACAGTCCAAAACTTGAAACCCTAATTTCTGCAGTAACTGTCACAGCTGTAGAATTAGGTCAAAAATGAAACTTCTCAGAACAAGATTTTTCCTTCACCAAAAGATGCACCTTCCCTAGGCAGAAGTTTATGTTATCACATCCATAGTAGTCGAGCTACCATGATTGCAGAGCATGTTCCTGTACATTTTTTAGCCAGGCCTTTACACATTTTTTATGAGATCAACCTATGATGAGCAGTACTTTTGATGATCACTCATGTATCAGAGCATCCCTAGATCAGATATGATGAACCTTATACCATGACTGAGCCTCATGACCTCAAATTTGATGACAGAGGTGACCATTCTTCTTCCATACAGAGCAGTGTGATCGTGCCTAGAGCTTTACAGCAGCAGTGTGTCAGTGACGATTGATGATCCAGATGACAGGTACAGGTATATGACCAACAGGTATATGGTTGTGCATTGGATATGTTTGCCTTGCTCTTTTGCTTATCTTAGTAACTTGACTAGGTATTTAGTGGTTAGGATCTGGCGATATATATATATATATATATATATATATATATATATGGACATGGTTATTTTGTTGACTGTCTAGAATCTAATTGATCTAACTACTCATAATAAGAAATTCTCGTTTATACTCGTTGGTTTTACCTTCTTAAGTAGTATGGACATGGTCATTCCCACCATTTAGGGCTTGCTAGTTATGGCATCAACTATCACTTTTCCCATCTATCCGTTCTCTTCCATATTGGTTTTGCCTTGTCTTACTCCTTAGCTTGTGATGTGGAGGATCTCCCCACTTTTGCCTCTATGTTGGATAGTTTCCATGTTGTTTTGTGTCTCGGCTCCGAGTTGTGCGACATAACTTATCGAAGCCTTGATCCTTCTGTGCCAGGAGAACCCGCTAGTGTTGGTTCCTAAGCTTAGGTGAGTTGGATTTGAAGTCTTGACCTCTCTGGTCAGTTTCCCCCGATGTTTGGTCCTAATTGTGGATGATCCCCCTAGTTTCCTGAGTTGTGTTGGCTTGACATGAAGCAAAATGTACTACCATCATTACATGCATGCGTGAACTATTATTATATCTTATGTGCAAGCCCATGAAAATAAACTAAAACTGTGCTTTTTAGCACAATGAAAGAGGGCTATGAAATGAAATGAAAAAGCACCCTGGATGAAAGCTGCGATTAGTTGTGCTTCTAAGCACATACAAAATCCAAAAGGGTCATAAGGCCTAAAAAACAGTGGTTAAATATATGCTAAATCCAAAGAACTGTTGGCCAAATTAAATGTAATGATTAATTCCTCACGGAGCCTAAGAGTTGTGATGTGAGATGGAGTAAGGGACAACTAATTCTAAGTGTCCCCAAGAACCTCAAGTTACGGTTAGTTGTGCACCCAGTCATGGTGGTTCTAGAAAAGATCCTCATAGAGCTGGTTTCAGCTTGGATGTGAGATGTAGACATTTTCTAATGGTTGAATAAACACTCCTCAAACCAACTCAGTCCATTTGTGAGACACCGCCATTCCTTGTGTGTTTTTTGTCCAACATATGCTTAGGTGGTCTCCCTTTTTGCCCTTCTAGCCGAAGTATCACAATGTTGAGATTGTAAAGTCATCCCCTTATCCTACCCTTGCATTTTTCACCCTCACCCATTCCTAGCAAAATGGTCATGTCCATGAAATGAGTATATTTTTGAAGGTTCGTTCTGAGTAATTGATTGTTTTAATTCTGGACTTATATTTGATGTGTTAATTCCTTAATTGCCAGTGAAATGCTACTTTATACTTTAGACTTGCTATTAGAATAATCAAAGGAGCATATCTTATCCATTTGCACTTGCAGCATTAGTCAGATTGAGCCTGGGTCATTATTTTGATCAATCTTGACCTGGTCAACCCAGTTTGACCAAGTCAATCGCAAGATCTGAGATGAGTTGGACCAATGATGTTCGAGATTGATTATTTATGGTCGTATGATGTCCACTTGATGGTTCCATGCAGCAGACACAGGTTTCATATGATGGTTTGATGGATTTTTATTTTTTATTATTATTTACAGACCATTATTTTTATTGGTCCGGGCATGGTTGAGCGTAGAGATGATTATCCAGGTGGTTACAGGGTGTATGAGTACTCATCTCTAGTACATTTGGACCTTCTGAGTCCATTGGCACACTCATATATCAGTTACAGGCACTTTCAGATGAGATTACAGTCAGATTGTCACTTTACTGCAGAATTGCTATTATAAAATAGCCTGACAACACAGTTGGAGATTTATTTGGTTCTCCTAGGGAGATACAGAGGGAGTATGGGGTCCAACCACTTGTTATTACCATATTACCATACCCCTGGGCATTTTGATGCAGTCATATTTGTGCTTGGGGCACGAGGCAGAGAGCTACAAGCATTTTATCATTTTAAAGGTGATTTCTCTAAGGATAAAAATGGAAGAAGTGATCACTAAGGAAATCGATTTGGGCAATTGAGGCAAAGAATTGGCATGAGGTTTGTTCAGAGGACTTATGTGATGTATCCCACACCTCCCGGCACAGCTTGCAGCATTTAGTGGGGTCCACACACACTCCGAGCTATTATTTGGATATGTATTTATGCTTTTGAGGGGGCCACGATTTGGTCACTTGGTCACTTTATGTTGTCATAGGGTCATAGTATTTATCATTGTGCCATGGGGCCATGCTAGCGAAGGATATAAACACCTCCTAGCCCCACCATGTGTTTATTTCACTTGTCCTAGTCACTTGTCATGTGGTGCGACCCCCTAGGGCCACTTAGTGAGTGCGCACCCCCTCTATTCATGAGTTGATCCTTGTATTGTATTTTCAGCTCATCATAGCCATTGATTTTTATTGTATATCTTTTGATCTCCGCCACTCATTTAAAAAAGTGCTTAGGGTTTTGGTCTCTCCTATTCCTATTTAAGGAAGAGACACCCCTCATTGTAGAGCACCTTTTGGCTCTGGAATTCTTGGAATAAAATATTATTTTGCAGATCTACTTCTCATGATTTGATGAATGTTCTTGTACGTGATTGGAATGCTTTTCTTTTAGACATCCAAGTGATATTTGTGTGATTTCAACATCTTCTTGGGGAGGCTGAATTCATCTTTTGCAGGGTGCAACTAGCTTGGAGGGGCGACTCTGGGGGTTCCCCATCTCTTCTTGGGCAAGACGTTTTCATCTCTCAGGGAGTTTTTCAACTGTGATTTTGTCCATTGATTTATTCTCTTAGATATGCCATGCGTAGTTCTTCTTTTATTTGTGGATCAACTCTAACTTGTGTTGTTTGAATTTGCAGGTAAAGAAGACACACTTCCTCCTTGGATTTGGACTTGGACGTTTTAGCTTGGAATCAACTAGATCTCGCTTGGAATTGTAGCTAATCGAAAGGATCATCAATGTACTTGGCGGCCGCAAGCATTTGAGGTAAGATCTACAAGGTACGTATTGGTTTTCATGCATTTTACCCATTGGTCACTCAAAAGTCAAAACCCTCATTGTTAAAACCCTTGTTTTATAGATCTAATAGATCTGGCGATAATTTGGGCTTAATAACTAAAACCCACTTCTTAAATAATTAATAAAGCTTAGAGAACAAGTTTGGTGGAAATCCGAGTCCATTTTCTCTTCGATCCAAGCACTGGCCATCTCTAGGGGAGGACACACTTGTGGGTTCTTAGTCATTTTCATAGATCTATCATTTGGGTATTACAATTTTGTCTTCTAAACTCCAGATCTACCCTTTGGCAAACTTTCTAGTGCCTTTCCTACTCTAATTTCACTAAGTGGGCCCCACCTCACTCTATTTTGACTAAATCATAGGTGGACCCCACTTAGGTCTTCTAGATTGGCATTAAATCTATCTAGATCTACTCATTTAACTCCTTTAGTGGCATAATCATTCCTTGGTTGAGCATTAACCTCTTGCATAAGCCTCCTCAATCAAGCCCTAACTCTATTTTCCACCCATCTTCCCTAGATCGAGATCTACTTACTCTTGATCTCTCTCTTTCTTCAACTTCACATCACCCTAAAGTGTCTAGAGCAGGTTCGCTAGCCTTCATTAGTTAGCTAGGGTCTCCCCCTTGGTCTTGCTTTAGCTTGATCTAAAGTGAAGAGTGCCTCGATTAGCATGACAACATTTATCCTTTGGAATCGAAGCCCTCTTAGGTCAACTCTTTAGTTTCCCAACACCTCTACCATCCTGGATAGTATCACCTTTTGGGGCAACTACAAGTTGTGTGATAACAGTTTCCAATGCTCTTTTCAAGCCAAATTGATAAGGGAAGACCTCAAAAAGTGAAACCCTAGTTTTCGGCAATGGCTTCTTCTAGTACCGCTCTGATACCATTTTAGTTTGTATATAATTCTAGAAGTATAATCAAATGTAGATAATAAACAAGATCACTAAAAGAATAACCAAGCACAGAAACAATGAACACAACAATTTTATCCTGGGAAACCCAACAGGGAGAAAAACCCAGCAACCTTCGTATAGTGATAATCAATCCCGAGAACAGAGTACAGATACAAGAGAGAAATAGAAAATTTCTCCAAGTGAAAATCACTTCTCTAGCTGTAGATGCGAACTTCTCTCCTTTAATGCAAACTTTCTTGAGTTGAGTGAATGACAAAATGAGGCACACGACCTCTCTATTTATACACATGAAAAAATGACTTTTTCCCTTACTGGGCTGACTTGACTTTCCCAAACTGGGCCGACCTGACTAGGGCAGTTCTGCCCATTGTTTGTTGCAGTCTGCCCACTGTTTTGGGGCAGTTACCCACTCGGCCGACTTGTCTAATTGATAGGGCCGACTTGTCTTGGGGGAAGGTAAAATAACATTTAAAAATTCTTTTCTTTGTGTGTTTTCACTCCAAGGTTTACATTGATTCTTTCAAGGGTTTACATTATCAAATACATCAATATCTTCTCTCATAGGAGGCACAACAATAATATAATAAAATACAATAAGAATAGCTTCCGAAGTTGCACTATTTCCAACACTCCGTTTAGGCTAACTCCTAACGAAGCCAAGGGGGGTGGTCCCTAACAAAATAACTAAGGTTTATTAAGCTAAGTACAAGAGGTAAATGTGATTTTAGGAGTTAAAAGAATTTACTGAAACAACATATAAAATCAAAGTATTCACGACATGCAGATTTGATTTAAGCAAAATATAAAGATTGTAGATTAGTGCCGTGGAGTCAAGTTGTTGTTGTTGTGATGGGAAAGTTTTGCAAATGTCTTGTTGTCAGTTTTAATTTATTATGATGAGTGATCAAAGGAATGAGTTAATTTCTTGTTTGGCCGACAAAAAGTTTAATTCCTTGAATTGAGCACTTATTGCAACAGTACCAAGTGTCCAATGGGGCGAGGCATAACTTGCTTAAAGCAGCCCCCTGACTCCATGGTATGTCCAATGCGACCTCCCGAGTTCTCGTAAATAAACTGCTTATGGGTTTCCCTATTAGACTAGACACTCTAATCCCTTTCTGATGTTACCAACTGATCAGACGAGCCATAGAGGTCCATAGCATATGGAGAATAGAGTCCATGTTCGTTTGATTAGAAACACAAATTTAATGTTTTATAGTTAATCAAATCCAAGAATCTCTTTTCTGGTCGAACTCTAGTACTTGGGAAAGCCCTTTCCATGGCACTGTACTTTGAGAAAGCAAGGGGGTTCGTTACTTTATTGTGAAATGAATGAAACAAAACTAACTAATTTAGTACAGTGTGTGTAAATGATTAATTAACATTATAAGAGGAGAAATTAATCTAAGTTAGCCAACCCAAAGAAAAAAAAACAAAAGGGAAAAAAAAGCTCATGCAACGAAAAAGACGTGGATCCCCGGGGGGGATGGGGTGTGGGCGCTAGTTAGCCGCTTGCTTTTATTATTATTTTACATGTTTTAAAATGTGGATGCCTTTGATCCTTTTAAATGAGGAACCAAAGGCTTACAAGGTTCGCGAAATAGAATAGGCTCGAGGTATGTTGCTCCGAGAGGTCCTGAATGGCTCGGATCTTCGGTTTTCCGGCAGCACTTCCTCTTACTTGTTTGTCAAAAGTAAAGTAACAACCACTTGTTATGCACCAAATGTGCCAAATAAAGCGTTAACTGCATAAAAATATTTAAGTACTGAAGGTTAAACAATAAGCACAAGTACTTAACAAGACTAGATCTACTCTGAAAATGTTACTTAAGACTTCTAGATCTAGAAGCATGCTTAAACAAATCAGCCTTTAGATATTCTTTTAAAAGTAAACTAATTTACTCAAGCATATATAGAACTGGAACCAGAAGAATTTAATAATGAGTGAAGGAGAGAGGGATAGAAGGAATGCTAGTAGCCTTGGAACTTTGGGTCATAGAGTTTGCTTTGGTGGAACACCAAGGGACTATGGCCTTGATAAGATATTGAAGATGAGGGGGATGCAACCTAGATCAACCCCTTCTCCAAGTGAGATCACCTGCAACTTAGAAATCCGTGCACAAAAAGATGATTAAAACCGAGGTGTCCTCGGAAAGATAAACTTAGAAAGCATACAATTAAACAAAAAATACATGCGAGCTAAGAGATCTAAACAATCAAATAGTAAGAGCATGAATCAAGCTAGAACAATCTCTTACCCTGCTAGGAGGTAGCTCCCCTTGCAGGCCCATAGCTAACCAACAGAAAGCAAAGAAAACAAGACAGATTATAACTCATAAGTGCTTGACAATCAACATTCACACATGAAAAGCATTACACCATAGATTTGCCTCCAAAGCCTTCTTTATTCCACATGATAATACAAATTACAATAGGGCTTAACTAAGCAGCCTTTCGGTCCTTTGACCATGACTAAATGAGAGGCCAAGCCATGCTTAAATAGGAAAAGAGAGCACAAAACCCCAATGGGACTAATTTGCCAAGTGTACAAGAGATTGAGTGAAAGGGGGGCGAATTCGAGTTAAATGAGCTTGATTTGGAGTGCTTGGAGCTGATTGGAGTTGATTCCCACCTAAAAAATGCACCCCCACTCCATTGGTGACACATCCCCATCAAGAAATTCACCCTCGTTTGGATGAATTCACTCTCTCTATTGGAGATCTTCAATCGTGTCCATCAAGTGCCGAATCACAGGACTTGGCTAGATCCTAACTCAACGTTGACTCTCAATCACAACTGTCACAACTTCGGCTGACTGAAACATGTCTGGGACATGTTCCTTGATTTATGGGATTTGAATTTTCTCTAATTTTTTATTTTTTTATTCACTTTTTTTCGTTTTTCAAGAGACATTTAATTTAAGTCATAAATAATCACTTATTTTCTCTCAAAAGTGGGTTTAGGGGTTAAGTGGGTGTTCTAGGTTAGAAAACGAGCACCCCCATGGTCAATTCCACCTCCTAACCACACTTTCGTGACTTTTTTTTATTTTTACAATTAAAACATTAAAAAATCGCCCGTTTTATGGGAAATTTTTTTATTTGCGGAAAACTTAAAAAACCTATGGGGGACCTAGTACATGTTCATATGACTCATTATTGATGACTATCATGGCAATATACATAGACACTTAGACTTTGATAACCTCCCAAGGTTTAGCCACCAAGGCGGATACTCCAGCTTTGGAGGTGTGAGTGAAAAACTTGAAAATTATACGTCGCAGAAAAGCAATGCATAATTACCAAGGAAAAAACAGTCTAGAGTAATGCATTGATGTCGAAGTCTTAGGCTAGCCAAGTCTATTACCCAAGACATCATGCTACGTCAACTTATTACAATTCCCCATAGGGTATGAACATGTAAAAATTATTGAAAAAGGGCCAAGTTGGCCTACTAGGACTTCTGATCTTCTGAATATGAACAAGTATACTTGCTCAATCTTTGCAGGCTCACTTGAAAACCAACTAAGCACAACTTATGTGGTAACACTTTGGTCTAATGAATCAATTTGTTATTTTTCTTGCATTCATCTAAAGATACTATAGATAACCATCATCATACCATTTTTGCCAACTGTTCATACAAAAATTTATCATCATGAAGAAAAATTGGATTTTAATGGATACAAAGATTTATTGTCATGAAGAAAAATTGGATTTTAATGGAACATAAACAAGGTTACATGAACAATGGGTGCGTTTGGAATCAACAAAAGAATCAGGTGCGGGTTTGGTGCTTGTCCCTATTGTCACACGATGTGGCGATCTCTAAATCGGTAGAGATTAATGATCGCAAGACTGGTGGAACCTCGAGACTCTGCCCCAAACTGTCATGCCGAGCAAGGTCTCCCTCTCTTTAGTTTTCCTGGATCCACTGAAAGTAGATCCAAACTAACTGTTGGAGGTGTCCCCAGTCCAACTTTCCTGGATACTTAGTTGGATTTCTTCAGTGAGCCGCCAGAGTATGAACAAATCAATTGTTCGACATTAGTGTTCAGAGGTCCAGCATGCCACTTTTGGCCATTTTTCAAATATTTGCATGCTCATACCCCTCGAGGACGTTGTAATAAGTTGACGTAGCATGATGACGGTTTGTAACAGACTTGGCTTTCCTAGGAATTAGTCATCAATGCGTTAATCTAGAGTGTTTTTCCTTAGTAATTATTTGTTGCTTTTCAACGACTCATAATTTTCGAGTTTTTCACTCAAACCTCCAAAGTTGGAGTATTCACCTTGGTGGTTCAGCCTTAGGAAGTTATTAAAGTCTAAGTGTCTATGTATATTACCAGGCTAGTCAAGATTTTTGAGTCTTATGAACATGCACTAGGTCCCCCTAGTTTTTTTTTTAATTTTCCGCAAATAAAAATTTTTCTCGTAAAATGGGTCAATTTTTTAATATTTTAATTGTAAAATAAAAATTCATAAAAATGTGGTTAGGAGGTGGATTTTTCCATGGGGGTGCTCGTTTTCTAACTCAGAGCGCCCACTATACCCCTTAACCCACTTTGAGAATACTTTGAGTGATTATTTATCACTTAAATTAATTTTCTCTCGAAAATGGCCAAAAAGACATAATGAAGTCAAAAAATCAGAATCTCTAAATCAATGGAAACATGTTGGAGATAGGATCTTAGTGGTGACGAGTTGATTCCTAGTCTTGGGCCAGTTAACTAAGCCTCTGATTTAGTGATTGAAGTCATGATGGAGTGATGGCGAATTATCTCAAGTGAAGGGGGTGCATATCTCCAAAAGGAGGGCGCACTTACTGATTTGGCAACTTTGTATTGGTTGGATGATGATCACAATGAGGAGGGGCACTTCTCTTGAGGTGGCGTCCTCCTCTTGAATCAAACTCGCCCTCAATCCCTTGATCTTCTCAAGTAAGCTCACTTTCACTCAAGATGATTGTCTTTGGTAAAATGCACCCCCCCTTGGTTCATTTCTCTATAAAAGTAGGCATTGCCTCTCATTTTTCTAATGGTTAGAGTATAGAAGTCTTGCCGAACCTCTAAAGATTTATATTGTAATATTTTTATGTGGAATAAAAAAGACTTTGGAGGTCCATTTGTTGGTGTGTGACCCTATGTGTGTGGATGTCCTGTCAATGGTATATGGGGTAACTGTAGTGTAGTTATTTACTTGTTGCATTAGATGTTAATCTGGCCTTTTGAATGACTGTTTCCAGTCAGTAGGATAAATGATTCTAGTTTGATTCATTTATTTCTTGCTCATGTCCGCGGTATAGGATTTGGATGTTTTTACTTGCTTGTATGCATTCTATTCTAATCTCTTGCATGAGAAGCACCGGATTTGACACTTTTGTTGCAACTAGTTTTAGCTATGCAGGCTATCTTGTTGGAAGGATGGGCTGAGCTTGTTTGCATCTTCCATAGTTCCAAGCACTTTCATAAGGACATAGTCCCTTCGCTTCTCACGATAGACTCTGTAGATCTGATATTCCCAGCGTCAAGCTACTTTTCTTCTATTTCCTTCATTTCTTATTCAAATTTCATTTGGTTACGGTTACTCACATGCTTAAGTAAATTAGTTTGCTTTTAGAAGAATATTTATGATCCAGGAGGATCATCATGGAACAAAAAGTGGTCATAAATTTGCAATCTCAAATGCTGAACAAAAGTATGACATTGCGTATTGCTCATCGAGACCTTTACGACGGCGTTCGTTTCATCTCAAACGGACATTGTATGCTCGAGCTATGTTGTTTTGAAATCTTGTCCAAATAGTGAAAAAATGGCAAAAAGGGTGCCACGTGGCACCACTAGAAGGGTGACATGTGGCCTGTACGATGCTTACGTGGCAGCCCCATAGAGCCCACATGGAAAGATTGTCGGTGACATGGTAGGTTGCATGTGTCGAGTTGGCATCCCAGTGGCATATGCATGGACCTATCACCTTTCGACACATGGCAGGTTTGATGCATAATTGTGAACCAAGTGGGCCAACTGGAGGTTGCCACGTGGCAGTCCAGTTGGCCACCACGTTGTTCCATATACCAAAAATATTGGTGGATGGGAGTATCAAACCTCGGTCTATCGGCCGCAGATCACATTCTCCTACCGTTATGCCACCATTGTCCTTCTTAAACGGATATGCAACTTGAATAAATTTATTTAAAATTTATTCAAGTTGCATGGCGAAAAAGAGGATCGATGGGATTTGAACCCCCGACCTCCACAGTAACAACCCAACAACTTTACCGATGCACCATGCCTCTCCGTTGTGTATGGGAATGACACCTTTTGTTTTTAGGTTTGAAACCAGATTTTATGCCCAAAAAGGGGCGTGCTTTCATGGACACCATGGATTTGAATCCAACGAATTCACCATATATAAAGTAATATATTATGGTTGTTGGACCATATATATTATTTTATTCACCATATATTTGATTCGCCATATATTAAATTCTAAAAATATATCATATGGTTTTCTTTTGGTTATTAACCATATATATATATATATATATATTGGTTTTGACCATCATATATTTGTTTCTAAATATGTATTATATGGTGGATAACCATATCTTTTAATTTGGGATCAAATATTCAATATCCCATGGAAATTGGAGTTTGGTTATGAACGCTTGGGTATTTAAATCAAGGGTGTTTTTCTATGTGGGAGAATAATTCTTGAAGGGAATTCTTGAGGAGAATTCTTGGTGGGAATTCTTGGTAGAAGTTTTGGGAAGTTGTGTGAAGCTTATTTATTCTTCTTAGAGTGGGAGAGCTTTTGAAGAAGATTAGTGAAGCTTCTTTGGCAACATTTCCAAGGCCAAATTATACTTAAAGAAAGATTGTATTTTGGTGCATCCAACATTTTGACCACATAATAAGATCGGTCCTCATTGGAGAGCGGGCCCGGAGTCATAGTCCATGTCGGACGAACTCCGTTATCAAGTTTGGTTGTCGTCTTTCATCTGCTTTGAATTTGTCATTTTCGTAATTTTTCCATTGAATTCATTTATGCTTTTATGCCATTATTAAGCATGATTTTAATGGATTTTGCAA
Source organism: Larix kaempferi (assembly GCA_027924585.1). NCBI lineage: Eukaryota > Viridiplantae > Streptophyta > Pinopsida > Pinales > Pinaceae > Larix > Larix kaempferi. The sequence goes on along the minus strand of BSBM01000001.1, from coordinate 45,261,332 downwards.
CATTATTATGTAACAATGGTGAATTTGCAAGCATGATGACATTTGGCACTCTCACATTAAAATGAACATTGTCAATGGATCCTTGGGTCATCCCAAATCAATTTAAAAGCTGATTTATCTAAGTATGTTGCTAGATCTAGTTATTCAAGCTTCATTTTGAGTAGATCTAGCATTGTTTAAGTACTTATGCTTATTTTCAACTTTCAAGTACTTGATATTTTTATGCTTTTAATGCTTTATTTGGCACATTTGGTACATAACAAGTGGCTGATTTTTCACGTTTGATGAACATGTAAGGAGGTGATGTCGAAAAATTGAGATCCATGCCATCCAAGACGCCGGGAGCACCCAACTTTCCTTGAGATCAATTATGAAAACCTTGTAAACCTTTGTTTCCTCATTTAAAAGGACCAAAGGTATCCACCCACCTCAAAGATTGTAATTTTAATAGTAAAAGCAAGTGGGCTACCCGGCGCCCACACTCCATCCCCCTTGCAGATCTGCGTCATTTTTGTGGCGTGAACCCTTTTTTTTGTTCTTTTGCTTTTGTTTTGCTTTGGATTAGCTAACTATAGATTAATGTCAAGTTCTTCCAGTAGATTAAATCCTTTTCACACACTACACACTTAGCTAGTTTCCTTTCAAGTATTTCTTTTCTGCAATAAGTAACAAACCAATCTGACTATGTATTCCCAAAGTATACTGAAAGAGCTTGCTCAAGTAAGTGAAAGAGATTCTCATTCCTTAGATTAGTTAGATTAGTTACATCACATTTTTATTTGTTGTTATGTAACAAACTCCGACTTAGTCTCCCCGTATGTTGTGGTCCACTGCGGTCTTTGCCTAACCATCTGGACAATTAGAAAGGGAACTAGGTGACTAGTAATAATAGGGCAATCCATAGTAGCTTATTTACGAGAACTCGAGAGGTCGTGTTGGACTTACCATAGAGTCAGGGGGCTACTTTAAGCAAGTTATACCTCGTCCCGTTTTACACTTGGTATTGTTGCAATAGAGCTCAGTTCAAAGAAATAAGAAGCTTTTTTTGGGCCAAACTTTAGAGTAGTTCATTTTCAGTATTGTACTTTACTTTACAATCTCCAAGTTAACCCATTCCTTAATCCACTCATCAATAATAATTATAACTGACAAATGAGACAATTGCAATACTTTCCGTCACATCAACACTATTCGACTCCATTAGCACTAGTTATACTTAAGTGAATTCATGTGTTAAATGAAATATTTTGTTATATGTTGTTGAAGTTATCTAAGTTGTATTTGCAATTCTTGTTTCAATAATAATCATCTCAAACTCCTAGAAATCATTCTTAATTCCGTAACTTAGCGTAAAAGCCTTATTTCTTTTCTTAGGGACCGTCCCCCTTGGCTTCGTTAGGAGTTGGCCTAGATGGAGGAATCAACTATCAGGTGACAACACATGACTCGAGACTTGCCCCCAAGGTTGCACCTAGTGGCTTGAAGATTTCTGCCACGATAACTTCAAGGTGCGTATCAGGCGGCAACAGGAACCACACTAGTATCTTCAGAACATTCAGGAGGAGCACTTGAAGAAGGAGAACTAGGATCAACAATAGGCACAGAAGGTGTGGAAGGAGTAACAGAGATAGGAGTAACAGAAGGTGAAGGAAAATTCAAGGTAACATGAGGCACAACAAACTCAAGAGGAGGAGAGACTTCATTGAAGTGAACATCTCGCCTAATGATGGCACCTTGCGTAGATGGATCAAACAACCTGTATGCTTTGGATTCCTCACAATAATTAATGAAAATACACTTGTGAGAGTTGGGTTCCAACTTTTTTCATTTTTCATCCGAGATATGAACCCAACATTCACTGCCAAAAACCTTAAGGTTACTAATATCGGGTTTCTTTTCATTCCATTTTTCTTTAGGAGTAACCTGCAAAACTGCTTTAGTAGGGACTCTATTCAAGATATAGTTAGCTCAACAAATAACTTTAGCCCAAAATGTTTATGTAATCCTTTAGAATAAATCATACATTTAGCCATTTTAACCAAAGTTCTATTCTTTCTTTCAGCTACCCCATTTTGTTGAGGTGTATAAGGAACAACCTTTTGATGTTGAATACCATGCTTAGATAAATATGCATTAAATTATTTCTTAATGAATTCCACCCCATTATCAGTTCTCAAAGTCTTAGTATTTTTACCAGATTGTTTCTCAACCATGGATTTAAATTCTTGAAAGATACTAAAGGTTTCACTTTTCAGTTTTAAAAAATATATCCAAGATTAACGACTATAATCATCAATAAAAGTACAAAAATAGACTACATGAGACAAAGGAGTTCCAAGAGGACCACAAATATCACTCTGAATTAGTTGCAATTGTTCATTAACACACCAGGCTCTACTTTTATCAAACATTTCCTTATGATGTTTACCAAGTACACAACTTTCGCAAACACCTTTAGTGTAAGAAATTGATGGTAAGCAATGTACCATGTTAGACAACATTTGCATTTTACCATAATTCAAGTGACCTAATCTTTCATGCCATAATTTACTTAGTTCATCAGCGTGAGCAACATCGGAATAAAATGGTTGATTTTTGCTTGAATTAAAACTAGTAAACTTATATAATCCAATGTTATGATCAACATGACCAAAAGAAACAATTTTGAAGTTTTGTTTGATATCTTTAAACACATACTTATTAGGCCAAGCTTCAAATTTATAACCTTTTTGACATGCACGATAAATAGAAAGCAAGTTGATGGGCATTCCTTGAACATGAAACACATCTTCCAAAGTACCATTAGGAACATTAGCACTACCAGATCCTAAAACCGAAGGATGATTACTATCATTTATAGTTACTTTCTGTTGTGTGTGCTTTTTAGTGTCGTAAGTATTAAATAAAGAGCTTGTACCAGACATATGGTTAGATGCACCAGAATCCATTATCCATTCCACATTAGAAGATGACTTACTTGGTTGAACAGAATAGGCACACAAGGATACCGACTGTTCTTTGAAAGACATTTTCTTCTTTGCTTTCGCAAGTTGACATCTCCATTTAAAGCAAATATTTTCGGGGTGGTTGGTTTTTCCATAATGTTTACAAAGATTATACACTTTCTTTTTGCTAGACACCATGTTAGAAGCATCATCATTAGAAGAAGTAAATCCTTAATCACGTGGTTTAGAATTTTTAAAATTCTTATTAGGATTCGTTTTACTATGTGCCATTAGAGCTCTATTATTAGTGTTAGAGATTATGGTATCTCAAGATGTCCTCCATGATTTAGATGCCTTGCATGGATGTACATCAACAATATAGGCATCAGGATGGAGTAGAGGGTGAGATGCACTCTACTTAGTGGCATGAATCCATTGGTGGATGCATGCGGACTTTTCGGGGTGTTTTGCCTCATGCATGCATGAGATTTGCATGTGCAGTTATTAATTAAAAGATGCATGCAAAAGTGACTTTTTGCATGCACAGATATTAGGTTTTTGGTAAACCTAATTGATCAGTGAGATGATATAAGGAGGCAGGAGGTCCCCGGATGAGGTTACTCAGTTGGGTCCCCGGATGAGGTTACTCAGTTGGCTTATCAGAGAGAGATCAGTCAGAGTGAGGAGGGCGCATTGTGCATGCAGAGGGCGACTTTCTGAGAGAGAGAGGAGCTTCTGCAGTAGGGAGAGTGGGGTGATCTGAGCTGGATCAGACACCACTTGATCAGAGGCACTTGGCACCCACTTCTGTGGACAAAGAGAGTTCATCAGAGTGGTTTCTGCAGAGATTGAGAGAGGGAAACTTCTAGAGCAGAGAGGGGCGCATTACTAGAGGAGAGAGGAGCTCGTTCTGGATTTGATTGACTGATTGAGAAGCTGAGACTTTCGGAGTATCATTGCCTCAGTGTTTGAGGAAGGACTGTGACGTTCAAAGCTCAGAAATGTTGAGATCTGATTCCGTACGAGCATCTGACATCTTGAGGGAGGGCGCACTTTTCCATGCATAGGAAGGGTGCATTCATCAGATCTAGCAGTTGGCCTTCTTCCTTGGCTGAGCAGGTTAGAGCAATGTTGTGAGAGAGACAGTAACGACAGATTGTTACCTTCAAACATATCAGATCCAGTTGACAGTTAGGGCACATTTCCTCTGTGCATGCAGATCTAGGGTTTTGACCCTATCAGGTTCCGTTGTTCCATCTGAGGTATTTTTGTATGTACTTGTATTCTGGTTACTTTGCTCTGGGATCGAGATAGAAGAAATCCCCACAGATAGCTGGTTTTCCCCATTTGGGGTTTCTAGGGTAAATACTGAGTTGTGTGATTGCTTTGTTTTTCATTGTGAAAGTGTTAAGAGATCTATAGTGTTTGCATCTTAGGTCATTATTGTATTTCTGATTTATAGAGACTCAAACCGCTTGAGATCTTAGGGTATCTAGAGGGAGTAGTGATCTTTGGATAAATTAACAATGAGATAATTGACCACTAGTAATTAATCTATCTTGCTCATTTACCAAACCTTTACAAAACTCTTCAAAACTAGGTTTCAAAGTTCCTTTAGACATCTCAATAGCTCTGTTCCAGGTTTGGATGAACATGTCATAACATTAAGGTAACTTGTGTTCAACAAGAATAGTAAGAGCATTACCATTCTTGTAATCAGAACCACAATTATTTAATTTTTCATTAAAGATTTTAACTTCAGCAAAAAATGACTCTATTTTATCAAAATCTTTAGGGTCTAACTCATGGATTTTCTTTTCAAGATAGTAAGTAGAAATATCATCATTTGTATCAAATAAAGAACTTAGGGTTTTCCATACCTCAATAGGACTAGCCTCAGCCTCAGTGTGTACCTATAAGCTATCTGAATAGTTTGTCCAATGAGTCCTCTTGCTTGATCACATCAATCTTCCCATATTGCCAACTCTTTTGCATTGGTTGGTTTCGTTTGTTCACCTTTAACTAATCTACAAATATTCTTACTCCTAAGCACATCAATCATCTTTCTCTTCCAAGAGAGATAGTTAGATCCAACTAATGTAGGAACATAAACAACATGTGAAGTCATAGTGTGACAGTAAACTTATACCCTTAAATGCAAAAAATTTAATTGATGCAAAAAGAAGAAAAGTGATACTAAATCAGAAAGTTCTCGCCAATGCCGAAACCTTCCTATAACTAACCGACAAATCTGAACCGCTGCTGCAAAAAACATCTAATTGAAATTGTTGAAATGCAAATTTTTTGCCGAAAAAAGGGCATATGCGCTTTGGTCCACTGTAGGGTGTGTATACGCTCCCTGGATGTCTATAGGGCACGTATATGCCTATCAAGCCCCCAAAACTACAAAAAGTCGTTGAAACTAGAGCTGAAGCCGTCTGGACGGAAACCTACAAATACTTGAACCAAAAACAGACAAACCACCAGATCTGCAAGGCAAAAGATAGATCCTTGATGCTAGATTAGTATACAATAGATTTCATTTTAGATTTATAAAAAAATATCAAGAAAAACTTGAAACTTTTTGAAAATTAATGGTGAGGGTTAAGGTTTGAAAAAAAATAATTCGAATATGCAGCACAATGATGAGATCTAAGAAAATAGCACTTGAGTACGATAGATCGGGAGCCAAATCTACAAAATATGGAGGACCCAACTCTCAAATATGAAAAATTGTTGCTTGTAAAAAAATTCTTTTTTTTTACCGAAGAAGGTATAGCATAGGAACTAGCTCTAATATCATGTTAGAATATTGAGAATATGCATAAATATACAACAATACATTTACACCAGCATATAAATTAATAGCAAAGATCTACTAGTCTAGCCTTCTATCTATACAAGCAACAATAATCATGTAAGAATAAGAGACAAGAGAACAAGAGAACAATACACCATATATATGTGGTAAAACCCCAAATGGGGAAACATCCACGAAAGGTTTTGTCTTCTATTGATCTTTAGAAATCTCCAATCTTACAAGAGAGCTCCACCCCATATATGCTTCATAGCTTTACAATAACAACACAATGCTTGAGATCACCATACTCAATATACTTGTATGCCCAAAGGCTCTCCCTCACCTCTATTATATACCAAGAGGTATGGAAGCATAACATCCCAAAATACATGTGGGATAAATGATTTTCCCCCTCTTTATATAATGAATGGTAATATGAGCATATTACTCTATGATGCATGTAGGATAACTACTTTTTACATAAGATTAGAGTTATTTATGCCTTAATGCTAGATAAGACATCTTATGACATCATTCTAGACATCATCACACATGTAATATTAAAATTACACATTCCAACATGGTTTAGGCTACCCAAGTATCATTTTATGTTGCATTCTAGCATGAAAACAGCGAGGCATTTCAACCATTGTGGTTGTGAAATTCATCATGGATTTGTGAGCTCTTGATTCATTTGAGTTTTCATTAAACATTCTAAGCTAAGTAACATGACACTTCAAAACAGGGCTCGTGTCATGTATTCCACGTGTCGGACACGACACGTGCCCTAATACGACTCCGACATGAAATTTTACGTGTCCAGAAATCGGGACACGATCCAACACATGTTGAACACGTGCCATGATCGTGTCCCAATTTCTGGACATGTGTCGTGTCAAAACAGTTCACTCCAGCGGATAAAAAACGGGTTTTCCCCTTTTACGGCCCATTCTTTGTTCCCGATTTGAGAAAGGTTTTGTGCTCGTGGAGAATAGAGGTCGTGGCTCGTGACTGTCATTGAGAGGTCGTGACTCGTGATTGTTTGCTGAGAGCTTGCCGGTGGAGAAGTGAGGTCATGAGGGTGTCGCCGGTGTGGGAGTTGCGCCACTGCCGATTTGTTGAAGCCACGCAACAACTACAAGAGTTGTTGCAACAACGAATAGCTCAGGGTAGAGGCACATTAGGACATTCAACAGAGGATAGAGAAGTCCGGGGCAAAGGCACACAAATAGAGCACACGTAGCGGCTACGCCCGCGGCTCTGTGTAACAACAACGAACAAAGAACGAACAAATATCTTCCCAATGGCTATTTAGTATTTTCATTTTGCATCTAGTAGTGCTGTAGATACTAGACTGTAGTAGTATCTACTCTATTTTGTATTTTCCAGTGGCATTCTCTCAATATCTATGTAATACATTTTGATTTTGATGGTTTAATGAGAAATATCAAATATGAAATATGCAGCTTATGGTTCAAACTCAAACTTCATGATTCAATGTTCATTGATAATTTTATTATTGATTCATCATTGTCAAATTTCAATTGAATGATATTATGATTCAGATTGATGTATAGACTTCTAGTTTTTTTAATATATATATATAATAATAATAATATAGATATATTTTTAATATATATATATATAATAATAATAATAATATAGATATATTTTTAATATATATATATATAATAATAATAATAATATAGATATATTTTTAATATAGATATATTTTTAATATATATATATAAAACGTGTCCCCCGTGTCTTGTTTCCAGGGTCGTCGTGTCTCGTGTCGAATACTCGTATTTTCGTGTCCTCTGTGTCCCGTGTCCTCGTGTCATGTGACTTAGATTCTAAGTGATTGTTTGGATTGCGTGTTACAGTTTCTCAACTGTATTTTTTTGGCATTGGCCTGATTTGGTTTTCCAATTCACCTTAGTGGTCAATCTATGATTGTAGGTGTGCTCTTTTCTAGTTGATTGATTGATCTTCGTTCTAGGTCAAATAGTGGTGAGACAAATAAACAATGTGTTTCCAAAAATGGTTGGGCATAGACAATCAAAGTCATTCAATTTTGGATAGATCTTAGCATGCTATGATGCCCTGGCCATTTTGGTGCATTGACCATTCCCTATGGCTAGAGACACTTGTTTTTGTCGAAACTGTAGGAGTAGGGGGAAGCTTTTGGTCTTTCTTTCTCTCTTTGAATCATTCGGCAACAAGGGAGCAGGTGTAGGAACAGTTTTGAAAGTACTCAAGGCAGAAAGATATCCAAGCCCAATGGTTTTTGGTGAATCAATACCCCAAGGCCTCAAGCAAGCATCTTTTGATTCTACTGGACACATGGAATACATCTTACTGGCCTTTTCACGGAGTGCCTTATTTAAATGCGCGTTTCATTAGTTTTTCCGGATCAACCCGACAAACCCAACCTGTGCATCTTTCTGATTGGGATCTTATTGCAAAGCCAAACCGGTTTAGAGCATTTCCAACTAGGGGAAATGGTTCATGTTCTATTGAAATCATCTTCTGCAGCTTAAAACCGAGCAAGTAGAAAAAAGGTTGATTCTTGAGGTTTCCAATGGGGATCAATGATTCCACATTTACAATTCACCCCTAAAATAGGTTCACCGCACTAGGGTGGTGAGTCTGTTAACATAGGTATATGTAATAAGTTAGATAACCTAGTCACATGAACGATAGATATCTGATATACCCATAGAATTCCAAATAGTGCAATTCATAGATGTTTTAAAACCTAAAATATGAAATTCGTTGCAATCGAACTAGAATCCTTAGAAAAATGATCATTAGAATTGTGCTTAACTTAGATGGATCAAGAAACTTAAACTTTCCAACATTCATCACAAAAAGGAACCTTGAAAGAAAAACAATGAATTTAAACACCTTGTTCAATAGAAATATTATTTTCAATTAACATTTCCACTATAAGAAATTAGTATATAGATGACATAAATGCCCTCACATTAATAGAAAATGCCTTCAAAACAATGAAAAACAATAATTGCCTAAGAATGTAAACAAGTTAAAAGAAAAATAACACAGCCATGATAGGAAATGTAAAAAGAATTATTCCTCATTTAATACAGAAATAAGGGTTTAAAAGACTCAAGACAACCAAAATCTCTTCTACATAGAGGGTAAGGTCAACAACCATGAAAGTACAAATTTTGATTCATGATGCATGCAAAATTTGGTATTAGAAGACTTCAGTAAAGCTATTATTCAAACCACAAAAACATTGTAGTCTTACAAAATAGAATTAGTGGACAAGAAATCCAAGACTAGAGCATTTATCTAAAAAACATCCCCATAAGTATACGAACCTTTTTTTCCACAGAAAAAAATCACCATTTTATTACATATCATAAAATTACAATCAGCATATACTTGTATAGCATTTCACATAACTAGGGAGGACTGTCAACTCCCAGATCTCAAGACATCGTAATAAAATATGCAGTCTGTAGCATACCGAAAGTCTTTTCATGATCAGTTATGATGCTCCATCCATCATAAAGGATCCCTCTAGTAATCGGCTGAGAATGACCTCATCAATATCTGTCAACAGATATCGATATCAATATATACAAAGTGACAATTCAATACCTGTAAAAAGGAGCAAAATAGCCCTTCCATAAATAAAACACAAAACATATCATCAGTATGCTGAAGGAATTTCGAAATCAAAAGTCATGCCATCCCTGTCGTCCCAAATCTGCCACAGTCCAGGAGTAAAAGCTAAACCATCTTTTGGAAGACCATCTGCTTGCATATTTTTTTCCCAAAAAATATGATGAAAGGATGTGTACTGAAAATAGCTTTTCTGATTCACAATTTCATCGAATACAGGCCGCATATTTATATTCTTACAAGAAAACTCACCCTTCTTCCAGTTGATGACAACTTCGGAATCACCAAATACCTGCATCCTTTGAGCACTGTTGCCAACTGGAATCACACCTGAAAAAAGGCGGCAAAAATCTTCAAGCCGCTGGTGTGGCCTTGGGGGCAAGCCAGAGTCAAGTGCTGTCACCTGAAACTCGACTCCTCCGTCTAGGCTTACTCCTAGCGAAGCCAAGTGGGGTGGACCCTAAAAAGTAAAAATAAAACTAAAGTGTTTAATCTATGAAAAATAAAACAACTAATCTAGGAGTTAGAATTTTTTGATCACAAGAGCAATGCAACATAAAGATAATGTCATTCATTGTTCCATATCATCATTGTCATTTGAAATATAACATCCATCATCATAAAATGTAAATAATAAGGCCAGTGCTGATAAATGGAGTCAGAAATAAAGTGCTTGAAAAATAACAATGTTGTGCAATTGTTCTTGGTGTATTTTATTATTATTGTGGTAATGAGTCTTTTTATTAAGGATGGGGGATTCCCAATATACTGCAAGGTACTGGGAATATGTCCTGAATTTAACCAAGTGGCTTCTCACTCAGACATGTGGGTTGGATCGGAGTCTCTGGGAGGTGTTCAACACTGTACCAAACGAGGGTATAGTCTAACAATATCCCGAGGTCACTACCCAGTGGTTCCCGCGTCCTTTGAGAAATTTGCCCACCACAATCAAATAAGCGTTTACGCCGGATTTTCGTAAAAAGGTGGTTTATTGGGATGTGTTAGACCTATTACTAGTCACTAAGTCCTTTCTATTTTATCAGCATGTTCAGACGAGGCTGCAGTGATCTAGAGCATACGGGGACAAGGCCTTGTTTATTTTAAAAGTTTTTTAACACAAATTTTACTTTTTTTATGCCCCAAGAGTCTCTTTTCGGGCCAGTACTCGGGCAAGCCCTTATCCTGAAACCTTACTTCGGTAAAGCAAGGGAGTGTTTTGATTGTAGTAAAAAAAAGATAAAATTGTTAAAAAACTGAGAAAACTAGGTCCTGAGTGAACTCGTGGCCCGCCAATGGAATGGACCAACGAGGTTAATTTTAGCCCTAGTTAATTTTATTAAAGTACTGGAAAGCAAATCTAAGCTAAAAAATGCACTCCATGAAAATGAGTCGACATAGTTCCCCCTGGGGGGATGGGGTGTGGGCGTTGGTTAGCCCACTTGCTCTCGTTTAATATTCTTTTACAATGCAGAGAAGTGCCCCAGTCATGTAAAAAATGACTCAAAGGCTTACAAATTTAGAAGGATAAAAGCTTCCGGTTTGAGAAAATATGGTTCTGGGTGCTCCAGATGGCCCGATCTACCAAAATTTGGCCAACATCTCCTCCTATCTGTTCATGAATTGCTGCAAACCAGCAAGCAAATGTTAGTAAAAGATGCCCCAAAACACTTTAAGAGTGTTTGGGTCACCTAAAAAAAACCCAAAAAATTCTAAGGCAAAAAACTAAGTAAAAATGCAAAAAATGAACTAAGTGAGACAAGCTGTAAGGCTTGTCTCCTTAGGATCTTTGCACATTCAAAGAGCTGCAAATTCTAAGCTCTTATATCAGCCAAATAAACCTTTCAAAGCAAAACTAGCTTCCTACTCAAGCTTATAAAATTTTTCAATAAAAATTGACTTTTTTGTATGAAACTAGGAGAATAGATCTAGAAACTAGATACACCATTTAAACTTAGCTAAATCTATTCTTGTATGCAAACATATCAGATCTATTTATGATTAACCTTTTATGAATAGATCTAGAAATATTTGCTACTTTTTCAAGAAACCAAGTAACCAAGAAGTTAAGTTTAGAGAATTTTTTGTTTGCTGAGAAAGAGAAAGGAAGCAGAATGGCCTTTGAAATCAGAAATCTTTGAAGGCTTGGAAGTGGGACACTGAGGGAAAGATCCACCAAAGTGTGCACAGATGAGGAAAATGAGAGCAAACAAACTATCTTCTTTTTCAATCCTGTCAACCTGTAGCCAAAGACACTCACAAAAAACCCATCAAACTAGAAATGCATATGGTTAGAAAATCAAAACAATATGAGCATAAACAAATGAAACATATATGTTTTGGATCTCTAATCAAAATGACAAATAGAAGCACTAATTAAAACAAGCAAGATTAATTAGTCTTCCTTACAAAACCGATACCAGTCCTTCAAGTAAGCTAGAAGATGGTTGAAAATGCTTGCACAAAATTTGTCTTAGCTACAAATCACCTCATGCCATGAGATCATACATCCACTCACAAAGCATCACACATGTGGACTTCCAAAGTCTTCTTTATTCATAAGCAAAAGATAAAACAAGTACAACAATGGCTTGCCCCAACTCCAACTAGAGCAAAATGGAGTGGGAAGCCAAGTATATATAGAGAAACCAAGAAGGGAGGGTGCCCAAGTGAAGGAGAGAGTAGTGGAGTAAATGGGGGCCAAAATGGGCCTGCCTCCCACCTATTTGGCTGCCCATATCAACTGCAAATCAGCTAGATGACAGCCCAAGAATGTAGCTGCAAACTTTCCTTAACAAGTGGGATCCCATCCTTGGGATTTGCGCCCTAATGCGCCCTCCCTAAGTGGGAGTCATTCCCATGATTTAGGCTGCCCAAGATGTTGCCAAAATGTTCCTCTTACACCCTCTTACATAGTTGGTCAGAAAATTAACTCCAAATCCCAAAATTTGTGGAGTTGATTTTTCATGATTTTTGGCATTTTTTCAAATTTTTGACCAATTTTTCACTTTTTTTGGAAATTTGAGCATAAGTGAAAAATAAATGACTCTAAGACTATGGAAAGTGGGTTTTGGGGTATGGTGGGTGCTCTGAGTTAGAAAAAGAGCATCCCCATGGCAAAAAGACCCCTAGACCACACTTTTACACCAATTACAAATTTTTTAATTGAACCATTAAAAAATGCCTTAATTTTATGGGAATTTTTTTTTTCGCCAGAATTAAAAAAAAAACGAGGGGGACCTAGCACATGTCCATATGACTCAAAAGTAATGTCTAGCATGTTCATATACATTGACCCATGGACTTTAATAACCCCCTAAGGCCCGTAAACCTCACCAGGCATTGCAGCTTTGGAGGAGCAAGAGAAAAACTCAAAAATTATGTTATGCAAAATTGCAAGACATAATTAATAAGTGAGAAGACTCCTTGGAATACCCGACTTCGTCGACAAGTCTTAGGGAGCCAAGTCCTTTACAAAAATACCATACTAGAACATTTTATTACAAACCCCGTAGGGCATGGACATGTGAATTTTTTTAAAAAAAAGGAGCCCTTATAAAGGCCCGATGGACATCAAATCACTGATAATGAACATGTAACATATTCAAATTTTCCCGCTCACTTGATAATCCAACCAAGTACAACTTAGTTGGTAACAAGCACCTCTATCCCAAGCAAGTTTTAGGGCCAACTTGAGAGCCATCAATTCCACCAAATTATTTGAGCCATTGTCAATCCCTGCTTTAAACTTGAACCCATGGCTATCCGTTAGGTGCACAGTCCCACCTGCTCCACAGATAGAGGGTCTCCCTTGGGCTTCCCCGTCGAAATAACGCCACACCCCAGATTTGTCAATAACTTCTTCACGTGAAGATCTAGTATTCTTCACTGGCTTACCTTGATCAAAACTACTGAGAATATTCAAAGATTGGATGGCATATTGTAATGCAGGGGTTTGATGCTCCTAAAAAATAAGCCAATTTCTGAATAACCGAACTCCCCATGCTACAATAAGTGGGAGGGCATGATAAGTCATTGTAGCTAAGTTTGAAACCCACATTTTTAGACAATCTTCAACAGTTCCCCCATACCAGAAGTTATTTGATCCCAAAACAGCATCAAGTTCCTTCCATACCGGCTTGGCATAAGGACAAAGAATGAGAAGATGGGCGATATTTTCTTCACTTGCTTTGCAGAGCACGCACCATCCAGGTCAAAGTAGCCAACATAAAAGAGAAACATTGTGTACTTAGTCAATAGAAGTAACAACAAATTGCTAGACTGCCCTGATTAGGGAAACTAGGTCTATGTAACAACAATCCAACTTACCATATCAGAATTGAGATACAACACATTTCAAAACTAAATCTATTGATCTCCATGAAAACACAGACTTGCAACATTACACCTGGGAGTGATTATTCGAGGAGATTTTGATGACGTCCATCCATGAGCCATCACCAAGTCTATCCATCATCTGGAACGGTGTGTCGGCAGCTTCTGCTAGCTCATCCAATAATCTCTAGAGCCTATCAATATCATCCCTGAGCCTTCAAATCGCCCAAGAGTTGCATCCTGGAAGAATTCTCTATCCATTAAGACCCTAGAGCGAAGGTTTTTAATAGTATAGTATGGACTACATCCTCTTCTTGGATTCCCGTGGCCTTCCCTCTCCTCCAGCACTAGTGCCTCCATCGCTTCGATGTCTTGTTCAATGTGAAGAGGAACCAAAGAATTGTTGGAGTAACTCTCGTCATCTTTTGTGGTCCTCTGGTGCCCTCGACCATCTCTTCCCCAATGGATCCTTGCCCTTTGTTGAGGTGCCATATGATTCAATGAAGAAGTTGGCAACCAAGCTAGAGTTCTGATAGGGCCAGCCCTTGAGAGCCTATCAATAAAAGCAGCCACACAAAGAGGCGACCCATGTTCGAAACCCAATAGGAGTCCTTACCAGTGTTTCCACGACTTCCCTTAATTATCCAAAGCAGTGAAGTACGACTCGTCCTAGACTTGCGAGTCTGGACAAGAGGAATCCCGCGCCAGTTAACCGCCATTAACTCACTCCTAGACTCGCGGTTGCCTGCAAACTTGTCCCAACTCGCCGACTCGGCCGGATTCAAGCAAACTCGGGTGACTCGCGTCAGGCAAACTTGGGTGACTGCCGCAAAAAAAAGGGTGGATGCCAAAGATAAAAAGGGCAGAGATCGACTTGTGGTGGTGGGCTCGTTCATGGACCATCGCAGCTTGCTCGAGCCTCGACTGTTGTGGTGGGCAAGACCGTAGGTTAGTATTGTTTTTTGTTGTTGTTGTATATTTGCAAATCGTGGCACTGTATTACAGCCAGTGTTCCACGTGGATGCATCCCACAGGGTCGGGGACGCGTTTCTGCGTTTCCCCGCGTCTCGGGGACGACGAAACTCCATGCGAAACGTTTCAAGACGTTTCACTTTGGGCAAAACTCTGCGAAACTCCATGCGAAACATTTCGGTCTGTGGCGAAACTTGTTTCTCCATCATGAAACTTGGGGGGGACTTCTTGGCGTCCTGCACGAAACTCCGAAATTTCGGCGTACCTTCTGGGCGTCCCGCACGAAACTCCGAACCTCCAACAAACCTTCTAGGTGTCTGGATAATCATATATAATCACGATGAATCATGTAATGTGTTTGCATTACTAATTTATTAGATTCTAAATTACATTGCATGATTGCACAATGATGAATGTAGTATTTACTAATTTACTAATTTACATGGGATGAATTGTTATTGCTGGGATTTATATTTTTCATATTTTTAGAATTTTTATGACCTCGGCGTCCCTTCGTCCCCCCCGAATGTTCCTAAAATTTGGGGGTGGTCTCCATGTGTCCCGAATGTGTGTCTCCCCATTCCCGCGTCCTGTTGTCCCCGAACCTTGGGGGAACATTGATTACAACATCAATACAATCTGTAATACAGTATTACTGTATTACAAATGGCATTAATACTGTATAATGCATGTCTCCCCGTCCCGTCGTCCCAGAACCTTGGGGGAACATTGATTACAACATCAATACAATCAGTAATACTGTATTACGAATTGTATTAATACTATATACAGTATTACTGTATTATGAATTGTATTAATACTGTAATACAATATTACTGTAGTATTAATACCTAAGTTACCGGAAACGGCCAGGTGCCCTCCCTGAAACAGCGTTCCAAGTTTCCGAAACGGAAACGGGTTCGATACGGTGCTGAAACGTGGCGGATCCGTATCGGAGGGATCGGGTACGGATCGGGGGTTTTGGAAACGGATCCACTTTTTTCCTGAAACGGATCGACCATTTTCTGAAACGGATTGGAAAAAAAATGAAACGGATAGATGAAAGTGGGATATGCTTCAACGGGTGAATGAAAAAAATCCTGAAACTTGGGCCCGTGATACTGTTCCACGATACTTTTCCGACTTCCGGCGAATACTGTTCCGACTTCCAGCAAATAAACTCGGGCGATATTCATAGGGCCATCTCACACTGCGTAGGACTGCTTGCCACGCACAGGATCAGTGCATTTGTAATTTATGGTCTTAATGTTAGTGGTATTCTGATCGCCCAATATTTAATACTAGAATTGCATTTGGTCCGTCAAGATCAAATGCCAAGAGATTCATGCGTTGATTTCGTAGAAGTTATTTATAATTCCACTGATTAGTTCGAATTCCACTGATTAGGTTTTTTAAGTGACATCTATCTCTTGTTCGAGGACTTAAAAGTGTCGTGTGTAAATTATTTTGGCGATTCTACAATGGCTTTTGTTTTAAAAGTATATAGATGTTGTTCTAACTTTAAAAGAATGAATTATATATGTCTGCGGTTTCGAATAGGGGATATAGATGCGGTTAATTTTTAAAGAAAGAAAATATATAGGTTGTTTCGATTTAAAACAAAGTTATTATATATATATATATATTTTTTTGGTATAAATGAATAGCGGTTCAATTTTAAAATGATATGTTGATTGATTCTATGTACATAAAATTACTATTTCAATTCTAGTAATTTAAAGGTGACCTAAACCTCCGTACGATTTTATATTCACATGTTAATTTTTTATCAAAGACAATTTGCATTCTCTTTTTTAATTCAGAAATGATTTGTCTAATCTTTGTGTGAATACGAGAGGATGGTTAGGAGATAATATAATCGTAATCTTGTAAATTTTTTGAAAAATCTATTAGCAAATTAATTTCTTTAATTTTTATTTATTTAAAATTACAATTATATAAATATATATAATTTGAATGTATTTATAAATTTAATATGATATCAATATATTTAATAGTATATTCAAAGTTCAAATGAAAGTTTAAAATAAGATTTTATATAATTAAAATAAAAAAATCTCTAATACATGATCTAGAGTTTTTTATTACTTAGCTTATTATTTTTATGTTTACATAATTAATTTTTTTATTACTTAGCTTATTATATTTATGTTTGAACTTTGAACTGATTGAATAGGTGTACATTTTTAAAAAATGGCTCTCATTGGTCATCCTAAAAAGATAAAAAACAATAATCAATTTTGGGGGCATTTGGTATCAACCAACATTCTAATCAGCCATATACATTTTCCAAAATGATGTTGATGTCCATTCACCTAAAGAACATGACTCAAATAGCAATGAGATTATTGATGACTGATGAGCGATTTAAAATAATTCAATAAATTATTGAAGGAATTGAATAAAAATTTTAATAAAGAAATAATGCTAACAATTATTTAAAAAAAACATTATGTTAATTGGTTACAATTATATTATCAAAATAAAGTATATAAATATGAAACATATTTTATATGTAAGTATGTGAATTTATCATAGTTACAAAAATCGGCCGATTTCTCGCTCTACGCCGAAAAATCGCAATTTTTTGGAGGCACCGATTTTTTAAGAAAAAATCGGGCCGATTTTTGCCCGAAAAATCGCGGATTTTTGCCCTAAAAATCGCTGTGATATCGCTGTCTACTCACGATTTTAGGGACAGGCAGAAGAAAGTGTGTTTTTTACTTTTATTCCCCGTGGGAGCATTCCCCGACTCCCCACCACACGGCTCACAGCCTCACTGTGCCTCTCTCCGCGAGTCCGCGGCTTCCGGAATCCACAGTGCACACTGCTCACTGTGCCGTCGGCACGTCATTGCCTCTCTCCGCGGCTTCCAGCCCACTCCACGGACCAAAACAAAGTGCTCACTGTGCTGTCGGCCCGTCATTGCCTCTCTCCGGCGCTCCGCGGCTTCCAGCCCACTCCACGGACCACAACACACTGCCTCTCTCCGCGGCTTCACGGCTCACGCCTCACGCCTCACTATGCGGCTTCACATTCCCAGCTGGGCCATCCCACTCCACGGAGTCCAGACAGCTTGAGAGTGGCCACACTGGAGTCCACGGCCACGCTGCTACGTTTTTTTAGATTTAAAAAATTAAAAAAATGTTGTTTTAAATTTTTAATTGATGTTGTTTGCCAAAACGAAAACACATTAACAAATTGCCTTTAACTAAACATTAACAAAAACGTTATTAAAATTTAACTTATTTGTTATTTGTAATTACTAATTTTGCTGTTTTTAATATTTTATTTTTAATTTTTTAAATTATATTTAATCAATCATGCAGCAACATGCTAATTTTATATATCAATTTTCTATCCATATTTATGCGGCAATGTGTTTATTTGATGTTATTGTTGCTTTAGATGTTTAAAAAATTGAAAAAAAATGAATATTTTTGTGTTTTTTAAGTTTGCCGATTTTTGCCGATTTTTACCGATGTTCTGCCGAGATATCCCGAGACGATGTTTCCTGGACCCTGTCGATTTCCGCGCCGCGCCGAGATTTGTAACTTTGGAATTTATTACAAATATATTATCAAAATAAAGTATATAAATACAAAACATATATATAATATGTTTGAATTTCAAGATGAAGGTTGGTATCACAACAAGATGAAATGGATTAAAAGAAAGGACAAGAAAAATAAAATTTGAGTATAAATTATTTGTGATTTGAGATTTCTACACAAGAAGGTAATAGAAAATTGAGAAAAAACTTATTAAATGTGAAGTCAACCACATGATTATTTACAGATAACTAAATCACACTTAGTTCTTTCACATAAGGTGAGCCACAAGAAAGTTGGATTGCCCCATCAAGTGGACATGGTAGGAATGCTCCCGCTTCTACTTTTAGAGGTAGTGAAAGTGCTAGTGTTGATGTTGATCTTCGAAAGTACTAGTGTTGATGTTGATCTTTGTCATATGGACGAAGACATTTTTGATGATATGTAAATGTAATTTATAATTATGTTTTGAACTTTTGAACAATGAAGTATGAACATTGAACAATGGATATCATAATATGATAGTAGTTTGCCACTTAATTCGTTTTGTAATTTGTATATTTGACTTATGTTGATGATGATGATTATGTAATATGTTAATATGTAGTTTTAAATTTTAATTTGAAATTTAAATGATGAATGCCAAATTTTAGTTAGATTTAAACTATATATATATATATACACACGCCGTTTCCTTGCCGTATCGTATCCAGATTTTTTGAAAATTTGTCGTATCCGTGTCCCCCCCTGTATCCGTATCCGTTTCAGTGCAACTTAGATTAATACAGTAATATTGTATTACAAATTGTATTAATACTATATTACAGTGTAATACAATATTACTGTATTACATATTGTATTAGTATTAATAATTTAATATGCGTATAAGTTATGACACTATACAAGCTATTTTCAACAAGCAAATATTTTCATTTTTTTTGTTTTTTATAAATCGTAGGATTGTCTTTTTAGTTTAATATTGTTTTACAATTATAAATTTAATATTAGAGTAATATAGTATAATAGTGTTAGTAATTTTTTTTTAATTTTGAATTATAATTTATTTTGAATTTTAAATTTATAAATTTTTTATGGAAAAATGCCCTATGGGTCGTGGCTTCCCTGTGGCTGAGTATCTTAGCCACATAGGGACTGTGGGTTGAGTTACTCAGCCACAGGGCCTCCCTTTGGTCCCTGTTGCTAAGTATCTCAGCCCACAGTCCCTGTGTGGCTGAGATACTCAGCCACTGGTGAAATCTATTATAATTTATCATATGGAACATTGTGGTATTCATTAACTGATAAAACTAGCCATATATCTTCTCTCTGAGTGGAAATGCTTTTAACCTCTTTTTTGTGCCCAAAATGTACAATATTTTTATTTTTTTCCTATTTGCCGAGTCTGTCTCGAGTCTTTCCCGAGTTTTTTCCAAGTCCACGAGTCATATGCCAGTCGAGTCTTTGCCGAGTCCGAGTCGTGCAACATTGATCCAAAGAAAAGAAATGAGTTGGGTGTCAATAACCTTATCCTGCTTGGTCGCTGCCATAACATCACCAGCACCATGGTTTCTGTCCTTCGCTATCTTTCTCCTGCTCACAATCGTCCTACACATGAGGTCGTGGGTTTTGTCCTATAGGGCGTGATAAATCTGCCATAAATTCCCAAGAACCATTAGAAGGGGATTCCAGCTGTGCGTGTGTGGCATCAAACTCTCCTTTGCCTGCATTACAACATCGTCCAGGTCCCTCCTGCAATCAAACATCTCACATGAGGTCGTGGGTCTCGTCCTAGAGGGTGTGATAAATCTGCCATAAATTCCCAAGCGCCATTAGGAGGGGCGGACTCCAGCTATCCATGTGGCATCAATCTCCCCTCTGCCTGCATTACAACATTGTCCAGGTCCCTCCTGCAATCAAACATCTCACATTGATCAAACCAGGTAATGATTTGAATGCCTCATCCTTACCATCCCATCCGAGCATGTGGATTAACACTTGGAATGGAGCACCCGCCATCTGTCCCCCTGCCTTTCATTTTCTGTGTGTGGGGAGGGTGAGGTCTGGATTAAGTTCACCTGCATATGGGGGTTAATTTTCAGACTTAATTTAGCTCTATGTTTCAACATTTCACATATCTTAAATTGGGGCTAAATTTGGGATTATTTAAGAGTTATTTTTCAGCAAATTATCATAAGCACTCTTGATCAATCTTTCATTTAATTTCAGATCTTGGAAAGCTTATACATATTTCTTATTAAATTTGAAATTAACCTATTGTTGTTTTATCATTATGTTAATGACACTAAGGAAACCTGGTTGTTTAGCAATTTGGCACCTAAGTTGCAGGAAACTTGGGTCTAGCACCCGTTTCACCCTCGGAAACTCGCTGAAACTCGGAAACCCGTATGGTACTTGACGGAAACTCGTTTTCGTCCGTAGGAAACACGTTTCCTAAATGGGAAACGCATCCGTACGGACGGAAATACGTTTCCATCACATTTCCTCTCTTGTATGGTGCATTTCCTGCCAAATAAAAGCCCGTCACTTAAAAAACCAGCTCGTAAAGTTTCTTTCCGCCCATGGATTTCAGTAATTAAGGGTTAATACATTAAATTTTAAAATAAAATTTAATTCTAGATGCTTCTAATTAGGTTGAAGAAAGTTATAAAGAGAACATCACTTCATTCTCTCCTCACACAAGCGACAAATGCACTCAGGTCCCAGAATATAGCAATAGGCCTTGTGCAGATTGGGATGTCGAGTCAAAATTTGCTGACTTGGACATCTCTCTTGCTGCACTAAGTTGAGGAACCTAGAAGTGGAATTGGAAATACTTCTTCCACTCTCTACATTATGCTGTTGAGTGTGCTTCTTTTTCTATTTTTTAGGAAGACTATGAAGATGAGGATGACTATTAGTATGAGCTTATGTTTTACTTTTATTTCTATGTTAGTATGCTCATTGTTCACAGTTTGATACATTGTACTTGTAGCCTCATACATAAAGGTTAATTTTAGATATAAATTATGTAGCCTCATTTATAAAGGTTGTTTTCGGATATTACAACTTGCATGAATGGAATGATATAGACTTGGGTTCATGAGTAAAATGTGATGTTATATGTATGATTTAAATTTTGTTTGTATCATTTAACATTTATCACTTAGCAATGTTGCTTGCAGCTAAATGTAATTAATAATTTATGGTTTATGTTTTATAATAATTTTGTCCTTGTTCATATATATATATATATATATATATATATATATCGCGTTTCCCCGTTTCCAAAATTTGGGGGGGTCGCGTTTCCAACGTTTCCTCGTTTCCCCGTTCGTCCCCGTTTCCCCATTTCGTGCAACTTAGTTTGGCACTCATATTCACACATCTAAGTTGTTGATTTTTAATTTTTTTACTATTAATAACCATATCATTTTCATTTCATAACTCCTTTATCAGTTTGTTAACAATCTTTAAATTTGTAGGTGAATTTTCTGGAATTGGTCACTCTTACTCTATTGGCAACACCAGCAATAGGATAGAGTTTATGGTTTGATGAGTTGCATTACTTTGAGTCATTTTCAGATTCACCTAAGTCAGCACATTTCATTGTTAATAATCAGCACTTGTCATTCTACAACAATAACAATTTCATTTAGATCAATGATGTTTAATGAGATGGACTTCCATGATCATTTTTAACTTCTTGTTTTACATTTTCTTGATCTAATCTTTTGGCAACAAGTTATTTTCTCTTGGCAAATTCATTCATATGTGGTTACTCTCATTTGCAATTTATGATTATTGGTTCTTGAATATTTTTATCTAATGTTTGAGTAATCATTTGGATTTCTTAACTCAACAATATTCTTTAACTCATGAGCCATTATCTACCGCAATAATTTGCGTAAACTATTGACTTAGTTGCATTTAGAGAATCCCCCCTAAGTGATTTTTTCGAAATCACTAAAGTGAAGGGAAGTAGTTGTAGGTGACAGCTACTCTATTTCCATATTTGCACTTGGCTAGAACCCTTTCGAGTCCTTGTATTTAGGGTGCTAGTTTTCGTGGCAACATGTCAAACTCCTTGACATGCATGACACTATATCCTAGCATGGAAGACATGCATTTGGCTTGTCATGTTACTTATTCAAGACACTTGTCAAATGCATGTCTAACATGCTAGGGCAGTGCCATGCATGTCATGTCTAACACCATTCCCTAGCATGTCCAGATGTGTCAGAGATCTGGAGCACCAAAAAAGTTCAAAAAATATAGGACACGTGCCAAATGCATGTCAGACATCCTTCCTTAGCGTGTCAAAATGTGTCAGAAATCTAGAGCACCAAAAAAGTTCAAAAAATATCACATAAAATAAACAAGCATGTGCAATGTGTTCCGATATGTCAATAACTATGTCCCAATGTGTGATTGATGTAGTTCTATTTTCTAAATATTTATAAATTATATATATATATATATATATAATGTGTCCCCATTTCACTTTTTGGGGGTCTATATGTCCAGTCTAAGACCCTCGAATCCCCATGTCCTAGTGTCATATGACCTAGGACTAAATGCAATATCTAAATGTTAATGTTGGGGTTAGTTGGTTAAACTACCTTAACCACCAAGGAGTATAAATGTGTGAAGCAAGCTATGACATAGGGTGTGAGAGATGTCTTCTTGCATCGTTAATAGTAGAATATATCTTCTATTTTCCTTTCTCCACCATTGTTTGTGAATGTGTGTGACCCTAATTTTCTACACATATGCTCTCCAATTTGAATAATGCTTACCTTAAGAGAAATGGCTTTTGAGTCCTCCCTTTTACAATTTTCATTAGTAAGGGAACATATTTTATGAAAGAAGCTTTTTGTGAAAAGGGTTGGATTTCATCCCCATTTATTCTACTTACATATCAAGCATCCCACAAGTCTTGGCGATCAGATCCCTGTCATATCTGGGTTTCCTTTAGTCCTTGAGCAATACCTGTTGTATCCAGTCATTTTATCCTTCACGTATTAATTTTTATCTTTACTTCTGCAGCTGCACCTAATGCATGGCATAAGCCATAAGTCGATACAATTTCAGATATGACAAATCTTCCTCATCATTGGGGCTTTAGCATTTGGACTTCTCCTTGTACAGAATTTAAATGCAATATTGACCAAACTTTTGCACGTACAAACTATACAAGGATCAATATATTACAGGTGCCACTCTTAGGATGAGGCCAAAGCATCCTCCCATATTTGGTATATTAAGGGTAGCAAAATCAGAACATCAAAAGGATGCACGTAAGAGGGGAGAAATAATAGAATTAAGTAAAAACAATTCCAAAGCATTTCCCTCTTTGTCCTTCTTATCCATATTTCCTACTGATTAAATGCCATGAATTGCCCACTTGTCATCTTTATACTTAACTCAGGTATTAAGGAAAATGGAAATCATAAAATTGGGATTTTAAAGTTCATAATGATTTTGTTACAAACATTTTTAAATTATAATGAAGAGTGTTTTCAGATGTTCACTATTGATATGATTCATCACAGATGGTGTTTGTAATCCCCCACCTATTAAATACTATCATGTTATCTTCCTTTTAGTTTCTCCTATATGCCAAGCTGTTCTTATTTTTTGTCTTATTTTTAGGACTCTTTGTACTAGTCTGTCACTTTTTGTCTCTAACCATGCTCAATCCTCTGTAAACAGCTTCCATTGGCAAGTGATGTTGATCTGGGTTCCATAGCTTCTATTACAGAAGGTTTCAGTGGTGCTGATCTCCAAGCTCTTTTGTCTGATGCACAACTTGAATCTGTTCATGAGTTTCTTGAAAGTGGTACGAGTGGGGCTTATGGCACTCCAGCAGCACGGCCCCTAATAACACACACAGTTTTAGAATCTGTTGTGGCCAAGGCTAGGCCTTCAGTGCCGGAAAGTGAGAAGCATAGGCTAAATACCATATACAGCGAATTCTTGAATTCTAAAACATCTATTGCGGCCAAGGTCTCTCTCTCTCTCTCTCTCTCTCACACACACACACACACACATCTGTGTACAGTGGCACACACAGATGACCTGTCTAAATGATGGATGCGATAAACTGAGGAAAAATAAGAATGTCAACAAAGGAAGACAGTACCCAAGCAAAGACAGATAGTCATATAGTGAAATCCATTAGCATTAATTCTGTTGAAATGCAAGAAGTAATGATTAATCCTCAAATCTGTTTCTTTCAAGTTGTATTGGTTTGCTTCCTGTTCTTAACTCTGTTGGCTTCTTTGCAGACAAGGGATGCAAAAGGAAAAAGATCGACTTTAGCTTGATACATCACGAGTTAAACATAAATGCAGAAAGCTATATCTGAGCAAGATGCACTACTTTCTTTACATGTAAAATTGAAATAAATGCAAAATCACGGTGCTTTTAGTTATTACATATTTGTTATGGGGGCTGCAATTGTGGTTCCTGTCATGTGGAAACCTCTGAAGCAAATCTTCTATGATAGCAATATTTTGGAAAGTTTTGTAGCTAATTGAGCATGCCCATGTCTTGATATCATAGGCTTGCCATTGGGCAGAGGTATCGAAGCCAAGAGAGAATTTTGACATGAAATTAACCTTTCTATTATATATTTCAGTTGTAAATAATTTTGGCTAAATATATATGGCATCTTTCTTTCTTTTTTATGCAAAAGAACATGACATATTGGTGTCAATTTGCTATGAGTTACTTCCTGGTTTATTTCATCAAAAGTACAATATTTTTTTGATCTTTCAAAATAACAAGATCTTTTCAATTGATTTGCATGGAAAGTTTTATGGACCGTTTTCATAAATAGGCTATTTTCCTAAAGGATGTTTCTCAAAACTCAAATTTTAAAATTACTGGGACCTTTCTGAAGCAAAATGTAAATTCTCTCTGCATCTTGTCAGAATTCATTATTCACATTTTACATAAATAATAATGCCAATATTTATTCTCTTAAAAAATTGCCACCAAAATATGAATTTTTAACATGAATTCAAAAGATGACTCGACCATCTATAGTTAATCATAGTTGCACGGGTACTGCTCCCGGGATTTTGGCAACCCGTACTCGGCGTTTCCCTGCTCCTGGGAGCTTGGGAGCTGTTATGAAATGTCCCCTTTTTGTTGGGAGCTTCTCTAGGAGTTTTTTGGGAACTTGCTTTAGCTGCTCCCTTTTTATTGGGAGCTTGTAGAAGCTCCATGTCTGTTTAGGAGCTTCCAGAAGCTCCTAAACAGACATGGAGCTTCTAGAAGCTCCCAACCACGTGGAGCCCAAAATCATAAGAAAAGTGTCGAAAATCAATTGAATGATTGTTGTTTATTGTGCCAAGAAATCGCCAATAATAAAATTCCAATTGAATCTATCAATAACACCATTTTTAAAATTTTCAAGGTTATATAAATTAAGAGGGCTCACACCTCTTAAATGTTTAGGTCCACTCACACTCAAAATATAAGCTTCCAATGTACTTAAGTGAATAAACATGGATCTTTCTACAATTCTAAGATATTGAACAACTTTAATTCATGTCCCAAATGTTTATAGCTAGCTTACTCACACCTCTTAAATGTTTAGATCCACTTACACTCAAAATATAAGCTTCCAATGTACTTAAGTGAATAAACATGGATCTTTCTACAATACTAGGATATAAACAATTTTAATTCATGTCTCAAATGTTTATATGTAGCTTATGTTATTCATATTGATTGATATAGCAATTTAGGATCATAAACCACATCAAACTTAAAATATTGAAGACTTTGAAAGTTTGTTACTTGAATTTGAAACAATCAAGTTCATTCGCATCAGAAGCAAGTAGTAGTTACCACTTATCATCAAAAAAATGCAAAGGCACCCAAATACTAAGCACTCTTGGGAGCAATAATAGAGATGGAGTTGAAACAAAGAATTAGAAAAGATTGAATCTTATGATTTATGAAGTTATTTGTGTTTCACACACACACACACACACACACATATATATATGCATTTTTCCTTTACAAACTTGTAAACATACTATTATCACCAATCTTGTAGTTTCCCCTACAGATGGATCCAAGGTGGATGGTAGAGGGGATAGGCAACTAAAGTGGTGAACCAAGAGGGCCTTGGTCCCCAAATGGATGGTTGTCACGCCAACTAAGTCACTCTTCACTTTAGCTATCAAAGCCAAGATAGCAAGGGGGAGACCCGAATCTAATCCCGATAGGAGAGATCAACCACATCACCAGCTCAAATCAATCTAATGAAGTATGTAGGGTGACTGGTATGGAACCTTAGAAATGAGGAATTAAGACCATTGTGGAGGCTTAGGAAAGGTACGTCATGATAGTGAAAGATGACACACATAGTGATTCAAGGATGAAGTATAAATCCAGGATTCAAAGCTAGTTTCAAAAGGTCAAAATCAATTGCCTTGGGAAACGTGACCCTTAAAACAGGAAAAGTGTAGCAAATCAAGGATCCAATAGTTAGGGATTTCTAGCTGTGCTTGATGAGTGGATATGACAATGTCTAGGTGTTCAAGCAGTAAGACAAAGATCAAACCACAAGCAAACTCAACAACCCAGAAAAGTCGTGAGGGCTTGGAGAAGGATCAGTGCCTTGGCAAATGGGCCAAATGGAGTCGAATGTCCACCAAACTGTAGATAAGGGATGTTGAGGTGTAAAGCTAGGTCGGTCTTGAAGATTAGGATCATCCAATGGCTAAATCTCAGTAGATATGAGATTGAAATGATTCACCAAGTGACCCAAGTGGGGCTTAACCCTCAAAATGAGGAATGGGGCCCACACGGTAAAAATCAACAAAGTGAAGCACTAGGGGTAGGTTATCAACCGTGGAGAGTAAGGATCAAGTAGGATCTCACCTACCCAGGTGCAAAACTCACCCAACCAAGGAGTGCGACCTCACTTGGAGAGGCTAAGTTGCCTTGGGAAATGGGTCAAATGAAGGCCAATCCACACCAAACTATAGATCCGAATTTTTGTGGATGCTATAGAGGTGGGTTTTAAATATCTTACCCAAAAACGAAGTAGATCTAAGTAGATCCGAGAAAATGTAAAATGAGGGTTTGAAATATGAGGGTTTTAACAGTAGAGTAGCTATGCCAATGGATTGGAACCAAGACAAGAAGAACAAACCTGTGGATCTTACCTGGATAGCCTTGTAGATGCCTTAATGATGATGATCCATGCAAACCCGATCAATTTGAAGCGATTTGAAGTAGTTTTCTATGAAATCAATTTGCCCAAGGAAGCCAATGCGTCCTCCCTCTTGCACAATAAACATCAACAATATCATATTTACTGCATCAAGAGATAAAAACTAATGCTACAGAAGAAATAACAAGAGAATAATATAGATCACAATGATACTAATGATAACCCCCTGATACAAGCAAATGCCAAGCCAAGCGAGTTGAGGAAGCCCTGCAAAAACGCCCAAGATGAATTCGCCCTCTTGTAGACAAGACAAAGATTCCACGAAAAATAGATCTTTCAACAAATGCCCAAATGCTAGGATACAATAGACTTTCCAATCACCATCTAAGAACACCAGATGAGAAGGAGACCACATGAATTTCCACAGAAAAGTTTTTCTATATCAAGGTTCCAAGAGCCAAAGTCCCTTTACAATGAGAAGCTCTCTCCTTTAAATAGGATGGAGAGAGACCAAAACCCTAACCACTTTTTGAATGAGTGGTTAAGATTAAAAGATCAAAATGATCTAATCAATGGTTGAGATGAGCTCACCAATACAATACATGGATCACTAATAAAATAATACATCAATGGACCAAATCGCCCTAGGAGAGGGGGTCCCACCAAATGTCAATGATAAAACATAGATTTAGATCATGGTGGGTCCAAGGGGTAATTTCTAACACCCTTGGTCAATCCCCATGGTACAATATCCAAAAAATAATGCTCTAAGCACCAAATCATGCCTCTCTGGGAAAGTCGTGAGCCTTAGGAGGCTCCAAAAAATCATATAAAATGCCAAAAGTGATGGGTGTGGGTCCCAATGGAAGCTGAAACTACTGGAGAAGGTGTGGAAGACATCCCACTCATCATCATAAGTCATCCCATGCCAATCCCTTGCCTCAGTAGCCGCCCAAATCGAATCCTTCAGTAGCCATTTTTGCCATTTTTTAACGGCCTCAAGAAATGTGAACATGCCGAAACTGCCTCCTGGAGTGGCTGCGTTGTCAAGGTGAGGCCACCAGGCTCTCTGGGAGAGGAGTAATATGGTAATATCAAGTGGCTAGACCACCCCCTCCATGCACAACGCCCTAGGTGAACTCATAAAAACTCATCCCTGCGTTGATAGGGCCTCTGATAGGCCAAAACTGCACTAGGATAGCGAATTGAGGCTAAAAATCACTATAACTGCCCGGAAATGAAAACAGACTCTCTCATTGGACTCAGAGAGCCCAAATCCATCTAAGATGTGTACTCATATACCATATAGACCTCTGCATGGTAAAAAATAAACGTCCATTATATCCGGCACACCAAATAATAATAATCTGTAAAAGTGCTGAAAAACACAAATCATCATCATAAGCCTAAAACCAATGCATAAAACCGCCATGGTGACCGGTACTAGACCATATATCATATCTTTGTATCATCTGAGGTCTGCCACCTCATGTCCTGTGGTTGACTTTTGGTCAAACTAGGTTTGACCAAATCAACATGACCCAAAATATGACTCAGGCTGTCATCACAATGCTGCAAGGTGTCAAAGGTTAAAGCATGCTCTACAATTCATTCAAATAACAATTATAACAAGAAGTAATCATACTAGCGATCTAAAACCAAATATATAAAGGTCTTCAATATTATTTATGACTCAGACTAGACTTTCAGGACCATATTCACTTCGTAGTTGTGATCAATTTGCTAGTGAAGGGTGAAGGCTAAGAACTGACAAGGCTAGGCTAAAAGGATGACTACTGACTTGACACTGTGACAGTTTGGATATGGAAAATGGAATACACACCA
Organism: Larix kaempferi; assembly: GCA_027924585.1. Taxonomy (NCBI): domain Eukaryota; kingdom Viridiplantae; phylum Streptophyta; class Pinopsida; order Pinales; family Pinaceae; genus Larix; species Larix kaempferi. Next base: position 45,232,013 of record BSBM01000001.1, on the reverse strand, counting down.
TAGCATATACTGAATGAGCAATAACACAGGGAATGGCGGTGTCTCACAAATGGGTAAGTTGTTCAAAGAGTGCTTATTCACTTTAGCAGATGCTCACAATCCATAATACAAATGAGGCCAGCAATTGTTTAGATATAGAGTTTAAGAACCATTGCTTTTTCGACCTTTGCTTTTCATTGCCTTTGATCTATGTGTGTTTACAAACACATTGCATAGATTTACATTTATTTCACGGCCAGTTTCATTAGGTCCGTCTTGCCTTTCATTCACGAGTGTTAAGAAACACTTTCTAAAATGGGCGTATTTCAAAAGATATAACATTTCATTTCTTAGCCATTTTCATTTGGCTTGCCTTTCGTTCACGTGTGTTCAGAAACATTTGTTACATGAACGGGCTTTTACATTTCACAAGATATACATTTCATTTCCATATTTTGTAGTTATGGCAACACTATCTGTTTCAGGTTTAGCCAACACATCTTTAGTGACTAGGGGGACTTCGTGCCAGTGCCAAACATCGGGACAACCGACCAGAATGATTTAGGTCTACAATCCAACTCACCAAAGGTATGTTTTGTAACCAACTCAGAGTCGAGACACAAAAAAAAGGAAGTTCATCCAATACAGGGGCTACAACGGAGAAAGGTCGTCCATGCTACTAGTCAAGTAGTAAGTCAGGGTAATAAACAAAACGGTAGGTAATGGATGGATGAAGACAGTGAATAATGAGACCAACACTAGCAAACCAAAGTATGGTGGGAATGATCACCTCTAATCTCCCAAAGGAGGGTAAAACCAATGAGTATAGATCAAGAACTTCTAAGTCTGAGTAGCGACAATATAATATATATATATATATATATAAGTACAACCAGGTCCACATATCTATATGATCGCCAGATCATGATACTAAATGCTAAGACATGCTACAAGAATGAATATAAAAGCAATATAACCATAACACAAAAATATACCTGTTGAGTCATATACCTGAATGTTCATCATCTGAACCAACATCTGTCCTCTGAAACTGCTGCTATAACTCTGGGCAATACTGACTGCTCTGTAAAAATGGCTAAATGGCTACATCGGTCATCTCTCTGAGTGTCCTAAAACTCAGTCATGGCATGGGGAAGAAAAATGTTGTCCATAATCTGATAGTGATCCATAATAGATGCTCATCTCAACATCTTAATGTAAGGGAACTGGCTGAAAAGTGTACTGGAATCTGAAAAATAGTGTATGGTAGCCCGGCTACTATATATGTGATAACACATACCATGGCAATAGAGTCATGCATAGTTAGGGTTTACTTCAGGACACACAAACCTGTTTTTTGTATAATGTAGACCTAGAGGAGTGAGCAAATTTAAAATGATTGAATTTCATGACACTATTAGAGGCTTAAGAGGCTAAAATAGTTTAAGCTATGAAATTAATCAATTTTTTTTTAACTCTTTAATTTTTTGTAATATATTTTTAAAAATTAATATATATTATTGTCGCTCCCAACTCGACGTTTCCTGCAAATTTGGGCAAAGCTTCTAGCCGTACCAAATACTTGTACCCAATGTAGCCACGTTCCAAAAACTTGTGCAACATAGTAGTTAATATTCCCGTCCAACATTTTCTGTAGGAGGTTTCAAGCACTGCATTTAAGAATATAAATATTGATGTAAATGTCGATGATTAAAGTACAATAATAATGTATTTTCGGATTAGAGTTGTTGGGTGTTGGTATTTTGGGCCATTACCTTCTAGAAATGAGCCCTTGCAAGTAGTTTGCAAGTAGTTTAAAAGAATTTGTTTAATAGTTTCCTACACTCCCATGTTAGGCATTGCATCTTTACAAGTTGCCCAACTTTTCCAACTATAATCAATTTTTCAATGAATAATTGTATTGAAAATGACTTTAATGAATTCTAACCTTCACTTTTCCAATTTAATAGGGTTTTGAGATATATTGGCTGAATGTCAACTTCGAAAGAAAATTCAAATAGTTTTATTAAACTTTCTTTTATTATATTAATTACCCTTATATACATGAGAACATTACATATTCAAATACTATTTAAACACAATAAATAATTAATTATAATAAAACATATGCTGCTATAACTCTTGAACACATCAAAATCAAACACCATGACTAGACTTGTACACTAATTATAATAAAACATATGCTGTTATAACTCTTGAAAACATCAAAATCAAACACCATGACTAGACTTGTGCACTTCTTTTATCACTAACTCTTGAAAACATCAAAATCAAGCATCATGATTAGACTTGTCATGATTAGACTTGTGCACTTTTTATTATTATTATTATCACTTATTAAGGCTTATTGGCCATTTAGATTAAATCAAGCATCATGATTAAACTTGTGCACTTTTTTTTTATTGTCACTTATTAAGGCTTATTGGCCATTTAGATTAGGGAGATGTTGTTTTTAATACTTAAATTTATTCCAAGTGCATTTAGATTATAGACTAACAAATTATTGATATTTGTTTTATAAAAAATCTAAATATCTAATTTAGAGTAACAACGAAAATAATTGTATACAAAATTGTGTTGACATTTATATATGATTACTATTTTTTTAAATGGAGACTTGTTAATATATATGGATAGATTTATAATTGATTCACAAGTCTGTTTCTTGTAAAAAGATTTTTGTTTTTGGAAATAATTTCTTGTAAATAATATTGCAAGTTGCAATTAATGAAATTGGTTATAGTATGTTTAATAAAATGATATTCAATTTGTGTGTAAGTTATGTTAAGAGGACATGAGTTTGTAGTTTGATAGAAAAGTGGAAAAACAATTAGAGATGAGTCTTAGGTTCAGTCTTTGTGAATACTAGTGACACTCTTACAATAGTCATTAATTGGGATAGTTATTGTTTGAATCTCATTTCAAAAGGTAATGGAGATTATCCAAACTAGTTATTAATTTTCATTCTTATTAATGAGATCCAATTATGTTTAACATACTAAAACCTAACCTATAATTAATAGGTAGAAGTCTCACAAGTGAAAGAGCTATCTTATTGTGAAAGCGTTAGACCAACTTAGTTCAATTTTCTATAGAGCAATGTGGTGGTAACTTCTATGATTTGAGAAATAATAAGATTCCACACTTGAGCTTCTCTGTGATATATTAGGATATTCCCTTTGCTTCTCAAATTGATTTTATCTTTAGTGGGTTTGTTGAATTTCTTGTTTTTAAAACCTTCATTTTTTTATACTTTCGATGATAAGATTTCAATATAAGCATATTTTTTTCGATGTCGATTGGATCTATATTGGTTCCTTTCTCCAAAGTCTAGATTTGTATAGATGATGACATCTCTATTTCAATGATGCGAGTCATCGTTTCTTTATCAATAATTGATTCCTTGTTGGTAAGTTGCTCCAATGTTTCTTGTTGCGACTTATTTTAACTTTTTAATCTGTGTAATCAAGCTTTGACTATGATTCTTAGGGCATGTAATTTCTTTGTTTTTATCGACTACTTTGTAAAATTATTTTTGCATATTTTGTATTCACTTCTACTTATCATGAAGGGTCACTTTTGATACATCCTTCAAGGCCTTTGATGAGGGTACTACTAAGCATGACTTCATTGTAAAGTCTTGCAATGCTATATTTTTCTTCTTATTAGAGAACCTTAATAATTTCTTATTCCAATTTAAAATGAAGGTTCTTAATGTTTCCATCTAGGTTTAACCTAGAATTATGTGATCATATTTTTATTATATAGTTGTAACATAGAATTGAGATATGGATTTTGTTAAATTTTCAGAATTAAATCACAATACTATAGGATCTTTGCTGAGAGAATAACATCTACAGTATATCAATGCATGACAATCATAATATGACAAGCATCACAAGCATCATAAGAATCAAAAGCATAGAGACAAGAGACACAGAGTTTCCGTGGGGAAAACCCTAAGGTGAAAAACCCCACAACTTCCTCAGAGATAGAGAGAGCAATGGCTCAACCAAAATACAACCAAATAATACAGAGATAGTCTCCTAGCAGATGATCCTCCTCCTCCTCACTAGTGCGCCACTTTCCAGAGAGAGAGATAGATACTTTTCCGAGTGAGTAAAATAGAGATCTACTATCTCTATTTATACTCACCTTTTTGCCCAGTGACCTACTGGGGCCGACTTGTCTACTTTAGTACATCCACATTATATTATATATTAATTAGGGCCGACCCCATAAGGTGGTCTAATAACCCATCGGCAAGTACACACACTTGCGACACTTGTCAATCCACATGACGACACTTCCTTATAGAGGAATAACACATCTCTTATAAGGGTACAATAAATATACATATAATATACTGATGAAATACATTCCGAAGTTACATATACATCAACACTCCCTCTTAACAAGGAAGGTATTTCTCGACACAGATTTGCTAGACAAGTCTTCTTCTCTGGATCATCATCATCGATGCATCGTCATCGTCATCGTCACTGCTGCTGCTATCTCGTCCAATCTCTGTCTCTACTCGTCATAGGAAGTTCTACAGAGCCAGTCCTTTTTCATACTGGATGTAGGCCCACCACCTGCAGGTCTTCATCATCACTGGCCATACTGTGGAATCCTCAGGACTTTTACGTGCGTCACAAAACCTCGAAAGAGCATCCCAGGATATTACGGGTACACAACTCCAACCTGTAGGATCTCCCAGGGCGCTATTACATGTGACCCCACCACAAAACCTCGAAAGAGCATCTTAGGATGTTACGGGTACACAACTCCGACCTAAGATCTCCCAGGGCACAAATTACATGTGGTCCACCACAAAACCTAGCAAGAGCATCTCAGGATGTTACGGGTACACAACTCCGACCTGAGATCTCCTAGGGCACAAATTACATGTGGACATGGCAAAACCTCGCAAGAGCATCTCAGGATGTTACGGGTACACAACTCCGACCTGAAATCTCCCAGGGCCCAAATTACATGCCATAGGACAAAACCTCGCAAGAGCATCTCAGGATGTTACGGGTACACAACTCCGACCTGAGATCTCCCAGGGCAACGAATTACATGTCTTCCCAGAGCAATGTCTCGAAAGAGCATCCCAGGCTGTTACGGGTACACAACTCCGACCTATAGGATCTCCCAGACATGCTCATCTGCACAACCTGATCCACGGCCACAGAGTATCAACCTGATACTCACCATACATCATCCTGATGTACTCATGATCGTCCTGATCATAATCACTGCAACGTCCTGCTGCAAGTCATCTGGAGCAACATCCTGAAGCTCGTCATCCATGATCGTCCTGATCATCAATGCAACATCCTGCTGCATGTCATCTGGAGCAACATCCTGAAGCTCGTCATCCATGATCGTCCTGATCATCACTGCAACATCCTGCTGCATGTCGTCTGGAGAAACATCCTGAAGCTCGTCATCTATGATCATCCTGATCATCACTGCAACATCCTGCTGCATGATCTACCTGATCATCAATGCATCTTCCTGATGCATACCAAGTATCATACATGATCCTCCTGATCATCAATGTATCCACCTGATACAAATATATGATACATATCATCATACATGATCCTTCTGATCATCAATGCATCTACCTGATGCATACCAAGTATCTATCTGATACATATCATCATACATGATCCTCCTGATCATCAATGCATCTACCTGATGCATACCAAGTATCTACCTGATACATATCATCATACATGATCCTCCTGATCATCAATGCATCTACCTGATGCATACCAAGTATCTACCTGATACATATCATCATACATGATCCTCCTGATCATCAATGTATCTACCTGATACAAATACAAATACATGATACATATCACCATACATGATCCACCTGATCATACAATGTATCCACTTGATACATATACAGATACATGGTCCAAGCATCCAACATGATGCATAAACAATACATACACATGATCCAACTGATCATATCCTGCATCCAGCATGATGCGTACATACATACATAAAAATGATCCAACTGATCATATCAAGCAGAAACTAGAACATCATCCTGATGCTCATCATCCAGCGCTTACATCCACAGCCATGTGAAGGATCCTCCTTCCAACATGCTTGGAATGGCTTCAGCAAATGTGTCCGTCACTTCTTCCTCGAAGTGTCCTCGATCTGAATAACGCCAAGCCTCTCTCTGAAGTACTCGAACTTCACCCTGGCTAGTGGCTTCGTCAGCACATCTGCAATCTGCTCGTCCGTCGCAACATATAGGAGCTTCACAGCTCCTCTCTGCACCATATCCCTGATATAGTGATATTTGATCTCTATGTGTTTCGACCTGTGATGAAACACTGGGTTCTCGGACAGCTTCACACAACTCTGGTTATCACAGAAGATACCAGTAGCCTCCAACGGGAGATCAAATAACTCAGACAGTAGCTTCCGTAGCCATACTGCCTCACAACTAGCTGAACAGGCTGCAACATACTCTGCCTCAGCTGTACTCAGTGCTACGCAGGACTGCTTCCTGCTAAACCAAGAGATCACACCTGATCCCATACTGAAGCAACACCCAGATGTGCTCTTCCTATCTGCAGCACTGCCATCCCAATCTGAATCAACATAACCCTGTAGGTTAAACTTTTGATTTGCCTCATATCTGAGCCCATAATCCACTGTACCCTTCAGGTACCTCAGAACATGCTTTACAGCAACTAGATGAACACTCCTCGGATCCGTCAGGAACTGGCTCAATGTGTTCACAGCAAAGCAAATATCTGGTCTCGTGTTCGTCAGATACATCAAGGACCCAATAATCTGACGATACATAGAAACATCAACTGGCTCAGATGAAGCATCACAAAGAAGCTTCAGATTCGATGCCATAGGTGTGGCCATGGCTTTGCAATCCATCATCCCAAATCTCTTCAGGATATCTACTGTGTACTTCCCTTGACCAAGGAAGATCCCACCTGCATTCTGCCACACCTCCATACCTAGGAAATAGTGCATCATTCCCAAATCTTTCATATCGAATTCAGCTGCAAGCTTCCTCTTGGTATCTGCAATCATTCTGTCATCTCCTGTCACAAATAGGTCATCCACATATAGTAGTAGAATCACAGGATTCCCTTCCTCAACCTTGTAGTAAAGGTTGGAATCCGCTTTACTCTTGGTAAAGCCCAAACTAGATAGGAAACTGTCCATCCTACCATACCAGGTTCTGGGAGCTTGCTTCAAGCCATACAAGGCTTTCTTCAATCTGCATACATAAGATTCCCTGTCATGTATTTCAAAGCCGAGTGGCTGTTCCACATATACTTCCTCTTCTACTACACCGTTCAGGAAAGCAGTCTTGACATCCATCTGGTGTATCTTCCATTTCATTGCTGCGGCCAAGGCAAGTACTGTTCTGATGGAAGTATATCTGGCTACAGGTGCAAAGGTTTCTTCATAGTCTATTCCTTCCTTCTGAGAGAAACCACGAGCTACGAATCTTGCTTTATATTTTTCCACACTGCCATCTGCAGCATGCTTGATTTTGTAGATCCACTTGGAAGTCACAACAGACTTCCCTTTAGGTCTTGGGACAACATCCCAAACATCATTCTTCATAATTGATTGATATTCCTCAACCATAGCATCCTTCCATTCTTTCTTTTCTGCTGCCTCTTCATAACTGGAAGGCTCTTTGTTCATGATGTCACAGAGTAAAGCAACATAACTGGTGTGTGATCTGGTTCTCTTCTTTGCTCTGTGTTCTTCTTCTGGAATGCCAAATCTTTCTGCATCATGAATGAGCTCTCTAGCCCATACAGGTTTCCTCTTGTGAGAGTTATCCTCACGAGGTGGATCTACAGGTTCTTGTGGATCTTCAAACTCACGAGCAGTTTCTGGAACTGCATCAGTCATGGTAGTGTCTTGAAATCTTGTTTCCTTAGGTTCTTCATAATCTTCAATAGGTGCCTTTCTTGATTTGATGAATGCTGAATTTTCATCAAATGTTACATCCCTGCTGACATCAATCTTCTTGAACCCTGGAAAATATATTCTGTAAGCCTTCGAGCTTTCACTATAACCCACAAAGATGCCCTTCTTTCCTGAAGGATCTAGTTTAGTCCTCTTCTCCTTTGGGACATGAGTGTATACTGGACAACCAAATATTCTGAGATGGCTGACTTCAGGTTTCTTACCAGAGAAGACTTCTTCTGGTGTCTTGTTGTCCAATATCTTGTGGGGTGTTCTATTCTGCACATATACAGCTGTTCTAGCTACTTCTGCCCAAAGATGCATAGGAAGATCCTGGTCATGCAACATTGCCCTTGCTGCTTCCATGATAGTTCTGTTCTTCCTTTCTGCAACTCCATTCTGTTGAGGATTATATGGAGCAGTCAACTCCCTCTTAATCCCTGAATCACTGCAAAGCTTCTTGAAGTCATTTGAGGTGAATTCTCCACCATTGTCAGATCTGAATGTTTTGATTTTCTTGTCAGTTTGATTCTCCATCAAGTTTTTGAATTCCTTGAATTTATCAAACACCTCATCTTTGCCCTTCAAGAAGTATACCCAAGTCTTCCTGGAGAAGTCATCAATAAATGATACATAGTAAACATACCCACTTAGGGAACTGGATGACATGGGCCCACATACATCTGAGTGGATGATTTCCAGGATGTCTTTTGCCTTGCTTTCACTGCTTGGGAAAGCCTTCTTAGTGTTCTTACCTTTTGCACATCCTTTGCAAACCCCTTCATGTTTGGTCTTGATTTCAGGAAGACCTTCTACAGCCTTGCTTGCAATTGGAAGTGCTCTATAGTGCATGTGAGTAAGTCTTCTATGCCAAAGTTCACTTGTCTCCATGGATTCATGTACCATGGCATGTTCAGGTTGACCCTTTAATTTATACAAGCCTCCCTCTTGCTCTCCAATCACTACTGCATCATCTATAGTCTTTCCCTTTGGCCACATTAGTACTTGGCCATCGACAAATGCAACCCTCATACCTTTTGCATCTAGAGCAGAGATGGAGAGTAAGTTCTTCTTGAGCCCAGGTACATAGAGAACTTCCTTCATCTTCAGAGATTTTCCAGAATCTAAGTTGTAAGAGGCTTCACCACTTCCTTTGATTGGATATTGGTAATCATCCCCAAGTTTCACCTTATGGGGTGATTCATGTTCAGAAAGGTTCACAAATGATTCCTTGAACCCAGTCATGTGTTTGGAAGCCCCACTATCAATCAACCAATCATTACATCCATGGGAGATGGTACCTGTAAGAGCGGAAATTAGAACATATTCTTCTTCACTTGATGAGTCATCATCACTACTACTTTCTGCCCTAGCCTTCTTCTTTGGAGGTTCATCATCTTCGGCAGCATGGGCATGAAACCTTCTTTTGCTACCTTTCTTCTTCTTACTGGAGTTGTTCTTATTATCCCTTTTGTTCTTGGGACAATCTGAAGCAAAGTGACCCTTCTCATTGCATGTGAAGCATCTTAGGTCCTTCTTATTCTTTTGATGGAATCTTTTGGGGTGAGGGTGATCCTTCTTGGTTTTGCTTCTTTTGGTGTGAGCTGCAAGAGCTTGATCTTCACCTCCCATCTTTTCCTCACGAGCTATAAGTCTAGCTTCTTCTTGAGAACATTCTTCCCGAAATCTACTGAAGGAGATCAACTTCTTCCTTGCACAAATTCCTTGAATAAAGGAATCCCATGACCTGGGTAGGCCATTTAGAGTGGTCATCACCACTTCACCATTCTCCACCATTTCATCTACTGCTTCTAATTGTTCCTTGATCTGAGAGACCCTTGAAAAGTAGGATTGAATAGTTTCCCCATTCTGAAACTTTACTGCTTTCAATTGGTTCCGCAGGGTCATCTTCCGATTTATGTTCTTTCCTTCAAATAGCTTGGTCAAAGATTCAAACATCTCTTTGGGTGTCTTGAGAGAAGACACATGGGGTATGAGATGGTCTTTGATAGAATCAGCAATGATTCTCTTTGCCTTGACCAAGTTCTTCTTGTGCAATACCTTGGCCTCTTCATCCTCTGGGATAGGGATGTCTTCTTTCACATATGAGTCCAACTCATTCTCTTCCAGGATTAGCCCAATCCTATACTTCCAGGCTCGGAAGTTATCAGCCCCTTCAAGCTTATCCTCAAGCTTGGTGTGAAGAGACATCTTTAGGAGTACTTCAAATGGAAATAGAAAGGATTTAGAACTTACCACTTGAAGTGCTGAAAACTGGATCTGGTCCCGGATTAGGGTTTGTCAGAGAAACCCTAAAAATTCAAAATGTGAATTTCAAAATTCCGAAAGGATAGAAAGATGCGCCCTGGAGAGCTGATCAGCCTAGTACATTTAGAATTTGAGATCAGCAAAGTCTTGTCCTTCAAAATTGCCTTTTTGTCCTCCCGGGTTCACTGGGGAGAGCCCTGAATTAGGGTTTGAGTTTCCCGGAGATCTACCCAGCCAAAAATCTCGATCCAAAGCTCAAACCTTCGATTTTTGCAAGGAGCTTCCAGCTGTACCTTCAGTTTCCAGAAATTCCTATTTTTGTGGAAACCCTAATTTTTAGGGCCAAAACTGAAAATGCTCGGAACTGAAATCTGATTGGACAGAAAGATGCGCCTTGATGAGTAGATCCAATCTACTATACTGAATTTCAAAAATCTGTGGAGAGAAACCCAATAAACAAGCAATACAAGCTTCCGTCACTGCAAAATGTCTTCTTCTCAGTTAAGCTCTGATACCATGTTAAATTTTCAGAATTAAATCACAATACTATAGGATCTTTGCTGAGAGAATAACATCTACAGTATATCAATGCATGACAATCATAATATGACAAGCATCATAAGAATCAAAAGCATAGAGACAAGAGACACAGAGTTTCCGTGGGGAAAACCCTAAGGTGAAAAACCCCACAACTTCCTCAGAGATAGAGAGAGCAATGGCTCAACCAAAATACAACCAAATAATACAGAGATAGTCTCCTAGCAGATGATCCTCCTCCTCCTCACTAGTGCGCCACTTTCCAGAGAGAGAGATAGATACTTTTCCGAGTGAGTAAAATAGAGATCTACTATCTCTATTTATACTCACCTTTTTGCCCAGTGACCTACTGGGGCCGACTTGTCTACTTTAGTACATCCACATTATATTATATATTAATTAGGGCCGACCCCATAAGGTGGTCTAATAACCCATCGGCAAGTACACACACTTGCGACACTTGTCAATCCACATGACGACACTTCCTTATAGAGGAATAACACATCTCTTATAAGGGTACAATAAATATACATATAATATACTGATGAAATACATTCCGAAGTTACATATACATCAACAGATTTTATATCATTAATGTAAGTTCGAAGTCCAAAATTTCATATTGTTCATAAAAAAAAACGTCATTATTATTATTATTGTTATACTTGGCTCTAGAATTAATATTTGATTTGACAAGTTGATGTTATTGTAATATTTTGTTGGTTTAGATAACTAAAACTATAATTACTCTCTTTTTCTTAAAATACCTTTTTATAAAAACTTTCCTTATTTGATTAAAATCCACTTTTTTTTTTAATAACAAACTTAAATAATCTTTGTCTCTCACTTTTAATAAAATAATTTATACCCAAGTTTGCAATGATTCATATCTCCCTCTTATAATATGTAATAATAAATAACCCTTTATATTTACCCAGAATGGTATAGCTTTTGCATTTTGGATATACAATGCACAACTTGTAATGTGCTTTCATTTTGTTCCTTTATTCAATTTGTGTGAAACTATTTCGATGTCGATTTTTGAGAAGATACTAAAAGTGTGATATTTTTTTTACCAAGTTAAATAAGGTTTTGAAATATGTTGATTTTTGAGAAGATACTAGAAGTGCAAGCAACCCACTTTATGATTAATTAAATCTTAAGACTTTGTTTTTATTTTTAAAATCGTCTTCCCACTATAATGGAAAGTCGTATTATGGAGGTGTATTAAATGGTTGAACCACAAATATCATGATGAATTGAACTACAATTGTAAGGTTTTATAGTTGATAGTTTGGCAGCGACACAATATTAGTAGGACGAATGTCACCACACATTGATTATCTATCTCTGCAATCGATTAGATAATTTCAAATGGTGGTTGTTCTACGCTTTTATGCCCACCGAACCATTGGTTACACCCTTGATACACCACAACATTTGCACCCTTGCAATTTTTATGATGTCAACACTACTCCCTTGACGACGGTGCTAGTGGTGATAGTAAGTGATTAACCCATGTTAGCTTGTTATTCATGGAAGAACTATTTTGGTAGCTATAGGGTGGTTGTTATTTATCTTGGCCGCTACAAATCATCCATATCAAAATGGTGGCTAGTTGAAACGATGGCTCATTCCCAATGTATGTGTGATCAATCTATTGAAAGTATGGCAGTGGTAACTATCGATTGGTTAAGATCCAATGATTTAGATGGTGGTTGTGCACTAATTTGACTGGTCAATATTAATGCTTATACTTCTATGGTCGTGGTTTTTGTTCTTTATTTTCGTGCAATACTAATAATCTTTTTATTTTTGTGTGTAGATGTTGGCTTTTAATAAATGCCTTATTTATCTTTTAAATGTGCCAAGATCCTTCTTCAAATTTCTTGATATTTGGTTCTCTTCAAACTCGAAGTGGATTGATTTTGATTTTTTTCAACTTTGGAATGTATGGAATATTTGATTTTTTTAGTGTTTGTGGGGTAAATTATATGATATATTTTAACACATTAAATTGTCAACCCGAGGGCTGATAAGCTTGTGATGTGCTAAGCAAAATATATGTAGAGCTAAATCTTAAAGTGCTTCAAACGTTGTAAAGAGATCACGCATTACACCTCCAACTATAAATTGAAACAATAAAGACATCTGAAAGCAACTTTCCAAACCAAGACTATGATTTTGGTTCTTAAGAATTAACACTATCCACGGAGACTATGGAGCAAAATACATAATTCTTTGCAAGTCTCCTTCATGTGATGTTAATTCAAAAAAATCTAGGCAATCAAAGCAGAATTAAAAGGAACTTCCAAGCAGCAACTATATTCTTATGGAATGAATATTATCCAACATGGCTATGTAAGCAGGATGCTAGACCCTATGTGAGCCTTTGACTTGTTGATACTGACATTAGGGGAAATTTAGATGAAAAATGGTCCTCCTAAGGAAATCCTAAGGAAAATAATAAAATGATAGTATATATAGAGAGAGAGTAAAAACTATTTTTTGGACCATATTTTCAACTTATCTCCTTGTAGGTTTACTCAAATTTCAAGCAAGAGAGCTCGTTGGATGCATAATTAAATTCTGCAAACCTAACCCACATACTTTTAACATCATCCATATCACGAAAAACTGAAAATACATTAAAAAATGTGTTCCTAGTAAGAGAAAAATGTTTTTTAATGTATTTTAAGTTTTTCATGATGTAGATAATGTTAATGTTGGGTACATGTTGGATGCAAGATATCATTATGCATCCAACGAGTTCTCCCACTTGAAATTTGAGTAAATCTACAAGGATATAAGTTGAAAATACAATCCAAAAATGTAGTTTTTGTTTTTTCCCTCCAACTTTTTTTATATGCACCTCTATTGAATTTTAAAGCATTTTGATTGGCTAATACATGATGACATGGAATTTGAATTAGGGTTGGGTGGACCATTTTTCATCCAATTTTTCCCTAATGTTCCAGAAAAAACTATCAGAAACCAAAACAAATATGAAAACAACTTCTTCAAGCAACCCCAAACCTTAGGAACCAATATTATCCAACATGGTTATGAATCAGACCACTAGGCTCTCTATAAAACTTTCCTTGTTGATATCAATTCCATAAAGAATCTATCTTATGGTAGCACACCATCACAATCTACTCATAAAAATGAAATTAAACCAGTACACACATGCATTTATAATCACACAACTGAAAAAGAAATTAAATGGGCAACATATACGAGGGAGGGGGCCTACCTCCCTTGGCATATACTACCAAGAAAAACTACAGTAGAGTGCTTTTGATCTGCAAGAAGTCCTTTATTCCAGCATCCAAAAAAGGATTACAATGACTACTCTATTCCCTCTCCAAGTCTCTCTTCTCTAACTCCCCTCTCCCTAAGCTAATTTATGCTCATGAATTTATACAAAGAAGAATGGGGATGGATTGACAAAGATTTCCCCAAAATATCAACAGCCAAACTTTGAATGGTTTTGAAAATCTGATCTCTTTGCGTTTTTAGAAAGGATTTGGTTAAATGATTAACCCAAACCTCATTACATTGACTAAAATTGGTTTCTTGTTTGGTTGGGTGCTGAGTTGGTTGTAAAATTGGGATTCAAAGATCCGACCACATCTCCCAAACTGTGCACCTTTGGAGGAAACTGCTCACGATGCAGCTAAATGAGGCCATTCTACAAGTGGGTTTTGTTGTGTATTTTCACGGCAAGCAATATCCACCTCGCAGCAGAGCCATTAAGACTCTTGCTGCAGGGTGTGCACGTGCATCTACACCTTGCTCCGGCAAACATTTCGACGACGGGAAAGTATGCAGCCATCGCTCCCATGTGATGCATCATCCATTCTCCATGGCATGCCATGGCTCCATCACCTTGAGCCTTGTGCGATGGCATGCTACTCCATGCATGCCATCGCACAAGGCTCTAGGTGACAGACCGAACCATCGCATGCTGTCGTTGTCGTCCAGGATATCCCTGTAGATCGCCTCTACAGTTGCGGATCCACACACTTAGCACGTTGTTGCCTTCTAACAGATCTTTACAGCACTGTGTGGTTATCTTTTCAATGACCACTGTGCGGCAAGCATTCAATGTTGTCTTTGTGCCTACAATGGCCTCCCGAGTATTACAAATAGAGCATCAGCAGCAACCGTCAAGAGAAACCGTCGAAGCAACGAGGAGCAGAGGAGCTTGGTGCTGAACAAGCTACCCCCATTCAGATTGTCAAGAGAAACCGTCGAAGCAACAAGGAGCAAAGCAGTCGGGTGTCGAACAAGCTACAGACCAGTAGGTAAGTCACAGACTTCTTCATCAGTGAAATCGTTCAAAATAATAGAAAACTATGCTTGTCGGGTGCCCGACAATTTATCCCTAATCGCAAATTTATCTTGAGTCGTTTCTTGTAAACATTCAGGGTTGTATATGTGCATTGCGTTGAGGGTGCAATTGCATATCTATTGCTTGCTACAGTTAAAATACAGCTAAGAGGACCTGCATGAAAAACTAAATAATTCTACTCACACAGGAACATGTAAAAACTCGACCTCTCTATAAACCTTAACACTGTCCTTTGAGTAGAATGACCAAAGACCTCATGATTGCCAATCTTTGAACTCGAGGCTACTCGGCACACAACGCTTTCCTGAATGCTTTTATAAATATCCAGGGTTGTATATGTGCACTGCGTTGAGGGTGCAATTGCATGTCTATTGCTTGCTACAGTTAAAATACAGCTAAGAGGATCTGCATGAAAAACTAAATAATTCTACTCACATAGGAACATGTAAAAACTCAACCTCTCTGTAAACCTTAACACTGTCCTTTGAGCAGAATGACCAAAGACCTCATGATTGCCGAACTTTGAACTCGAGGCTGCTCGGCGCACAACGCTTTTCTGAATGCTTTTATAAATATCCTCTGCGTTGTGCGCTGAGTAGCCTTGAGTTCAAAGCTCGGCAATCGTGAGGTCTTTGGTCATTCTGCGCAAAGGACAGTGTTAAGGTTTACAGAGAGGTCGAGTTTTTACATGTTCCTGTGTGAGTAGAATTATTTAGTTTTTCATGCATGTCCTCTTAGTTGTATTTTAACTGTAGCAAGCAATAGATATGCAATTGCACCCTCAATGCAGTGCACGTATACAACCCAGAATCTTTACAAGAAATGACTCAAGATAAATTTATGATTCGGGATAAATTGTTGGGCACCCGGAAAGCATAGTTTTCTATTATTTTGAATGATTTAACCGATGAAGAAATCTATAACTTACCTGCTGGTATGTAGCTTGTTCGGCACCGGCTGCTCTACTCCTCGTTGCTTCGATGGTTGCTCCTGACGATCTGAATGGGGGTAGCTTGTTCGACACTAGGCTCCTCTGCTCCTCCTTGCTTCGATGGTTGCTCTTGATGGTTTCTGTTGATGCTCTGTCTGTAATACTCGGGAGGCCATTGTAGGCACAAAGACAACATTGAATGCCTGTCGCACGGTGGTCATTGAAAAGATAATTGTGCGGTGCTGCGGATATCTGTTGGAAGGTGGCAGCGTGTTGAGTGTGAGGATCCGCAACCGCAGAGGCGATCTACAGGGATATCTTGGACGACGGCGGCAACATGCGATGGCTTGGTCTGTCACGTAGATCCTTGTGCGATGGAATGCATGGAGCAACATGCCATCGCACAAGGCTCAAGGTAAACGATGGAGCCATGGCATGCCATGGAGAATGGATGACGCATCACATGGGAGCGGTGACTGCATACTTTCCCGTCGTCGGAATGTTTTCCAGAGCAAGGTGGAGATGCACGTGCACACCCTGCAGCAAGAGTCTTAATGACTCTGCTGCGGGGTGGATATTGCTTGCTTATTTTCACAATTCCTCACCGTTTGCTCGGAAATTGTGCCGAAAGTTTTCTGCCTATTTATATTTAACCTGCTTGACCATAACTTTGACCACGATCTAGAGGCTTGCACATATGACCTGAGTGTAAATTGATGAACAAGAATCCATATTGACACATTTCCCCACATAACCCATGTTCTCAAATTTTGTTTTAAACTGTGCTACTATGTCAACCTTGGAGGTTGTTGCAGGAACTGTAACTGCTGTTGCTGCAAGATCTTGGCTTCACACAACCATCAGTAGGAAAACCAAGCAATATTCTAATTAATTCATTAAAAATAATGCAAATAATGACAATAAACTATGAAAACATGTATGCGAGAGTTTTGGTGTGTTTCTGGGGAAAGATGGTTAAAAATGGTGACAATGGGTGAATGGGATGATGCGAAAATGGGCAGTTTAAATTGTAAATTAAACATGTATGTGTCACGTCCCCTCCTGTCAATCCAATGCAAGGGAGGGAGCATGACCAAACATACTGAGCTTATCTGACAATCTTAGCCCCATTCAAATTGCTAACAAATGCATGAATAAATAAAACTTGTGCATACATATTCATACTCAGCAAGCACAGCGGAATTAAACACTATATATGAACACAGTTTCATCATGCCTTCAGCATATAAACAACAGTCATTAATTAAGGCATTGCAGAACATAGAATTAACACAACTCAATTAAATAACACAGCGGAATAACCATAATAACATACACGCAGAAGGAGATGCATCAGCCTATTTCTTCCAGGCAGAATAATGAAACAATCACATAATAATCAATTCCATTCTCATGCTATGCACAGGCATCATGCCACTAACTTAAGATAATCATTTCGTCCAAGTAACATGAGTAAATAAACATACAGGACAAAATACAGAATGATCATACTTTAACCACATAGAACACTTATCTTTATGATGAAGCTGTCCAAACAACTGGCTATGGGAGAGCAACGTTCCACCCAACCATAGGTCTTTTTTCAGCCTGTATTCTTTCAGTTGAGAGACCACCCCCGAGCTGGGTTGTATATCCACTAAGGAGGAACTAGATGGGCTCACTCAGAGCCATGGTTTCACTCAAACAGTCATGCTAAGCCAACACACAGTTGGGTTTATCAAGCATGCAATAACCAAAGGAGGAGGATGCTAAGCTAGTGAGCTCAACCCCAGAGCTACAGACATCTCAAGCTATATTCAAACAATCCAATCCTCTGTTCAAACATCCATACTTGGATTTCTCACAATTCTGTCATCAAGTAACTCAATTCTGTCACAGGTTTTCTGGGCTATAAAAACTGGGTTTTCCAATGGATTTCAAGGTATCTAATACTCTCAATTTCACCCCAAGGTTCATATCTATGGATCCCCCATTGGATTTTACTGTCAAATACCAATTCTTGGCGTTTATGGCTCTTCAAAACGTGGGTTCTTGCAAAGTTACGATTTTTTGTTTTTCTCATTGTTGGGCATGTGTAATGGATGAAAACTGAAGCTGGGATCTTCAACAATGGAATGGGAGTGAGGAAGAAGCAACTCCCAAGAGGTAGGGTGACTTGTGGTACAAGAAAAACAGAGCCCATACCTTCTATGCGAATTTTTGGGTTTCCCATGCTCCATTGAAGCCATGGATTGAAATCTTCAACAACTTCCTTACAACATAATTAAATGTCAACAAGAAAATTCAAATGGGTCCTCACAATGACATTTAGCAGCTTATGGTTCAATCCCACAACCCCCTCACCACTCCCTAGTGGATACACATGGCACCTTCTCATTAGTTGCTTCCATAGCAAGTTTTGGTATTTTATTGCATGATGTTTATTTACATCATTTTACAATGTCCCATGGATAAATAGCACATGGGTAACATAATATCTAATACTTTCCTTTTTAAATAAAAATCCGAGCATCCATTAGCGAGGCCTTGACCTTGAGCTCCACGCTAGGAAAACATACATCGCATGTACACAATATTTACATTAAAAGCCAATATATCCTAAGGGTCAAAATGGGGTATTACAATCCCCTCCCCCTTAGAATAACACCATCCTCGGTGTTCCAATACTTAGGAATACATATACAATTTACACGTCCAAAATTTTCAAAACATTTTGCAGGTCTTCCCTGCATTCTATGCTTTACTTTGAACTTTCAGGACCAATTCCTTTGGCCTCCACGAGCTCCTCCTGCTAGTTCTGATATTCCAGCTCATCCACAAGTTTGAAAACTTTATGGTTGCTACCCTCTTGTTGTTCTTTTGTTGGGCAGTTGTGGTGGTAATGATTTCCTCTACATTTCCAACATTTCAGTGGTTGCTTTATCTTTTCCTGCACAATTTCCTTTGATTCTTCATGCCTGGAATGTTTCTTAATGGGTCGATTGGATGAATGCCTCTTCATTGACCCAATGTTTCCTCTACTGTTGATTGCTTCCAGAATTCTTTTTACCTCCCTTTCAAAAAACTAGAGTCCTGCAAAATCTTGTGGTTCATCTCATTCTACTTCTTCTGTATCTTGAGCATTTCTCCAAGGTTTTCTTGGGTCTTGGAAATTGTTTGAACAAGACTTTCAGCCAATTCCAACAGTCTATGGTCTGCTTCCATGGTCTTTGTGCGCAGCTGGTTCTCACTTTGCTTACAAGCAACACTTGCTTTGCAACAACTGCCACAAATCAGTTTTACTTTTCCACCTGTGAAATTCATCATTATAATTTCTGTTAGGCCAAGCATAATATAAACATTAAAATCAGTCAATTAATTGCCAATTGACATGTGTAGTCCATGCTTTATCCATAAGACTTTCATACTTTTCATGCTTGCCCAACAGACACATGAGCTCATTCATGTCCATTATTTCACAGGGAATTAACTACTTCATCATTCACAATTTATTTCAGGCAAATAAACACACTCTACTTTCAGCCATACATGCATTCAACAATTTTCTGTTTTTATAAATGCATCAATAAAAAGGAAAAAGAGAGCAGTAAGAGTTTTCTCCTTTTCGTTTTGTTCCATTCTGGAACCCACAACACCACTGTGGTTTTCATGCTCCTAGTCTCTTTCACTTCAACGTGAATGCTTGACCTGCCCTTCTTGGCTATGACACTTAGTGTCTATGGTCTACCTCGGATCTCTCAACCATGGAACCTTCCCACATGGTGATCCACAACACCTTTGGCTGCTAAGACCCCCACAAGTCCACTAGCACCACCATTCATTACTGCTCATGCGGAGCTTTTTAGGACGGTTACATGTCCACATGCATCTCTAGGATGCCTTCATAGTCCTTGCTCCCAACAATACCTACACTCAAACATTGTATTAATTCACATGTTTAGTTTATTTTCATAGGATTTATCTTAAAAAAAAGAGTTTAAGAAATCATAACCAAATCATATACACATGTATATTCATAAGCAAGAAGCTGCAAGATAACCAAATACGTATCTGTATTGTGTGTTTCCTCTCTGGTCCACAGGGTCCTGCTTTGCTTTACAAGCCTTGGGATCGCCTATGGACTTGGATGTTTGGCCAGCGCACAGGCTGCTCCACAACATCAAATAATCTTGGATGTTCGTCTAGCACACAGGCTATTCCACAACATCAAATAATCTTGGATGTTCGACTAGCATGCCACAACATCAAATAATTTTGGATGTTCGGCCAGCACGCAGGTTGCTCCACAACATCAAATAGTCTTGGATGTTCAGTCAGCACGCATGCTGCTCCATAAAATCAAATAGTCTTGGATGTTCGGCCACACGCAGGCTGCTCCACAACATCAAATAGTCTTGGATGTTCGTCTAGCACGCAGGATGCTCCACAACATCAAATAGTTAATGCTCAACTAGTCACTCTCTAGATTTACCAAGCAATTTATAGTTCTTTCAGGGTCCTTGCTTCCTGTATTATGCATTTCCAACCAAGAAACAACAGTGTATCAGCTTAGCTGTTAGAAGACTTATACCTAAAATCTTTATTATTCCAAACAAGAAATAAATGGAAATGAATACTTATCTGTATTATGCATTTCCTCTTTGGTCCACAGGGTCCTGCTTTTACTTTACAAGCCTTGGGATCCTCCTGCGGACTAGGATGTTTGGCCAACGCACAGGTTGCTCCACAACATCAAATAATTAATTCCCTACCAGTACACCTTCACGCCGACAGGATTTACCAAGCATTTGGTGGTGCCCAACCAATCCCATACCTGGTTGGTCCTCTCCATTGTCAAGCCAGCACATCCGTCTGGGTCATCAGCCAATGGAAGGAAACTGCGCCACCGACCATTATAGGTCAAGACTCTACTACTCTGCCTAAGGCTTGCATCAGCCTTTCACACATGTCACAATCTTTCGTGTGCATAACAATTCTTCACCCACACAAGGATGGCACTCCTTCTCTTGTGCAAACCAGCGGTTCCTTTTAGGAACTCTTTAGGTGACTTTCTTAACTACAGGCTATTATGGCCCCATGATACCCACTCACACTACACAAAGGTTACCACTGCTCATACAGTCCTCTTGAGTACCATTTTCTTCACTTTATCGTTTATTGTGCAATGAACAAATTGCATCTGTGTAAGCTGATAGCATAAGAAGCATAAGCAGCTCATCAGTATTGCTGCTCTAAAACTGTAAACACATTTCATAACATTCACTATCCAACATTGAAACACCGGGAATGCGTCCATTCCCTTAGGGTGTAGTCAATATTGACAGTCTTGTCATAACCCAGCATCATAAAAGTGTGCACCCCTTTCTGATCATACTCAAGCAATCTGCCATAATGGAAATAAAATCAAAACATGCTCTACATATTTAATCTAACGATTAAACATGCATATTCTTAGCTAGGTTCAGAGAACACTTATCCATTTGCAGATGTAGTCTTCCTTTATTAATAAGGAATGGGAGCTCCCTTCTCTGAGTTGACAGTCCCTCGATTTTCCATCCCAACTCCTTTTGATGTTACATAACCCTCATATGTCTTACTGACATAATATTTACCATCTCACTCATATTGTTTTCCAATCATGCAATGCAGATGGGACATTATCAAAATGTCCAATGACGTTTCACCCGAAACCCATTTCCAAAGGATGGGATCCTTCCCATCTAGTTTGGCTTTTGCAGGCCATCACACATGGTCTTATTGCAATGTGTCTTCCTGGCACACTTATTAAATAGCCAAATAGTTAGCAACATTTAACAATAAAATTCAAATCTGATTATTTCATAACCAATCAATGGCACTACTAATTAAATTCAATATGAATTTACAGTTCTGTCTCCTACAGAAATTGAATTGTTTCAACCATAAGGTCAGCCTCATATTGTTTGGCTCCTGAAAGTGACACCACTCTGCCCATCATGGTCTTACGCCCACTGCCATACATGAGCATCCACTTACAACATGTCCTCCTGACACATTTTATATAAGCCAAATAGTCATTAGTCATTTATTAGCAAAATTCCAATTCTGAGATTTACAAATCTGAATTGACAATCTGTTCTACACATAAACTATTTCACAGCCATGAGATCCTTCTCATGAGATTTCGCTCTTTCACATGGTATATTCCAGCCTTCATCATGGTCTTACCCTCATTGCCATGTCTTAAACAATCTACCTGTAATAAAAAATTTCAACCAGCCAAACACTTTTAAGTCTCCATGCATATAATATTTCATTGCTGCAACAGTCACTGAAGCATTTTCAGAATTATAACATTACATAATTCAAACACTTCGAGCTGTTAACATATCAATATCACCAAAACTCATTTACTTCACGTGTATCATTATCATACTAAAATTGCAAGGTACAGTCACATCATTCATGCAATTTAAATGAAACTTTTAGATACTCATCATTTCTCAGTCCTATGATTTATACAACTCTGCCCTTCCACAGATTATTCCGATAGCCCATCGATCATGACTGCCCTCTTCATGCACTTACTATTTTGTATTCATAGCAACTCATAAAATGATCTCATAATTTTCGACAATTCATCATTTCATCTATTATCTAATTGCAATGAATCATGCACATCACAACCGTGCATTTGCACAATGCATCACAACACGTGCATCCACGCACATGCATGCACATCTACAATGTTCACACAAGATTTTCAAGTGCATTCATTCAAGGCATAACCACAAGATTTATAAAATTTCTTAATGCGTATTCACTCAATGCTACCTTGCATTGGTTCATGAATATTATGCATTCAAACATATTATGGCCGAAACATGACCACCTCATATAACATGCATTACCATAATCAGGACCACCAGTCCTCACTTGTTTTGATTATTAAGCTCATAACCAACATACACATGGCACGATATATTTTATATGAATGCAATCTAACTTTCTAAACAGTCACATGGTATGAGGCCTCTTTCCTTCGCCACTCCATGCTCCACCACACTATGGTAGTATGACATTCACATGAATGCATTTCAACTCTAAATGCATACCATTTTATGATTATTAAATATGGTTCAAGGGATTCTTACCCAATCCTCTTTCAACACTTATGCAATCATCATAAGTAAACCATTACCTGCAAGGATTCCATTTACACCTTTGATGTTACCTGATCCATTGGTCTCTTGCAGAGGATTGCAGAATTCTTCCACCAACCTCTTGATCATGGATTTGATGCCCTAACCTTTTCTTCATAAGGTTGTTGGCCTCATGCAACAACATCATCAACATCTTTAGCCATGTTTCTGTTGTCTTTGGTCTTACAACCAAAACCAACACCAATAGTGATTATCAACCACAATATTTACCATTAGTGGTTCATTGCACATGTAGAACTTCACTACTTTTACTAATATGTAATATCATATGTGTACACAAAAATCTACTCATGCACTGTGCAATATTTATTAATATGCCAACCAATGCATATTCATGTCACTCATCTAATCTCTTGCATTTTTAGAATTCCCATGCAATAATTTTATGTACATAAAGCTTATAAAATATAAATACAGTTAGCAAGACAAGGGTTAATGAATTTTCCCTTTTCAATCCCTCATTTTTGCATGATCTTCCTCTTCCACATCATAGCTGGTTCAATTTCATGGTCTTTGCTACTTCTAGGCATGCAATTCTAGAAATTGCCCATATCGACAATAATTTGTCAAAACAGCCAGTGGCACTTTTCTGCTCTGCAAATCTATGGTGTATGACACCATCACTCGAATTATGGTGATGAAACATTGTTCTATACTGGATAAGATTTCCAATGTCTATCCACATGCTCCATTCCGACTTCAGGTGTGGAAGTTACATTACTTCAAAAATGACAATTTTTACCAAAAATTCTGCACTTTTACACAGTTGCAAAATATCCTGAACTACCAACTTCAGCCACCTGTAGAAGTAAATCTAGGAAGATTCAGGAAAACTTTTATATCAGGCGAATTTAGTCCATATAACAAGGAATATTCAGCAACTTGCGTATCTCTGTTCCGATGCACCATTCATCTTTTATGAATTTCTGGGTTTGACTACTATTCCTTTTTAACTCCCTTTGCAACCTGTGCAACCTGTGCACAACCTGTGCGCTACCTGCGCAACTTGTGTGCAACCTGTGCACAACCTGTGCACCACTTGTGCGCCACCTGTGCAACTTGTCCGCAACCTGTGCACCACCTGTGCACAACCTATGCGCCACCTGTGTAACCTGTGCGTAACCTGTGCACAACCTGTGCGCCACCCACGCAACCTGTGTGCAACCTGTGCACCACTTGTGCACCACCTGCGCAACCTGTGCGCCACCCGTGCAACCTGTGTGCAACCTGTGCGACACCTGCATAACCTGTGCACAACCTGTACACCACCTATGCGCCACCTGTGCGCAATCTGTGCACTTGCGGGGCTCATATCTCCCTCGTCCCTTAACCAAATAAGGCAAGTTTGGTACCGTTGGAAAAATCTTGGAGAGCTCTATGCAATCGTATGATTCTATGCCACACCTAAGAACTCCGATCTTACCATTTTTCCATATCAAAATGACACCCAAACTTCACCAATACCACGTTAGAACATTCTGCTATCCACCTGCAAACTCAGAGTTTGGCCCAACAAGCCCCAGTGCTGCAAAATGGGCTCTGATACCACCCTATCACATCCCCTCCTGTCAATCCAATGCGAGGGAGGGAGCATGACCAAACATACTGAGCTTATCTGACAATCTCAGCCCCATTCAAATTGCTAACAAATGCATGAATAAATAAAACTTGGGCATACATATTCATACTCAGCAAGCACAGCGGAATTAAACACCATATATGAACACAGTTTCATCATGCATTCAACATATAAACAACAGTCATTAATTAAAACATTGCAGAACATAGAATTAACACAGCTCAATTAAATAACACAGCGGAATAACCATAATAACATACACGCAGAAGGAGATGCATTAACCCATTTCTTCCAAACAGAATAATGAAACAATCACATAATAATCAATCCCATTTTCATGCTATGCACAGGCATCATGCCACTAACTTAAGATAATCATTTCGTCCAAGTAACATAAGTAAATAAACATACAGGACAAAACACAGAATGATCATACTTTAACCACATAGAACACGCATCTTTATGATGAAGCTGTCCAAACAACTGGCTATGGGAGAACAACGTTCCACCCAACTATAGGTCTTTGTCTAGCCTGTATTCTTTCAATCGAGAGACCACCCCTGAGCTGGGTTGTGTATCCACTAAGGAGGAACTAGATGGGCTCACTCACAGCCATGGTTTCACTCAAACAGTCATGCTAAGCCAACACACAGTTGGGTTTATCAAGCATGCAATAACCAAAGGAGGATGCTAAGCCAGTGAGCTCAACCCCAGAGCTACAGACATCTCAAGCTATATTCAAGCAATCCAATGCTCTATTCAAACATTCATACTTGGATTTCTCACAATTCTGTCATCAAGTAACTCAATTTTGTCACTGGTTTTCTGGGCTATAAAAACTGGGTTTTCCAATGGATTTCAAGGTATCTAATACTCTCAATTTCGCCCCAAGGTTCATATCTATGGATCCCCCATTGGATTTTACTGTCAAATACCAATTCTTGGCGTTTATGGCTCTTCAAAACGTGGGTTCTTGCAAAGTTGCGATTTCTAGTTTTTCTCACTGTTGGGCATGTATAATGGATGAAAACTAAAGCGGGGATCTTCAACAATGGAATGGGAGTGAGGAAGAAGCAACTCCCAAGAAGTAGGGTTACTTGTGGTACAAGAAAAATAGAGTCCATACCTGCCATACGAATTTCTGGGTTGCCCAAGCTCCATTGAAACCATGGACTGAAATCTTCAACAACTTCCTTACAACAGAATTAAATGTCAGCAAGGAAAGTCAAATGGGTTCTCACAATGACATTTGGCAACCTATGATTCAATCCCACAACCCCCTCACCACTCCCTAGTGGATACACATGGCTCCTTCTCATTAGTTGCTTCCATAGCCAGTTTTGGTATTTTATTGCATGATGTTTATTTACATCATTTTACAATGTTCCATGGCTAAATAGCACATGGATAACATAATATCTAATACTTGCCTTTTTAAATAAAAATCCGAGCATCCACTAGAGAGGCCTTGGCCTTGAGCTCCACGCTAGGAAAACATATATCGCATGTACACAATATTTACATTAAAAACCAATATATCATAAGGGTCAAAATGGGGTATTACAGTATGCGAGAGTTTTGGTGTGTGTTCTGGGGAAAGATGGTTAAAAATGGTGACAATGGGTGAATGGGATGATGCGAAAATGGGCAGTTTAAATAGTTAAATTATGATAAATAGGAGGCCCAACATCTCCCCCACACCTAAGGATTTGTATGTCCTCATCCAAACCTAGTAGTAGGTAGTTGATAGCTTTGCAAAGTCTTCTTAATCCAACTGTCTCCAGAATTATTGCCAGCATCTATTAACATGTATGAAAAATAAGCTAGTGGCTGTGGCTCCAAAAATATCAATAATTTGCGTCTCGGGACTATTAAAAGCTTTCTTCACCAGAGAAAAGATTCCTTCTGTGTCTCTGCATTGCGAGCTCTTTTGCCATATTTGTCCTTCAAATTATTCTTTGAGGCATAAGACCTCCTAACTCCTTGGGCTGCTGCAATTTTTGGTGACATGATATCCAGAACTTACACCTTTCCTTCTTAAAAGCTGAAGAAGATTTCCAACAAGAAAATCAACCATACCTCCATCCACAAGCTACTACCCACTAGTCTAGTGCAAAAGAAATCAACATTCACTTTTCTGCATAGATGGATGAACTCTCAACGAGATATAGTGATTTTTTTTTAACACCATCAACTGATCAGGAATCAAAATATTACCAAGCTTAAGATGACTGATTTCTAAAGAGCAGAGACCAGGTTTGTTTGGGCAGTGATCATATATGACAATATATAAGCAAAACTCAAGTTTGTAGCCATCGTGACAAGTTATCATTCGTCTATGAGAGTATGGTAACACCATGTGAGTGAAAGCATCTGCAAAGTAAACTTCATTTAAATAATGTATAGCAGCTCATAGGATCATTTAGCTTATGCCAAGTCTACCTTATAATGAAGACAACGCAGCAAATATGTGGATGTCACAAGCCAAGTTACAAAATCTGGAAATTTCAATTTGTTTTCCAACCAAGCAAAACAAATCTGTACTCATGAAATAACCCAATAGCAGTAGGTAATTTAAAGAGCATGGCTGGAAACAATCACAAGTTGCAGCCCAAAATACCTGTATCCTGCCTGGTAAATTGATGGAGAATTATGTTGTACATGTTGCACAAGGTTAGCATTTAGCTACCAATTCCTCATGCCATACTCTTAACACTCATTCTATTACTTCCAGAAGTGAAAAACAACTGTTCATGATATTTATCTTGTGGGAGAAAAATTCTGCTCTGCGACTTTGCTAATAAAATGCAGAAATACTGAGAGTGAAGTTCATGAACAACCAACCCGTTTTTCCATTTGCACCAGTCATTCTTCAATTGCAGCTTGAAAAGACTTGTCGTCTTCAAGGATATGATCTGATGATTCAAGTGAACTTTATTTCCCGTGTCTAAATGATCTTGGATGTTGACATGGGTGAAAGGAGCCTCCATGGCATTTAAATGCATGGAATCCTTGCTGGAGCTTTCAAACTCATCAACAAAGTAGGAACTTGAAAGAATACTGGAAATGGATAAGGTAAGGGCATAATATCATGATCAAATCAGATTCTTCCCGAAATATTGTACAGTGTGGAATTGAGACATGCTAATACCATTGTAAATCATCGAGGGCAATGGATCATGAGACAAGTCATTTGCTGAATTCCCTATTTGTCCAAAGGCATAAATAGATTTCTCAACTTTATTGCAAGATCTATGCAATCCCACCTCACCTCACCATATTGTAGATGTACTCAAAGGAATGCGTTGTTCATATCCAGCAGTAGACAAGTTAGAGTTTGAAGTGGTCTTTGGTAAGCTTGATAAGAATCACCCAAACAAGGGGAGTCTAATAATGGGTTAAGTATGAGGGTTGAAAGCACACAGTATTAAATAATAGAAAAGGTGGATATGACAGATTGAACATAAAGATTACATATTTACAATAGTGTTCTCATCCAAATTTCCAAAATTTTAACAAATCAAAAAGTTTAAAGCCGGTTTACCTCAAGTATACCAGATTAATGAGCCCTGTTGTACATGAATACTGAACAAAATTTATTGATTTATACCATGCTGTAGGAAGCTACAGGATTATACTACAGGAATGTTGAGTATGCTTTGTTGCAAGAAATTAGCATTTTAACACCGTGGTAATTGCCAAACCCTTGCCCCATTTTGCTTTGCATGCAGTGTATACAGTTGGCACTCACTAAATATTTAACCAATATGCTAAAGGTAGTCAGAGAAACCAAAATAGAGTTGGTTGCAGGAAGATTTTGAAGCGCTATAGGAACAGAACAATATTACTGCATGAAGCTACAAGAAAGTCTGCAAGCAACTTTCCAAACAAAAACTATGATTTTGGTTTCTTAAGAATTAAGATGATCCACAGAGACTACGGACTAGAATGCGGGATACTCTGTAAGTCTTCTTCCTGTGATGTTAATTTAGAAGAATCTAAGCAATCAAAGCATAATGAAAAGGAACATCCAAGAAGCAACTATATTCTTATGTACTGAATATTATCCAACATGGCTATGTAAGTAGGATGCTAGACCCTCTGTGAGCCTTTGACTTGTTGATACTAATTCCAGAAGAAACTATCAAAAACCAAAGCAAATATGAAAACAACTTCTTCAAGCAGCCTGGTGAAGCAAATAGGATGCAATCTTTAGGAACCAATATTATCCAACATGATTATCTTTAGGAACAAATATTATCCAATATGGTTATGAAGCATAACGCTAGGCTCTCTATAAACCTTTCCTTGCTTATATCAATTCCATTAAGATTATATCTTATGCAACACCATTACAATTTGCTCACAAAACAAATATTAAACCGGTACACACATGCATCTATAATCAACTACTGTTTAGTAACTAAATGGGCATCATATACCAGAGAGGGGGCCCTACCTCCCTTGGCATATACTGCCAAGAAAGACTATAGTAGAGTGCTTTTGATTTGCAACGAGTTCTTTATTCCAAAGGATTACAATGATTACTCTATTCCTTCGTCTCCTTTCTAATCTTCTCTAAGTCTCCCTTCTCTAACTCCTCAGCCCCTAAGCTAATATCTGCTCATGAATTTATACAAAGAGGAATGGGGATGGATTGAGACCACTTTCCCCAAAATATCAACAACCAAACTATGAATGGTTTTGCAAATCTGATCTCTTTGTGTTTTTATCAAGGATTGGGTTAAATGAATAACCCAAACCTCATTACATTGACTAAATTTGGTTTCTTGTTTGGTTGGGCACTTAGTTTGGTGCATTGCTGGCCACAATTGGAAAAATGGGCTTCAAAGATTCGTCCATATCTCCCAAACCGTGCACCTTTGGAGGAAACTGCTCAATTCTACACTAAATGAGACCATTCAACAAGTGGGTTTTGTGGACGATTTTCACAATTCCTCACCGTTTGCTCGGAAATCGCGCTTGAAGTTTTCTGCCTGTTTATATTTAACTTGTTTGACCAAAACTTTGACCACGACCTGGAGGCTTGCACATATGACCTGGGTGGGAACTGATGAACAAGAATCTATGTTGACACATTTCCCCACAAAACCCATGTTCTCAAATTTTGTTTCAAACTGTCCTATTGTGCCAACCTTGGAGGTCGCTGCAGAAACTGTAACTATTGTTGCTGCAAGATCTTGGCTTCACACAACCATCATCAGTAAAACCAAGCAATATTCTAATTAATTCATTAAAAATAATGGAAATAACGACAATAAACTATGTAAACATGTATGCGAGAGTTTTGATGTGTTCCTGGGAAAGATGGTTAAAAATGGTGACAATGGGTGAATGGGATGATGCAAAAATGGGCAATTTAAATAGTAAAATTATGATAAATCAGAGGCCCAACAATGTCCAAGGGCGAGGTTATGGTCAAAGACCATATATTCATAGAAACCCCGATATAATAATTGTGGCAAAAATCCAAATCACATAAGGTGTAGAAAAGATACGGCCAAACATTGCATCATAACGTAGCTTTGATTCCAGATGAGATGAATAAAAATTTATTTACAAATATTAAATATTTAATTGCACAGAGAGGTGCTCTACAGCCCAGTATGAGGAAGATTTTGTAACATGAGTGTCTGTCGAGTTTGTTGAATATTTGTCGAGTAACAAAATAATACAAAGTAAACAAAAAAGAATAATACAAAGTAAAAAGTAATAAATATTATGTTGGCCATAAACAAAAAAGAATAATACAAAGTAAAAAATAAATATGAGACTTAAACTAGAGACTTTAGAGCTAAGGATTAAGTGGTAAATATTATGTCGGCCATAAACAAAAAAGAATAATACAAAGTAAAAAGTAAATATGAGACTTAAACTAGAGACTTTACTTTTTACTTTTAATACAAAGTAAAAAGTAAATATGAGACTTTAGAGTGTTTGTCGAGTAACAAAATAATAGAAAGTAAACAAAAAATAATAATACAAAGTAAAAAGTAATAAATATTATGTCGGCCATAAACAAACAAGAATAATACAAAGTAAAAAGTAAATATGAGACTTAAACTAGAGACTTTAGAGCTTAGGATTAGGTGGCTCAGGTATTGCACTCAAGGAGCTATTCAAGAAGAGGTTTGCACCTCGGGAGATTTGATCCCTCTCGACGCTTGATAGAGCCTAGGATTTGGATCTAGGCTGGTATTGAATAAGATAGATGATAAATTGCTATTTACAATGCCATGTGATGGTATACACGAAAAAAAAATGGGCATCCCACAATTTAACTTGGTCCTATTGGCCATTGTCAATGTGCCCCTATTTTTCCTTGCAATCTCTAAACTTTTAGGTAGGTAATATGATAAAACTTAGAACTAAAAATTTGTAGATATCTTTGAGACTTTTCCAGTGGTATAAATAACACCAAAAACAAAGTTCGAAGTTAAAATTTATGACCAAAATTGTGAGGCCACATTTTGTAGTTTCAGAGCAAAATTGATATTTGAGTGTGGTATTTCACCCAATAAATGACATTTCAAGTGCTACATTTCGGCCAATAAATTATTTTTCTCTTTTTGTCAAATGTCGGCCAACTTTTGTCTTTTTTGTTGCAAGTCGTAAAAGATTTCTCTTTTGGTCAGCTAATTTTTCTCATTTGGTCGGCCAAATTTTGTCTTTTTGTCAAATGTTGGGAAATATTTCTCTTTTGGTCGACCAATTTTTCTCTTTTGGTTGGTCTACTTTTCTCTTTTTGTTGAAAGTTGGCAGAGATTTCTTTGTTGGTCGACCAACTCTTCTCTTTTGGTCGACCAACTTTTGTCTTTTTATTGGAAGTTGGCAAAGATTTCTCTTTTTTGTCGACCAAATTTTGTCTTTTTGGAGGTGATGTATCGCAAGATAAAACAATTTTATAGTCAACATGTTGGCGAGAGAAAATCTTTTCTCCACTAACACATTGACAAAAAAAATGTGGGTGAAAGGTCCCAACAAATGTGTTTTCATGAGCGAAAATTTGCAAGGAAAAGGAACTTGAAGAGTGATTATCTAAAACTTTCTAAGTGTTTTTTTCATTTTTCTTCAAGGATACACCAAAATTTTGTTGAAATGGATAAAAACTTAAAATCGATGATGAAATATTAAGGCAAAAAAATACAAGTATGGGAGGTTAAATCAAACTCCTTCACCTAAGTTCCTCTAGGCATCAAATGCATAGGGGTCTTCTTAGTCACTCAATGCATGAAACATGATAAGAGAGATCAAGGGAAGTATGATAAAATCATAGAGGATGTACCTAGCTGAATAATGATACATTGACTACTCATGGAACTACTCAATAAAACTTACCAATTATAATTAGTGTGTGAGGGTCAAGTTGAATTTGAAGACACATAGATGGGGGAGAGTGCATTGTGGTAATTGATCTCTTATCCATAAATTCAAGTGGGGCCCCAATTTGCTTGACTTGGGGGGTTGTTGAGGGATCAAAAAATGGTGATGCACTGGGAAAATCCAAAATATTTGTTGTTACAGTTACATGTAAACTTTGAAGCATAAGGACATCAACTTGGTTTTCCAGTCACCAAGGCATTTAGTAGGCCATGGGTCCTAGTGAAATTGTCTTGCGTGATGGTCAACAATCATACCCATGCATCCATTTTGAGAAATCTCATCAATTTTACTAAAGAGATGTTATAATGAAGTTCATCTATGTAGAGCATGGATCAATAATCATATCTTATAAGTACCAAGGATTGATATATTTGGGATTGAAAGAGTTTCACAATGCACCATTTGATATCCCTCAAGTGATGCTCCACTACTTATGAGCATTCATAGCATCAATGGAGTCACCACAACATCACAAACATTGACCCACTACCAATGAGCATCCATAGCCCATATGGACTTATCTTTGTAACATTTTCTAACTAGACTTCCTTTCCCAACTTTTGCACTTATTTGGTTATTCATGGATGAACACTAAATAGTGGAAGCAGTGTTTTTGCAACACTTATTGGGGTATTTTCCTTTTATTGGGATTTGAGCTGAGACCTTTAGTGCTTGGCTATTTGTAAGTCCCTTTAGATTTTGACCCATGGATATTTATCTTTTCACCCTTCTCATGATCAACTTTCTCATGATATGTTTTTCAAATTGGATGCAAGGATGACCAAAACCAATTACTAGGTATGTTCATGGTCCAATACACACTACATTTTCCTTGTTCTTGGGACTCACAACTTGTATCTTTATCTCTTTCGACCAATTTCATAGAACACATAGGATTCTGAAACTTGTACTCCATGTACAATCACTATTTTCTATTTAGATTAGATCAAGACATCAAACCGGTGTTTCCAAAGTGAGACAAAAGGGTTAAAATGGAAAAGTCAACCACAATCCAAGAGTTAAGAAGAAATGAATAAAAAATGCAAGTTCCCTTTAGGGGATGAAATATTTTCAAGAAAAACCTTGCAGTGACATCCATATGAAAAGGTGGAACACATATCTAATTTGCGCAATTACAAGCAAAAGATCAACTTGGCTTGGAACATAATATATTTGAAAGACCAAACTTTTCTTAAATGATGAGTAATAGATCAACAGTAAGTAATTAAAATAATTTGAAAAAAAAGTGAGAATATCGGTGTTACAGAGAAAAACTTCCTATGGCTCGGGGCAGACCACAATAGACAGATGACTACCAGAAATCAACTCAATTCCCAATGCAATGCTATTATAGATGTAAATGATAAGATGTGGAGTAAATAACCAACCTTCAACCGGATGTTCGAAGTAGATCCCCATTGAGCTTTCAATCTCTACACTTGAACTTGTGGATTAGCCTCAACAACAAATACAAACAAGTGCATATAATATGTGAAAGATATTAGCATAAACAGTAGCATGGTCCATGATATAATAAGCAAATGTAACCCAATGTAATCAAACAAACATTTACAAGATCAATTGGACGAGAAAATGAGTATTTCTATTAATGAAAACAAGAAGTACATGATACGACCTCTTGCCGGCAACTCATCTGAACCAAGAACTAGGTCCCTCCACTTGTGCCTCCACCACTTCAATCCCCCATGCAATGGTAAACTCAAACTATGAAAGGAGTTTGGTAGGTGAACATAAGAGGTTCACAACAACAAGGATTAATGGATGTAGACTCAAGTCGCGACAAAAATCCAATAGAGTTTCTATGCTCTCTCTTTTCTCCCCCTTCCATGCACCATAAGAGCTCAATATATAGCCTTCCAAAGGTATGTGAAAGGTCGAATCGAGTCGTTTCAGGGGTACATGGAGGGCCAAAGGTCACCTAAGACCGCTTTTTGGAGTGAAAAGTAATTTTCTATTGTTTTTTACCATTTAACTTGATGTACGTGGGATACATTGGTGCAACCTGCGTATACGCTAGGTATAGTGGAACATCTAGCATACAAGAACAAAAATAGGAAACAATGGGTTCCTGGAGGATAAAATGTGGATCTGAGTCTCTAAAATGAATACTTAAGGTCAATGAGTGCTGATGCTCACAAGGTGGAAAATTACGCTGTAACAGATGCCCCCTAATGTGTGAGGTCAGAGAAGGTACTGCGATGATCGAAATACATTATAAATCTTAGAAGTGGAGTGATGAAGACACAAATGGAAGGAGTAGCCCACTCGTCATAATACAATGATATCTCTGAATACATGTCAGTACGATACAACAATCTGATACAATGGCCATGAATAGGCAGTATATAGTGAATACATGTCATAAGTGATCATAGCCATGACCCATATACAGTAAGATACGGTCTCCTACTGAAAAAGAAACCACTGGTGCAAACTGAAGGTACAAACTACTGATGTACGAGAACGACATCTCATAAGTACAATCACGATCATAAGTAGCATACTAAATGCCCTATCAAGCGAATAAAGGTGCTGAAGTCGAACCTGATATGGCATCGTCTGATTACCGGTCATTGATGTATACCATTAACCAACGTGAGATAACCCACCAATAATGAAAGTGGGCATCAAGGCACATAGTACATTCATCAAAGTGTGAATAAAGGTGTTGAGGTCGAACACTCCAACGAAACCATCAATTAGGAGGCATTGATGAATCCCAACTGTCGATGGCGAGAGAACCTACCACTAATGACTGCAAGCCTCAAGGTACTCAACCGACTCTAAGTCTCAATTCCGGAATAAATGGGTTGAAGTCGACGGAACGAAACTCGTTGGAAGGAGGGAATTAATGCATCCCCCATCAACCAACACGAGGTAACAGCTACGCTGAAAGATTTGGAAGAACTCGGATGAATAGATCATACTGACTCAAAAGGCCCGATGGTTGACATGCAATAGTCAAGAGATATGAGGAGTGGCCGACTCTGGTTTCAGAACTTCCTTTTTACAAGAGCATGAGCAGATGGATAGACTCAGGCAGCATAGACTAAATGACTAGATGATAATAACACTGTGCGATGCAGGAGGCATCAACAAAGGGATCCATAATGACTGTAAGATTAACCAGCCGTTGGAGTAAAATCTGAGAAATAAGTACAGCTCCTAAGGTCCTACTATAGTCCCGACTCATAATGAATGGAGTGTAGTGAATGCTCTGTTCAAAGGAGACACGACAGCTGCCATTAAGAAGAAGTAAGTATTTTCCCGTTTGGCTTTTTGGAATATTTGTTTTTTTGGTCTTTTTCATATTAGGAAAGCTTGAAAAAGAATAAAATTGCTTATAGTACAACAGGTGAGGAAACGAGTGTCAAATGGAAAGCAAACTAGTCCCAAGCAATGGAACATACCTATGATCAATGCAAGGAAGCATGTGCAAGATGTGGACACTCGGGGGAGTGTTTCCTCGCGGTGAATGGTCATCAAATTGCAAAAGGTTAATAAAAGATCTACATGGCTCGAAAGGGAAAGTGCTCAGGACCATGGCTAATAAGTGAGTAAGCGGGAGCCGACACAAGGCTCAAGCGGCAAGCAGGATGATGCAATGCAGTCACAACTTTATATAAATGGGGGAGTCCTTATGGGAGATGGCCAGCATAAGATGAAGTAGAGTATGAGTCTTCATCGCAAAGTCATGGCGTGATTACAAAGGACTCCCAATCCTAAGGAGGAAGAACGGCATGGGCGCCAAAAGACATATAAAGGCTCTAACTAGGGCACCCATGGTCAGACAAGCTCTACCGTCAAATAATGAGACTTCTATAACAATGTGAAGGTTCCATGTCAGTTAAAAAGTGGGGTCGCACCTAGGGTTAATGATTATGGTCATAAGGTCAAATGCAAAATGGAGGCAAAAATGACATCTGACCTATATGATGGGT
This sequence comes from Larix kaempferi, assembly GCA_027924585.1. NCBI lineage: Eukaryota > Viridiplantae > Streptophyta > Pinopsida > Pinales > Pinaceae > Larix > Larix kaempferi. The sequence continues at coordinate 45,195,766 of BSBM01000001.1, read as the reverse complement.
GTAAAATATACCTGTCGAAGGCGCGAAACAGTCAAAAACTCACTCTCATCGGAAAAATCTGTTCAAAATGGTACTCCAAGACAACATATTAGTCCAAAAATATCTCAAAACGGAAAAAACTATAGGAAAGTGGGTTTAAAAAACTATAAATAGTAAAAATAAATTACTATTACTATTTCATTTTCACTTTTCACCCAAAATAGAGTTTTTTGGTTAGTTTTCACCTCAATCTTCAGTTGTTGATTCTGGGAGCTACGAGCATCGGATCCACGAGCCGTTTGGAGTATGTTAGTCGTCTCATCCTCCTCTTCCTTTCCATAGCTTTTATTTCATTTTCTAGTGGTGAAATTTTTATTTTTGCAAAGATATACACCTCCTCGACGTTGTACGGGAGCTTTAGCTCTGCGGATCGCGTGTAGGGCTTCCTGGACGTGGCCAACGCAAGCGTTAACCACGTACAAACGCGACTGTACACAAAATTGACCATGTACAACACCGTGAGGGTGGTTTTTAACACTTGGAAACTAAAAAATGGCCTTGTTTTTGCCTCTAGGATGGTCCTAGAGTGGAGAGAAAGGGAACATCACATCGTTGATGAGCATGTGCGCTAAGATTTACCCGCCTAGCAAGCGTTACAAGCGTGCGGTCTATATAAGTTTTGGAACATTGGGGGTTAAAGGGCCCAAAACCAATTGCTCCACAGGCTGGCCGATTACTGGGATGCAGATGCACAGAACTTCGATCTAGATGGTCAACCACTTCCATTGGAGGTGGAGGATATCTATTTCATCACAGGGTTTTCCCACCGAGGGGATGTGGCAAGCCTCAGGTCCAACAATGTCATAGGTGGAATCATGATTAGTGATTATATAGACAGGTACTGCCTACCTGGCACCCAGAAGGTGGGAAACTAGATTCCTATTGATTCTATCGCGAGCCTGAGTATGAATATTATAGTTTTCACACCCAGGAGGATATCAGGTTCAGCTACTCTACATCAGGATTCGAGGCTGATGATATTCTATGCGTAAAAATGTATGAGACCGACTCTGTACTAATGGTGCACAACATTGTTGGTTACCATGAAGAGCCAACTAATGGAGTGCAAGCTGGGGAGAGAAAAGAACTTTGGTTTTCATAGCATACTTTGCAGTTTCTTCTTTGAGAGGGTTCTGGGCTTGAGTCTGAGGGTTGAAGTCCCTTCGCACAGTCTCCAAGATCCCTCCCAGACATGTTGGGAAAAGGTACTGACGTGATAGGGTGGTGGCCGACAGGCGTCACCATATTCAGAGGAGTTCTTTCACTGGTGGGAATGATAGGTCATCGCCATCGATGACTATCCATACGAGGGTATAGACTTCAATGGAGATAGGTACATGCCGCTCCCACCAGGGGCTGCGTTCGGAGACATAGGTATGACTACTCTTTTTAAGTTTTGTGTATTTTAATTTTTTTGGATTTTTTATTATAAGTGAAATGCAAAAATCTTTTTGGTGTGGTATCATATTAATGGGTGTCTGTTTGCTCGCAGATCGGGATCCGCGAAGACCTCAAGGATTCCCACGGCACCGCTGCAGAGGCAGGGGAGGCAAGATCGTAGGTGTAGTGGCAGAGTGCACACTGGAGACGGTATTGGTTAACCTCTCTCATATGACTGCTCAGGTACCACTGATAGAGGTAGAGCATCTCCCTGAGGTGATGCAGTGACATGTGGTTGGGGTACCAGGTATATGGGTGTGGCTGCTGTGGTGTTTAGCCAACGCCGTACATTATTATGGTCAGACTCATCCCGTCGAGGCGGCGAGACCTCCCCGCAAGGCTTAGATGCCAGGGTCTCACTATTTTTGTATCGGTTATGTATATTTTTGAGAGCTACGGGCTCCAGTTTTGTATCATGACACCACTTTTTATATATATAAAAAATTTTATTATTCGGTTCTACTATTTGTGTATGTACAAATGTATGGATGGATGTTATTTGTAATGCTTATTTTATTGATGTGACAAATGCCAATCTAGGACATAATTAGTGTATGCATCAGGTACATGATTAAAACGTCTTGGAACATGAATGTATGTAATAAAAACAAAATGACGCTCCAAGAGTCTTAACCTTAAGAACCTCCGTAGTAATGTAGGATCCCTCACACGGTACTGACCATCCAATTGAGACACAACCAGTTGCGAATACAGGAAGACTTCTAAAGACTGGATACCATGTGAAATGGCATCGCGAAGTAGCTCAATGACGGCACTGTACTCAGCCACATTGTTGGATGTAGGATCGAGACAAGCACCTCTTGAAGACACAATTTGATGGTCAGGATAGTAAATAACCCACGCAGCAGAAGCAAGTCTCTGCGTATGACGACTAGCCCCATCCGGGAATCCTTAAGAATGTTGGAGATTCCGCTGACATCTGTCAACCAAACGGAAGTGAATCAGTAGACTCGAACAACCAAAAGAAATCTAAACTATGTATAGAAACAACTATACAATAGTATACTAAAGTATCAGCTCGAGCTAGAAGCTCAAGCATAATACCGCTTGAGGTAGAGCCCATTTCTAGGCTCCTTCAAGGCCTTCCCCTCATAGTCTTGCAACTCGTAGGCTCCTTTCTCAAAGACACGCCTCACAATGTAAGGACCGTGCCACATGGGGTTAAACTTTCCTGCCCCCAAAGGTTCCTTAGCTTGGTCATAAAGGAGGACCAAGTCACCTTCAGCATATTTTCGAGGAAGGACAGACCTATCATACTAAACCTTAACACGCCGTTTGTTGGCATCTATTGCCACAGCAGCATCTCGACGCTACTCGTCAAGCTGCTCAAGGTGGATCAAACGTTGATCAACATATGAGGTGTCAGGAAGGAGATCTATAGCTAGTTTTAACGAAGGGATCTTGCATTCAGTTGGCAACATAGAATCCACACGATGTACTAACTGAAATGGTGAGAAACCAGTAGAAGTCTTGAATGCGGTTCGATACGCCCACAAAGTAGGATATAACATGATGTTCCAATTGCTCTTGCTTTGTCTGATGGTTCGTTGGAAAATGGTCTTGAAGGACTTATTAACTGCCTCGACCTGACCATTCGCCTAGGGGTAGTAAGAAGATGAGTGGTCTTGCTTAAACCCAAGCTTGAGTGACAAATCCGCCATCATATGGTTTTGGAAGTGATTGCCATGGTCAGTGACAATCTCTTTCGGGATACCGAATCGAGTTATAATCTGATTGAAAACGAAGTGGGTTGTTGTAGCACCATCGGATTTAACGGTCAGCATGGCCTCATCCCATTTGGTAAAGTAATCAACGACCATGAAGATATGGTGATTCCCCCCAGCCGAGGATGGGTTGCAATCCATGAAATCTACCCCCCACTTGGTGAAGGGACTGACGTTGACGGCCAGATGTAAAGGAGCAGGTCGTGAGTGCATGTTCCGATCGAACACCTGGAAAGGATGACATCTCTTCACATCATTTATGCAATCTTTGAAGATCGTGGGCCAAAAATAACCCGCTTGCAAGATACATTGGGTTGTCGCAAGCCCAGATAAGTGACCGCCACACGCTCCGCTATGGCAATCATTAAGAACTAGCTCTGCTTCTTCATGAGTTAAGCAACGATGGAGGATAGAGTCTTTTCCCTGGTGATACAAAGTTTCATCGACGATGACATAATATTTACCTTGATGTCTCACACGTCGTCACTCATCTCGCGAATAGTGTGAAGGGAACTTCAGAGTTTGGAGAAATATAATGATATCTCCATACCAAGGGTCCATTGACAAAATAAGGAACAAATTTTCATCCACAAAAGAGTCTTTGTGGACTACTTCCTCATCAAGTCTCGGGAAGTCCGACATCAATTCTAGGAAAACCAAGGATTTCACCGGCTTCGTCGAAGCAAAATCGAGATCAAACTCCTGAAGGATGACAATCCATTTATTATACTTCCCCCCAATTATGTGTCATGAGAGCACAAATTGAAACGGATTGACATGTGCTATAACAGTGGTTTTCTTGCAAAATATAATTCTATAACCGTTGGACTGCATGAACAGTCGCAAGGGCCAATTTCTCCATGTGAGAGTATCTCAGTTCAGCATCAATGAGATTTCTACTCAGATAATAGATAACATGCTCCTGAAGCACATCATCCGTCTGAACTAAGACCATACCAATCGTCTCTTGAGACGCGACCACATAAAGCAAAAAATCTCTAGCAAAGTCGGGTGGACTAAGAAGAGGGGCCAATACCAAATATTTATTCAAAGCGTCGAAATACTGCTAGGCTCGCTCATCCCAAATAAATGGAGTGTCCTTCTTCAAAAGTCACGCAAAACCTTTGGTAAGATTGGCATAATTCACGATAAAGCATCGTAAGAAAGTGGCTCTCCCTTGGAGGCTTTGAAGCTGAATCAAGTTACGTGGGGGAGGAAATTGAAGTATTGCCTCAACCTTAAGAGGATCAACTCTTATACCCTCTTTTGAAACTATAAACCCTAGAAGGCGACCCGTTTTCACAACAAAGATGCACTTGTTGGGGTCCAAACGAATCTTGTAACATTGGCATCTTTCAAAAATGAGGCGGATGTGCTTGGGGTGGCCCACTCTCTTACGAGAATGGCCAGTAAGATCATCCAAGTAAGCCTCCACTATACGCTTAAGGTCATGAAACGCATAGGTCATGGCACGCTGAAAAGTGGCTCCGGTGTTTTTAAGGCCAAAGGGCATCTTCCGGTATGCAAATGTACCCCAAGGCCATATAAAATATGTATTATGTTGATCCTTAGGTTTAATCTGGATCTGGTTACAACCTGAAAATCCATCCATGAAAGAAAATACTTCACTTCCCGCACACGCATCCAAGATCTGATCTATGAATGGAGTGGGAAATTTATCCTTAGGACATGCTCGATTCAGATCTGTAAAATGAGTACATACACGGATGGTTCCCTAGTTCTTATCCACAGGAACGGGATTTGACACCCATTCGATAAGGGGAACCGGGTAGATGAAACCAGCTTTGAGCAGTTTCTCCACCTCTGCCTTGATCGCGGCTTCCTTCCTAGGATTCACAGCACAAAGGCATTGCCAAACTAGATTAACATTAGGATAAGTATTAATCTCATGTTCAACAATGCTAGGGTCTATTCCTGGCATCTCCTCATAAGACCAGGCGAAAACATTCCAAAATTCTTTGAAAAGCTCGGTGTATATGCAGATTTCCTCGGGGGAACAATCGGCACCAATGTAAACATTCTTAATCTTTCTGGGAGTACAAGAGATGTTGATCGGAATGGTTGGGGAAATGTTAGCCATATTCCCCTCCGCGTAAATCCCATGCGAATCTAAAGGAGCCACAGGGTGACCAACCTTCTTTGCTAGAGTCGATCGAAACTCTTCCTGCTCAATTAGGTCAAGGTGGGGAAGAAAATACGATCGATGATGTAGATATTCCCAAGGCTTATCGCTACCATACATAGCCTCAATGATGGCTTCATTCGAAGGAAAAGCACCATCAAGGAAATCATGCGAGCAAGAGGAGTCGACTGCCCATGCGGGCAGCATAACGGGATCTTCCTTTTCTGTCCGTGAAGAAGAGAGATCCGGTTCTGTAGTGGCTTGTTGAATATCACGGTAAGCAAGCTCTACTGCAGACAAGGGCATAGCCATCCTGATGTGCGCGATGTTTCCATACGAAGAACTTGTGGAAGGTAAATTCCATGAATCATTAAAATATGACATCCAGAATGGTACATTTTGTAATGAGGACGGGGCACTATCGAAAATGGTTCCTATAAAGGAGATCGATGCAACAAAGTTGAAAGATCCCATCAAAGAGGAACACAATCCTACACCAATATTCCCAGTTGTCGACTGAGAATTTTCGATATGAGGAACTTCCGTTCCTGGTGATGTAATGGTATTGGAATTCGTGTAATCAAGTTGATCGACTGTCACAATATTTCCTTCGTGTGGAAAGAAAATAACTCTAAACACAGAGGACATGATCACTCGCATAGCGTAGATCCAATTCCTACCCAGAAGAAGGTTGTAGTCGATGGGTGCATCAACCACCTCGACTTCAATTGGCATGGTCTTCCCACCCAAGTGGACCTCAAAGAAGGGTATAATACCATGTGCCCGGAAAGAATGACCATCAAATGCAGTCAACATGGTCATAGACTTCGACAAAGGAGGTGAACCCATAGCCTTCCAACAAGATAACGACATAACTGACGTAGAAGCACCTTCATCAACCACGGTACGTTTAACGATTTTCTCTAAGCACCTAGCATGGACTTGAAAAGCCACGTGGTAGGGCAACCGAGGCTGGACATAAGTAGTGTCAAACTTGATAATGTTCGGGCTACACTAATCCTTGACACCCAAGGCACATAAAAGGGAAGTCCGATGAGAAGGACAAGCCTGGAGAACCTCGAGAGCTGACATGGCACACTAAGCTTGACCCAAATCTTCTACAATGGAGTAGTTCTGGGCGGCTTGAGCATTCGGATTGTGCGTCGAGTGCTTAAGAACACCTTTCGGTATCCACGACATAGAGTTCGGGTGGAGTTCGGCTTCTTGATATGCAATGGAGTATCAGGAGGATGGGGATAATTACCTAACGGAGGTTGTGGAGCTCCATAATCACGAGAGCGAGTAGCAACACTAACTTCCACTTTGACCATATCAATGCATCTATAACCGCCAGTAGGGTTAGAGGACGTCGAAGTTTCGTAAGTTCCACTACCGGCGATCGAAGCACTCGAAGCCATATTTTGGTGGTGAGGAAGGGGACCCTTCAGCACAACAATGTGCTTCACGACTTCTTCAAAAAGAGGACAAAAATGAGTAAGGTGATCATCCGTGCAAAGTTTACAAGGGAATTTCACTTTATGCCTAGGTTTTCGGTCCCCACCAGCATTTCAGTCATCCCGAGGAGGGTTGGCATTTTATTTCTTAGCGTTTTTGTTCTTATTATTCCCACCCATATGATTATTCTTACCCTTTTTCTTCCCACCGGGTTGTTGGTTACCCAATGAGTTCGCCGATTGTATAGAGTGAACATCCGACGACTGGGTGGAAACAGATGAGGCATGGGCCTGTCCTGGAGTAGACTGGCTAATTGACAGATTGTGCATTTGGTTCGTAACCAAATCTACAGGATGAGTACTCGTGGATCCAACAATACCATCGTCATGTGGTCCAGGAATAGGATTGGGCTCATGACGTGACTGCGGTGCATCAGGTATGATATCGTATAAAATGCCAGACTGAGCGTAGACTAGGTCTAGTTGTTGGGATTTGAAAATAGCTTGTTCCTCAGTCATAATACCAAACAATGAAACGTCTTTCGAAATGTAAGGAAGTAGAGACTTAATGAACCACTCCAACATAAAATCTGGAGGAATGTTGGCTTTTACTAGCCTCTTTCGTTAGTGCCACTCCTGAATATGGTTAGAAATGTGCGTGGCCTTGTCTTGACGGAAGGTGGACAAAAGTTCGGTGTCAATATCATAACACACCGGAAACTGAAAGTGGTCTAGGAAAACCAAAGCTAAATCGTTAAAACCTCTATATGTTCCCCCAGGCAACTCAATATACCATTTCGTCGTTGCCCCCGTGAGGGTGCATTGAAATGGCCTTAAATGAATAGAGTCATGGATCAAGGAATTTGATGAGCACCATAAGTGAAAAGTAGTAACGCGATCACATGGATCCTCACCCTTATTCCCCTCAAACTTTGGAATGTCAGAAGGGATCTTGGTGGGTACTGGGGGCCATGTAGGATTGTGACACACCGGATCATTCGTGAGCTTCAAAAGATCTGGTAGATTCAATCTAGCAAGAAAAGGGAGCTGAGGCTATGAAGATTGATTATAAGATCCCGAAAGAGACTGGTTCTGTGAACCGTAAGGCGAGACTGTATACATCGAAGTGTACACCTGTGGTGCTGACAAACTCTAGTAATAACCATGACTATGACTATAAGGATAGTAACCTCTTCCAAACTGGCCCGTTTTGGAATACACAGGCACATGCGTAGCAGGGATTCCATGTGAAGGATTGGGATAATAAGTAGGACCAACTGAAAATCCATAAGAATGACCTCCATGAGAATGGGGTCCCATATACCCACTCGAGGAAGGAATTCCAGATGAGTGAGGACCGTATGAAAATGGTATGTGAGCACTCCACGGAATCGAAGAGCTAGTAAGAGGAGGTTTTTGTGGCATCACAAAAGCGTTTGAAGGTACAGGCATAGAGACATGCGGATTAAAGGACGGAATAAAGACCGTAGATCAAATTCCTACTGTGAAACCTCCACTCGAAAATGGGTTCACACTAACACTATGGGATAATGAAGGAGGTGTTCCTCTGCCAACAGTCGGATTAGAGGGAGGGATGTGACTACTCCCAAACTGATATGCGGTGAAAGCAGGCGTGGTGCCCCCAACTCCAACACTAGAGCTAGTGTGACTACTAGACAAAATGGACGTAACGGTCGGCGTAAAACCATGCATACTATAAGTAAAAGGACTTGAGGTCGAAGGGACGGATTAAGTACCATAACCTGGCATCCCATATTGAAAACCAGATGGCTGTGTATTGTCAAATGGGATCGTGCTCATGGGTGGGGACATCCCAAACCCATGAGGAGTCGTGTGTGATGAACCATCCACCCAATCAGTTCTCGGAGAGAATATGTGAGGGGGGGTAGTTTGCTTTGGAATAGCGGAAGGATTCAAAGGGACTCTAGTCGTGCCAGATGTGGAACTCATAATAGAATCTCCTTGAAGCTCGTGAGAGTTGTGTGTAGAACCAACAACAGTCCTTCAACGCTTCCCAACAAAAGGTTGCAACAGATCGCTAGTCGGTAAACCAACTATCCTACGAGATCGACAGAGAGGATGATCTCGATCCATGATGACTCCAAAAATTCAAGCGATAATCGTCTCCTAAAGGCCTACTAAAACGTCACAGAGCATACACCTAAAAGAATCTACAGCCAAATGCACACAAACAGGACTGGCTCAAGGGACCTCCTGACACTACAACTGGTATGTCTTGCTTAGGAGAGGCTTGAGACTCCCAAACTATAACTGGAGGTAATAGAATCAGTTATAAGGGCCCTCAGACTTCACTGTGTGCATAGGGTCAAATCCCTATACATACAACAACTGTGTTGTCCGACCCCTATCTGACTCAGGATACTCATAGTATAACCACTGCAAGCACCCTATGTGATACCCAGGTAAAGCAACTAATGCCACCATGTATAACCAATGCTCAGGCAGATAGTCGCAAGTGGGATCCGTCGGATGGGCAGGGTAACTAAGCCCGAAACTCAAGAGGGTCAAATCCCCCAAGAGTCCCCAAACACGAACAAATCCTAGAAATATATCCCACGTTCAGCTAGTATTAGAGGGCTATCTCCGCAACCAAACTCCCGTGACCTCGTGCTTAACTCTGGTCTGAGTAGAGCTTCCTGAGAACACTGATGTATACCATGGGTTTCACCATTCCTTGATCAGACGCATAATGTTGGTTCAATAGTCTTGGATTGTTAACTCACCATGATCTATTCCAAGACTCTAAACCTATATTAGTTGGTGCACCCTATAAAAGAGAAAATCGTTTCTAATCAATTTTAGATTAAGCGTTAATTTTAAATGGTTGTGATTACTCAAAGGATATGGCCGTGAAACTAATGATGTGTAAAGACTCAATGATATGCACAATCGAAAAATACTAGACTCATATATCCAAAAAAGGTATGCCACTATATGACAGTCAAATGAACGATTCAAAAATACAATGCAATCTCTTTATGTTTTCATGCTCAAGCAAGTCCTAATAAAGGCACAAGCACTCTAAATGCAAAATGCAATAACATAAAGCAAATATTTTTGTATTTTCAAGTATAAATGAAATGAAAATGCAAATGATTTAGTATTTTTTCAATATGAATGAAAAAATGCAAGCGAAATCAAAACTATTCAGTAAAAATGCAAACAACCCAACAAATCCCAAACAATAAGATTTAGCCAAGCTAATGAGCTATAAAAAATGAAAAATAGTTAAAAAGCAAAAGCTCAAAACTAAAGAAAATAGGATTTTCTGGTTAATAAAAGAGCACGGAACAGTTAGGAAACAGGCCTACTAAGACTCAAGAACACTTAGAATCAACCCAGCAACAACCAAAGATAAAAAAAAAAATCAATCCGGACTTGTACGCGACAAAACAAAGAATAATAACATCTGTACACTGGCTACTGTACTAACAGTAGCAGGCAGATGCGGGCTAAACTAAGCTGACCAACGTACAGGGAAAGACAAGTGGACCAAAAATGAGTCAAACAGCCCAAAAAAAAGAGAGCAAGTTTTCTAATGCAGATCGCAACCGCTAGTTAATGACATAGAAGCTTGGCAAACAGAAACTCAAAATAAGGAAGAATTCCTAAAAATCCCCAAAACGAACGTTCATCCCTAGTGGAGTCACCATTTCTATTACGGATAAAAACTTCCTATGGCTCGGGGCAGACCACAACAGACAAATGACTACCAAAAATCAACTAAATTCCCAATGCAATGCTATTATAGATGTAAATGCTAAGATGTAGAGTAAATAACCAACCTTCAACTGGATGTTCGAAGTAGATCCCCGTTGAGATTTCAATCTCTACACTTGAACCTGTGGATTAGCCTCAACAACAAATACAAACAAGTGCATATAATATGTGAAAGATATTAGCATAAACAATAGCATGGTCCATGATATAATAAGCAAATGTAACCCAATGTAATCAAACAAACATTTACAAGATCAATTGGACGAGAAAATGAGTATTTCTATTAATGAAAACAAGAAGTACATGATACGACCTCTTGCCAGAAACTCATCTAAACCAAGAACTAGGTCCCTCCACTTGTGCCTCCACCACTTCAATCCCCCATGCAATGGTAAACTCAAACTATGAAAGGAGTTTCGTAGGTGAACATAAGAGGTTTACAACAAGGATTAATGGATGTAGATTCAAGTCGCGGCAAAAATCCTTTAGAGTTTCTATGTTCTCTCTTTTCTCCCCCTTCCATGCACCATAAGAGCTCAATATATAGCCTTCCAAAGGTATGTGAAAGGTCAAATCGAGTCGTTTCGAGGGTACATGGAGGGCCAAAGGTCACCCTAAGACCGCTTTTTGGAGTGAAAAGTAATTTTCTATTGTTTTTTACCATTTAACTTGATGTACGTGGGCTACATTGGTGCATCCTGCGTATACGCTAGGTATAGTGGAACAACTAGTATACAGGAACAAAAATAGGTAACAAAAGGGTTCCTAGAGGATAAAATGTGGATCCGAGTCTCTAAAATGAATACTGAAGGTCAATGGGTGTTTGTTAACACCCAAAAAGTGCTCACTAGCTCATTTCCTTATTCACATGACCCATTTGTCCACTTTTCCACCATTTGAGCCTCTAAAGCCACCAAAAGGTCACCAAAAGACCTTAATACACCCATTTTTCCACTCAAAATGAATATTTTTCCTCAAAAAGCATAAAAAACCCTCAAAAAGGGTCCAAAATTCCCAAAAATATTAAAAAGGGAATAAAAATATTAAAAATATTCAAAAAAGGAAAAAGGAGGGAAAAGGTACCTAAACCATGTTGGTCAATACCATCGGTTTCCTCAAAACCATAATGGTATTCCCCACCACCAAAAACTATAAAAAGGTGGTAGGGGCTCCTCACTTTCCATCCATCCATCTTCCTATCCTCGTGCTGCCAAAATCTCCCATGAGCTTTTGGCCATTGTAGCTACCTTGGAGAAGGAACCTTTGGAGTTTGGAGCTGCTCACCCTTGGAGCTACTCAACAATCTTCATCATTTGGAGGTATTATCATTGCAAGCACTTGCTTGCCCCCATTTTTAATACAAAGTTATTCTTTATTCTATTTCCTTGTTCTTGTTTTCAATTCAAAAGTTTATTATGATATGCACATGCTAGTTTAGTTTAGTTTTAGTTTTAGATTTACAATTGTTTTTGCTTTAGTATTTGAAACTGCTGCTACTAGTTAGCAGGTGCCCATAGCACTAAGCTTGGTTGCAAAACCAAGCCAACAAATTTTGGCGACTCCGCTGCTTTCGAATTTTTAGATCTCACTTTTGCTTTAGATCTCAGTTTTTGTTAGTATTAGACAGTTTAATTCATAGATCTGCCACCCTAGACAGTAGATCCATTGCTGTTCTAGATCTTGGCCCATTTTATTGCCATTAACAACCCGAAATTTTCAATTTTCAGGTTCGTTTTTCTGCATCCATGTACGGCTTTCGCCTCGCGGCTTTTTTCCCAACAGTCGCGAGGCTCATCGCGACTGCGCGGCCTTTTTTCGCGCGGCTCACCGTGGCTTCACGGCCCATTTGCGCGCTGCACATCGCGGCTTCGCGGACATTTTCCGCGTTGCACATCGCGATTGTGTGACGAAATCCCGCGCTGCGCATCACGGCTTCGCGGCTGAAACCCGCGCTGCCCATCGCGGATTCGCGGCTGAAACCTGCGCTGCCCATCGCGACTGTGTGACAGAAACCTGCGCGGTCCATCGCGGCTGTTCTGTCAAAACCCGCGATGCCAATTTTTTCCATTCGACCAATCCGTTTAAAAAATTAATTTTTTTACTGTATTTTCTGCCCACATAGCACATTTTACAGTATTAAAATTCCTACATTTTTTACAGCCATAGAAAAATTTTACTATTTAGAATGCACTTTTGAAAAAGTCTTTTTAAAAATTTTCAGAAATTGAAAGAAGGATTTATTTTGCATTTTATCTAGATTAAAAAATTTTACTGTTTACTTCCTTGATATTTTGCCCATAGCAAATTTTAGAAGAAATCCATTTATTTCTTGAAGAAGTCATAGTATTTGCTTTCCTATTTCAAAAGATCCTTTGTTTTTTGAATATTTTTTGCAAAGCATTTACATTTTCAATTCCAGTTTAAAATACCACACGTGCACCCACTCAAACACATAATTTAAACTGAGCCTTAAAATTTACCCTAACTTCAACCAACTTTTAACTCCACTTGGGGAGCACTTAAAAGAACTTTGTAGCTAGGTAGTATTGAGGGGATAGGTGTTCCAATAACACCCCTCAGTTATTACATTTGAGACATAGCTGTTGTCCATTAGGGAACCAAAATCTCCTAGTATGTTTTGGCACGGTCACAACCAGTTTATCAGAAGGCCTCTCCCCTAGAAGGGTTGAAGTCGCGAGGATGGTTCCGGAAGCCTGAGTGGAATACCGAAATCCATTCAGTAACCGAAGGCTACCATTTGCAGTTCTTGGGATATCCCTGTATGGGGATATTGCGGTAAAAGGACCAAACGACAGATTTACCTTTTCTGAACGTGTCATGAACGGAGTATCCTAGTTTCCATTCTTTAGGATTGACTACCCGGTGTCCCTCCCGGTAGGGGGATATCTAGCCGTTGATTCAACACTCAATATTGTCTGACTTGGATTTCATCACCTTGTAGAGAATATCGTTTGTTGATTCACAATACTTTTAGTTAGTTGTTTGCATGATACAATCCACCTTTGGTCTAGTAGCACCTCTTTTTTCTAGAAGCTGTTTGACTGTTAGTATTCTGACCATTTTTGTTGCATCCCTCCACTTATTATAGCACAACTGCTATAATAAGTTCTTTTTTGAGGTTGATTTTTTGGCCGAAGAGCCTTTATTTTCACTCCCCTTCTTGCACCCTTGGTTGCATTAGGGTTTTGAGTTTTTTATACATTACCATCTTACACAGAAGATTTTTACCCAAAAACTTATTTCTCACCATTGAGAATTTTAGACGCTCTCGTCGTCTTCAGGGTGAACCCCCAGAGTTCAGTCTACTTGGCTCTCCACGTCACCGACGTCGAGCCTTATCCCTTGACTCGACACATCGTCGGTCAAACATACAGACATCCGATTCTGACACACCTCACTTCACATCTGATTCTGAGGCTGAATCCGAAAACCCTACCGAGTTATTACCAACCAACCTCATGGATGGAACACTATTCGACCCACTTTTTACCAATACCATAGGAGATACATCCACAGACCCTTCTACTGCAGTGCCATCTATGGAAACAACCACCCCGCTGGGTATGCCTAATATGGGGGACATTCCACCTTTAGGAAAGCCCAACACAAGCCTACCTCCTATTATGGGTATGCCAAACATAGGGGTCACACCCCCTCTCACTAGCAAACCCATATCCCAGGAATCCCCACTACTATTCCTAACCCCGGTGTAACCCATGTTGCACTTGGAAATGCTGGCCCATACCAGACCACAGCTGTTGGAGGACACATACCTCCAATACCTAGCATACCCTTAGGAGCTACTGGACCCCTACATCATACCACCATAGCTAGTCATGTCCCAGTCACTACGCCACATCCATCTGCTAGTTTACCATACATGGCGAGTCTGAACTTACCAGACTTAGCCAGGCTAACCAATGATCCTATCAGACACAACCCTGCGTGGCCTCACATGCCCACCAAACTCCCCTCCGACATCCCTAAGTTTGAGGGCAAGGCAGGTGAGGACCCCCAGAACCATATCATGTCCTTCCATCTATGGTGTTCCTCCAACTCCATAGTGGACGACTCTGTCCGCCTCCGTCTGTTACAGCGCACCTTCACTGGCTCTGCAGCTAAGTGGTATATCGAGCAGCCCCATGGAACCCATGCCAGCTTTACCTCCCTTGCCTCGACCTTCCTGCAGTTCTTTCAGTTACCTATCCGCTATGATGCGGGAGTCGAGATCCTACTGTCTTGCAGACAAAACACGGCCACCCAAATCACTGACCACATCCATGAGTGGCGTCGACGCTGAAGCCTCTGCAAAATCAAGTTAGACGACCGTATCTTCTTAGATTGGTTTCTAAAATCCCTCCTCCCTCTCATTTCCAAGGATGTGGCATCCGAACGACCCCAGTCTGAAGAAGAGGCAATCCTCAAAGCCCAACAGCTTGACCTCATTTACGCCCAATCGGGTTATCTGTATACCATTATACCGGACGCCCCTCGGGGCGAGTCATCCCAACACGATGCGCCGGGGGCATCCCATGCCGCATATGGCATCATTGGTCATATGGCCTCGCATCCCCAACCCTTTTCCATTGCACATCCTATCCATGGAACCGACCTTTCGCGAGCTACTTCTCAATCTGGAGCAACCAATTCATATGCTCCTATGGCACATCACCACCATACACACGGACCCTCTTGTCCACCTTAGTGCTTTGGTCATGCACCACCCACGTACGCCCCCCCAGCCGCACCTCAACCAATGTATTACCCGCAGCAAGCTGCGACAGCTAACCCAACACCTCCAATAGCTCAGGGTTATCAACAACCCTAGCAGGTAACTGGACTACCTCCAGCCCCACCAGTTTATTATCCACCGCAACCTACTCCCGCACCGGCGAAAAACCAAAACCCTCCCACTGCTCAAGGGAAAGTGTACACACAACACAACCAGCCCCAACATCAAAACAACCAGCGCAACCAGGGTGGGAAACAAAACCGTGGAAGAGGACGTAACCGCAGCAACAACCAACAACATCAGCAAGTTCCACCACCTCCCAATCCTCCGCATAATAACAACGCTGCTCCTCCCAACCAAAATCTGGATCGTCATCCCAGGCAGCCCAAAAATAATAACCTCAGAACAAACCATCCTTGTTCTATTTGCGGGGTCTATGGCCATTACACACATGCTTTCCCACATTTGGAGTGAGCTCGGCAACTCTGGACTGACGATGCCCATCGTCAAGGAAAAGCGGCTCCTCAGTCGCCACCCAACCCTCCACCACCTCAACATCAACCTTTGGTGTTGCAAAACCCCTTTCCAACCCAAGGCGTAGTGAACACTCAGTTGGTAGCTCCCCCTCAGGGCAACGCGCCACCAAAACAAATCACTTATGCCGCTCCTAATCAACCCATGTTCGATTTAGATACCCACCACTTATTGATGATGTCATCCGCAGATGCCAACCTCCAAACCCGCGGAACCAATATGGCTCCACCCCTGAAGCCCCTCTTGCCGACAAGAACACTAACGTTCATCCCACAGATCAGACGTTACGTATACCTCTGGCTCCACTCGATGGCGCTTCTAAAGCACCTCGCTTCCCACTTCGTCGCATCAACAATAATCCCAATGCTTGTGCTGCGTCGAATTACAACATTGTAGACGACTTAGCCCAGTCTCCTGTAGCCATGTCTGCTTTAGAAGTCTTAAAAAATTGTCCTTCACAGCGCAATACTTTACTCTCTGCCATTGGCGCCATTGACCCCAATGATTCACAACTGATGGCATTCGATTCAGACCAATCCGAACCACACCTACCTTCCACTTTAGCATTCCAAGTTTCCATTTCCGTTCGGAATCTTGTTATCCATCGGTGCATTATCATTGAAGGTGCCTCTACATGCGTTATGTCCACATTTGTTTGGCAGAAGTTGGGATCCCCTACTCTCCAGCAGTCCACCACTGCGTTGCGAGCCTACGATGGCCGTTCGGCTCAACCCCAAGGTCTATTAGCTAATGTACCCGTCCAACTGGCTGGTAAAACCGTGCTCATTGACATTGAGGTCATCAATGCCCAACTCGATTATAACCTCTTACTTGGTCGCAGCTACATGTATGCCATGTGGGCAGTTGCCTCATCCGTTTTCCGTACTATGATGTTCCCCCATGAGGGACGCATGGTCAAGGTTGACCAACTTACCTATTACGATCCCAAGGCCCCCGCCGCACCTGAAAATGTTCTCCCCATGGTTGAAAAACCTGTTTGTGGTGCAAATACCTCGTTCGTTTCTTCCGTGGGACCCGGACTTTACTCCGACGCGCCGATGACGTCTACATTCCAATCCATTCCACCACCGTCACCGGAGACACACATCGCTAACCTTTGTACTCTTTCCCACAATACACAAGCACCCAACAATCAACCATCCTTGTTACCTAAACCACCATTGGTCCCTAGTCACATTGGTGTTACACCCATCCACACCATCCCCTTTCTATTCCCTCCCTCGGGCGTAGTAAGCATTCCGGTTATGGCTACCCTTAGTCTCCTCGGATTAACATTGGGATTACCTGTCTGGTATATTTCACTTCCCGTTCCCCTGCCGACACCAAATGTCATCCTGCAACCGGTACAACCCATTGTCACTTCTACTCAACCACCTCCCGGTATCACTACTCTTTCGTCATCTACGAATCCTCCTCCTCTCATCAGGCCCACTGGGGGTAGAGGCCCACAACCATATACTGCGGTACCCCCACCCAAAGCAGTTAAACCTCCCCCCCTGTTCTGTGCTCCTCCTAAATGCTCGTTGTGTGATGAGTTAGGCCATCCAACCCATCAGTGTCCACAGTTACCTGCATTACAGGAACACATGCAAATGCTTGACGACGACCCCAACATCCCGGTTGTCAAAATCGACTCAAACCCCATGCCTCGTGACAAATCACTGCGTACCAACCACCCTTGTGCGATATGCGGTATTTACGGCCACTACTCACATCACTGTCCTGATATCCCAGATTACAGAGCAGCTCTCTACGAGATGAATAATTTGGACCTTGAGACGCCGCCCCCTACCATCGAGGAAATTTACCCTCCGAAATCATCCGCTTCGGAAGAAATCAATACCATCTATATGATTTCAACCACTTTCAAACCAGAACCCCTTGATTTATGGTCTGACTACTTCCATACTGATGAGAAAATTTTGGAAACACTCATTGCACCCGACTACCCTTGGGACGATATGCATCATCGCTCATACTTCCTCCCAGAGGTGTCTACCTCCACCGCATCTAATCAGCTATTAGTCGAATCGAAATATTTCATACCCACTATGGTCGATTGGTTCAAAGACCCCATACCTGCACCGGATGCCTTCGAAGAAGGGAATATGTCAAACATTTCCCCCATTATACAAATTGACATTTCCACCACACCTGGGAAACCTGAGCTCATCTCGCTGGGCGCATCTTGCACTCAAGCGGAAACTCAGGCATACAAAAAACTTTTCCAAGAATTCCGTGATGTCTTTGCTTGGTCCTATACCAAAACACCTGGTCTTGACCCCGCCATTATAGAGCACCACATTGACACATGGCCTGATGTACCCCTCATTCATCAGCAACAGCGACCCAGTCATCCCCCACAATCTTCCTCCTCGGAAACAATTAACACCATTTACACGATTTCCACTGGATACCCCTCTGTCCGATCGGCCCCTTCCGTTGACCCCTTTGACACACATGTTCAACCCTTTCAAATCGACGAGGAAACCACATGTCCACAACATGGGGGCAGGCCCAAAACCTTACCTACTCATCATCATCGTGATTCTCGTCGGAGATACTGGGGGCATCCACCCCACAAAGGGAATCCCCCATCATTATATCATCACTTCCCTATGCCACCACAGCCCACAGCCTCATGGTATAACACCCCGCCAGCAGTTGCTCAATGCCCTATTGATCTCTCTCTGAGACAACATCTGCACCACATTGACACCTCTGAGTTAGGGGGCATAATAGATTAACTCGACCCCTGGATAGGGGGCATGATCAATCATTTTGAACCTTCCCCATCATCTCTATCTCAACACCTCAGTGAGCCCATCGTTCAAACCAACACATATGTGATCCACAATCACAAACCCCATGCACATAGCATGGGGGTAGGTCATTGACCCTACTGACTTCTTCACATGCGTGATCTCAACCATTTTTTGAGGTCTTATATCACTTGTATATTCGATTTGATTTGATACACCTAGTATTCTCCCCTCGCGGGTCATCATTTCTCCCCACCACTGCATCCTTGGCTTGGTGGGCTCACCTTTATTTGTAGCCATTTTTTAACCTAGTTATTTGCTTTGACCATTCTGGAGTCCATATGACCTCCATTTTTCGCACCATTTGCACCGTCGGATTCATATTTCCGCGCTCGTGATGATGCTTGAGATCATTTCTCGCTCTCACCTCCATATTTTTTGGGCATTTTTCCCATGACCCCTCATCGCCTCGGTTTGCATGCCACATTGGCCGTTACCCCCTTTTTGACAATCTTTATGTCACCGGATTCAGTATTCCGCACTCATGATGATGCTTGAGACCTTTTCTCGCTCTCATCAATCCCTTTTTGTTCGGTATAATTTTACCCCTTTTTTCAGGTCGAGCAATCCCCTTTACGAAAAAGGCACTTAGGGAGTTTCTGTTAAGCTCTTTTCTGACTCCTAAAACAATGAAAAGATCACCGAGAAACCTTGCTTCCTTTCATGCTCGCTAAATGTATCTGAAAGGGCGTCTACCTGGTATAAGTTTACCCCTTTTTCGGACCTTGTAGACTAATTACGAAAAAGGAATACTCTAGTCACATCGGTTAGAAGAGTTCTCCATTTGCATCATTTTATGCTTTTTCGGGCCTTGGAGACTAACTTACGAAAAAGAACACCAATGGAGTCCACTTACCGCTTTCAGACTCTCTAAAACATGAAAGCGACCATGAGCAATCACCATCCTGGGCTCGTAAAAGCCATAGGACGGTACTCACAACCACTGCAGAGTCTTCTTATCGTTTTCAGACTCCTTAAAAATGAAAGCACCAATGAGCACAAACAGTCCTGGGCTCACAAAATCCACAGGACAGTACCATTTCAGAGCACACTTTTATCCCTTCTTGGAGCTCATCAAAACTACGAAGAAGGACCCAATGGTGCCTCTTGGCACCACAACAGATCACGTCTGCTCATATGGCAGCTTCCCCATTTTGGTCGCCTTTGTTCAGAGCATTCTGCAGTATGTCACCCTGAGAATCCCTCGACAGCACCCATCAGCTTGACCCCCCCAGAGTCAATACATACCCTTCAGTCCTTAAACGCTATGATCCCCACACCTACAAGTCAGTTCCCTACGCTACCAGGTCAACCATGTCATCATGCTCTGAACAAAGGAAGTTTGAGTCTACCCACTCTATGACCCCAGTTACTTCCCATCCCCACAAGTATGTCAGTCCTACCATCAGTACTACCACACTTCAGTTCTACACCTCACGCTCCTATCAAGGAAACATCATTGCCTTATTAGTTGCTGGTCTCCCTCTGTCGACAACAACCAAATTTATTCCAGAGGATAGACCTAGAGGTCCCTGTGTCTTGGACTCATCACCATTTGGTGATGCCTACGAATCATTTCGAGAAGAGTCCTCAGTGCTTCTCCAAATGGTTGTTTCTCACATGCTCGACTTCAACACCTTGATCGCATCGTTGAGACTCGCATAGGGTATTGGTCCTTTCAGTTATCAGTCGAAGACCCCGGATACCACCTGACTCTTCCACATTCGAGAGTCTACTTATGGAAACAACCAGTTACAATTTTTCTATAGATATCCAGGTTGCGCATGGCGACAGTATTCAGATGTACCCTAGTTTTTATACTCCCTCGAGTATACAGTTACATGTACTTCTTAGAGATGACTCACAGTCATTGAGTCCCTACATATATTGGACACCTTCAGTTTCAGCAGTTCATCAACCTTTCTGAGACCTTATTCAGAACGGTTGTTGCTTTATTCCAGTGTATCAATTATTGAGATTAGTCATGTTATGATCATGAGTACATCCCAAAATAATGTCCCCTCTGGACAATTATGATGTACCAGTATATTTTTTATGTATTTTTCAGGTCCCCCTTCTTGGGACTAATTGTTATGTCTTGATACGAGCATGGGTATGCCCGCCTCGTCCATTATCAGAGAATATTCCTCATTCATATTGAGGTCATGTAATATTTTTTTTTTATTTTTGCAGCTTCCAAGGGTTGCAGATCCAGTCTCCAATCGGTCTCTTCTCCTCCCCAAACCCCAGAAAAAAGACAAAAGAACTATGATTTCTATCGGCCATACGATGAGCTCCTGCCCTCACACATCAGGGGGCAATCTGTTAACATCCAAAAAGTGCTCACTAGCTCATTTCCTTATTCGCATGACCCATTTGTCCACTTTTCCACCATTTGAGCCTCTAAAGCCACCAAAAGGTCACCAAAAGACCTTAATACACCCCTTTTTCCACTCAAAATGAATATTTTTCCTCAAAAAGCATAAAAAACCCTCAAAAAGGGTCCAAAATTCCCAAAAATATTAAAAATGGAATAAAAATATTCAAAATATTCAAAAAAGGAAAAAGGAGGGAAAAGGTACCTAAACCATGTTGGTCAATACCATTGGTTTCCTCAAAACCATAATGGTATTCCCCACCACCAAAAACTATAAAAAGGTGGTAGGGGCTCCTCACTTTCCATCCATCCATCTTCCTATCCTCATGCTGCCAAAATCTCCCATGAGCTTTTGGCCATTGTATCTACCTTTTGGCCATTGTAGGCTATAGACATAAAACAACTTGTCCAAGTTGGCTTTTGTGCTAAGCTATCTGAGAATTGAATTTCATTTTCTATTTACTCAGTTTCTAATGGATGATCTTTGTGGGCCTTCCTTTGATGATGGTCAATAACTAGAAATCATATCCTATTATGATGATTGAGATATCAACAATTCTCATTACTGCTTAATTCATTTCCAACTTTGCTTTATTCATGCATTTCCCTTGCACTTATGGATTTTGAGATGAGAGTAAGATCCATTGAGATATAAGCTCACTAATGTGAAAGGTTTAAGGGAACAAGTTTTCTAAATTCAATCTAACACTTTCCATCTAAGACACAACCATTCTCTAACATTCAAGTCATTTAAATTTGGCGATTTTATCTTGGAAATGTGGACTACCAATTAAGATGTTGTTCCCTTATTGTAGAAGTGTATTTTCTATGAATCTAATAAGAATGAGGTATCCAACATGTTTCAATTAAGCACGAGCATGCTCATGCTGGATCAATGTTTTGGAGCATAGCATAACGATTTCGATTCAAGCATGTGATGTTCACCAGACATTTGTACCTACATAAGAAAAATCATTCAAGACATAAGATAGGTTTTAATTATCATAAGAGAAATGAAAAGACTCAAAACAAAGATATGCAAAAAAATTCTAGGCATGATCCAAAACAAATCTATAACAAACCTTCCAAATGATAAGCTTTAGATATGTATTTGATTTTCTAGGAAACATGTTACATCTCTTCTTCAAGTTCTATCCTCCAAGCGAGGCAATCCTTCCTATCTTAAACCAATTCCATCATAGCGAACTCATATTGAAACATAGTTGAACTAAGACATCCTTCATTAAAGGACATGATGGATGATAACTTATTATGAAAAAACATCAATCGAACATCAATTCAAGTTTGCATGAATTTATTCCTAGAATAGGCATATAACACTCACCATAAATTTAATGCTTGAATTAACAAGAAAGCCATACCATTTTGGATGCTCCAAATCTAATCTTGCATCTTATCAATTTCGTTCGCCAAGATCATAGTAGAGAAGGAGATTCAATTATCTTGATTTTTTTTTAGATTTGTAGAATCTTTTGAGCATGTCAAGAAAGTGACTGTAGTAACCAGGAACGCTAAGAGAGATTCTAAGACAATGAACATACCTGATCATGATGATCAATTGGTTTTTTCTAGAGTTATGCTTACTAGAAACAACCTTTTTCCCACCATAATATAGATTATTTTATTGCACACAATAATTGAATGTGAATCTAATTTCTCCCCTTCCCTAGGTTACAAACAATGATTAGAGATGTGGTAATCTTGTGAGGAAATACATATCATGTACCTTTTGCAAGAGGCTAGTGTTCTTGAGGCTCATTGTTTTTAGTCTTATGATTTTCAAATGGATCCTCATTTCCCCAAACTCATAATCAAAAAATTGCACATGTAATCCTTAAGGCATCTACCTTGTTTATTGATGGTTCTTGTTTTTAGAAAAGAACAGTTTTATATGAAGGCATGAAAAATAAGGAGACTGGCAACATTTGAAATAAACAATTGAAAACTCATCAAGTATTACATAGAATTTGTTAGCAAAACTAAGAGCTTATATGTACAAAGCAATAAATATGAAAATTTATGTGCATAGGAGACTCATATGTATCAAAGGAAAGCAAGAAATTGTCTTCGTAGAATTTATAGAAATGCTAATTGTAGCTCTAGAGAATACCCTTTTTTTCAAGTCTACATCACTAGTACTCTTATATGTTTATCCACATAATCTTATAAGTAACAAATGTCACTTTCTAGTGAAGAGTCGATTCGATATGACCAACTACTAAGATCAGTCCTTGGTGAAGTTTATCAATGATTCTCAAGACTTTGCGTCAAAAAGTCTTACATAAATACAACATAAAATCATTTTGAGGAAACATTGATACATTTACATACCTGGTGTTGAATAATCACATGTTATGTTTCGAAAGAGACTTGGATAGACTATGGAATTGTATAAACAACTAGACCTGATGACGAGCGTGAACAAGAGTGATTCATATCACTTTGCATGTTAGACCAAAAAATGGTCAAGGAGTCATGTTAAATTGTCGATGAGATAAGCTTGATGCATCAAAATATGTTCAGATATAGAAAAATAAAAAGAAACTTCAAACTATCTACAACTAACTTACATAAATAAAAGAAATCAAGAGCAATTGCTTTAGTTGAAATCAAATTTGAATTAAATGAAAACACAATTGTACAAGCTAATGAATAAGAGGGACACTTAACTACATCAATGAGTAGAAAACTGACTTTACTAAATAAAACATGAAAGTAGTAAAGAAATCTACTGGTCCTACTCATATCCTAACCTACACCAAATGTTCAATGTCATGTTATAAAATCATAAATCCAATGTAACCATCACAAGATTGCCACACCTATTAGGATGTCAGAGTGAAGTGCAGGCATGAAAAGTTGGTTAGGCGATTGATGTCTTCTTACTAACATCGAGGCAGTAAGAATCTTGTTCTTGGTGAAGAATACATGGTGATATGAAGGATTGAAACCCATGAGTATTCCATCCATGATTCCACAAAATCATGAAAGTGATTATTGTATGATGGAGTGTTAAGATTGTAACTTTTTGATTGATTCCCAACCTTATCTACCTTGTTATTATGGCACTCAAAATGAATGAATGATTCACCCATGGTTTGATTTATGTTTTGGTCATGCTTAGCCATTAGTTGGATGCTTATATCTGTTACACCTAAAATCTTACCACTATTAGATTCAGTGTATACATCCCTGAAGTTCCATTGACTAAGTCATTTGTTTGGAAAGGAATTTTTTGCTAGGTTTTGAGAGGTCGTCGCAGGCTGAACTCATGAAACCTGCGACGTCGCACCTTGCTCCATTACAGGGTGCAACGAAGTCAGTTAAATAGACAAAAATAACCCTTTGAGTCCCTTCTCGAAGCTTGCTGACTTGGGACCCTATCCCTGACCTCTTGGGAGAGCTGGAACTTGGTTGCTAACACCTTGGAAAGATCCCCCAAGTCTCTCCTACCATATCTCAACCTATCCTATCCATACCCTATCCACTTAGTCCTATTTAAATGAAGCTCACTCCCATCCCAAGGAGAGGAAGTCTATGGTACTCTTATGCTGGTGAAACTAAACCCCATAGATCTAACACTCTAGCTTGGGGAACATCCACTTCTCTCTAGGAGATTTGGCATGGCTTGTCGAAAGGAGCTTGCAGCGTTAAGGACATGGTTGTAATCCTCTTTTCTATTGTACTTCTCCACTTTTCAATACAGTTAATATAATTGCTTTCCATAAATGTTGTCTCCTTAATGATGTTTAGAGTTTTCCTCCTTAATTGTTAGCTTAGATCTATCATATGAGATATATGCTTTCACTTCTCGTGGTCTGTTACATGTTCAACATGGTTTAGCTACCTGCGATCTGGCAGCGCTGGAGCATTGGATTGACGAAGGAGAAAGGGATCTACAAATCTAAGGTAAACGATCTACTCTTTCATTTGTATTTCTATACGATCTAGGAAAGTATTTTATGTTCTGTCTTATTTGTTCTAGACTTACGTTAAGCTAGGGAGATCAAGCCTTGAGTCCGCTCTCGGTAGATTGTCCGCGAAACAAATCTGGTAACCATACTAGGGAATTACATCTTGTTCTGTAGTTGTCAATTTGAAATTTACTTTTCAGTTGATTACTTGTCACAAGCCATTTTATTTGTCATTTGCTTCTTCAGTTGATTTCACCATCAGATATTCACTTTGAAGAGTTTGATTACCTTCCTCTGAGTTTGTACTTCTTATTTTCAAGCCAGTTCATTGCTCATTACTTGGAGATTTGGCTCATTTTTGAACTTGGATCTCGCCTGTCGCACTTGGTCAGTATACACAGAGAGACACTGTGTCTTTTTTTATCTCTATTCTTTGTCTGTTGGCTTCCCGTCACAACCTTTCCATTGGTATACTGCAACATCGTCGCACTCCTCACATTGGTGAACTGCGACGTCGCACTTTGTACAGGCACAGATTGGGCCGATCTGTCAAAGTTTCCATACAGGCCTTCCTTCTCCATTTGGTTTGTGTGCAGACTCCTCTGCACTGTACCTTCCAGACAGAGACGCTTTTGTCCAGCAGTGTTTTGTTTGGCTCATTTATATTGGTTTTTGGGTCTTTTGAGATTTGGATTCATGTTTGGCCCTTTGAGTCAAAACTATTGTTTTGCTTGCATTTTTAAGTGAAATGGGTTCTATTTTTGGAAAAAAAATCCCCCCTCATGACCGGGGGGGGGGGAGGGCATGAATCGTGCATCCTTTAGTCGTTTTGACCCATCTCAAGGTTTTGAGATTATTTTTGGTTTGGCGTGATTGGCTTGTTTTAAAGACTTGAAGAGTGTGGGATATCCATGTCTTTTTGAGCCTCTTTTTCTTGGGTTATGCATCTTGTTTCCCTTTCATGCTGAGCTATTCAATCATTTTTGGGGAAGATTGATTCTTTGTATCCACTTTAGTTCAAAGAAAAGCTTGATTTTGTCACTCTTTTGCTATATTCATGAAATTAGAAAACATAAGTATTCTTCTTGCTTTAATTCGATCATTTGGCATTTTTGGTCTTACACTCATAGGAAGAAGAAAAGGCTTGTTTCAGTTTTGTGTACATTTGAGTTAGACATGATTACTAAATGCTTTTCTTTGTCTTGCATTTGATTGGAAATGTTTGTGGAATCCTTCTTTCCGTAGCTTAGATGTGTCTTTTTCGAAGTGTAAAAAGATAGGAAATGAGTTATAATTATTGCATTTGGTAGATTTTGAGCCTTTCTTGAGTGTCTTTGAGTTGTTTGGGTGCTTGTCATTTTTCTTTGGGAATTTCTGAATGATTAGAGTGTTGTAGATATTCTCTCACTTTTTGTATATAGATATGAAAATCTTTTAGTTATCAAGTTCCATTTTTTATACATGCATTTGAAAATTGAAAGTGCTTCATTATTGTGTCTCATACATTGTTAAGATTAGTTGCATCTTCCATTTTCTTTGCGCTTTTTAGCTGATTATTGCAGAAAGTTAGATTTATTGCACTCTAGGAAGGAATTCTTCTTTTCGCTACTACTTAAGTACTTTTGGTTTGAAAGAAAGAAAAATCTCTCCTTACCTTAAGTAGTTTTCATTGAAAAGGAAAGGAAAATGTGCATTATCATGTAGTTGAGGATTGCATTATGTTTACATTTATGTACTCACCTCATGCATCCACCTAACTGTACAAGATAAAATTAACTCTAGCTTAGGTTAAAATCATTTAGTAACTGTGTGTAAGTTAGAGACGTGTTCCGACGTCATTAAGCGTGGCAGTTGTCATTATTTTCCAGCACTGTATCTTGGGGGTATTGTAGTCTTCCACGTACTTATCGGTATATAGAGCTCCTTCACGTACCCACCAAGTCATCTTGAGTACTTGGCATATATCGAAGGGTGTATCACATACTCGGTAGTATATCGGAAGGTCTCTTGCCGAACGGTTGTGCATTAGACAGCACCACTATGGATTTGAGCTCCCACATACCTTGCATATATTGGGAGACACCATTAGGATTCCTGAAACCATATGATTTATCCATTTGGTTGTCTTAATATTGCATTAAATCAAGAACAACACTCGGGGAGATTACTACGCACGTACCGTCTAGGTAATTGGGTATTCAGGCAAGGGTACGGTCCCAATCCTCCTTGTCACATTTTACTGTTGGACCCTGCGGTATATAGCGATTTGTGATGTTTCGACAATCCTGTGAGGTTCCTAACTTTAAATCCACTCCTATTCACACAGTTTGCTTGTTTCTTTTAGACTTGAGTAGTGTTTGACTTGTGTGGTACTTTAGAGACTCTTAGGAAGTTTAGGTATGGATGATCCTTCTGGGACTACCAACCAAGGCGCCCCATTCCAGGGTATGCCATTTGTTATTCCCCCTTATGGAACTGTTGGTCCTCCCTTTATGGCTACGTTGAGTCTTCCTGGATTGACGATAGGATTACCAGTATGAATCCAGTTACACCAAGTGCATCGATTGTGTCTAACCTAGGTCCTTCATCACATGAGCACCAATCTCATGGTGACCATTCTCCTTCTTCGTCAAAAGTTGAATCGTCTTCCATCTCTTCTTCTTATCCTATTGAAAACTTTGATGTTAGTAAGAAGGTAGGTGAGAAGAAGAAGAAGAAGAAGAAAAGGAAGATAAAGAAGAAGAAGCATAAGGAAGAGACCAAGCGTCAACCATCTGCCTCTGATGGAACTCATTCTATGAGAACACCTCATAAGCCCAAGTTCCCTTGCAAACTTTGCAAGGGTGATCACCTTCTCAATAATTGTCTCAGTCTTTCCCGTGTGTCAGAAGTGTGATCTAAAAACCCTAAATCGCTTGTCTCGTCAACCTCTGACCATCATGTTGATGACACTCCCTCAACCAGTGAATCGTTGGTGAAGGGTCAGAAGGGTAAATTCCTATATCCCTATTTGATATGAAAGGGTATGCACTGTACTTTCCTTTGTCCAAGAATGGATGAAGCTTCACAGTGGTTGGAAGATATTACTAGTTCTCAACAGGTGCTTCCAACAAGTGATAGGAAGTTGTCCCTCGATCCCCCACTGGTTGACCAAGTGATCAATTCAGTTTCATCTGTAATCGATCCCATTCTTCCTTACAAGAGTGAAGTGATCGAGTCGATGTCATCTCCACTCGACCCCGCTCTTTCATTGGAGAAATTTCAGACTGAAGCAATCACCATGACACAATCTTCATCTCATTCTTATCTTCCAAGTGAGAGTGAATTGGAAACCGTTGATGTTTTCCTAGTCAGTTCAGAATGTCCTAGGCAAGGGGAAACCCTGTCCATTCCTACAGGACCCCCCTCAAGTACTGAGGTCATTTCCTTTGATTGGAATGGTCTAACAGAATCTCGTATTCCATTGATTATTCCTTTTCAAATATCTGTAGGAGTTTCTAATAAAGAAATCTTTCATACGGTAGTTGATGAGGGAGCTTCTGTTAGTATTTTATCCTCAACTGCTTGGAAAGCTATAGGTTCCCCTCAGCTTGTGCCAGTAACTGACCATATTTTGGATTTTAATAGAAGGCCTACTAGACCTTTAGGGATTCTCCTGCAGTTAATTATCACGTTGAGAGGTAAAACTGTTTATGTTGATGTCATGGTTGTCCAAGGTCCTTTAGATTTCAATCTACTCCTTGGACGTGATTATGTCTATGCTATGAAAGCCATTGTGTCCACACTCTTTCGAGTGATGTATTTTCCCCATCATGGCAATGTTGTGACCATTGATCAGCTTTCCTTCGTGACACCCACTCATCATATGACTCCTAGTCATCAGACTTCCCTGAATGTTCCTCATGTTTTAGTGGTTTCTTCCCCTTGAGGATGGGGGGTACAAGCACGGTTTATGTTATGTTTCAATCTCGTTAAAAAATGAAACCGAACACTCTAGCATAGTTTACCTTTGGTGTCAAGCTTGCATAAAAATGAAACCATCCCCTTGAGCATAGTTTTATTCCATTTCAAGCTCGTTAAAAAATAAGATGGCCCCCCTCAAGTATAGTTATTGTCTATTTCAAGCTTGTGTAAAAATGAAATAGATCTCCCTCCCATCGGTTCGAGTCTCTCGCTAGAATTAGAACTTGAACCTTCATTTCATTTGATTCTCGTTTCCCCCCCTTGGTGAACATTTTTCATATTAGTGGCCAAGTTGGTAGTTGGGTTAGCAAGCAACATTTTTAGATGAAATGAAGCTTGGGGGGCACGCCATATGTCATATCGTCAGCAATCATGTTGAGGGAACACCACCATGTTAAAGCCGCTAGAAATCATGCTGGGGGCATTTACCAACGTCTGGGAATCATGTTGGGAAGGAACCCGTCAATGGGACTTAACCGTGAGAACATTTTACCTTTGGCTTCAAGCTCGTTAAAAAATGAAACCACTAGTTTGAGCAGAGTTTACCTTTGGTTTCAAGCTTGCATAAAAATGAAACCACTTCATTGAGCATAGTTCCCTTTCTATGTAAAGCTAGTTAAAAAATGAAATAGGTTCCTGCGAGCAAAGTTCTAATCTTGTGTCAAGCTCATTAAAAAATGAAACAACTCCTTTCCCTTTGAGTCGAGTCTCCTCGTAGACTTAGTACCTGAACCTTCTTTTCACTCACCTATGCCTTAGGCGAATGAAATGAAGCTTGGGGGAATGTCTTCAACCTCTATAAGTTACGTTGAAGTCAACTTGATCACCTCTCCACACCACGTTGGAGATAAGTCACTTAATTCTAGCAATCATGCTGGGGGCATGTACCAACCTCTGGATTCCATGTTGGAGAGAAGTTCACCATTGGGAACATTTTCGAGCATAGTTTCCTTTTTTAGGTTTCGAGCTCATTAAACCATGAAAATTATCTTGAGCATAGTCCATGTTTTGTTACAAGCTCATTAAAAAATGAAGCAGACATCATGAGCATTCTTCCAACCTATCTTCGAGCTCGTTAAAAACAATAAGATGGTGTTGAGATTACTTTTCACTTTTTTCGTGCTCTGGTTGAAACATGAAAAGTTGTTTGAGCTTACTTTTTACTTTTTCGTGCTCTGGTTCAAATATGAAAAAGATTCTGAGTGATTTTGATACCATTCTCGTGCTCGTTAAAAGTTTAAGTTAAAAAGGTGTGTCTAACGAG
This sequence comes from Larix kaempferi, assembly GCA_027924585.1. Taxonomy (NCBI): domain Eukaryota; kingdom Viridiplantae; phylum Streptophyta; class Pinopsida; order Pinales; family Pinaceae; genus Larix; species Larix kaempferi. The sequence goes on along the minus strand of BSBM01000001.1, from coordinate 45,165,514 downwards.
TATAGGTTTATCACTTTATCCGGCCTCGCTAGACTATTTACGGAAAAGGAACTGTGCCGAGTTTACTTTTTCCTTTGTCGTACTCAGTCATCAACCATGACAGAGTTGTTCATGGAGTCCTTTTAAGCTCTTTTCGAACTCCCTAAATAGGAAAATATTCCCAAGCGAACTTGATGCTTTCACGCTTGTAAAAGCATTTTGAATGGTTGTCTTTCTAGTGATAGTTTACCCCTTTTTAGGACCGGGAAGCACTATTTACAAAAAAGGAATACTTCAACCAACCATGGCTGGAAGAGTTCTCTCTCGCATTGTTTTACCCTTTTCCGAGCGAAGAGACTAACTTTACAAAAAAGGACCTTTTGGAGTCTCCTTTAGTTCTTTTCAGACTCTCTAAACATGAAATGACACCGAGTTGTCCTTCTTTCGAATCGTTAAAATTCAAACATCGAAGGGCCCATTTTGGGATGAACCCCTCCTTTCCTAGGTTCATAAAACATTTGGAATTGGACTCATCTATGAGATGATCTATACCGAGCATCTGGTTACCCTCATCAAGCTCGTAAAAAACTCATGAGGCACTCATCGTTCATGATGGGGAAAAAGGAAAGATTTTGTATTACACCTTTATCAGTGTTAGTACCTAGTCGTTCTTGAACATGGCACTCATATGCATTTGGATACAGCACTTGGATCATCTTTTTGTCCTCGAGTTCTGCTTACTTCCTAAGTCTTGTTACTCCTATGTCATTCAAAGAAAGCTTCCATCATCAGTTGCATTGGGAATTTGTGTCATACTCGTCATGTCAATATTACCAAGTCATGCCATGCCCATGTTCAAGAATATATTTCACTATTCATCTATTTGCAGTCAGTACACCTTCAATCATGTCGGTCTACTCTGATTCAGTCTCACAAATGTTTGTACCATCCAATTCACTCTACACATCCTTTGTCGTGTTTTATGTCGATGATGGGGGATTCATCATGGCCCTCCTTCGATGAATTCATCCTTGTCAACCTCAACACATCATCCGAGGATTGAATCTAGAAACCAACCAAGTACCTTGGCCCTGCATGCCTCAATGGTAGGTTACCTAGATTTCGACATGAGTTTACATCATTGACTTTTGATCGAAAGATTTCATTTTGCGTTCGACTTCAACTCATTAATTTGCGCTCGGTGATATGTACTGTGATACCTTGGGGATCATTGACATTAATGGTGATTTCCCTCGCGCTTGTTAATGGTATACATCAATGACTGGTAATCAAGTGGTTTCTACCATTTTCGACGTCAAGACATTTGTAATCACATGGATAGATTCATATCATTGCAGGTTCAGCTTGAAGACCCTGGGGAGTTATTTTACCCAGGTTGCGATGGAGTTTGTATTGAGTCATTTTACATGGATCCACATTTGTATTGGTCGTGGTTGTGTTACCATCTCATCATGGATCTACGCTTGTGTCCAGTAGCCATGATTATGTTCAGTCGGTCATTACTACCATGGATCTGCATTGTATTGGTCGGCATCCATGTTGTACATCATATGAGATTGTCAGTTCAGAGTCAGTTATACTGCAGCAGCGTCCTTCATCCGACAAGTCCATTTTGTTGTTCTTTCCGTCAAAGCATTTCACCTATCTATCTTCAACAGCTTCATGCTTTGGGGGGCATTTTGTTACACCTAAAATATTACCACCATTAGATTCAGTGTATGCATCCCTGAAGTTCCATTGACTAAGTCATTTTTCTGGAAAGGACTTTATTGCTAGGTTTTGAGAGGTCATCGCAGGCTGCACTCATGCAACCTGTGACATCGCACCTTGCTCCATTACAGGGTGCGACGAAGTCAGTTAAATAGAAAAAAATATCCCTTCGAGTCCCTTCTAGAAGCTTGCTGACTTGGGACCCTATCCCTGACCTCTTGGGAGAGCTGGCACTCGGTTGCTAACACCTTGGAAAGATCCCCCAAGTCTCTCCTACCATATCTCAGCCTATCCTATCCATACCCTATCCACTTAGTCCTATTTAAATGAAGCTCACTCCCATCCCAAGGAGAGGAAGTCTATGGTACTCTTATGCTGGTGAAACTAAGCCCCATAGATCTAACACTCTAGCTTGGAGAACATTCACTTCTCTCTAGGAGCTTTGGCATGGCTTGTCGAAAGGAGCTTGCAGCATTAAGGCAATGGTCATAATCCTCTTTTCTATTGTACTTCTCCACTTTTCAATACAGTTAATATAATTTCTTTCCATAAATGTTGTCTCCTTGATGATGTTTAGAGTTTTCCTCTTTAACTGTTAGCTTAGATCTATCATATGAGATATATGCTTTCACTTCTTGTGGTTTGTTACATGTTCAACAGGGTTTAGCTACATGCGATCTAGCAGTACTAGAGCATTGGATCAACGAAGGAGAAATGGATCTACAAATATAAGGTAAACGATCTACTCTTTCATTTGTATTTCTATATGATCTAGGAAAGTATTTTATGTTATGTCTTATTTGTTCTAGACTTATGTTAAGCTAGGGAGATCAGGCCTTGAGTCCGCTCTCGATATATTGTCCATGAAACAATATCTCTTGTTGTATTGGGATCCTCATACAGAGACATATAATGTTTAATTGTTGAAATTAACTCATTTTGTTTCTCATGCGTCTTTCATTGCAAAATTTCATCAATATCTGCTATTTCGGAAGAGGCAAAATATTTATTACAACTGTACGTGTTTGACAAGTGTGTATCATCATCATCATCATCTTTGATCAACACATGTATTAGCCTCCTTTCTCTTTCTTAAATTGGTTAAGGGTGGGTGTTTACATAGCCTCAAGTTCTCTTGTTGTTGTTGTGCAACCTATTCCAAGTTAATGTGTTTTTGCACAACCCTATATCTTTGGTAGATCTCATTAGCATGAGCCTCAACCTTCTCCAGTCCCAATTCTAGAGACTCAATTTCATCATGTGTACCATAGGCATAAGCATGACAAGGTGTGGAAACTAGGGATTGGTCTTGCAACTCTTTCCTCAATATACCACTTTCAAAATGACATGGCATTAGGTTGTGATGGATTATGGGATTTGAGAGTTCATTATTTTCTTGGAAAAGTGTATTTACTGAGTCAATTCCATCTTCTCCTACCACTAATATTAATAAATGGTCATTAGGATCGAGTTGATTGTTCTCGAAATTGGAATAGATGGAAGTATAAGACTTTGATAGCAATTAAGAACTTCCAAAGGGAAGACTATTAAATGAGGATGACCAATACTTGACATAAAACATTCACCAATCGGTGAATTATTTGGAAAATAAGAATTATGATAATACTTATATATGGATTTTATGATAGGACCTCTCTTAGCTTTCGAAAAAGTTTGTAACTTACATTAAAGGTCTAAAAAAATTTCTGACATTGTACCCTTTATTTCATCAATTCTTCCTTGCGAACACACTAACCTATAATAATCTCTTACAACTCAGTTTCTTGATTTAATGGGTTTTGATTCAATAAGTTTGACTTCATCAATCTTTGTTTCGGTGCCATCAAAAGAGCAAGGCCGAGTGAAAGGATGTTGTTTCATATCTCTAGCAAGGATCTGAGCCTCCTCGCAAGCTTCATTAGAAACAATTATCATTTTCGTAAAATAAACATAGCTATTGTTTGAGGGATACCTTGCACGTACCATTCACACATTATTGCATATGAAGGTTTGTAGTTGTCATGAAAGAAATAATAAGCTTAATGAAATATTGTGTTGAAGTCTCTGATTAATTCTCCATCTTCCATTTTGATTTCAAAAAGTTCTTGATGCATTCCACACACATTGTAATCTTAATGATCATAAGCATTTCGAAACACTTTCCTAAAATAATACTGGTTCTGAATTGTGCCAATGGGTAATAAATCATACCAGCTTGAAGCTTTACCTTTTAAATTAAAAGGAAACAATATGCAAACAATATCTTGATGAACCATGTTACACAAATGTAAAGTACAATCATATTTCCCAATGTGTTCAAATGATGTTGTGTTTCCTTCACTGTCAAATTTTAGTAAGAGATCTATTACCTTTACTGGGACATCATGTAGAGGTCCTTGAAGGTCCAATGCGGGTTTGTCCCCCCATGTAGTGATTTGGGGAAAAGCCATAAGCAATTCATACATGAAGAGAATGCATCCCTACACAAGGAAGCTTATCATGCCTTTCCTTCTACTGTCAAAAGTGTTGGCAATGCGGAATTCACCATATGAAAACAATAGGGGTTACCCCTAGTGAAAGGTCTCAATTAGACCCATCACCATTTGGAAAAGAGAACTCATCCAAATCATGGTCCGACAAACATTATGGCTTTTAGGTTTTATCGATTGTGGCCCAATACACCGTTAAGGGTTTTTTTAATGCAATATATGAAATGCAAGTAATATATGGATGCATAATTCATAATGATGCACATGGTAACTAATATAACAAAAAATGCGAACATATCACCAAATATGTCAATGTTTTAATCTTCAATAGAGATTTATTGCATGAGAAAAAACATAAATTTAAATAACTAGATGCACACTAGACCAATCTTGAGAAATTAATAATTGATTATAGTACCATGTCCACATGTCTATAGCATAAGCACTCTAAAGAAAAATTATCGAAATTGTTAGATACCTTATCCTACAGTATTATGGTAAATGTGTAAATAATGTAAATATTTTTTCATTTTTAGAGAGGTAGAAGTCCAAAGGGCCTCTTGGGAGATGAAACCCAAAGGTCACTCCATGCATTTAATAACATTCAGGTCAATGGAAAAACCATCCTTGGAGTTATTGTCCTAAATTGATAGTGGTATTAGAGCACATGCTCTTCCATAACTCCAAGTATGGCCTCCCTGGATATCTTTAACTCCTACCTCCTTAGTATGGCATATTCTGCCTTCACTTTGCTACTCCCAGACCTACCTATTTTCCATTTTCCTTAGACTGGAATATACATTCCATATTTTGGTGCACTATCTCCTTTGTCATCTCCTCAAACCCTTCCATTTCGTAGTCCCAATAGTAGATCCCTAGATCGGTCCCTTTGTCAACCAAATATCCTTAATTTTCCCATCACCTCAATTGAAACCCTAATCTGCTTGCATTCTCTATCTAAATTTGGGATTGGATCCCGCTATGTTCACCTATAGAAAAAGCATAAACATGTAAGGAAACTAACATAAGTCGTTGCAGCTAAGAATTTGTAGGTCTCCATTTCGAGTCGAACAAGATAGGATTTAAAAATATGGCGACATCTCTACCTATAGATGCCCCAGATTAGAAAATTTATTTATGCATACTGAATGTGAGCTTCACAAACCCCATGTTTCTTAGGAAAATTTGGACATGAGGTGATGGTACTTTGTTCATATCCTCATATTTGGGTGATACTTCGATGTGAGTCATGGTTCCAAAGTGTTACGATACACGATAACAATAAAAACAATGTGGATTTGAAAAGACCAGAAATTGGAGCTTATAGCTACTGCAATTAATTCACAAAAGCCTTCCCAAATTATCCCAATTCTTCCTTTTCCAACCCTAAATTGAAACTTTGAGACTATTGTCACACTTCTCAATTTTAATTGTTATATCTTCCCAATGTACAAATGCAAGGATTTCCGTTTTTTTCGATAATTTTGTGTAATTATTTTTTTAGAGATAAATGATCGCAATACTTCCCAAAGACCCGACAATTTCCCGTTGTTGGTATTTTGCCATTTTCCTCATTTCAAAATCAGGAGAAATCCACTCCAAAATGAGATATTTTGTATAGATGATGAATTCATTGCAATAAGAAAATTATATTTTTTTCTTTATTGTACTAAATTGTAAATAGTAGCATAGACTTAGACTGGCACCTAAAATTATTTGCACTACTTATTTTTCATTGCAGAGTGTTTGATCAAAGATACATTCTTTAGATTCCATCGTCAAAGCAAAGCTCACTGGAAAGGACAACTACCCAATATGGTTGAGAAAGATCAAGCACACTCTCATCTTCAACGATCTGTGGGACAACATCTATGAAGAAGAAACCATTGAAACAACAAATGACCCTATGATCATTGCACCAAAACAACCTAAGACGTACAAAGAGCTTCCTGCACCTAGTAGTATTTGCACCACTTATTTTTCATTGTAGAGTGTTTAATCAAAGATACATTCTTTGGATTCTGTTGTCTGAGAAAATCTCATTGGAAAGGACAACTACCCAGAATGGTTGAGAAATATCAAGTGCACTCTCATCTTCAATGATCTATGGGACAACATCTATGAAGAAGAAACCATTGAAACAACAGATGACCCTATGATCATTGCACCAAAACAACCTAAGATAGACAAAGAGCTTGTCATTATGGAAGACTAGAGACAAGAATGCATATGCGCTAATTGATGCTATTATAAGTGAAGAGGTGAGTCATCATATAATGCATGTTATGCACTCTTATGGTGCTTTAAATAAATTGAAGGATTTGTATGACTCACTCAAAATTGGAACTCATACAATTACTAGTGAATATATTCAACCTTGGGTTGAAGGACAATGATTCCATCACTTTAGCATTTGAGATCAAATCCATAATACATGACATTTATGCCACTAGAGAAAAGATAGACATTCGCTCACAACATTTATCAAGGCCCTCTACCCTACATATTCACACTAACTTGAGTCCCTGCAAGTTAATGGTCAAATGAAATCCATCACTTGGAAAGAAGACAAATCATACCACTGAAGAGAGAGTGTGCCTTGCTAAAAAATATAACAAACAATCCAATGATTCTTCTAGAGAAGAATGTAGTAAAATCTTGTGTGGATGAAATAATTTAAGGGGCAGGGGGGCTAGACATAATCAAGGTAATAGATCTAATTGTCATTGTACTCTATGCGGAAAGGATGGACATGATGTGTATGATTGTTGGGATCCATGGGAGACGATTAAAGAGAAGTAGAACCAGAAGAAAGAAGACAAAGGTAAAACTCATGAGACTGGTAAAGCTCCTAAATATGCTCACTTTATTGTTTCTCATTGTAATGTTGCAATTAAATGAAGTCACATTCAATACTTCATTTGCATCTTGGAGAGAAACTTGGTTGCTCGACACTAGTGCAATCTCCCACATGACATTTAGGAGATATTTTTTGAATAATTGGATGACAATGTAGACAGTGTAGTGTATTTTGTAGATAAGTTCAGCCTCAAGCCCAAGATAATTGGCTCCATCATGCTCAAATTTCCTGGATTCCCTAACTTTCTATTACATAATGTTCTCTACTTCCAAAGTTACAGAAAAACTTGTTGTCCCTGGTGCACATTCAATAGCAACGCCATTCCATCCTCATGTTCGATGGGATAGTTTATATAAGGATATCCTCTGGCAACCAGGTCATCATGACCGAATATGAAGATGGGAAACAATTGAAGTTGAAAGGAAAATATGCAAGAGCTTAGAAATCACCTTCCTCTCTTAGCATGAAGAAGGTACATTGTCTTCCAGTATTTTATGGCATGCTAGATATGGACTCGTCAACTATAATAGTATCTGATTGTTGAAAAATAATGGTGTTTATGGTTTTCCCTCCAAAGAAGATGAAACAATGTGATGCTTGTATTCTTGGTAAACATAGCAAGCAGCCTTTTCATAAGTCAAATTTTAGAGCATGTAGAGAGTTAGAGTTTTGATACACTCTGACCTGTGTGACTCCATGCTTGTTCCTTGTGCAATTGGTAATAAATATATCATGAATTTTGTTGATGATTACACCAGGATGTGTCGGGTATATTTACTAAAGAAAAAATTTGAGGCAAATGAAACATTCATTTTTTTATGTATGGATTCAAAATGAAGCACAATATCACATTAGCACACTTTGTACCGATAATGGAAAAGAATACACTTCTAATGAATTTAAAATCTATCTTCAATGACATGGGATTAGGCATCAAACCATAGTTCCAAACAATCCTCAACATAATGGTGTGGCAAAAATAATGAATGGAACCCTCTTGAATATGGTACGCTCCATGTCATTTTTCAAGAATGTGAAATTGATGTTTTGGGGTGATGCAGTTTTATATACAGTTTATTTGAGGAATATAAGTCTGACTCATGCTCTAAAAAACAATAATCCACTTGATATGTGGTATTGGTGCATTCCTTCGGAGACGAATCTCAGGGTATTTGGTTCCACATGCTATGCCTTGATACCAAAGGAACAAACAAACAAGCTCGGTGCACAAATTTGAAAGTGCATATTCTTGGGGTATTCAAACACCTCCAAGGCATATCATCTTTATGATGAGGTAAAAAAAGTGTATACTTTCCATAGATGCCATTTTTCTTGAAATAAATAAGAATGAGAAGTCTATTGAGAGGCACCTTGATTGCATGGATAAATTTACCCATGTAAAGACATTTCATGAAGTTGATAATGAGATTCCACATCTTGAAGGGGAGATGCCTATCTTGGATAAATATTTGGAATCTCCTTTTGTAGTGACATCTTCCCATCACGAAGAAGATCATGCCACTTCAGTAAAATAGGAGGTTCAAATGGATGACGTGATTGAGAATATTGGAAGATTGAATCTTTAAGAGAATGAAGCACCACCAACTAAGCATCATGGATGTAATATCCCGATTTTGAACCTGTTTCATTAAAATTGTAAATGATTAATATCGTTATAAAATCGTGGTGAGGAGATCAAGGCCAAGTCCCCGACATCGATTTATTTCTCTCATATCGGCAATTAAAACTCTATGCGTGTGGATTGCGTGCTAGCTAGGCACAATAGAAAACATAAATATGAAGTAAATATGTATTTTAATAAAAATACCCACAACTAGCTATGCAATGAAACAAGAGTATGGGGGCATGATTTTTACAAGGAATAGGGAGGGAAAATATTCATACCCTTGAGCCAATAATGTCAAGCCAAGTGTCAATGAGAGAACCCATAAACCGGCAACTACCCATTTTTTACTTTTGTACCTGTTATCACCAAACTTGTAGGTGCCCCTAGAGATGGATCCAAGATGGATGGCAGAAGGGATGGGAAACCAAAGAGGTGCAACCAAGATAGCCTCAACTCCCAATGGATGGTTATCACGCCAATCGAGGAAATATTCACTTTATGTTATCTAGCCCAAGACAACAAAGGGGGAGACCCAGATCTACTCCCGATAGGAGAGATTAGACCAAGAAACTAGATCAAATAAAATGATGATGAAGTACGTAAGGTGTATGGTAAACTCTAGATCTATGAAATAACTCACAAGGTGAATAATACATTGGATCAAGGGGTTTAGACAATGTATATTTGGTCCAATATGTTTATGCAAGTGACTTCCAAGGTTTAGAATAAGATCCAGAATCATGGTACTAGTCAATTGTGAGAAAATCCATTGCCTTGGGAACCGTGTCCAATGCAAGGTAGTTAAGGAATGAATTGGGGCTAACCAGTACCAAAAGTGAGCTTGATTGATTGATATGACAATGTCAAGGGGTTCAAACAACCAAAATAGGGATCAAACCACATGCAAACTCAATAGTCCAAGAAAGTCAAATTAGCTTGGAGAAAGATCAGTTCCTTGGGAAGTGGGCCAAATGGAGTCGGATGTCCACCAAATTGTATATCAGGAATGTTGAGGTGTTGAGGTAGGTGGATCTTGAAAATTAGGCTCATCCAATTGCTAGATCTTAGTAGATCTGAGATTGAAGTGTATCACAAAGTGACCTAAGTGGGGCTCAACCCTCAAAATGAGGAATGGGGTCCACAAGGTCAAAATCACCGAAGTGACAATAGGGGTAGGTTATTAAATGTGTAGATGAAGGATCAAGTGGGATCTCACCTACCCAGGTGCTAGATCCTAGCAAACCCACCTCTCCCAGGAAGTGCGACCTCCCTTGGAGAAGCTTCTTTGCCTTGGGAAATGGGTCAAATGATGGTCAATCCACACCAAACTATAGATCCGAATCTCCGTGAATGCTATAGAGGTGGTTTTTAAATTTTATACCCAAAATCCAAGTGGATCTTTCTAGATCTGAGAAAATGTAAAATGAGGGTTTTGAAATTGAGAGTTTAAAGCATTTAGACAAATGGATAGATCATGGAAAGAGAAATTACCTTGAGATCATACCTGAGTGATGAAATGAGATGCCTTGTTGTTGAGGAATAATCCCGTAGAGATCAAATGAGAAATTGTTGAATTTGCTTGCCGAAATGATGCCCTAGCCCACCAGTGCGACCTCCTCTACCTGTCAAACCAAGGAAAATCGATTCAATCAGTCAGATCAAGTATGGAGGAAATACAAGTGAAATGCAATGATAACATGAAATAGAAGGTCCTAGGATAGTAATACTCCCTACTACCAACGAACAAACCCAAGGAAGAAGTAGGGAGGGTCCTCCCCTGCCAATACATCCTCCTCAAATGAATTCAGCCTCCACCTGTAGATGCAAA